>OX387915.1:25350084-25950084 GCA_947578465.1 Thera obeliscata | reverse complement strand
GCAAAAAGAAAAAAAAAAAAAAATTTTGAAAAAATCGGTATCAGTCATATGTCAGTTATGTCAATGTCATGGAAAACAAAGAAGAAATGTCCATGTCCAAAAGAAAGACTTGAGTTTGGTTTGACATGATTTTGAGTGGTGATGTGTTTCTTCAATTTATTTTCAGTTTTATTTTGTACCTTACAACTCAAATCCTAACATAAATCAAGGATATAAAACTTTTGAGTATGAGTTTGCATTCCTACTGATTGAATAATAAACAAGAAATGAATTTTAACGCGTCCAGGAACGGTATGTTACTCATTGGTTGGTGCGTTTCATGCAAGTTAATAAAATTAAAATTAAAGTTATCATGATTAGATTGTGTGATCTTTTTTTTCAGTGGGCCATGCAGCTGGTCCCAGGAAGGCAAAGCGCGTGAGTGACGTGGCGGCGATGGGTGCACCGTCGGCCACGCCAGGGTTCAGCCCCGTGGCAGCGCCGTATAATCCAGGGTTCGTGCCTGCCGGGCCCCCGCCGCCGTACCAGGAAGGAATCCAGTTGGAAACACAAGACTTTGGCTCACCGGCTCCAACTGCTAGTAACTAACTCTAAATCTCTTTCTTTTTAACCTTATCTAAATACCTACGTAAGAGTGAGGCAATAGAAATAAACTCACGTAAAAAGTTATGTCTTACTTCCTTTTTCAGACTTCGGTGGTGGATTTGCGCAGTCCTTTGTATCTGGCTTCCCTCAAAGCCCCATGGCCTCTCCAGCACAGATCAGTTCCATGCTACAACAACCTGTTGTTCAGGTGGGTCAATCACTTAAGTTTTGGATCTGCAATAATATCTTACCAGAGCTAGTTTCAACTTGTGAGCCAGCCATATACATCAGAATCATCATCTATGGTATCACTATTGTGCAACATTAATTAATTTCCAGGACATGGCATTCCAATATGGCAATCAGCTAGCAAGCCAGGGCAAGGAAGCAGTGCAGCGCGAGATTGGCAAGTACGTGCCCGTGTCCCGCCTGAGGTACTACTTCGCAGTCGACACCAGATATGTGATCAGGAAACTCCTGCTCATCATGTTCCCCTATACACATAAGGTGAGCTTTACATTGTGTTCATAAGAACTCAAATAAAAAATGTTTTTATTGTTTCCGAAAGATACATAAAAATTATAAATAACTAGCAATCATTGTCAGGGGTATCATTTTTCCGTGCTCTGAGTCACTAGTAAAGCGCCCATGTTAGCTGAGAGCATTGGTGGTCTAGTGGTAGTGGCCCCGCCTTCCGATCCGAAGGTTGTGGGTTCAAATCCACTCGTGTACCAATGAGTTTTTCTATCGAAAAATTTATGTGCACTATGCCAGTACTCTCAAAACGGTGAAGGAAAACATCGTGAGGAAACCGGCGTGTTGTAGAACTTAAAAAAGTTCGAGCAACACATGTCAAGGGTCACGCCAAAAGGGTCCACCAGCGGCCTACTTGCGGAAAAACCTGCCCGCACATCAAGTGCGCATGATAAACTTGCCGAACTTGACCATGTTAGCTATAATGTAACTTTCTAATGGTGATAGAACTTTTGAACTCTGTCCAGTAGTTTTTGAGTTAATTTATCAAATATTTACATACAAACCATTCCTCTTTATAATATTAGTGCGCATGAAATCTTCTTTTGAATAAGAAATACTTGTCATAGAAGATCTCTGGTTCATAAGAAATCAAATAATGACAATCATCATCAGCCTAATAAGTCAACTGCTGGACATGCACTACACTTAGTCTAGTCCTTAATATTACCCAACCCACCTAGCCCAAAACTAAGCAAAGCTATGGAATCCAGATAACTGAGAAATAACACCCAACCAGACACAGAACAAACATCTTGGTTCATCACAAAGGGTCACGGTCCCGCCTTTCGATCCGAAGGTCGTGGGTTCAAATCCAGCTTTGCACCAATGAATTTTTGTGTCAAGCGCCACCCAAAAAGGGCCCCGAAAGTGGCCTACTAGCGGAAACCAATCTGCTCAATAATTTCAGTTCAAAGAATTTGCCGAATATCCGTTAAATATCTTCTGTTCCAGGACTGGATGGTCAAATACGATCAGGATACTCCGGTGCAGCCTCGCTATGACCTCAACGCGCCGGATCTATACATCCCTTCGATGGGATATGTGACCTATGTCCTTTTAGCAGGATTCATTTTGGGTAAGCATCTAATTTTTATATAAGTTGATTTAGGACTAATTTCAAAACCTGTGACTGTGGTTATCCACGTCTTTAAAAAATGGAAACATGGATGCATGGGTTTCAATCAAACATGGCTAAGAAATATCTCAGAACTAACAACTTTCTAACAAAAAAAAAAGCATTCAGATAGAAGCATTCGTTATATGTAGAAGTCCAAGGCAAGACAGACAAACAAGCTAACAGACACTTAGCAAACAAAGGATTTTTTGTATAAATTTTCGTAGGTCTCCGCGTTTTCTCGTAGGAAATTACCCCCTATTACCTACTGACCAGCTACAATTAAACGAAGTACATAGATGGTATATAAAAAAGAAGACTTAAAACTGATGGTAGGAATCATCACGGGCCATTGTGACCTCAACTACCACCTCATGAAGACGAGCTACAGACGTCGGGGCTGCCTACAGGACAAGGAAACTGTGGAGCATGTGCAACAGAAGAAGCGAAGTCCAAGACAGGGCTCAGGGAACTTATTGAGTCTTGTCCCTCCACCTCCACATCCGTGTCACACATCAGGTTCACTAGAACACTGCTGCCACCAACCCAAAGTCCTTCTTTGTTATTTTAAGGAGTTGGGCTGGCTGGGGCGAGGTTTAGCAGGGGGACAATGCACAATACACCCCATCGCGGGACGTCAGTGCAGATCTTATTCCCCCAAATTAATTATTATAATTAGAAGGTATTTAAACATTATTGTTTCCACAGGTCTCCAGCACCGCTTCTCTCCGGAGCAGATCGGCATGCAAGCCTCCAGCGCACTGGCGTACATCATCTTCGAGATGATCCTCTACCTCGCAACCCTGTACATCACCAACACCACCACCAGCCTAAAGACCCTGGACCTGCTAGCCTACTCGGGCTACAAGTATACCACCATGATCAGCAGTCTACTAGTTGGCTTAATTCTGGGACGAACGGGGTATTATTGCTGCTTGGTATATGCTAGCTTTGCCCTGTCTTATTTTCTGGTAAGTACAGTTTACACTATTTTTATGAAACAACAGGATATTTACCATGATTAAATTTTGTTGAGTTTACTACCAGTATTTCGGCACAGCTGCATGCACCATGTTCACGGTTGAACTTAAAACTTAAAAACTTAGTGTTAAAAACCATGATAGTTTCAATGGTTATAAGTACAGTTTATTTATTTAATAAGTTGATGGAAATAGCTGATAACCTCTAGGGACAGTATCATCAACCGTTGGGGAATAAATGGCGGCGACCGACAGAAAGACGAAGTTCAGCTCAGCTCATCCTGCACCAGCAGGAAGATTACAAAGTTTATAATTACTGGTAAAGCTAAAAGAGCTCATTCATGGTTCAAGTAGCATAACCAACGCTCGGTCGAATATCTTCTTTTTTCTGTTTATTGTAGGATGCAATCCAACTAATTTCTCCCCAACACCATTTATTAGTCAAGTTGGTTACCCTTTTTAACCGACTTCCAATCAAAAAGGAGGAGGTTATCAATTTGGTTGTATATTTTTTATGTTTGTTGCCGCATAACTACGTCATTTGTGAGCCGATTTAAAAAAGTTGGAAGGTTATTCTTACGTCCACATTGTCCCAAACAAATTTCATTAAAATCGGTTTAGCCGTTTGGCAATGAAGTCGGTTTCTCTAGTTTTTTAAACTTATAATTATTATCAAGTTCTCTTCATTCTTCTCAGGTGAAAACCCTTCGTCTGCAACTCCTGTCGGGCTCCCAGACGCCGGAGCAGCAGCAGCCGTCATACGGCTACCCCCAGAACTACCCCCCGAACCCGTACTCCGACACCTGGGAGAAGCCGTCCAGCGGAGGCACGAAGCGAAGAGTGTACTTCCTGCTTTTTGTGGCGGTGACGCAGCCCCTGCTGTCCTGGTGGCTGACTTACCACCTGGTGCCGGCCGCAGCGCCGCCGGTTGTGGCAACACTGGCCACGTAGTCAATGTTATGACAGTTGGACACTGGAATACATAGTAGGGTCTGAACAGGTCCCCTAAATCCATTATTCTCCTTAATTCTCATGTTGGTTAGCTATAAAAATATATCGTGGGATCTTGCCCCTTACTTCTGTTCTTTTGTATATTACATGTAGGTTGAAATTTGTCACATTGCTTGAATCGTGGTTATGAATTTTCAGATGGGGGACTGTTTAATCTCTAACTATACATTCGAGCGATACACAGCTGTGCATCGCGAAAAATATTAGGAAGAACAGATACTGAACTATCAAAACTATATTTTTATTAATTTTCAAGGGTAGAACGAATATTATAACGTCAAGCATTTAAAACATAAGCGCTGGGAAAAGCAACGCGTTCAACCCGCCGCGTCTACATAGGCATGCATGTATTTTTTAAATGTTTCTGAATGTGTTTTTTACCTTGTTTGTTTCGTAATAACTACCTATACTTTTTAAATTTTATAATTGTTAAAAAAAACTTCCTTGCTGTGTCTATAAAATGTAAAAAGATTAATGTTTTAAGCCCACATTCAGAAACAGTGCTTGAGTCTGAGTCGAGCCTCAAGCATAGGTTTTATGACAGTTCTCCATTGAAAAGTGTCAAAAATCTGTGCTTGAGGCTCGACTCAGACTCAAGCACTGTTTCTCAATTTGAGCCTTAGTCTAATAAGAACTAAATAGGTAAACCTACTCAAAAAATATAATATTGGAAAGAATTTGCGCAGTTTTCTGAAGTACACGACCAGTGATTTAGAAAAATGAACAACGCCTTGCTGATAAACTATGTTTTGTAAATAAATAAAAATTATGATTATTATAATAAATACTTGTAATACAAAAATAAGCCTATTCATTTCTTGTTATCTTTTTGGGATGGGTAAATCTTAGCCTATTAGAGACTAGGTATTATTCTTCAAGCAAAATGCTACGCAGCATCGCAGACAAAAGGCTGATTTGTTTTGTAGAGCTTTTAGCTCTGCAATGACGACCCTAAATCCAGGCGCGCGCCTCCACTGCGGTCGAGTAAAAGAGATGGAAAAACGTGGGTATGTCCTTGACCTGATTTAGGTTTTCCTTTTTCTAGGTTTCGAAGCTTTTTAGCTTTTTGGTGTGTTCCATTTTATTTGACATGCGATTGAAATCATTTTAAATCTTAGCTTTCAATTCTAAATTGACTCTTGTAGGCTAGTCCTAAAATCTGGGATCTGGGAAACAATGATAAAACACGCCACGGCGACGATTTGAATTTTGAAAATGCCGCTTTTTTTGCACTGTACTGAAGTTGGCAGCGGTATGTGATTGGCCCCTAGACGACCTTGACGCATTATGTCCGAATATTTAGTGACGTCCTTATATTCTTCCTATCAATTTATTTTATCGATTTTCTCATCGGAACATAACCATATTAACGATATTTTATTATACAGCTTGCTGTTGAAACAAGAATATGGCCCACCAGATGCTAAGTGGTAAATTTGATTACGTTCTAATGACTTGAATAAACAAAGCTACTTATTAATATAATGAGAAAACTAGTAACATAAAAGTTGAAGCAAAGCGCTTGGTGCGGACAGTTGGAACATCAACCAGGTATGGATGTGACATTTCCGTGCGTCTTTTGGTCTGATGATGGAATGGCGATGGGGGAACTACCTAAATTGTGAAATTGTTTGCGACGGATCGCAAACTCTCTGAAAAGTATCCTGTAAAATACCAATAGACTGGCAACTTTACGCCAGCTTTACCTACAACATGGACTTTTTAAACTCCTTACTGCCGTTCAATCCATAACGCACATTCGCCTTGCCCATGTGGAAGAGCCCTGTTTACACAGGGTTAAGGATTAGGCATAGTATTTTGGCTTCGCTTCTTCCTTTCTTTCTTTTTCTTCCTACAAAAACACTAAGAGCAATGAATTTCCTCTCCATTGTAATGGGTCTCAAACCTTCTTGCTCAACATTAACTTAAATAATTACTTGAACATCGACTAAGTTCAAATCCACATTACTCACATCACTAGAGCAATCAGCTGGTTGCTGTCAAAGCGCAATGCTGCCAACCTAGAGTTTCACGTTTGCAGCTATGTTCAGGTTGACTATGCGCCACAAACAGCCGCAGTATCGACAAGCGTTCACAAAACGTTTAGACGTAACAACCACCATAGTGACACTGTGACACTTTTCTTCTAATTTTAGTAATAAAGACTGTAACCTACAATTTATCTAGTTGTAGTTGATCTAGTGATAAGTGAATTATTGAATAATGCTAAGTGCCGCATCAGTACACGCATGCTGAAGCAATTACGTAATGGGAATTATGCTAGACAAGTTTAAAGTTTTGCCCTGAATTTCAACATGGCCGCTGACACAGGAATGGACACTTGCTCCAGTCCGGAAATTACGGACTCTAGAAAACGACCCCTAGACGGTGACTCGGAGAATGGCGACGTCAAGAGATCACACTTTAGCTCGGGTGAGTGGCGCACTATTTACTTACCGGGCTACCTACCTACGCGCTAGGTAGATTTACTTCATTGCGTACTTGGCAAAGTGAGCATAACATTGACACTTCGAACTTGCAGCGGATTCAGCTGCGCTCAGTTGGTTTCCAACAAGATTCTTATCAGAAGAGCGCTGTTATCAATACGACCTATTTACAGCGACGCCGAGGTCTCGACGAGCCAAATTGTTTTGGAAAACCGTAGCTACTATCTTTTAGAGCTCTAAAACCCCTTTAATGCTGCTACCCAGACTGTAATTACACTGATAAGTCGAAAAATATATGAGAAATTATTATCCAAGCAATTCGCCGTGCTGATAAGCGGTGCGAGGCTGCATGGAAACATCCTCCTTGGACTGTTAGTGATATTTTATGCAATGTTAAAAGAGAGTGGTTGTTTTTTAGTGCAAGACTTGGTGACAGCGTTGCCTCTGGCCAACGGCCATGGCACTATAACTTCTCATTTTGGTGAGTTAGTCCGTCAACGCATCAGATCTCATTGGCTTTGTGGTTGTTGCGGCGCGCATGTCTCACGTGCGCTCTCCTCTGCTCCCATCGGTTGCTGTCATGCTCTGCCACTGTCACTCATTCCATAGGCCAAAGGAAATCAAGCGACCTTTACTCTGAACTGAACCAATCCGAGGTTAATTAGATTACCTGCTGATTTATAATTGGTTGCAAGATTATTTATAATGTTTGTCAAATATATACAAACATAGTAAATTAAATTATAATAACTTAGGAAGTTTACAACAAGATTCCTACATATTTTTATATAGTCATTGTAATGATATTCTTTTTTCCTTACTTATTTGTATTAATTCATTACCTCTAATACTTGTTCTCAAATAAACTGTTGTAATGGTTAGCAGAGTGTGGTGTACAATGTGGACATGATGCAGAGTAGGCACAGCAGCCGATAGCCAGGCAGCAGAGGCGGCGCCGCGACGTCGTGAGCCATGCCGTACTTAGTCTCATCGACACTCCATGGCTTAGTCGTTGCATCGTTGGTGTGAACATCACTTTATGTACAAATCTTCTCCTACCCATTATTTTGGTGTATCTTCACTTCTTCTTGAGATATCGTCGCTTTTATCGCTTTAATTTTATTTTTAAAGTCATAAACTAACCGATATCGATCTAACATTATATTATTTGCATATCGAACCCATCGAACACGATTCAATAGATTGGCACTCCTCATGATCATTTCTATTAAATATTTGTAAATTGTTAGTTCGGAAATAAAATACTTGTAAACTTGTTTCGATAACTATGTGAAGGTCTGAGCTCATGCTGACGGCAGGCAAGGTCATTACCGGTTCTAGCCGTGCATTAGCTGTCTCGTTGCGCGCTCATTTCAACTTATTACTCTTTGGAATAGAGTCTATTGTCTGGTGGTGCACTTCAAGGTCGGAGGAGGCGATTTGTCATTACGAGCTGCTAAGGTTGCAAGTGTTTACATTGCGTAATTCATTCTTTGTATAGCCGACTCCTATAATAGGTGCGCGTAGGATTGTCTTCTCCATCGTAGGTACCAGTGGAGCTCGTTTCCTGAAAAGTTGCTCATAACAATCTTTATGAATCGCTCTTTCATACTCGTAACTTTGTCGATAAAGTGTAATGGTTTGGCAAGCCTGCAGTTGTCCGATTCGCTTGGCACTGGTCTGCACATGCTCCAGTTGGAACACCGAACACCGCTATATTACCCATCTATCGCTTTTCCGGCTTAAATTCTACGTGTGACGTCAGTTATTATGGCCAAGGGTGTGGAATAAGTGCCTCAAAGGCTGTATACTCTACTTTATAGTCATACAAAGTTGGGAAGAGCGGCGGACATAATTCCTAGGTATTACTGTAAAGCCCTGTTTACATAATGCTACGGAATTTTAGACCTTGAAAGCTCAAGTAGCTTGTTCAGTTTCGGGGTGTTAATGAGCTAGGCGGAAATATTATTATGATAAAAGTTTTAGCCTTATTACATTACAAACACATGCTAAAATGGTGCAAGGCCTGTAGGTATTTACCTACTTAGTAATGTGGACTTTCTTGAATTCGTCTGGGTTCCCCCATACTTAAGATTACATACCTACCACAAACAGTTAATATACGGCCAGTAGGTGAATTAGCATATCATTATGCTAACACCATTGTTCCTAATTAAATGTTACCTAGTTATCGCCGTTATTCACTGCATCATTATGGTTACTGATACCACGAAATAGAAACACGTAATTTTTTCTCATTAGTATTTTACCTATAATTATTAGAGCCCTTAGATTATTAGGTCATATCTCAATGCCCTTAGTTTACCACTACCATTCAAAAGCCTTCTTTCCTCTTCAGTCTCTACTTTGCCCAGTTTTTGAGGTGTGGAATCTTCTTCACTTCTACAAGGCCCATGGTAGGTACCTAGTTTGTTTTAGACTATAAGCTCATCCAATATGTGTGATGCAGACGCGGCCTGTTATGTTAATCGGTTTTATCTACCTTAAAATTTAGAAGTAAAAAATTGTTTATGAATTTTTAGAGAACTGAACCTACCTACGTATTTTAACTTTGTTTTGCTACACAAATGACCTTAGGTATGTACTTAATATGCATAAATAACAATAGCATCACGAGGCGAAGTACGATGTAATTCTCTTTCGCGAATGCGCGTAGACATCCCATAAGATCTACAGACCACACGCCACTACAGAAACAAAGTCCAAACGTCACGGTATACTATATAATTTGATATGTAGGTAAGTAAATTTTGTAATTTTCTGATAACTTCTAAAGATATCGTTTATCTTATCAATGTTGGAAGTGCTCCTTTGACATTAACTACTTATCTCACAAAAGTAAGTAACGTACGTAATTATATGGTTAATGCCGGTTGCACAATCTTGGAATAATTCAATCATCATCATCTCAACTCGTTTGTATTCACTTCTGAGTACACCTAGGTCTCTTTATTACGCCACTCTTTCCGGTCTTTTTTATCTGTCAGAAAATGGATAATTAGAGACTACTAGAGATCGTCCAATCTTAAACTGCACGTCCTACTACTTCAGTCAGTCAAAGTAAATTGTTCTTTACTACCTACATCTCACAGATCATTTTGAAGTACTTTACTGTGAGCCAACGTCAAGAAAACGTGGTGGAGGGGCGTGCATTTTTAGACTGGTTTATCCCTACACTTATTTAACTAACAGTCAGGGGTACACTCTCCTGTACTTCAATATTAGCGTCATGATGTCCTTTTCTATCACGTCTACTGAACGTGAAAATAAATGTAATGACGCGTATTTTGTTAATAATGAAGTGTAAGATATGTACGGGCGACTACAATAGCTCGATATTGGTCATTACTTGCCAAAATGCCAAATCGATCGTGCCAAAATGCCATAAATCAACAAGACAAAACCGGAGCGATAAAATTCAAGATGTTCGGCTGTGCTTGCTACTCTCGATACAAAGTAGAAGTAGATCAGCCATTCCACCTACTTTCTCAAAGAAAACCTTTCAAAAGTTGTAGGAAGAAGTTTTGCAAGTTGACCGGAATTGCTTTGCTTTTCTGCTAGTTTTTGATGCCATTGAAAGCGCTGTCTCGTAATGTAGTTGTTTGTCTTTTTGTTTGCTATTTTGAACAATGGCATTTCAAATTTAATTGACAATTTGTCTGTAGAGTATGTTTGAATCAATATAAAATTAACTTGGTTAAAAAAACTGATCCCTAGTACCAACTATGACTCTCTGGAAAATATTTAAGGGGGGTCAAAGGTACGTCCAAATAATACATATTATGGCTCATGCCTACCTAAAAAACGAAGGTATTTAGAGCCAATCGTTCCACGTGACAAAGGCCCGTATTCTGAAACAGTGCTTGAGTCTGAGTCGAGCCTCAAGCACAGATTTTTGACACTTTTCAATGGAGAACTGTCATCCTTGAGGCTCGACTCAGACCCAAGCGCTGTTTCGGAATACGGGCCTAAAGACAAGAAACAAGCAAGAGTTCTAAATAAGTAAATATGGCAAATCCTTTGTCTCCGCGTGGGCGTGGCCTTCGTGTTACAAGCGTTAGCATAATTAGAATCAGCAGCATTCAGATTCGCGTACAATGGCACGACAAAATTGCGAAAACATCACGTTTTAGTGAAAGGAGGGCGTTGTGCTATCTGTACAATGCACAACCCTTAGCGGTGTATTTCCAACCCTATCATCCCCAGCTTATTGAGGAAATGGAGACCGCAAGGGTTGCTTAAACACCGTTTAAAAAAGATATTAATTTATCTTAACGAGCCTTATTACCTGCGGTCCTGAATCGTCCTCTAAGTTTCTGACTGTTTGGATTATGGGTTTAATTCGCTAGCAATCACTGTTAGAATTTTGTCTTATTGTAAATTTTATTGAATTGAATGCTCATTCAGCATGTGAAAAGAAAAAGGAAACAAGAAGAGTAATCTTCAAGTACTGAATTCGGCGATTCGAATACTTGGCATATAATAAGAAAGTGGACCTCCAACTAGACCACACGCCATCCCATGACCCATGGTAGACATATCGTACTGAGTTACATATAAAACATTCAACGATCGCCATCAAAAATAAATTATTTTAATGCGAGATTGATTGCACCTAATGCAGTCGAAAAACTCACGAAATCCATTGCCACAAACAACACCTGACATTTTATCAACCTCACAAATCGCCACCCTAACCGAGTGCTGAAAATTACCCGTTATTACCGTAGGTAGGACGGGTACCTCCGTCGTCACCACCTTGATTACTGTTTGTTCAACTTGTAACTCCGTAATGCTCCGAAGTAAAGTAAATAGGCCTTATGTACTGTACTGTAGATCATTTATTCCGCGTCATCGGTAACTTTTCTCTCATACTCTTATTCAAAGGATACTGTATTGTCTGGAAAAGGATTTAAGATGGAGCAGGCTTGTCCAGCACCTATACCATTGTACATTGTCCTCTCCATCCAAAGGTTGTCTGGAAGAGATCGCTCTTAGCGATAAGGCCGCCCATTGTACCTTTATTTGTAATGTTTCTTTTAAATGTATTCTTTTGTGTACAATAAAGTATTAACCTATCTATCTATCTATCTATCTATCTATCTATCTATCTACCATTGTCACAGCCTAATCGGCCTTGGAGGCAAAATAAAATGTGTACGATAGTTTTCGAAGCTGCGACCTTTGGATAGGAAGGCGGAGTTGCTACCACAAGACTTCGAGTTCTCCATCAGTAGTTATTAGTAGTAGTTCGAGTTAGTAGTACACGAGCTATTCCCGAACTTTGAGTTGGCTTCGCTAACTTCGAGCGTGGAATATTTCAGTCAAACTTAGCGCAATAACATTTGTCGCTAAGAGATACCTCTGCTGGCTGGTTTCACAATTTAACTTAGTTAAATGAACGTTATTAATTTAATATTATTTCAGTAACTTTAACATCTCGAAGGATAAGTTATAATGATAATACTTAAGTTCTATTTATGCTAACTATATTACTCATGAGCATATCCCAAAATAAAAGCTTCAAAATTACTTTCTTTGCACAAATCATATTAAATGGAAGAGACGGGTACTTATAGCGATTATTAGCGATTAAATTTATTATTAATCTTTCTTCCATATAATTATTTATAACGATCGCGTTAATTTAAAAAGTGCATACAAATCATATTTTCGATAGAACAAACTAAGTTAAATGCCCTTAGTTTTCCTATAGCTCCCCAGTGGTTTACGAGCTAAAGTTAAAGTGCTACATTTATTCGACTCCGTTATTTGATAGTTTATTTTATAAGTGTAAAGATAATCAAGCTGTATACCATAATTGGCTTTCAGCTAGGAACGTTTTCATTAAAACTTAGAGTGCTCTCTTTTAGTCTACTCCATAAAAATTAAGTAATATGTGCTAAGTACCTTAGCTCTTTTATTTATTTCAGCGTATAGCATGCGAATGAAGTCCACTAGTCCAGAATATATTAGATATTACGTGAATTAGCAACCTACAGTTTAGTCAAATTAGTTAGTTTTAATTTCTTCGCAGGTTATTCGGTTAGCATGTTCGTTTAAATCTTTTCCTGCATAAAACTGCTCTACAGTTTGCTTTAAAGCTAGAACTTCGCAAGGGATCTTCAGAAAGTTCTTTCAAGCACTCGAAGACTTGTGTGACAGTTCAGCCTCTCTCGAGGTAAGTCTACGCGACCTTCCTATTCTTATCACTTGACCTGCGCCGCAAATAGAACGAACTCTATAAATACCAACGAAAGTGAAATAAAAGTAAAAATAACGAATACGCTCACAATCCACGGGCAAAACAAACGTGTGATATTACAACATGTGTGAGCAATGAAACAATACGAGCTATTAAAAAGAGTTTAAAACCAATGTGGTTAGATATAATCGAACTTGTTGTCAAACAGATTTAGACTCAATGTCTATGAGCTAACACTCTATTTAGAACTCATTTAAGCGAGGTCTGCTGATATGAAAACTCCAATGTATTAGTAGTTACATTATCATCGTTGCTTTGATCACAAACTGAATTGGACCCAATACTGACGAGTGTAAAGTATTGTTTTCAGAGGCACAAGTTTTACTGATAAGTCAAACGAGTCGTAGAATGGGTAATCGATGCAAATGAAACTGTCACAATAGGTGCGCGTGCGACGTCGCCGACGACGATAGCTGAATAACATTATGGATCCATTTTGATTTGTTCTCGATTTGTTCGCAGTAGTATGCTTGACTTTCATTAACCTCTATTTGATATTGTTTGTTTATTGGAGCCACAGAAATGCAAAAAAAAAATTACAAATGGCAGTAGATTCGCTACTTTGGTACAGTCGCAGATTCAATAATTAGAAACTATTGAACTCTGGTAGAATAACAGACTACAGTGGTTGTCCTGATGCAAGTCAATAAGAAATTCATTGTCCCGTATAAAAATGAGACCCAAGAACTTTTTACAGTTGAATACGATTTATTGCATTAAAATTAACTATAAATAAGCTCACGATGCTCCAGGCACGGTAGATATCCCTTCGAATCTCTTGGTACCTTGCGGTTCTGACGCATAAATGCTTATGAATATTCCAATCACATCGATAATATTATCTTATTCATCACAAAGACTCCTCCAAGTACCAAGTTTAGGAAAGCCGAATGGATAAAGTAAAAAGCAGCCAAGTGCGAGTCGGACTCGCCCATAAAGGGTTCCGTAGCACGACGAACTACAAGAACCTTTATATTATGTTACTTGATGTAACATAATAAGGTTCTTGTAGTTCGTCGAAAGGTAAATTGCGGTTTACGGTTTATGACGTATAAAAAAAAACTACGAACTAGATCTCGTTCAAACCAAAAATCGTTGGAAGTTTACATAGTAATGTACAACATATATTTTTTTTAGTATTATCATTCTCTTACTTTAGAAGTTAGAGGGGGGGGACCAACTTTTTTCCACTTTGGAAGTGTCTCTCGCGCAAACAATTCAGTTTAGAAAAAAACGATATTAGAAACCTCAACATCATTTTTGAAGACCTATTCATAGATACCCCACACCTACGGGTTCGATGAAAAAAAAATTTTTGAGTTTCAGTTTCAAGTATGGGGACCCCCGAAATTTATAGTTTTTTTTTTATTTTTAAGTTAAATTCTTAATGCGGTTCACAGAATACATCTACTCGCCAAGTTTCATCAGTCTAGCTCTTACAGTTTCGGAGAAAAATGGCTGTGACATACGGACGGACAGACAGACAGACAGACAGACAGACAGACAGACAGACACGACGAATCTATAAGGGTTCCGTTTTTGCCATTTGGCTACGGAACCCTAAAAACCATCGATGTGATTTATTAGCACATTTCTTTGAATAATGCTTGGTTTGCGAAGAATAACCTTTTTTCGGTTGTAATTTTATTTCCACCCGCTGAATTGGTTTCACGGTTGAGTTATACCTACTGAAGTCTTTTTGTACGGAACTACGGGATCGATGGAGGATATGGAACTGGAATCATCTTGCTCTTGGTGGAGATGAAGACATCCTCATATCTCTCATCCTTTAGCGTTTAGAATTAGAGATGCATATATTTAAATAATAATTTAAATAATAAATGTTATAAAGAGATGCTGGTGTGCGATAAAAGATGTCCTATTTAAGATAATTGCGAATTTGTGGGGATAGGGAAGAACTCTGATAGTGCACAATAAATTATAGTAATGTGCTGATACTCGAGTATAAAAAACTGTGGCTGCAGTATAATGAACGGGGGATTCTAATCTGTTGAGAAAGATTGTAATCTCGTATCTTAAAATCTTTTTCTCAAGTTTTTTTAAGCTTATATTATTTCTCCGCCAGGTTTATATGAAATTCCTTATATAGGACTATCGTTAGAAGTACTTAGCTGTGTCAAAATGTTCGTTCGGGGGAAGGTAGACATAGTATTGCGATTGTTAGCGCCCAACATCATGTGTACCATTTCCTTGTTTCCTCTTTTTTCAGCTGTTAATTAAAGGAAACTCTATCTCGACATCTTTGGCTCATGGTCATGATAATAAAGAAAAGAAAAGATCGAACTTAATACTACTTCCTCTGTTCACTATTTAGAACGGCCATGCCGATATTACATTTTATAACTCTACTGAACACTAAAAGGCACTATGAACATGAAAACATAACATTTTGTAAGAAAACTACCGCAGCGCTTAAAAGTACTTGAGAGTTGGGAAACAATAAGCTCGTTCAATGTAGACGTTGGGATGCTTTCAACAATATTAAGTATGTGGTTACTGGTTACCTACCACCACAGGCTTATGGATGAAACCACAGAGAGAACTGGTTGTTAGAGAACCTGCCCATCGTTAACATAATTTGAATGATGAAATTACTTGAAATCCCAACAAACATTATTGGACTTGAAAATTTGGATCGACAGAAACGAGATTATTATTAACTGGACGATCGCGGTTTCATGTGGGCGAGGTTTGCATTATTGTGATGCTAGTTTCGCTTTTTCAACAGTATTTCAAACTTTCTTATTGTGAAACTATCATACGGTCATAAATGTGTTTTGAACTTTTGGGTTTCTTGAAGATGTAAGAATAAAAAGTTTTGCTTGTATTTTTTTTCATCGATTATTATCGATGTATTCAGAATAAGAACAGAAAATGGTTATATAAACTAGTGTATTTATTAATATATTCTCGACCTTTGGACCAATGGACCCCAGTCTAAAAGTTACGTTTAAAATTAGTACGAGAGAATACCTAATCATAATCATTTATTCATTGCTTCATAACTTTCATCTTGTACAAGTTTGTAAAACATCAAAGAATAAGCCAAGTATTTAAGTATTTATGTTCTTTACAAGAGCCGTAACATAACTTGAAATAATTAGCCGCGCGATTTGCTTCGAGCCGGCTACTCTATCGTCATTCAATCCGGGGCAAAGGTCTCTCTAAGTAAATATAACATTATAATTAGTTACCAGGCTCAAAGACGCTTAGCTTGTGAAATAGAAATTACTTAAAAAACTTTCGTATTTTTTTATTGAGACTTTCGTGACACCTCATTGTAGCAATTCTTACTTATTCGTAATCTAAGAAGGTAAACCTCAAAAGTTGCTAATTTTAATCAGCTTTCATATGATTCCAAATCAAAAGGCGGTTATTGAGTTGGATAGCTTTGAAACATCTTAAAGCTAAGTGAATTGATGTTATAAAATTCTGTTTCCAACCATTTTGTAACAGCAAAGTTTTTAGCGTTCGTCGAAAATCAATAAACTTGACTAAGTTTCGAGAACTAAGTATAGAGGAAAGTTAGGAATCGATTGAAGGTCATCCCGTGGCCTCGCTAATCTATTATTTATAGAAACTTGCATTGCCAACTACTGCATGTGGGAATGGGCCAAGTATATTGTTCGGACGTGTCCCTGCCTACCAACTTTTCTGCTTTCAGCTACATCTACTGTTTAGCAACAGCGCATCCTTTGACATAAGCCTCTTTCAGTTCCTTGCAGCATTGTTCATGTTTGTCTGCCTCGTCTTCAGTTGTAGTCCTTCAGTCTGAGCTTGTCTGACCTTTTATCTATCTTCCTCGGTTTATTTTGATGCATACTGTATGCATCAAAATAAACCGTGTATGCAGCATACACGAGGAGTCCAGTTGCTTCCGTAGCAAGTTCATTTTTCTTATTTCAGGATTTTCGGAAAGTTTTGTGATTCTTCTCAGTGCTAATTTACTATGGTCAAATATTCACAGTGCCTAACAGGCGTGAACTTATTTCATTGTTCACTTACATTAATTCTACCTATAGCAGGTGTATCTATTGCGTGAGAACTAGATAGTAGATGCAACGATTTGCAAACAATTCGTAATGCTAGTTGGTCTGTTGTTGTAGTTTCAGTGAATTTGCATCGGTGTTGGCGTTGGCACGAAACCTGGTACGGAATGTTATAGAACTCGTTTTCTGAGCTATGCTAAACCAAAGAACGCTATTGATTTCTGGTTTCGTGTCTATATAAGTATATTTAGTTACATTCATACCTATTCATGGCCAAAATAGAGCGTTAATGATTTACTTTGGTATTTATTCTTGTCGCGTGAAGCTGGTTTTGTTAGCTAGTTTGTAAGGTGATTCAAATTTATTCTTGATTTCAAGCATTTTCTGCTATGTGTCAGGAATGGTGTTCCTAATGGTTTTCAATTTTGATATAGTTTATGTATCAGTTCCAATCACTTGCCTATCGGGACGGAAACTGGTGTGATAGAGCATAATATTTTAACAAGCACACTATCTCTCTGCCGTAATAATCAGCAGTGCGACACAAATTACATTTCGATGTCACACAACACACAAATGAGATAACAGAATGCATGACACTACCTTATCTTTTATTATTAAGTCATGATATAATACCATAATTCGACCTCAACTTAAAAATATAATTAGTGGGTGAACGAATGATGTAATGTTTATTTGTAATAATTAGAACAGAAATTGAATTACGCTCCAATACAAACTTTTTTATGTTTCCCATTTTTCAAATCAGAAATTCCCCTGGGATTACAAACTTTGAAACGACCGATTTGTCTGCCAAAACAAAACATTACACAAAAGCGTCAACACCTCCATCCAACAGAAACACTGGCATTGGTTTTGAAATATGACTTGCATTTGAAAAACTATTCGCCTCATCAATCTTGCCAGTTTTCAAAGATCAAAGGGTGAAAGAAAGTTACAATTTTCAAAGCGCAAAGCAGAGTCGAGAGCCGTCTCTCGGATAATCTCCGGCCAAATCGTGCTCTTTTCAATAGCGCGCGAGCATGCATGAAAAGAGTTGATGAGGCTCGAGTGCTGAGGACCGCGCCAAGTGGAACGGCTTACAACCTTGTGCTTTTTTATCGACGTAACGAAGTGGAACTATGTAGTTCAGGATCCCAGCCCCCACTAGCTACCACTGGTAACTCGTAATAAATACCAATAAAATACGATCCGCCTCTAAATTCTCGCCGCAACCCAAATTGCACCGAAGTATTATTGAATAGGGCTTTATTTCACGTTTTTCGAGTGTGATTCATCGTTATATCCTTGAATTTTTATTCCATTTGAATCATGTTTGAAAAAAGCCATTAGCCGATTATAACCGCTGTCGTGAAGCTCTGCTTTTGCATTTCCGTGACCTCTCGTCAGATTTAAGTGGTTATTATTGTTTTTGTATTTAAATGCTTTATTTCTATACAATAAGATCGAAAAATACATAAAAGTGTGCTTGCACGACTATCCTTTAAAGTCTTTAAACTAACAAACTTCAAATATTTATCGCTACACTTGGCATCGAGTAATTCTAATCTTTTATCTCGGGCAAATCTTCGCTACCTCCCTTATGTTTGGTTCGTACTTGGTAGCTGTAACCCAGTTTTTCCCCAGCAGAATAAAGTGCTCTAGTTCGTAGCATATGACCTCTTTTCATGCGAGCTATAATGCCGCATCAACATTGGCAGCTGTTTCCGACTGCAGAGGCTCCCTGCGCCATTTCCTTGCTGCTCTGCTTATTGATTCTTTGTTTTCAATGAAACTGATTTTCTGAACCATTTGTAAAACAATATACAAATGGCTTCTATGTTCATATCTAAAAGGCGCTTACACTTTCAAGATTTTTGTACAAAGGCTAGGAACAATACAAAAAGGCTTTTATTTACTAAACGTTTCGCACGAAGTAACTGTCTTAAATATTCTCAAGCTTTGTGCAGCAGCGCCCTAGTGGCCTACTTTTAGAGGGGGTACCCCTTAGTTGCTTTGAAAATATCGAATTTTCCATGATTGCAGTCTACCAGTAGATACTACTACTAGGGACTCAATGATCCGGATAAAAATCACGCCATCTAAGTAAATATTCAAAGTTCTCTGTCTGAGCGTCGTCTATGAAATGTCTCTGCGAAAACTAGGGCATCATTCCCTTGTTTATCATACAAATAGTTCACCGCCAAAATAACCACGTTAACTTTATCCAACAGCGCAAAGCTCTGACGTATTTGGCGATAAGTAGGCCGTGGATCTCATGCATGAAAATAAGTTTGTAAATAGCATGGATACGGTAACGACCGAGGTCAGCCATGTGGCATTTTTAGATAGTCGCCGATAACCCCTCGCCTCGTGGACAGGCCTTGAGGCTGATCTATATAGTGATTTACGAGTATTACTTGCCATAACTTCAAAGTCTTATTCATTCTCCATCAATTTAAACATATTAAGTTAATATTATTAGGTTTAAAAAATGCAAGTTGTAAAAAAGATTATCCATTTTTGTGGTGAGGCGCGACGTTGGCTTTAAACGCGGTATCGGTTTTGCCCCCCTGGGCTTTGATTACTTTGTTCGCTTCGCGGCTGGCGAATTCTATAAAAAATCAACAAAACGTAACAAAGGTTTCGCACAAAATGTCACCATAGTTGGTTGAGCTGGAATAATTTACATTGTTGCTACAAATCTTATTTTCTTGCAACAAGCACTTGGTAAATCGATACCGTGAATGCGACCTTATGAAATTCGAGACCAAAATGATCATTTAATAAAGTTTGTGACTCCAATCCAACCTGTTCAGGAATGATAACGTAAAAGAACAGTGTGTTGAACTTGTATTTCTTCAGCCATTTTGCGTCCTCGCCCATTTTTGGGTCCGGAGTCCGGAGCATAACTCGTACCGTGACAAGGATACCTGTTCTATTTAATTGACACCTATCGGATACTTGTTTCCACGTGATGTAATAATTTACGTGTGCGTACAAATGAAGAATAAAAAATTACGTGCAGAACAACCAGGCATGAATATTCACTGTAGCAATAATGCTAATATGCAGGGTGACAAACCAAGATCCAGCAAGGGGACTGGCGATACTGTTCATATCTTTCAAATAATTTTAGGAATATTCAGGCCAGGGCTATAGATAGCAGTATTGTGGAAATAGAGTAAATGATAAAAATTGAGTAACTACGAAGCAGTGTAAGTCAATACTCGTATTAATAGTTTTATCAACTAAGATTAAAATGACATTATAGTCTGATGCTTTAAAAGCTGAGTATAGCTATTTGCTCAGTGTCTGTCTAACCACTGAAGCCCCTTCTATTTGAACAATGTTTCGAAACGTCAGGTACACTCGCCTCCGAATTAGATTCAAACAGTTGTGTACCAGATGAAGCATCAGTGTACTTGACATGAATGCATACCGTAAGCGTACGCGGCAAAACGTGCTTGCTTCTATACAGAGGTTTTACCTAATGACCTTACTTAATCTTGATGGCTCGTTACAGCAAATGTGTTGTAATTTCTGTTCAAGCCTCAAAATATCCGCCTGTAGGGATCACATTTCGGCTATAAAGGCGGGGTTTGGAAGCCGAAAGGCATGCACCAATGAGCGGGTGACTTACGAGCGCATTTATCACTTCACAAACGATGATATCGGACCCGATAGTGCGTCGGGAAACGCCTACAACCTACATCCACTGAACTAGTGAACTGAGGAACTTAAATGAGAAAATGTTGCAGAGAAATGTACCTACACAATAAAGTGGCAAAGCAGACGTGATGAAGAATACCCTAAGAACGTAACGATATAGAATCAAAGAAGCAAAACCATCAGAATATCTCAACAAGTCATAGATCTTGAGCACGTTACGTTTCATAAGTAAAGTTTACGCAATAAAAAAGCCTACGGAGAGCAATCAATCAATCTGTACGCACGAACGGATGCGTAATCCTCTCCCGAACGAAGATTATTTAGGCTTAAACCCGCATACCCGAAGATTGAAGAGCTGGCAATGGACGAGAAATGATATATCGGAGATGTTGCATTTCTATTCCGGAATTTCCTTGCGAAATATGAATATTATGATCTATTTTGCAAAAATTATGAATTGAGTGAGTGGAATTCGAGCAATTTTACCATGTAACTGATGACTAGTGAGGCTGAGGCTGGGCTGAGGCCTACGATACAGCAGCACGGCTTAGAAGACATGCTTACTCCATTTTTGAATCTGCTTCAGTGAGGTTGAGTTTCCCTTCTTTTTTTCCCCATTTGCCTATTTTACGTTAAAGATAAAGACACGGTCAAAGTAAAAGTCCCTTTATTTGTCGCA
The DNA here is from genome assembly GCA_947578465.1 of Thera obeliscata. Taxonomy (NCBI): domain Eukaryota; kingdom Metazoa; phylum Arthropoda; class Insecta; order Lepidoptera; family Geometridae; genus Thera; species Thera obeliscata. The sequence goes on along the minus strand of OX387915.1, from coordinate 25,928,763 downwards.
GGAAAATTTTATAGGGAGATGAACTAGATTTTATGGTTTAACTATTCAGCTATGAATTTATTATAAAAGCTGCTTTTTAGTCGTTGAGTAGCTGGTTCTGTTTTGGCTAATTCTTGACTTGCTTTTATATTTCAGATAGCATAAATTTGAAGAGTGGAGGTGGAGAGTGAGGATTGTGAGAGAGAGGAATGTTTAGGACTAAGATGCTACTGTGTCTTGTAAATTAATTAAAACGCGTGTTGTTATGCCCATTAACATTGGTATGGCTGACAAGGTTACAGCAATGTTATACGCGTTATAGTGATACAAATTTACGGCATTAAGCGACAATTTATAGCTACCGGTATTGCCTTGCTAGCCTGTATCAAATTACTTTTTATTGAATTGATGGTATATGTTATGCGGAATGTTGCTACTAGAGACATGATGCCCTATTTCAGACAAAGGGTTTCCGCCACGGGCCATAGAAAAAAACCCCAGTCCCGGCGCAAAAGAATTGTATCTCAGATTTTAGATAATTATAAGTAGAAACAATATCAGGTGTCACTATTTCCTGATTTCGTGGCTAACATGGTTATTTTTCCCAGAGAAGTTTCATAGGCGCCACATGTAAACATGACACTTTGTAGGAAAAACTACTTGTTACTGTACTAATTGACATTGAATTGGCAAAAAATGAATAAAACACACACATATACCCTAGTACATAATGTTGTTATTGAGGAACAAGGACGACATAAGTTTATTCATACATGTTTCAAGTGTGCATTAAGAACTCTCAGTTATTTAAAGCGCGCTCAATGCGTTCTTTTACTTAAACAGTAATTATTAGCGTATATCTATGCATATACTCATTGTGTTAAAATAAATACTTTGTTTAAATGGAATAGTTTTTTAAACATACCTCTTGGGGCGGTTCAATAGCACGTACAATAGTACATATTCTCGTACACGAATTCTCGACGTGATTGAAGAAAATGTTCAAATAGAACATGTCTTCGAAGTCGCCGAAGTGACCGTGTACACAAAACACAATTGTCTGCCATATCACAAGAAAAATCAAAAGTCCAGGGATTAATGCCAAGTCGCCGTAAAAACAAAATAAATCAGGAGGAACCAACCACGAGTCGTATCAGTGTGTACGTATTATATTCATTGTTTGCAACTACCCGCACGTTTGTGTTGTTAATGAGTGAATTAATACAGTAAAATGAAGTTTTAAAAAAAATGACATAGGTCAGGTACATTAATGTGATAATGTGTTTATATGATGTGTTTTATTAGTTTTTTGCCAATTCAATGTCAATTACACACAGTAACATGAAGTTTTTCCTAAAAAGTGTCATTTTTGCATGTAGCGCCTATGAAACTTGTCTGGGTAAAAAAAACATGTTAGCCACGAAATCAGGAAATAGCGACACCTGATATTGTTTCTACTAATAAGTATCTAAAATCTGAGATACAATTCTTTTGCGCCGGGACTGGGGCAATTTTGGCGGAAACCCTTAGAAAAGTTTCTTGAACTATGAATATTTAGATAAAAGCCTTTGTTTTCACAACCAACTTTGCGGACTTTGCAAACCGGCTGGCTTCGCAAATAAAGTGGCTGTCAAATGTTGGGTTACAAAACGGTTCTGTCACTGTCACCCTGTAGTAATATTTCACAGTGGGCCCAGATTACAATCGCGAAGATTAGGCGAGCCGTTCTATTGTCGCCCTGAAAACACAAAACCGCCTTTTTAGGCTTCTAATAATGTTTTGTTAAAAGAGACTTTCGGGCAAAGTCATTTAAAAAGCTTCTTCGTAATAAAACTCGCGTTAAATTAGTTTTTGAGCATGTTTTTGTTCGATAGATTGCTTCGTATTTCAAGCCAGTCATTAATGAACAACAAAAACGGTGAATAGAGCTGAACTCCCAGCCGGAGCAATTTGTGGGTCTGTGCGTTCACACTTCAATCGTAACCTGCCATCAGGTCAGCCACGTCAATCGTGGTACTGCCAAGTTCAATGAAGCAGAAACACAAAGGGCCCGTCCAACGGTGTCACTGGCTTTCCGTGTCTTGTGGTACGGGGCAGGTGGACTAGGCATGCCCCATTTGAAACGAGGTCAGAAGAGCGGAGCAACCACAAGCCCTGTGGGATGCCTCTCAATTAAAACACATTGGATGTGGGCGAGGATACCAACGCGTATTGTTGACTGTTTTATATTTGGTTTGATTAATCACTTCTATTGAGGTCGGGATAGTTGAATTTGATTGTCCAGATTTCTTGGTTTGCAGTGTTGGTCGTAATTGTCATCTCTAAGTCGGTTTGAATCAATTTCATGTCCATCAGTCTTCTATCTTCACTTCGTCGTCTTCTCCATTTGTGTTTAGTAATATCAAATGCATGACAATAACTGAATAAATAAATATTACGCTAAACTATGTCTATTAAAATAAATATCAATAGAATCTAACATGAATTTATATTGTTGTATGAAGCCAACATGTTATTAATGCCAGCACATGTTGAACATATTGGTGCTAATGAGTTGTTCTTATTTATTGGTATTGGCTACGCTCATCGTTACATGACATCACACCAGGCTCCGAAGGTGTGCCCACTTTACATACTGCACTCACACATGACAAATTTCCAGCACTTCAACAACTCTCAAAATCGTTGCTTATCCATGGATGTCATGGTGTCTAAATTACTATATCATACATGATCTCATTTATGTAGCGCGACGGAGCGCCGTGTTCTAGAGCTACTGAGCTCACAAACAAAAGGCATTTGATCCGTGGTTTAATCTCGCTGGTTTTGTCTCCAAAAATAATACCAGCGCACAATGTTGTGTCCCAAATCTTGCTTAAAGTCCCCTCGTAATTACCGTTAAATATTACGCTGTTCTCGGGCATTTTCCTCTTGAAGCGCCGAATTAATCAAAGCGTCGCGTATTTACGTGCTCATGTGCCCTGAGGATGGGCTCGTTATACACATTTATTGGGATTTGGGGATATTGCCAATCATGAGGTGTGTTTACACATGTAGCAACCATACTGTTTTCGATTTCCCCTTGGGCCTAGCAAACAACGTTGTAACTTTGATAATAAACAACCGGAACTATTGTCAAATAGCCGCCGGCGAAGCGCGACTAGCTTCAACCCCCCACGATCGAATTGCCAAATCAATCTTCAGAACACAGTGCTCCAATCCTATCAACCTTCACTCATCAGCGCTTTATCCGCAGCCGTGGAGCCGACCTACCACTTCAAGGTGCTGGTACCCTCGATGGTGGCCGGCGCCATCATCGGCAAGGGCGGAGAGACCATCGCCCAGCTCCAGAAAGACACTGGCGCAAGAGTGAAGATGTCCAAGTCACATGATTTTTATCCAGGTAAGTGCCATGCCATTTTTTTTACCTCAGGAAAAACATTTGTAAAGCACAATGGACAGATATCATCACCATTTCTTGTCCTCGTGCAGGAAATTATAAAGGAAGTGACTACTAAAGGGACAAAAAAATTATAACAGCTGCGCATTGTATGATCATCTTAACTCATATTAACTGTACAAACTACGTGGTGAGCTGAACACTTCTTTTTCATGACATACCAACAGAACTACTTGCTCTCACTTTCAAGCAGCACCGCCTCAAGTCTACTTTCATCTTCTGAAATTCTTAATGGTTACATGCACGCTGCAGTTCCTACGACAAAATGACAACCTACTTTTCGTCGGCACGTGTCTGCATAGACGTGCATCATTAAGCCCGCTTGCATTCGCGCATGCAAATCCACGTTCGCTTACGTAAGGAACGCCTAGCCAACTTTGAATTTTCATTTTAAAACCTGAACGGAAAACTATAGAAATAAACCGAGTTAATATCATGATCATCATCTGCATTACATTACAGATACTGTCGATGATGAAATTACGATAAATAATAACAATTACGGAGCGATAGTAGGGATGTGCCCATCGATATCTATATCGTTAAACAGTGAACTGGAGGGTCGGCAGTGGCCTGATAGGCGCAGCGGGGGCATAAAACTGGGAATGACAACAGTAGTGACATAAAATTTAGGCACGCTTCGACGCTGCCAAAACAAACTGCCGGAAGTTAGGCTCGACACCGAATGTAATAAAAGTGAAAATGATCTTAATTTAACAACAAATACTTGACAGTCATAAAACGATAGTAAAAGTGATTAACTGTCGACGTGAACCTGCGAAGAGATGTCACGTTTTTTATAGAATCCGTACACTGACCTTCGTGTAAAATACTTCTTACATTTAGTTTGAGAAGTCTGATAATTCAGTCAGTTACATAATTACATTAGCATTAACGAATTGAGTCCCGACTCTTGAATATTAATGTTCTTATACTTAAGTATTTAATTTATTAATGTGAAATAAAGTTTACATTCCAGCTTTGCTCGTACAAAAATTACCTGTCCACGAGAAAGGCATTCCCTTGAATTTTTGCGGCACAAATATTTGCATTCGTGAAACAAGGGGCTTCTCGCTTTTTGTATTTCCCCCGTCGTCGCATTGTCTCCATGTAGAGAGTATTCAGGTTATGAGCTTCGCTGTATTATCCCCTTTTATCCCTTACGGAATGGGGTCGCGTGGCGCACTGCTCACCGAACTCCAAATGTGAGTGCTTAAAATGTTACGAAGCCTTGATTGATAAAATCAAAACTCAGCCTGTGCTTTGCTTACATCATTTAACGTCAGCTTTGCTCGCCGAGGTGTGTCAAGGTTTCTAGAATAACGATTCAGCTTGCACAACCTGATATTGTGTGATCATAGTCAAACAGTGCTAAATATTACCACTTATATCGTACCCAAACAATGTCGATGTGAGTACACAATATTCTGCTTAAGTTTGCTCGTTTGATATGTAAATATGTGATCGAATGAGAATGAATTGACGATACGGTTCGTCTCGTCTCCTCAGCCCACTCTGAATTACCATTCAAGCACTTTTCCTTTTTAGATGTATCGATTAGATGGCTGGCTACACTCTTACGTTCTAACTTTCCATTTCGTCAGCGGCGATATATAAATAGATTTGAACTTGTGCCTTATTTGAAACTTCTTTACTGTGACTGCGACAAAGCAAGGGGGGGGGGTTCTATTAAGGTGTAATGGTGAAATCTACCATTAAGTCTGGCGAAAAATAGGAATGACACGCGCCTCGCCTCATCAAGTGTCATTAATTATTCCGTCCGGGTGTATTCCCGTGCCAAATTGAGGATGGCGTTTTGTAATAAAAATTTGGGTTACCGTCACGGGCTCGCCCATTGCCTCAAAATAACCGACCGAGCTTGACATTTGCTGATGTTGACTGTGGCGTAGAATTAACAGCTGGTCGGGAAATTGGGCCCTATTTCATTCGGAATCATAAATCATCCTGTAAATGTAGAACGCGTTGATTGAATATTCATCACAGTCACGTATGATGAGCTTAAAGCTGGGCCCAGAGAGCTTGAATAATACAGGGTGATGCGAACCACAATAAACATGGGAAACTCTAACTTATAGTCAGGATTTAGTTCAGTTCATGCTGATCGCAACCTAAGTTTAATGGACTAGATTCTAGGTATTGTGGCAAACTGTAAACCAGTGTTGGCTTTAGTTGTTCTGCTGATTAGTAATTCCATCAGGCTGTATGGATTAATGTATTGAGGCTGCAGAGCAAACATCAGTCGACTCTATTGATTAGCTTGGGAATACATGGAAAGGTCAATTAACGCGGATTGTGGCCAGTTGAGCGGCCAGGTTATTATCGAAGCCGAACCGTTTAATGTGGCGTGGCGTGGCGCGGTACTCGTTAAGCAAAGACCAGATCGCTCGTCAGATGTGTTACATAATTGGTGATTATATCCGAGCATCAATTTACGAGAGTCCACAACTATTTAAATTAATTAACTAAACTAACAATTTGGCTTGAGATCAACGATAAACTATTTGATAGGAGAAATTTGGTCTATGGAGTTCGGTAAGTCAACGGTTTCAAGATTAATAGCTATTTAAAATAACAGTTGTAATAGTGCGATACCTAAGAAGTATTGAACGTAGTTTCCGAGGCACTCAAGCGAAGGGATATAAATCCAAGCTGCAACGTCGATGAAGGCTGCATTACAATTTTCCGCGTTGAATTTTTCATCTGAATTCCATCTTCCGTGATTGCGGGCGCAATGCAGTCCGCCCTGCGGATGTTATAACCTCAAATAGAAGCACTGGTGACATTGTACCATTTTAAAAACTCTTTTGTTCCAAACAATACAGTAGTTCAAACCATTTAAAATGTAAATTCCCTGCTACAGTTAAAGTATCGTCGCGGTCGTTGGGTTAAAATAAAACAGCGTTGTCGCATACGATAATCTTTTTAAATGTAGGAACAATTCGGGTAGCGGCTGGCTTATCGTCTAGTGAGCTATTCATTTTATATTACCAACCAATAAACCTACATCGATAACATAAATAACGATAAGGTCCTAAATTCATTCAGCTCTTGATAAACCTGTACGTTACTAGCAACATCATTTGACGGTATTCTTTGATTTAAACTCATTTCTTATAGCAATAAATCTTAGGAACAAGTCACTGTCCACCAAACTGACGGTGATTTTTCACCTGCCTACGAGTTCACAGTAATCCTTGACCTACGCTACACTTACGAACATGGTGGTGTGTTTATAGATGACCTAAAAAACGGAGCAGGCGTTTGACTTCGTTTGATTTCCGGATCACTCATCTGAACGTGAGCTAATTAGCAGACGCCGTCACTCGTGTTGCGATGATAGACATACAAACACAACACGCTTACAAAACAGGTAAAACTAAAGGAACTCGCCGAATTAAACACCTAGGGCAAATATGACAAAACACGGATTAACTAGTCCAACGCTACGCCAGGATTATTAATAAGACCCCTAATGCATTAACTTTTTACCTCTTAATCCTTGGTATTTGAGATTTGAGCGCTTCCGTGCTGGTCAACTGTCAATCTCGACTGTAGCTGTTGCTAAACCATGATGGAAACCTTAAGGCGAAGACTACATTCGATGTATCTCTCGTTTTCACATTTTGACCATTCAAACCATTGGTCTTATCCCAAAACGCGGGCAAATATCGTGTGATTGCACACAGTTTAAAATAATTTCTCGCGAAAAATAATTAGTTGCTCGCGATTTTCGATAAATAAGTTCAGTATTTTTATATCTTTCAAAAGGTCAGTGTGCGAGCGAGAAGTTGTTTCCCGGATTTCAACGTCTTTAGACGGCCTGTAACCCTATCACCACAGTTGGCCATACATAACTTTTCTGCCTATCCTTATTTTTATGTGGGGGCACACCATGTTTTCTTTCTCTATTCCTTTCTCGCAGACGTCATCTGCATTTCAACGCGTCTTTCAAAAAATTCATAAATCTTAGCCATACAAAACAAGCTTACTTTAGTTGAGTGGAAGAAAGCACCTCTCAAATTGTATGTTATTTATTTAACCTAAATTGTATGTTATAAAATTCTAGCTACGTTCACTTGGGATTGAATCTTCCAAGACAAAGGTATCGAGTTACTCGCAGAGTTTTGTACAGTTTCTGTATCGAACATAATGTTTCGTCTACAAAGGGTGTTACGCGGAACAGATGGGTATCAAGACCCGTCAAAGACCAAAGTGAGAATAACGAGGGACTTGCAAATGGTATTGTCATTTGCAACAAAAAGGCTACGGTATATTCTGGGGTCGTATCGGAAATAATGTCAAAGCAAATTGAGGAAAAGGCTTCGAAGAAAACAAGTTTGAGGAAGTAAATTGAAAATCACTGTTAATCATTTCTTTGTCATCTGGAAGGGGACTAACTTTTCTTTTAGGGGCTTCACTCAAATTTTATAATTTTAATAGAAAGAAATTAAAGAAACCTTATCGATCTGTTTTTATAAGAAAACAAGTAGGGTATGTTTTGTGGAAAATGAACTTTCATATTTGTTGGTACATTCATTATCAAGGTATATTAAGAAGTTTTCGTTAAAAGGTAAGCCAAAAGTACGGATATGCATAAACACCTAAAAAGATTATTCTGAGAAGACCAAAATAACAAGCTTTAAATTATGAGGAAAAAATATTGTAGAAGGAATAAAATACCATTCGAAATGTATTTAGTATCTAAAAGCCAATCTACCAATGCTAATTTTATTTCTATAATAATTATGCTATTCGTTCATTATTCACGGCACGCTATCAGCGAACGTGAATAAGTTTCGCTACACTTTATCGTAACACCAAGTTATCGATTAGATTGCGTTGCGTCACTTGCGTCACATCACTAGGTTCTTGGCACATAGATTGTATCCTAATAACACAGAATGTGTACCTACAGAACGACACTAACACTACGTAACACTACGACGATGTGCTGTGGTACTTAGACTCTAAGTACCACAGCACATCGTCGTAGTGTTTGTTGTCGCAACAAAGGCTAAAGTATAAGTAGGCACAGGCACGTCGTCTTTCTGACTCGCGGCTTGCTTGGGGACATGGTCTCCTTGCGAACCGAAAACAGACTAGTTAGCCTGCAAAATAAACTAGGAGGAAAAAGAAGAAATTATTCGACATATTTGTGATGAGAGAGACCTTCATTCCCGACACACAGACACAATGGCGTTTAAACAAACGCCACCTTGCTGTGATAGTAATAGTAGCAGGTGAATTGCTACGTTTCTATGGATTGCCAGGGGTGTGATAACAAACAGTTGATTTGAACACAGTCATCATACACTTCAAATAAAAAAAAGCAATCAACAGTATTTAGTTTAGCGTGCACGTTCCACTGAACTCAAATATCGGCGAATACGTTAAATGGCTAAACCGCTGAACTGATCTTGATCTAATTAGGCACAGAAATAGTCGGCATTGTGGATGTGCACAAAAACTAGTAAGTCGTGGGGAAATATGTTAGCTCTACGAGAAAACGAACGTGGAAGTCGCGAGTTTGAGCTAGTAATTATGTTCTTCCGTAGCAATTCGTATTGCATTGAAAGTTTGAGTTATTCGATAATTAATTGACATAAAACACTCCGTATAAGGGTACTTTCAAAATACGCTGCAAGTTCTAGGTTTGGAATACTAAAGCAAATTTGATTACTGCTAATGGAGTTTATCAGTTCTGTGGCCACCCACTCGGCTTCGCGAGGAGTGCTGGTAGGCCTTGAGGTATAGCCTATTAACAGCTTTTTTGTTATTTTAATTTTCTTGAGTTCACCATTGTTGTGGCCTCGTTTCCACTCCATCGCATTTTCTCGAACTAATAGCTAGTCTATAACTTATTAACATGTATTTCAACGACTTATTTGCTCATTATTGATTGGCCTACATTAGGATATTGAAAGACGTTCCATTATAGTCTTGGCGGATACAACTCATCATGCCGAATATAGGCAAGTGTTTTGACCCACGGTAGAATGTAGCTCTACTTTTCGCTTCCACGCCTTTTCCTTCCTTATCTGTTAACCGATATTGGAAAACATACAATTAGGCGAAGGAAATGGTCGTATATGTTGTTATTTCACTGATATTTATAAGTTTGCTAGTCTGTTCATTGTAGAAAAGATCTGGTAAAGCGACCAGTTCTGGTCGAACATGTGATTTCAACATGTAATTTGTTTTGGAGAGCAATCGTGTTTCGCGTGACGGCGATCGGCACATGCCCAACCTATTTATACGCTCTGGCTACATTTAATACGTTTTTATGTCGACGATTACAATTATTTACGTCGTAATCCGAATAGTTGGGGCGTCAATGACCGAGCTTTACTAAAACTGTATCGACTATAATCTATGCGATACATTTCAAGTCAGACGGAATAAACTATTTGAAAAATATTGATTAGGTATTATTATTCATACGTGGATTACAATGTCTGCAACAAAACTTGTGCAAGCTAGTAAAGTGTCCATTGTAGTAATAGCATAACAGATTTATAGAGGATACGACTGTTTGAGTTTAGTAGCACAAGCTCTGTGCCAAGATTCAAAGCCGCGGGCCACACTGAAGGAGACTGCTTGCAATTTACTAGCACATCGGTTCATAAATTCGTTTCAAGTACTCTTAAGCCTATTTAATACCCAAAGCTGCAATGACCTATAGAAGTGGAACATTGTATTTTACTTGACTCTATACATTGTTCCACACATTCATACAATATACAAGCGTCTTTTGTCAATGTTTATAAGGACAAATGAACTAAGACAAATGGGTTCTTAATCAACTAGTGGTGCCAAGAGTAATAGCTAAGGAAATAACTCAAATATTGTCCCTATAGTATAGACTTTAGAGAAGGCTCCTTTTGCAAACAGAGTGGTACTTACCGGGTCTTACCACAAGAGCGGCTGGGTGCTTAGCTCACCGCAACCGGGTAGGGCCCTCTCGGTGTAAAGATGCGGCTTAATCCAACACGGACCCATTTAAGATTATGTGAGACATATTCGAATAGGCAGGTCTGCTTTGTTGTATCAAAAGTTGTACGGTAATTAATTTTGTTTAATTTCCGTCTTATACGATTTTGGAGCACATTTTAGAATTATTTGATAGGCTTAGGCTTTTGTACTATACTATATTCTATTGCGTTGAAACAAAGCCAGGAGAATAAGACTTAGTTAGGGTTGGTAATGCGACTTCATCACCACCTTTAAATGCCATAAAAGATGACAAAAAGAACAAAAAACGCACCACGGATGCGCAATATATCCTTGGTACATAACACCAATACTGCGGTTGCCAATCCGTCTGCTAAGAATGGTGACGGCGGCAATCCCGAAATATGTATAGAAGAGGCCTATGTTCAGCGTTAGAAATATTAGTCTTTACAAATCTAAACAAAATGTATGAGATGATAAACGATCTTACAAATGCATTCAAGGCTCTTAGCACTAACAAAGATGATATCACCCGCCAGAATAAAAATGAACGCTAGATGTGTTGTTCAAATACGCCCATAAGGGCGGGTTTCACCTACTCAAAACACCGATATTCTTCAGACTAAACTAATACGGCCTTTATTATTTGACAAGACCAAAGTAGGTCAAAGTAGTCCTGATTTAGGTGAGACAAATCTAATTCTAACTGTAAGCTAATTTACAAAATATCAAGACACGATAGACAACCTATCTCATCTAGTTACGAGTACTATCAATGAAAATAGAAGGATTTAGCTAATACTGCATGCACCGCAAAAGAAATAGCATAAAAATATTGCACAATAATCTATTTTGGTGTCATAATCACTGGCATCATCAATGTCAGTGTTTTATTGATGCACTGATGGCAATAATTGGTTTTATTGCACACTTTATGTCCATTTGTTTTTCATATGGGTCGTAAAGGTCAGAAGAGGGTCAAACGGCAATTTTAAAGTCAAATATTTTGAAAACAAAATTCGATATTATTAGGCACGCTTGCGGATTTGAGGAGTAACTAGAAGTCATAAAGCATTTACTCAATAGAATTTCACGGATTTCTTTGAAACGACGTACAGCAAAGTGAATCTAAGAGCCTGTCCGAAAAGTACGGTCGTATTAACGAAATCAAGTTAGAGACACAAAGGCACATAAGAGGAAGTACAGTAGCTCCAATGATAGAGAAAATTAGAAGTCATAGGTTATCGTGAATGGCCGTTTGAGCGTGTTATACAGAGAGAAAAGTGTCATGTGACGAAAGGATTGTTGAAGAGAAAGGTATAAACATGGATAGATATAATGGTAGAAGTAGACCTAAGAAAAAATAGATAGATTGTGTTAACTATGATTTAAAAAGAGAATAGAGGATGATAGAGGTAGATCAAAGAAAAAATAATGTTGGATAATACCAATGTGACAATGAAATAATGATAATTTGAGATGAGGACAGAAAGTAATGAATGATGATATTTTAGGAGACGACCTCAATTTGTCGAATTAAGATACCTAAATGGTTCCTCAACCGGTTTTAGAGGCCAATATCAAATAATTATCGATACTAATATTTTCGCAGTTTTATAGAGATAAGTTTTTGTGTTGTTTTTTAATTCACAGTTTTGACTAATTAATAAAACACATAATAGTCACATAGTCCTGATTTTCCTGACTCGTGTGTATGTATGTGTATAAATAATAGTGCCATACATGTACCAATACCAAGCCAATAATTGAAACAACGCAAAAGAAGTGAAACCGAGACGGACTACAAACATTTTTTATACTTGTCTTGCTCTATCAGTTATCCGATTAGCTTCAAAGACTCGAGTCTTCAAGAAGTGCAATATCAATTATTTACAGTTTTTCCTGTTCGGCTGCTCGACGGCACGACACGGCTCTTCAAACCAGTTCCACAAACTTGTGCTGCATAGAACTAGAACTTGTTTGTGGAACCATGAAGCCAGAGTATTTCCTAATTCGAAATTGAAATGGAACTGTTTTACACTATTTATGAAACAACGGGATATTTACCATGATTAAATTTTTTGAGTGCAACCGTGATCATGGTGCATGCAACTGTGCAGAAATATCAAAAGTCAACTAAAAAAAAAACATGTTAAATATCCCGTTGTTTCATAAAAATAGTGTTAAAAACCATGATAGTTTCAAAAGTTGAAACTTTTTTATTTGTACAAGAATTAGATTGATATTATTTACATAGATAATTTCAACTACACCAAATATTTACAAGATGCACATGAAACAGTTGAGCTAAGATGCCTGCTCCTGCATTGATCAATAGCTCAACGGATCCTACCACTACCATTCGGAATCTTCCCTAAGTCGCTGGATGCATTGCCACGCTGAAAGGCAACTCTGATACGCAAAGCCAAAAACACCAGCCACAGGTCACGCCACAGAATACAAAAGCTTCTGTGATTTTGTGTCACATTTATTAAGTAGAAAGAACCAGTGACGCGATAAGAAGAAGCACTTATCTATGACAAGTAAACATCTTCGTTGTTTCCGAGGTAGATTGAATGGGACAGTGCAAAATGTAATCCTTGGTGTACTTATTATATTAGTTCGTAATCTCGTAACAATTGCTATTGACAAACAATCTAGCACAATACAAGCGGACCTTGACCAACTTCGTTACAATACTAAAATAAATAAACTAGAAACGAGACAGATATATTTTTGCACCTGCTGAAAGACAAGGACAGTCATTTCCGATCTAAAAGTGGCAGAGAATTTTGAGTTTCAGCTCACGGAAAACCCGAGACTTGCTAATTTGAATATGAATCTAGAATGACCTTGACCTATTTATGATTCGTATTTATAACATACTATGTAGGTACTCGTATTTGGCTCGAAACAACTGTCTCGTCGAGCTAATGTGCCAAATCGTGAAATTAAAAAAAAACTAAAATATGATTGTTTTTTTTTTACATTTTGAGTCTTCAGTTTTCTGATAAAATTTTAATGTATGTCATATCAGCTCGCTGAAAATTTAAAACATGACTCGAGAATGGCCTTGACCTATAATTTTAATGAATATATTGTCATCTAAACAGCCTGTTACCGTAGATCTATTTTTACGCTATTGTTCAGCCTACGTTTATTCTTGAGATGGCAGCTGTAGAATGACGTCACGCCGTACAATATGACACTACACCTACAGTTAGGACGTTACTTGCTCAATGATCGTGACATTATTTGTACGCTAGGTTCTAAAAGCATGGGTTCCCTTTCCACTACAATTACTATTCGCATCAAGTCGCATCAGACCATTGTTGGGCAAATGCCTCCTCTCAATACCGCCTCTATTCACTGTTTTTTTACATCAATTGCCAGCCTCTTGCATGGGCGTCCAGCTTATCTCATCATCGTCTGCGTAGTCTACCGCTACTCCACCATCTCAATGTCTTACGGCTCCACACAACCAACGTGGAGATTTTGGCCCACAGCACGTCAGGGTTGAGGTAGACGTTGGATCCCACTAGTCAGTATACTACTCAATGTTCTATCAAAGCTTGACTCTTCATGTGGAACTGATGCTTAGTCCGTTTATGTCGTTGAACTGTGGCCCTACATTACGGATCTTCCACTGATTTCATCTAAACATACAGTTTGATACAAAGTACAAATAATTACAATAACTGCGGTTAAATGTAACATGAATAACGAGCGATTTATTTCTTTTTTGAGCTTGTACCTAGAATTCTCGGCTCATCAGCGTTGCCATAATTACGTTGTCATTACATCTAATGAACCATTAAATCACGCGGAGCTTCAAACCTGTTATACATGAGGTAAACTGTGTAACTAGTTAATAGAGCGTCATTATTTAGTTGAAGCACTCGCTTTGCCTACTCGTCCATTAGTTACAGACTAACTAAACTAATATCCTGCACCACCGAGCCCTTTAGATAAAACTACTAGTAGCCCACGGTATTTCTTTATTGGTTAAAAAAGCTTGCTTGTCACTACATCGTTGTGTTTAAAAGTATATCATCGAATCTGTCGGTATTATTGAAACATCCATTCAATTTCTAAACCATACTGCACTCAATGTCAAAACTAACAAAGGTACGCAAGAGCGAGTTTATTGACGAACTGCGAACAGATATCAGCGCTAAAGCGAAGCGACTATTCAGCATAATATAGGACTGTCTGTAACGGAGCACGGTTGAGTAAGCTCGAACGCACCTGTCATCAGATCCCATTATAATTCTGTGTGCACGTCTGATGCATGGTGTGTTACATCAATTACTCAGCCTTTGTTCCAACCGGATTTGATTAAGAGAGACTGTTATTGGATATACCAACAGACACGTGCATAGTTGCCTTTGGCAACGGTCTTACTATCTGTTTTCATGTCAACAAAGTTATTGATGTTGCATTATTACCGTTTGCCATTACCAATTGGTAAATGGCAATCATTTAAGCATATTTTTTTTTTACTTTTTATATGCCCATCAGTTTTACCTTGCGGAGTCACCACACAAGAAGTCTGCATCCGTGTATATTAAGATCTGTCTTGCGTGGTAATTGTGCTTTCGCACTAGGAACGTTCAATTGAAGTTCTAAAAATATCTATTATGTATTGCATCACGTTTTTTGTATAATATTAACTAATTTATATTATACATATAAATTAGTACAATTTCATTTAACAAGCGTTCTGTTCTAAAAGTGTGTTTCCGCTTTTAACTTGGCACAAATAGCGTCAGACGTGTTCCAACGCTCCTAAAATTTTGTTAAGGGCTGGGGCGTGCGTGAGGGGCAGTTTGTAGATATTGATTCTCAACAATGGCGTCTGCGAGCATTTTTTGTAATTTTTTTATAGTCAGCAACTGAAGTTCATGAACATTTGAATTTAACATCTATTTCTACATCATTATCATCGTTCGTTGGTTCCCATTACTTACAAGTTTAGCGCTGTTTGAAATTTCCAATAATATATTTTATAAAATCAGTTTGTATTCTGTTAGTTGATGAGAAAATATTGTTGAAGTCTGTCATGCCTGAACAGAATATTATATTTTCTGGTCACGTCTATCTTCCTTAATCCATGGAAAATTATTATGTTACAAGCGTATTGAAAGAAAACAGGAAAAACAACATGGGGATTATAAACGTGGAAAGAAAAACAAGTTGGCGAGATACTCGCTGGTAGAAGGAATATTTCCGTCCTACTAAGAAAATAACAAAAGAACAAGACAGCTTTGTAAAAACTGCCGCCGGCTTCTCCTTACAGGATGAAAAGTAACCAATGTACGGTTCGGCTAGCGTAACTTGGCGGGTCTGAAGTGAGCTGTTCGATCGTAAATGGCCAATGACTGATGGAAGATTGACCAAACGGCTAGCTTCAGACCCGCCAAGTTACGCCAGCCGATCTGTAGTACTATATCAAGACTGAAGAAGCACTCGTGGCGATGATTATGAAATTTTCATTGAGCAAAGTGGCAAGAAGGGACGGGAGATGGACGAAGGCGGCTACAGATGGCCAAGGGGTGCTCAAAGACTTAGAGGCAGACCACCCGCCCGTTGGTCGAACGAAATTGTTGCAAGTGCTGGGAATGAGTGGATGAGACTCGGGAGGGACCGGAAAGAATGGCGCAATAAAGAGGAGGCCTATACTATTCGCGTCGCTGACACCGTACAAAGCGGTCGTTATGTTGAGGTTGCTCGTGAGCCGACCCACTTAATTTCCGCGAGTTTGCGAAATTTAATTCGCAATGGCGCAATCACCCTAGCGCTCCGACACTATCCTGGTGCAGGAATTGCTGGCCTTCGTTCAACAAAAACTGGACGTTATGGACCAGGTTTCCCTGGAACAAATTCTTGCGTCCAGCTTCACCGAGGACCAGATTCTGGAAGCAAAGAAGGTGCTTGCCGAGACAGCCGTAACCTCTATCCGCTTAATAACTAGGCAGAGAGATGGACGCGGCAAGAAGGACCTGCAGGACATTTTCAAGGTGTTCTTAGAAACCGACCCGGATGATGTGCCCACCTACGTAGCACGAGACCTCCACAAGCTGCCCCCCGTGACCTTTGACCATGTCGATGTTACGAGGTTGCTTAAGGACAACATGCTGCTAAGGACCGATGTCACAGATCTTAAGTCCAAGTTGAACAATTCGGAGAAAATTGTCACCGAATTGAGGACGCAAGTCAAAGAATTGCGCAATAGTAAAAATACTGAAGCAGTGATTTCGCCCGCGTCAGCACGTAACGTATGTGTGCAGCGTGGTGTCACCCGATGCCAAACGTCACCCGTCAGCAGCGCGACATGTGACACCGATGTGCAGGTTATTGACCGCCCGATCGCCCCGGCCGTGCCAACACCGCAGCCTTTGAAGAAAACATCTCTTCCTCCTCCGCCAGCTCGTCAACCGGCGAAGAAGAAAAGTTATGCGCAAGCGTCCGGCCAGCCTCAACCATCTCCAGTGCCTTGCGCTGTTTTGAGGCAGAAGGCACAAACGAAGATCTCCGTTGGTACATCAAAGGTCGATAAAGATGGTTTTACTCTGGTGGAGAAAATACCAAAACCATCACGTAATAAACGTGGTACCGCCAGCGTCATAGCATCAGAAGTCACCCTGCGTGCTGTGGACCCGACCATCCTCCTTTACCTCTCGAGATTGGACCCGAATACTTCAGGTGATGAGGTCTTTCGCTAAGTAAAGGAGAGGATCCGTTTCTGGATTACTCAATACTCAATACTCAATAGATTTATTGTAAACACATGGTAAGTGAGGTGTTAATTTTACAAACAGTGGTAAGTAGCACATGTGAGCCCCTTTAGGACACTACAATAGTAAGAGGTTGGCAGACCGAGGTTTTTTTTTTTTTTTTTTTTTTTTGTGTAATATTTATACTAGTTTTAATTACGTGTCGTTTTATTAATAGTAATAGGTAGTAGGGATACATTGGATTTAATTAATTTGGTAAGTTAAGTATATGTACGAGTGGGTATAAAATTATTATTTATGTCAAAAATTCATTTAATTCGTAATAGCACTTGTCAATTAAATATGATTTTAATTTTTTTACAAATATGGAGTCAGTTTGTGATTTTGTAATGTCATCTGGTAACTTATTATAAATTTTAATGGACATTTTGAAAGGACCATTACTATGCATAGCGAGCTTTGACGGTGGTGCGATTAATTTGTCTCTTCCAGATCGCAGGGCATGCCGTCTGGGAAGATCGCTCAGTTTCTTGTATAAGTTTGGGTACTTCCTAACAAATTTACTTATTTCCAATATGTATATTGAGGTCAGCGTAAGAATTTTAAACTTTTGAAAGTAAGGTTTGCAGCTATCCGGTATTCTAATGTTAGCTAGGATACGCACGCATTTCTTTTGAAGAATGAATAAATCTTCTGCATCGGTGGTATTGCCCCATAATATAACGCTTTGTTGTAGGTGTGTTTGCGCATAGGCGTAATACGCTGCTAAGGCTGTTGGGATTAAGGACCCGCCACCAATACAGCTACATCTGCAGCGGCTAGAGCCATCGGGAGTGAGAGACACAGCCTTCAAATCGTACGTGCTCCAGGTGCCTGCGAAGCATGGGGACATGTTTCTCAATTCGGATTTCTGGCCGCCAGGAGTCGTCGATCGTCGCTTTAGGGGTGCGCTCACGAAAAAGCCCCTAAGATTTAAGATTGAATAAGTAATTTTATTTTATTTTATGTATGTTAGTCTCTAAGGTATTTATTAACTATGGACCTAAGGTGTTTCATTTTTGTAATGTACATTTTATAGTTGTCTGAAATAAAATATATTATTATTATTATTATTATACTCAGCAGTGGGTGCAAACGGGCTGATGATGAAAGAAATCCAAACATTCGCTTGTAGAGTTTATAGCAGTGACGAAGGTCATGTAACGAGATAAAGATGCATCTGTATGTAACGTGCGATGTTGCTAAACAGATTTGCATTGATATGTTCGTCCAAGGTGAGGAAAGGGTTGCGTTGGCAAATCTTGACAGTAATCGTGCTGTCCGTCAGCAACCGTGATTCGTCATCGTCAGTTGCGTGGTTTTGTCATTTGACATTTCACTTTTGTAATTTTACTGCGGCTGTGGTTATTTTACGATGCGGTTGAAACTTTTCAAATGAATTATCGTCTACTGTAGCATAGTCAACTTCTCTTCTCACTAGTTCTTTATCGGTGCCTTAGTCATTTGGTTCTTTAAAGGACTTAACTATTTACAGAGATCAGGGGAAAAAGTACCACTATCTTATTTCTGTTACCCTTGTCCTGTTTGCATAATCCCTTGAGCAACGACGCCAACGGGGCTCTGTCCTGTCGGATCACGCGATTCGTATCACGTTCTAGAACAAGATTCTGTCAGTCCCGAAACAAAAACAAACTGCTCAGAGTCCTAGAGTACTTTGGTACGAGATGTCCGGTTTTCAGAGTCACTACCAGAATAGCCTAAACTGTATTCTCAATATAACTTCGCACGTGTATTTATTTGGATACCCGCAGCGCTGTCGCGGCCAATGACAAGTGCGCTATGTGGAACGAATGGAACGGAGTGGAGTACGTCATGATGACGTAATAAGCGCACGAAGAATGACGTCAATTCAATAGCATTTAATAAATAAATAAACATTCATAAACAGAGTTTTACAGAATTGAATATGGCGGGAGCTAAGGGAAGAGGTAAAATGAGTAATAGGTTAGCATGGTATGGGCATGTCTTGCGGAGGGATGAAAGTCATATTACGAGAAAAGTGTTTGGTATGGATGTGGATGGTCGTTATAGAAGAATAGGTAGAACAAAGAAAACATAGATGTACTGTGTCAATGATGAAATGAGCAAGAGTGGGAGTGAGTACTGAGATGACGAATGATAAAGGCAAGTGGAGGAAGAAAAACTGCTGTACCGACCCCATAGCGTGGGATAAGGGCAGGTAGATGATGATGATGATGAATATGGTGGGATATCATAAGAAAATGAAACCTAGCTTATAGAGGCAGGGTATGGGTGTGGCATTTCAAAGACGCCGTTTGAGGACAGGCAGGCAAGCCGCCAAAATCTAAAATTAGTCAATTCAATTAAAATGCAAATAAATATTTGTCTTCACGAAGGATTCTTAAATATCAAGTGTCAAATGTTGCAAATATAAAAATGTAAAGGTCAATTTAGAACAATTAATTCTTGGGTTAATTGATTAGAAGAAAGATAAATAAAAAGGCTCACGTCTGTTAATCTTTAGGCAAGTTTGACTTCCCGACAGACCTAGTATTAAAATTATTTGGTCGATGTCTAAATAACTAGCCATAATATAGCTAGGAGTTACAATAATTATAAGTTTAAAAAAACTTGAGAAACCGACTTCATTGTCAAACCAAATAAAAGATCCAAATCCAAATAAAAAGATAATTTTCTAAATCGGTTCATAAATGAGGGAGGCATGCAGTTACAAACATTAAAAAAAATATTTAAAAAAAAACGGCAACACCGATTTTAATAAAATTAAAATGGGACCAATCTGGAAGCTACCTTTCAGATAAAAAAATATTTTTTCAAATCGGCTCACAAATGACGATTTTTTGTCACCTTTTTTTGATTGGAAGTCGGTTAAAAAAAAGGAAATAGTTCATATTCTCATACACTTTTAAATAACAATACAAATAATAGCAGATTCATACTCTATCATCAAACCGATGATAGAGCGATGATAACAGTATTTTTGTTCTAATATAGCATACATACATTATCACCATATTTGTCTTTTTCCTTTTTTTTACCGACTTCAAATAAAAAAAAGTGTCCTAATTCGGTTGTATTTTTTTTTAAATATTTGTTATCGCATAACTTCGTCATTTATAAACGGATTAAAAACATTTTTTGATCTTCCTGATTGGTCTTTTTTTTTTTTTTTTTATGTAACTTGCTGATGGAACAAGCATATGGCCCACCTGGTGTTAAGTGGTAACCATCGCCTATAACAAAGCCATGCCTCGTAGGTCACGCACGTCAGGAACGTGCCCTACGATGCACTGCTCTGCGTCCATCAACTGGAGGCATACAGATATTCAGCCTCACGTGCCAGTAATTACACCGGCACCCACACCCTTCAAACCGAAACACAGCGATGCTGCTTCACGGCAGAAATAGGCATGGTGGTAGTACTTCCCCGGACGAGCCCTTCACAAAGAGCTCTACTACTACTAATAGTCTTATAGAATCGGAATATTTCATCAAAATCGGTTCAGCAGTTTGGAAATCGGTTTTTCAAGTTTTTTAAATTTATCTATTTTTGCCTTATTCAAATTGTAATTGTTAGGTTTGAATGTCTGAGAGAGAGAGGAACTCTCTCGCTCGAAGGAGAAATTCTCTAAGCGAAGAACACAATGCATGCCATATCCATTTACTGCAGCTGTGTTCTAGCTGGAGACGCATTGTGCGCTGTTCTAGCTTACGTTGTTAGGAAGACAATACAGCCCAGGCGCTGGACTCGGGTAAAGTCTGTGTAGCTATGGAGCCTTCCAGTTAATCCCGTGAAGCTCGAACGTAAAGCTTTTTTTTTTCGTTTTATTTTTTAGTTACATTGTGGACGTTTTTCTAGTCGTTTTGCCACTCAAGACATTGCCACCATATAGACGTTATAATATGCCGACGTTCTGCAAACTACGTCTTTTTCGTTGATAGACTTTCTGATACGGAGCGGGCTCGAAGGAGGGTTCTGGAAAAATCATGAAATATTACTAGTCTCGGGGGGTCTTACCCTCATTACCAAGGGGACGGAGGTGTTAAAAAATGCTAAAAAAACATCAAGTGACCATAGGGGCTCTATGGAGTTTGCAGATTTTAACCTAATATGTTTTATCTTGTTAATATTTTTATTTAAAAGTTAGATTTATCCTTCTTTATCATTTTTTTTTTTACAAGAAACTTGGCTTGGCACGGGTATCGTTGGCCCTTAATAATCGTGACTTCATCTATTCAAAATTCCACGTAAAGTTTTACATTTATCCTCATTTTGCATTTCCTAAACTTTGATGTAAAAACGTTAATTACCTTTGACCCTTTATTATCCGTATTCTCGAAAATTATCTTGACATCATCAACCATTTTAATTTCCACCAAAACCACAAGGATGTGTTCATTCATGTTAAAAATACCTTGTGAGTTTGCGGTAAGTTTTCGCCTATCTCAAACCAGTTAGAAGTTATGACATCACAATGTTCTATTCGCGTAATAACTTTGAACAGTTCCAGCACAACGGGTAATAACCAAACAGAAGAACAAGCACATATAATAGGTTATTCAGTAGTGGGGAAAATGTATGAATCAGAAGCTGCTGTAAAGTTTCATTGTGAACCAAGGAGGTGTTAACCCAAAATTTATTACAAAACTCTTTAGAGCTGCGTTTTGTCTATAGCAAGACACTGGCACAAAAGAGGCGCTATTCAAAATAGTAATAAACACGTCGTCTAAGTTATGCTAAAACGTTTGCAGAAATGTTAAACATTATGACCATAATGCTTCAATAGAAGCAGTGTTACTTTGTCTCTTTCAATGAAGCAACGAGTACTCTCTGTACGCTATTCACTCGTGTGGTGTTTTCGAACGTAATGAGATACGAATCGTTATTCATGAACTTGGATACGATGACAAATTCGATGTCGAACATAATAATATAACTACTACTGCAAAAACGTCGTTTTATTAAACAAGTATTGGAAACAAGACTTTTTGATCAAGCATTAAAGCGCTGGGTAGTGTTGGAAGAAATGCTTTGTTCTTCCATTCTACTACATATTCAATTTAATTATGTATTTTGAAAGGTGAAGGTCTCTGTGTTCATGTCATGATCAAATTAGAGATGCTTTAGAGAAAAGCAAGGCCAAGAGCGCCCTAACCCAACGAGCGTGTATGAAGAACGTTATGAGAGTGACCGAAGCAAAAGGTATGTCAGTCAGTATAAGATCTTGGAAACAAGTGGTAGTTTATGGTCTCTGACTTCCTCTGTGGAAAACACTTCTTGTGAATGTACAATTCATTCAGTACTCTTGGAAAGAGCATATTTCTCAAATCAATACAGAATTTATTGGTTTTATTGTTGCTTTTGATAGCACATCCTGCCCTCTTCTCGCGCCAAGTCAGTAGAAAAGGTTTCTTTTTCAGTCTACTCGACACGTTGGTGGTCATGTTTTTCTTTACACACAGTCCTTCCATATTTGCAGATCTAATTCTAATTCTCTAACACTATGTATACTAATAAGAAGCTACAATCCATTTAACCGAAGAAAAGCACTCAAACTAGGTTATCACTAATTAGGTTATGATTCCGCAACTTGTTGTATAAACCTTTCCATATTCATGCGTTTCGTAATTCTAAGCAAACGCACACATACACGTGAAGTACTGCCATAACTCAATAACATCATAGCATGCGTAATTGGATAATAGCAGTCTTTCTTCAGCGGCCTTGCGCACTAACCGACCCGTTTGTAGAGGCTAGACAATTGTCCAGTTCCCACTGTAAAACAATACGTTTCAAATTGGCCGGATAACGCCAACGCTTGTACTAATTGATGCAGCAGACTGGCCACCAACGCTGGCTAGTTTCAGACACGCTCAGCTGTCGCTTGCCTATTTCTATGTGTAGTTTTTTGGCCCACTATTCTCAATTACTAGCATTGGACTAATACCAAATGATAATGACCCCGTACTCGTGGGAGATTGGTCGTTAGTGTCATCGGATATAGGTGTTACATTCGCTTGCAACGCGTTCACTGCGCCAAGGTCAAGGGAGTTACTCAATAGGACCGGTTGTGTGTGCGACAGTGTCTCTGCTGTTGGTTGCATAATTCCCTTCGGTTCTGTTCGCTTAAAGATGTCAAACTCGTTCGCCTGTTGTCTCCTTCTAAGAACTGATCAACCTTCGCCATCAAAAGTGTTTAATTATAGAATGTCATATTTCTTCTTCGACTGTTTAAATCATTGATCAAACGATCCAGCAAGTCAGTGGAAAATAATTATACCTTAGTACCTTCCCTACCTAATCACCCACCTAAAACGAATTATGCAAAATGGTATGTCGAAGTACCTCAGAGTCGTTCTCGGAAATTGCTTAACTGAAATTTATATTCCATACGCTTTACAGAATTGGTATCGAAAACGAAGAAAATCGAACTTGCTCTGTTACTCTCAGGGAAATTGCGCACGCTGAAAAGTTTCGTTGTTTACACTTACTGTAACGAACTCCTTGCTGACCCGATTCCCTGACGAGAAACGTATTTGGGGATAAACTAAAGTTGAGATAAACTTATCATAACTTCAGCAGCTGAACAGCCGATACTGTTAACGAAAACACTTCAAAGTCGCTCAAAGCCGTGAAATATTTATGAGGATGCTTGTAAAATAAATTGCTTCCCACTGAAACGAAATAGGTATTCCTGTTTAGCATAATGAAACATTACTCGTGGATTTAATCAACTCTTCCCAGGGAATCGTTAGCTCGCCAAACATGTCTATTTTGGGCAAGGGCTCACCCAATGGCCGGTCACGATATAATTCTAGCTTATTTATTAAAACCACTCCCCGAGAAACGAAATAAGAGGATAAAACTCGATTAGTTAATGAAGCGAAACGGTGTTTGTGTCGGCACTTTCGGTAACTGTAGCGGATTTGGGGATCGGCAGCGTCCTAGCAGTCCCGGGTGCTATCGATCCAGCTCGGGCCCGGGCGCGGTCTGCAGCCGCCCTAGTACGCTCCACGAATGAAGAGAACATCACGCATTACAATAACACGCTTTACTCTCATTTAGCAGCGATTTTATTGCGAAAAACTATGAAAACTGATGATTCAGATATTTCCGCATTGTGACGCGGCGGAGGTCGATCGAGGATTGATGACTTCGAAGTCTGGCTCTACGAATGCCTTTGAACTGCGCTGTGATAAATTACATTGCGGCTTACGTGTTCTAATCTAGGACAGATTTCAAAGTAAATTCCATTCTAGAGCATCTTTTACTTGGTGAAATAGTTGAGCTTTTATACGAGTTATTGATCGAGCTACAGGACGCGCTATTAACATGGAGTCGTATGTTTATCCCTAATAAGTTTCGGATAAAATGGCCTGATATGAATTAGGTAATTTATTGATTTCCTGTTTCTCCGCGCTCTCGTTTCGCTAACCCTCGCTGCGTTAGGATAAAGAAAACAAATTTATCCTAGAAGCATCAGTAACATTTTTGTGGGTCTGGATGAGCGAGCAAGGGTGGGATGACCGGGAGCTTTGGAGTGTGACGTAGGCTTTGAGGGAAGTTCATTGAACTAAGTGCCGCGTTGCTTTCGCCACGTGGTAGCGCGGTGCGTAGAGCTCTTGCGCAAAGGACCATCGCCTTTTAGACATCTTTGCTTTGTTCCATTATGACAAAGGTTCTCCATTGCTTTGACTAAACAATAGTCAGACAATTTCATTTAGGTACAATAAAATGAATTTCACTAAACAATAGTCAGACAATTTAATTTAGGTACAATAAAATGAATTTCAGGAAATGTAAAAGATTCAAGTAACGGTACTACTGCAATATCAAACTCGTGACACTATCAAATGTCCGGAAACCTAACGCTACTATGTAGGTCATGTCGTGTCCTAGTTTCTCTTGGCAATCCCGCGTTTCGCCAGCACCGCACTTTGCCATAAAAGAATATTAATCGCCTTACTTTTAAATTTCGAAGCTAAAGTTAGCTGAAGATGCTTATATGCGCTTTTTGCTCTTTTCTTTAGTATTACTGTGCTGGTTGAATTTGTCTCTAGCTCTATCAATCTTTAAACTATGTCGAAGGCCTTCAAATAGGCTAAGAATCCGTCGGAAATCAAATCAAAATCGGCATCAAATATGTCTTTATTCAACGGTATCCTCAAAGATCACTATAAAACGTCTTAAAGCTAGGTGAGTCTAGGTGCCAGTTCCACGCGACCAAGTCTAGAAGAACAGGCAACAACTACTGTTTCACCATTAAATAGCTACATTGTTCCTGCGTAACATAGGCTATACTATTGACCCACCCCGGCTTAGCACGGGTGTAAAGCTCTAGTGCTATCGCTAGTATTTTAATAAATGTCTTATTATGTAAGTTAACTATAATTAGAAGTTAGAAGACAAGAAGCAAAGTTCAATGTGTTGTTCCTTGTGTACAGGTACAACGGAGCGAGCATGCCTGATCACCGGGTCAGTGGAGGGCATCATGGTGGTGCTGGACTTCATCATGGACAAGATCAAGGAGAAGCCAGAACTGGTGAAACCCTTCCCAGAAGGCGTCGACACCAAAATGCCTCAAGATAGAGATAAGCAGGTAAGATACACAGACTCTTATCTACAACATGTAATGATACAGTTCCTGAAAACTTAAACGAGATCTTCAGATCGTACCAATCTCTTGATTAAGGCTAAATTCAGGGTATCTAGGCTAAATTCAGGGGCTCAGAACAAGTAGGTAATATTATCCCGAAGGACGGCGATTTTGAAGCGAAAAGGAGGATATTTATAATTATTTTGTAAAGATTGTTATTAAATGTGATGCCCGGAATAGTGTCAGTTGTAGAGAAATTCACGAAAAAAACTCTTATTTTGTTGACTTGAACGTACAGTCAGTGGTAGTCAGGTAGTCACCATATAAATGTAGCCTCGATACAAAATCCGTATTTGAAGATAAAATATCGTAATACATGGGGAAGTTATGGTATTTCTCCTTATTTTTTTGCTCGGAAAATATCGTAATACATGGGGAAGTTTTATGGTGACTCCTTATTTTTTCGTTCGGAAAATGTCGCAGCTGAAGATTAAATATGAGTTCCCATTATTGATTCGCTATCTTTGGATACAAAGGAAATGATTTTGTAGAGGTGTGACTTGACTACGTAACGACACCCACATGAACCTTATTTCCTTGAAAATGGTTATAGTTACCTTTACCCAAGAAACTCACACAGATCTTATAATAAAACCTTGGGATATTATAAAAATCTTCATCGAAATGGTTTAGACTGGACTTTAGCCTAACCCTTAAAACGCTACTAATAGACAAGACATGTTCTCGCTTACGGCTCAGTATAGTGAAAGCTAAATGAAAATTGAAAACACAATTAGTTAAAGTAAAAAGATTTAATTAAAACGACACGTCACACGAATAAGGGTCACCGGCCAAGACTGCCGAGCCAGTACAAAAGTAAAGGTAGTTCTTATACGTAATACACACACACATAGGAAATGCCATACCACTCATTGGCAACATTTTTACTCTATCAATAGTCACGTATATTATATTATCTTCGCGTCAGTCAATATGACGGTCGCTGGTTCCCGCAAAACAAATGCTTTACGAGTCACGCACGCACGGTACGCCATAACACGTTCCATCTCATGTTTTTCATTATTTTTGTAACGTATTCACGGTACCCATACTGCCGCAAGAATGTTCCGAATATATTGTGAGTGTACGATTAAGCGGACTGTATTACGAAATTAATTTAAAAAAAATGGGCGAGACAACAAGAAGACAGGAAAAGTCACAAATGTTTGACGCTAGGTGGTTACGGAGACCCTACTCACTTACCTCCAGGTCCCGGATAATGTGCACGGCACTCCTGCCAGTGCACAGACAAGGTTCAGGTGGCAGCCGAGTCTTCTGGCCAGATTATCGTCGCCCTCCGTCAGGTACTTGCTGTGCGGCTGTGCATCCAGGGGGGGCTGCAAAGGGACTCCAGGAACCACCAAGTTGGGAATTTGTGACGGGCGTGAATATTAAAAGGAAACTCGCGAATAAACTGCAGTTTCTGATACAAAAAAACGATACGAAAATAAAATTTGATTAGGGACTTTGTGATGTGTGACCGACACGCAGGCAATGAATCGACGACTCTCAGTTTAAATTTTACCGTCTCGAATGACGATGCATGAACGATTCGACGTATACGATAGGTGACGCATGCGTGACATTGACAGGCCGCACGCGAATATGCGAAAGATGATCGAAAAGTATTGACAAAACTGAACATTCCGACCACCAAAATACACAGTATTTTAACCAAGTTGCTAAAAAACCCAACGATAACGATAAAGTCATGGGCACTTATAAACGAATTATGGTAGCAATTAAACAGGAAAATTGTAAAACGATTAAATTATTATTACACACTAAAATAAAATACACGACACAGATAACTTAAAATACGAAGCAAGTCAGTTAACAATCAGATGAACTGGCTTGGCACTCAGGATCTGCGATCTGGGGCAATGGAAGCATCGGCAGAATGCAGAGTTTGACGATGGGTCGCTTACATTCTCCTGTAGCAGTGCGGAGGGTGACAACTCGACAGATTTTGTCAGCCCCCATATGAAGCTGAGTCACACGCCCAAGTTTCCATTTCATGGGACTGCATTGCTCATTCACGATTAGGACGAGAGTCCCGATGGCAATGTTAGGTTGATCCTCAAACCATTTATGCCGCTGTTGGAGCGTGTGAATGTATTCCAGATGCCATTTCCGCCAAAAATCTTGGTGCATTTTCTGGATTAGCTTCCAGCGATGGAGCACGCTAATGTTGGTGTCGACCATTGATACTTCCGGCAGTATAGTCAATGGCTCCAACGTTAAGAAATGACCTGGGGTCAAGACTAACAGGTCGTTAGGGTCCGAACTCAACGGGGATAGCGGCCGCGAGTTTAGCAGAGCCTCGATCTGTGCCAGCAGCGTGTTGAACTCTTCATACGTCAGGCGCTGTGAACCAACCACACGAGCAAGGTGAGTCTTCATGGATTTCACACCAGCCTCAGCTAAGCCCGAAAAATGGGGGCTGCCTGGGGGGTTGAAAACGAACTCCACTTGTTCAGCCTGTGTAGCCTGGGACATCAAATCTTTCAACTGGCTGCTGGCCCCAACGAAATTCCTGCCTTGATCGGAGACTAGCCGAGAGCAACGACCTCTCCGGGCCATGAATCTTCTAAGGCAGGCCAAATAGGCCTCTGTTGTGAGCTCAGAAGCGAGTTCAAGGTGCACTGCCTTTGTGGTGGTACACACGAACACGCAAACGTACCCCTTGTAGGTACGAGTACCTCGGCCACGTCCAAGCGAAATGTCGAACGGGCCGGCGTAGTCAACCGAAGCAGACGAAAACGGCTTCAGCTGACTGATACGATAAGCAGGAAGTTCCCCCATTCGAGGAGGGGCAACTAACCGTGGGTTTACCCGGAAGCATTTCATGCACGACGAGATCACAGCCCGAATTGCGCGTTTGGGTGAAAGAATCCAAAACTCCTGGGCAAGTAAATTTTGTAATGTTTGCAATCCCGGATGCAAAAATCTCCGATGGTATTCGTCTATTATTAGCGAAGTAAGTCGATGGGTTCGAGGAAGCAACAAGGGATGCTTCTGATCATAGCCGAGTTGACTATGAGACAGACGACCGCCCACCCTCAGAAGACCTCCTTCATCCAAGAAAGGACACAACTTTCGAATTGCTTTTGGGAGCAAACTAGGAGTGGCATTAGCGAGTCCTCGGATTTCAGATGCGAATGCGCCTTCCTGCACATGTTTCAGCAGAAAGTTCGTGGACTTGTGCATTTCCGCACACGATAAAGGACCGAACAGGCGACTCGTCGGATTTCTCAAATTGTGCATATATCGAAAGCAATATGTCACAATATTCACAATCCGCTTATAGGATGAGAAGCGGTTTAGTAGGTCGTCGACAAAAGCGGCGTTGTTGGTGGTAAGAAGGCTTAGCATCTTCTGCTCCTGTAAGGCAGAACCATCACTAAGGAGGGACGACTGTGGCCAGTTTTCTTGAGGGAGCAACAACCATGTTGGACCCGACCACCATGCTTCACACGTCACCAAATCAGCGGGTAGCAGCCCGCGAGAGCCGTGATCCGCAGGATTGTCAGTCGTGGAGACATGGTGCCAGCAATCAGGGGGTATGGCGTCCTGAATCTCAGTCACGCGATTAGCAACGAAGGTTTTCCAGCGTGACGGACATGACTTAATCCAGGTCAGAGCGACACTGGAGTCCGACCATGCGACAATATGATCGACAGTCTGGATCCCCTTCAACGAATCAGCAACCGACAACATGAGTTCCGACAGAAGAACCGCTGCCATTAACTCTAACCGCGGAATCGATCGCTTCCGGAGAGGCGCCACTTTTGATTTTGCACAACACAAGCGCACTACGACCGTTGAATCATCACAAATGGCACGACAGTATATAACAGCGCAGTATCCGCGTTCCGAGGCATCACAAAAACCATGGAATTGGAGAGCCGTGAACGATGGAACAATTCTACGGGGAAGTGAAATCGAGCTCAACAACGACAGTTGAGTTTTGAATTTGCTCCACTCGTTCGCCACTTCCGACGGCGTTTCCTCATCCCAATCTACACCAGATAACCACAACAGCTGCATAATATATTTTGCGAGAAAGACGACAGGTGATAACAGCCCTAAAGGATCGAAAATCCGAGCTATATCCGACAAAATTGATCGCTTTGTACACCGATTGTGCACCGCGACAGTTTTGAACGTGAGCTGGTCTTCTTTAGGCAACCACAACATGCCGAGAATTTTTAGGGATACATCTTGAATGTCTTCGAAGTTATGGAACTGTTCAACGTATAAGTCTGATGATTCTAGCCCGTCAAAGAACTCCTCGCGATTCGAGGCCCACTTGCGGAGATGAAGACCCGCTGACGACAGAATTTCAAGCAATTCGCGACGAATTCGAACAGCCTCTTGCACGGTATCTGCTCCGGATACGACGTCATCAACGTACGTATCCCTCTCTAGCACAGCTGCGCCAGTTGGAGCGCGCGTGCCAAATTCCTTGGCCAATCGGGCTATACACCACAGCGCCTGATAGGGAGCGCAAGACACTCCATACGTCACTGTCAGTAATCGAAAATCCTGCATTGGCAGGTCAGGCGATGTTCTCCAGAGGATACGTTGATAATCAGCGTCCGCAGGCGACACGAGAAATTGGCGGTACATCTGCTTTATATCCCCAGTGAAGACAACCGCATGCCAACGAAATCGAACCAGAAGGTCGAAAATACTCTTCTGTAGCTTGGGACCAGGCAGCAGGACGTCATTCAAGGACCTGCCTTCTGCATCCGTCGCACTAGCATCAAATACTGTTCGAAGCGGCGTAGTAGCTGAACCAGGTCGCAAGATCCCATGGTGTGGGATATAATAGAAATGGCCGACATTTGAAGAGGGCGGAATGACCTCTTCCATGTGACCACTCTTCAAATAGTCTGCCATGAAGTCAACGTAAGCAGCCTTAAACGGAGGATTCACGCTGAACTTCTTTTCTAAATTTAAGAACCGTTTCAAAGCTATGTCTCTCGAATTAGAGAACAAAGGCCTGTTTTCAGGTTCAACGAAAGTCAGAGGTACCATGAGCCTACCCTGAGGAGTACGACGACAAGATGACTCCATGTGATTAGCACAGGCCAACT
Organism: Thera obeliscata; assembly: GCA_947578465.1. Taxonomy (NCBI): domain Eukaryota; kingdom Metazoa; phylum Arthropoda; class Insecta; order Lepidoptera; family Geometridae; genus Thera; species Thera obeliscata. The sequence goes on along the minus strand of OX387915.1, from coordinate 25,897,814 downwards.
CCTCATTGGACAGAACTACAGGTTTGGGAGGGTCGACACTTTCCAATTCCCAAAACCTCTTGATCGAATTATCTAAAGTCAAATTTGACACAAAGAAACAATTTGGCTGTCGATTCCCAAAATTGCTTCGCAAGCGGGACGAATCAGCGACCACAGTACATTCCCCCATCAGTACCCACCCGAAAATAGTGGGGATAGCAATGGGTTGACCATGATCACCCTTAATCAAACCAGGTTTCAATGCAGAGGCGAGCACATTGACGCTTACCAGCATATCGACCGGTCCCGGCTTGTAAAACTCTGGATCGGCAAGGTCCAAACCATCAATATGATGCCACGAAACGAAATCAATTTTCCCGGCTGGCATCTCCGAGCAAATTGTGGGCAACACTGAAGCCTCTAAAGATATTTTACTTGAGTAGTCTCCACTCGTTGGGATAATGTCAACATTGACTGAGCCGAGTGTATCAGTTGATACTTGACCGATTCCATTCACTGACTGGGCACAGGAATTAATTTTCAACCCTAACCGTTGTGCACAGGCCTTTGTTATAAAATTACAAGCACTTGCACTATCAAGAAGGATGCGCACTCTGATAAGTTTATGGAATTTATTTTTTATTAGGACAACAGCAGTAGAAAACAACGCCTCAGTGTGTTGAATGTAAGCAGCCAAAGTAACCGGAGCCTGGGATGTCGTAGGTTGAGTGGCCAGCACCGTCTCCGGAGCAGCCTCCGTGAAGTGCAGCAAGGCATGATGGTTGTGGTTACATTTGTCACATTTTTGCTTTGATGTACACCTCTTTACTGTGTGTGAGGGACGCAAGCACAGGATACACAATCTCTTGTCCTTTGCCACTTTAAACCTATCATGGGCTGATTGCTTTAGGAAACTAGAACAAGAATCAATTTGGTGGCCCACTGCTGCACAAATGGCACATCCCTGTTCTGGAGCCACCACAAGCGAGGATTTATTTTTCTTAAAGGGAGCAGACTTCTGTTCCGGTTGTTTATGGCAATTTTCTAACGCATGATAACGTTTTTCAATAAATGACAGTAAGTCTTCAAATTCAGGTATGTCCACATCGGAGCTTAATTGCAATTCAAACGCTTCCCGTGATACAACATCCAATTTAGACCAGATCAGTTGGAATAACATAAAATCTTGGTTTGGTAATGTGTACTTAGCCAAAATAGCCAAGTTCTCAGTGAATGTCCGATGAATCCTTTCTAACTCTGAACTACTCTTATTTTTCACTGCTTCACAATTTAGCAACTTATCATAATAATTGACTGCAATGTTTCTCTTCCTATCAAAATATTTATGCAAGGCATGATATGCTAATGAATAACTCTCGCCAGTTAAGGGGTAACTTTTTACAAGATCATAAGCCAAACCCTGCACACTTGACAGCAAATAATGGAGCTTCTCTACATCAGGTAGATCTCTTTTGTGTATAAGCGAATCATACAAATCCTTAAAAGACACCCAGTTCTCCAATTTACCATCAAATGGCTTTAGGCAAATTTTAGGAAGCTTTGCTAAACCACTACTACCACTACTGCTAGACTTATTTTGTTTTACGTCAGGCTGTCGCAACCGGCTCATAATATTGCGTACTTTGAGATCGAAATCAATAGTATGTGAACACTCTGTGCGTTGATCAGCCTTAGAGCTCTTGACCAGAATCCGCTTTTGCGCAGCGTGAAACTCTGAAATTATTGACGAAATATCTTGTTCACAGACTCCGACCAAGTCTGAAGAGTGCAAAAGTTCTATTCTCATCTTAGCATAGTCGCGCGCGATTCTATCTGCATCACCTAGAAACACCTCCGCACCATCAGCATCGGTTTGCATCGACATTTCCAACGCAAAACAAAGTTAAAAGTTGTTGAAAAGTTGCGAAAAAGTTAAACAGTACGTAAACAAAACAATACGAAACGAAGATACTATTTTCACGACCGAACATGAAATATAACACAGACTAAAATTTACCTTGGAACAAGAAATAACTGTCTGGCTATTTTTAACGAATGAACGAAAATAATGATTTGACCGATAGTAGATTTGGTAATGTCAAGTCAACCGACAAACTATCAAACGTCACGAATTGACTTTGACACAACGAAAAATTTGACTGACAGCTACCAAACTTATAATCAAATCAACGACAATAAAAAAAAACACAAGTTTAGCTGATTTGACTATGACCAAAGAAATAACAGAATACCCTACGCTATTATTATATTTCCGATACGAAAACGACAAGATTGAAATGCAATAATAGGTACGACACGAACAAAGTATTCTACACTACTCAAGGTCACTAAAATCAAGTTAAACGCGCCACGAATGCTGCAAATGTGCCGTACGTCACTAAAAACTATCACAAAGTCACTATAACCTATCACAAAGAACAAATAATGTGCCGTACGAAACTTTAACAGGCTTGATTTAATAAAATGTCAGTAGATATTACGATAATGACTCGACGGACCGAAATGTCCATAGGTAGCTTTATCGCGAATATCCGGCTCGAAGGACCAAAATGTACGATTAAGCGGACTGTATTACGAAATTAATTTAAAAAAAATGGGCGAGACAACAAGAAGACAGGAAAAGTCACAAATGTTTGACGCTAGGTGGTTACGGAGACCCTACTCACTTACCTCCAGGTCCCGGATAATGTGCACGGCACTCCTGCCAGTGCACAGACAAGGTTCAGGTGGCAGCCGAGTCTTCTGGCCAGATTATCGTCGCCCTCCGTCAGGTACTTGCTGTGCGGCTGTGCATCCAGGGGGGGCTGCAAAGGGACTCCAGGAACCACCAAGTTGGGAATTTGTGACGGGCGTGAATATTAAAAGGAAACTCGCGAATAAACTGCAGTTTCTGATACAAAAAAACGATACGAAAATAAAATTTGATTAGGGACTTTGTGATGTGTGACCGACACGCAGGCAATGAATCGACGACTCTCAGTTTAAATTTTACCGTCTCGAATGACGATGCATGAACGATTCGACGTATACGATAGGTGACGCATGCGTGACATTGACAGGCCGCACGCGAATATGCGAAAGATGATCGAAAAGTATTGACAAAACTGAACAGTGAGTCTACTGGTACAATTTTACTATCTTACTTTTGGTGGGTGACTGACAATGTCTTCTGTCTGAATTAGGTTACAAGAAAGAAGAATTATTTATAAAATACAGAAGTATAGTACAAGTGCACGGTATACCCGGTACGGTAATACCCGGTATGGAAGTAGGCAGGATCTCGCAGAGCGCTCAACAATCATTCTATGCGGTACTAGTAAAGCTCAATAAAAATGTAACGCCACCCGGAATAATTTCACCAAGGTATAGGATATACTAGCTAAACTGTTTATTTTTATGCAAATCACACCACCCCTACCGGGTTGGGTCGGGGCCTCGGGAGCCAGTGCTCAGTTCCTTACATCATGCTCTCAGGTGAAGCATACCAAGATGCAAACTTTTTGTTAAAATAAACATCGTCAGTCTAGTTTGTTAACGTTTTATCAAAATGGTGTGAAGCAAACATATCGATTGCAATATATACAAGTTAGGATTGCTCTTGCACGCATATCGTGCGATCGCTGTAGTAAACTGACCATAACAGAACTGATTTCATACGTTAGAAAACTTATAGCGGTAGTCTTAATTAGCCATTCATACTCGAATACTTAACCACTATCTCTATTGTCTGAAGTCAAGGTGTATGCCATTGTAATTGAATCCTGACCTTACTTAATAAATGAAAAAATCTTCCAAAATTTAATGCCAAACGTTATGAACCGAGGGGGATTTAAAACTTTACACCGACCGACGACCCTGTTCCTAATACGGAGATAGATAACCAACTAAGCCTTCTTCAATGTAATCTCACCCAGCAAATAACTCATAATACACATTACTTATGCGAGCCTGGCTGTGACCATGCTTTGTGATTTCCATAATCGTAAGAAAACACTGTCAAACAAAATGTATGACGTGAAGAAAGCGTTCAGTATCTCCCGCTCTTCCTCCCAGATTGTTTCAGTTTTACAAAAGGTAGATCGGGGTGGCTAGCGCTGGCAGGTGGCAGGTAGCGAGCGCTCATTGTAATTCTGTATTGTGTTTTTGACAGCCTCTAGTAATTGGCGAGCCTTGAGGACGCCACTTAAAAATTAATTGGAACTGTTATTGTGGGCCAAATTCAATTTAATGTTAGTTTAGATTTTATACGGCTTCTCTTAAAGAAGCTGTGGGTTTGTACCTAATTGAATTTGTTAATGGAGTGTTTGTTAATGGAGTGGGCGCCCTTGGTGGGTGCTGAAGTTTTCTCATTATTCAACACTTGGCTAGGAAGTGTGTAACAATTAAAATAACACTATAAACAAGATTGTATCGTACACTCGCCTTCACTTTAAAGTTATGTTAATTATTTTACGTTTACGTTCGCGCAGATGGGTCATGTATTTTCTAGAAAATATAACAGAGTTTATAGATCAAGCGTGAAAACGAAAATAAAGAAGTATTTTGTAAAATTGTTTTATAGGAGGATTGTATGTTGGCTGATATTTCACACCGCACCATAACTTGTTCTATGGGAAACTGATTGCTGACTCCTCATACACAACCTTCTACCACGGTACGGGTACATTCACGGGTATATTCATAATTGTCCTATAGCAGTCATTTATCTTAGCAGACCGATAAGTCTGTTGTCATAATCTCTATTTGTTGACATGAAAGTGACAGTGACAAGAGACTTTTAGCGAGTTGTTAAAACTTGTCACGGATTATGAATAAGATATTTGTAGGTACAGTCGCGGTATGAAAATGTTCGTCACCTTAGAGTCGGTTTTCGCTTGCACCAGTGCCTTGATCATGAACACATTTTGACATAATTTGTGACGTTAACTTATCGGTGTATTCTGTCTATTCAGTTTAAAAAGGTAGTATGTGATCGTGATGCGTTGAACAAATCAAGTTGAAAATAGACGAATATTTTCATTCCGCCACTATACATATTATAATAATACCATGCCAAAGTATAGAGCTTAGAAATGGGAGATTGGATCTCCAATATCTAAACTTTTTCATTAGCTAGGCTAAATTATTTGTACAAATTCCGTAATGAAGCTGTAAAAATAAACAAATCTCGTTAATGAAACATGAGATTCTACGGAGAATCCTAATTGAAACTCGTTTAGCTCTAATTGGCGGTTTACGAAAACAGAGGAAGGCAATTTAAATTAATTACATTTATTTTTATCCTCGTTCGGCTAAAGTAAAGAGAGCTTACTCTTCCTACATCAATAAAGTAAGCTCATTCTATAGTAGTAAGTTCGTATGAGGTAGTAGGGCATGTGTCTAAATTAATTAACCAACTTCCAATCAAAAAGGAGGAGGTTCTAAATTCGGTTGTATTTTTTTTTTATGTTTGTTACCGCATAACTTCGTCATTTGTAAGCCGATTTGAAAAATTATTTTTTTATCTGAAAGGTACTGCTTCCAGATTGGTCCTATTTTAAATTTATTAAAATCGGTGTTGCCATTTTTTTTAGATCATTTTTTTAATGTTTGTAACTGCATGCCTCCGTCATTTATGAACCGATTTAGAAAATTATTTTTTTATTTGGAAGGTTATTCTTACGTCCAGATTGTCCCAAACAAATTTCATTAAAATCGGTTTAGCCGTTTGGCAATGAAGTCTCAAGTTTTTTAAACTTATAATTATTTTCTTTATAAATTCAAATTAATTTCTTGTGACAGAATAAAAAGCCGTAGTTGCCTGTTCTTGCGTCGGCTTGGTCGCGTGGAACTGGCACCTAGACTTACCTAGCTTTAGGATGTTTCAAAGTGATCCTTGTGATACAACTGAATAAATAATGTTTTTAATTGAATAAAACTAGACTGACTTCTATTTTTGTAGTACAGGCTTTGCTTAGTTAGGAGTCTTGATGACGCCGTGGGAAATATCTATACCCTTACTTATAAAAACATGACAAAAGATAAACAGTGCTTAAACTATTGCCATCTCTTATAATAACTGGGTACCTAATGACAAACAGTGACAGGACTAATTTTAAGCAATGATTAAATTTAAATTGCGTTTATAAGTATGGCTACTATTTAAATCTTGAAACCAATACCTTTTTAACAAAGGTAGCTTTAAAAAGTTACCATAATATACATGCATAAATAAATATATAATAAATAATAAATGCATAATCAAATATGTTAAATCAACAAAAACTAGTAAGCAGCAAATTATTCATAAAAAACTAATGGAATATATAATTATATCGCCTTCACCCCACTGACCTTAAATGCCGGCATACTGTAGAATAACCGCGTTAGAGAATCAATAGCGTTCCGTAAAGCCTCGTGCACACTGACAACGTTACGTGTCGACACGATACTTATACGATTAGGGTCAAACTTTTCAGCGGCGCACGATGATGTAACAGTTGACTCGACAAAATGTGCGTGCCTTTATAATGCGAATCGGAACACCCTATTTGGGCTTAGCCACTTGTTATATCCTCGTATTATGTCACACTAGTTGGTAACCGAGCTTCGCTCGGAATTTTTTTCGTAAGAAATCATAAGAGTCATATTATTATCTTTACTGGTTTATTCTTACTGAACAACGCCATCTACTTGCAACGGACATGCTTGCAGTTAGTTGCTCACAATCGTCAATAGATGGCAGGAGCAGTCACATATTCAGTTTATGTTTTTAGTTTTTTTTTAACGAACAGACTCATTTTCTGAAAATGAATCCTAGCTAGATCGATTTATCGCCCCCGAAACCCTCTGTATACAAAATTTCATGAAAATCGTTGGCTCAGTTTCCGAGATCCTAAATATATATATATATATACAAGATTTTCTCGTTTAAAGATATAAGATATAGTCAGTTTTAAGTCTTTTTTTAATTACGATGGTTTTGAATCTTATAAACTGGGACCGCGATGAGATATCCAGATACACGAATGTGACAGGCGTATATATCTTGTATCTATTATATTATTTTGTATGTCGTGTCGTCCATATTTTGTATACATTTTGACTTAGGGACGCTAGATAGATAGATAAACTAATTGGCCGCGCAGCTCAGTTGACAGTAGCTCAGCTCAGCCTTCTGCGCCGAGGTCGTGGGCTCGATCCCCACCGAGAACAAATATTTGTGTGGTTAACGTAGATGTTTGTTCTCTGCCTGGGTGTTATATTGTTATACTATGTATGTAGGTACAAGCTCTGCTTAGTTTGGGGCTAGATATTGTTGTGTGAATTGTCTGCATTATTTATTTTATTTTTATTTAACTCGATTGATTACCATGACACACACCAGGTAAGTGATCTCTACCAGGCAACTTTGGAATGGACAGAACTGAACATAAACAAGAGGGTAGAGGAGTTTGAAGTGTTTAATTAATTTTACAGGTTTTCTATTTACTTTACGAGTATTAACGTTATACAAAATCAAACGTCAGTCAGTGAATTAATTACTTTTAATTGCCTTTTACTGAATCAAGTCAGTAAAGCAGCCGGTCACCAAACAGTACTATCAAGACTGACTTTATCGGTCGTCCGTGGACTGTGACCCATAGTTTTGCGTAAAATTACCTATCAGATATGCTTTTAGTTTCAACTGCCCCGCGTCAGTCGCCTATAAGAACAATAATACCCTTACATATAAAAATATGTCAAAAGATAAGCTGTGCTTAAACTATTGCCATCTCTTACCACTGGGTAATGACAAAAAGTGACAGGCCTAACTTTAAGCAATGATTAAATTTAAATTGCGTTTATAAGTATGGCTGTAAATTTATAGCTAGAAACCGTATGCCTAGTGTGCACTGGCATTTAAACAAATCAATAGCACTTGTAAGTGTTGGAGGCTCGCGGCAAGGTCGTTCAATCACGTCTAATGGGCACATGCATGCCGTGTACAATCACATTACACGGGGTAATGTTTACGACGCTTTGTAATGAGATTACAGCCCATACTGCCTGTTTGGGATACAATTATCGGCTCTACGCGATTAGAGAAAGTGCTACTGAATGACTGGCCTCTCCACTCAGTTGGTAGTAGCTCCGCCTTCTGCGGTCGTTTGTTCGATCCCTATCAAGAATAAATATTTGTATGGTGAACGCAGATTTTTGTTCTCTGTCTGGGTGTTTTATTGTATTCTAAGTATACATATGTATATTTACAAAGTCTGGTTCCAAATACAAGCTTTGCTTAATTAGGGGCTTGATAGTGTTGTGTAAATTGTCGACAATACATATTAATAAAGAGTTTTTATCAGATTTTCATTCACGTGGGCCACCTGTGGTCGCTGAATTATTCAGAAGTAGGTCCTGGTTGGTTGAAAGAATTAATTAAATCACTTATCGTGTTTCACATCCGGCAATGTACTTGTCTAAGTCAGCATTTCCGTTTATTTCCCCATTGAAATTGAATTTAACGTTTGAATACGCTTTTAACAAATAACAATTTAATTAGTGCAAATGTCATCAAGGAGACCTTTGTCCTGCACTAGGACGATGCAGACTGAAAATAAATTCAAATTCAGTTGAATCACAAGGTTCATTTTGAAACGTCTTGAAGCTAGGTGAGCCTAGGTGCCAGTTCCACGCGACCAAGTCTTAAATAACAGACAACAAACTACGGCTTGGTTCATACCGTTTTTTGTATGATCTTTTTAACCGACTTCCAATCAAAAAGGAGGAGGTTCTCAATTCGGTTGTATGTTTTTTTTTTTTATTTTTTTTTTTATTTTTTTTTTTATTTTTGAAGTGAAAACTTCTTTAGCGGCGTTGAGCACTTTCTGAATGGGGATAAAATCTTAAACTCGCGTCAGGATCACGTGACCCTGATCGAAAAAGCGTAGGACGGATTTTTTGCAGAAATGTACCCTAAGACTACAACGTAGAGTTCATAATAAAAATCGAAAAAAAGCGTAAGACGCTACAGATACGCTAGTAGTTACTATGACACGGTAACGTCACAGAATAGATAATAGTTAGTAGCAAGCATACCAAGGCGTTTTTCGTGACTGTAGTAGGTATAGGTACATACCTATTATAGATTTTATGAACTAGCGGCCGCCCGCGGCAGGTAGTAGTGGTCATTGGTACATGATTTTATAGATCTACTGTATTTATTTTTCGAGTGGAGCATTGCGGCGAGCGAAGCGAGCCGCCATGCGACCATGGGAACAGCGCGGCGAGCGAAGCGAGCCGTGCTGTGACTCCCCCCAAGCCCCCCAGAACCCCCTCCTCCTGAACCCGGGGGGAGCGTCGCGGCGAGCGAAGCGAGCCGCCACGTGACCACGGGGAACAGCGCGGCGAGCGAAGCGAGCCGTGCTGTGACCCCCCCTAAGCCCCCCAGAACCCCCTCCTCCGAAACCCGGGGGGAGCGTCGCGGCGAGCGAAGCGAGCCGCCACGCGATCACGGGGAACAGCGTGGCGAGTGAAGCGAGCCGTGCTGTTACCCCCCTAAGCCCCCCAGAACCCCCTCTTCCTGAACCCGGGGGGAGCGTCGCGGCGAGCGAAGCGAGCCGCCACGCGACCACGGGGAACAGCGCGGCGAGCGAAGCGAGCCTTTCTGTGACCCCCCTTAGCCCCCCAGAACCCCCTCCTCCTATGTCTGCCGTTTTACTTCATTTAGGACCTACTTGTAGGTCGCGCGACAAGGTCCCTTCTAGCGGTTCCGACCCGTTGAAGATTTGGCTTTACGTAAAATTTAGGGTTCCGTATAGGGTTTTGATTGGGGTTATACTATATTGAGGAATTTGATTAAATGGTCGACTTTTAGGGTTCCTTAGGACTTTGATTGGAGTTTCAACTACACTTAGAAGCTTGATAATGTTAAAATTTTTAGGGTTCCTTAGGACTTTGATTGGGGTTTTACTACATTGAGGAATTTGATTAAGTGGTCAACTTTTAGGGTTCCTTAGGACTTTGATTGGAGTTTCAACTACACTTAGGAGCTTGATAATGTTAACATTTTTAGGGTTCCTTAGGACTTTGATTGGAATTTCAACTACACTTAGGAGCTTGATAATGCTAAAATTTTTAGGGTTCCTTAGGACTTTGATTGGGGTTTTACTACATTGAGGAACTTGATAAAATAAACAACTTTTAGGGTTCCTTAGGCCTTTAATTGGACTTTCAACTACACTTAGGACCTTGATTATGTAAACAATTTTAGGGTTCCTTAGCACTTTGATTGGAATTTCAACTACACTTAGGAGCTTGATAATGCTAAAATTTTTAGGGTTCCTTAGGACTTTGATTGGGGTTTTACTACATTGAGGAACTTGATAAAATAAACAACTTTTAGGGTTCCTACGTTAATAATCAAGTTTTCACTTCTGCCGGCACTCCCGGAGTGCAACCCGTATTTTTTTTTTTTAATGTTTGTTACCGCATAACTTCGTCATTTGTGAGCCGATTTGAAAAATTATTTTTTTATCTGAAAGGTACTGCTTCCAGATTGGTCCCATTTTAATTTTATTAAAATCGGTGTTGCCATTTTTTTTTAATAATTTTTTTAATGTTTGTAACTGCATGCCTCCGTCATTTATGAACCGATTTAGAAAATTATTTTTTTTATTTGGTTATTCTTACGTCCAGATTGTCCCAAACAAATTTGATTAAAATCGGTTTAGCCGTTTGACAATGAAGTCGGTTTCTCAAGTTTTTTAAACTTATAATTATTACAAAACCAAAGTAAAAATAGTAGTAAAGTTCCAGCCTGGTGCGACTCCAACTTAGTTCCGACGTAGGCAATTGAAAAGAATACCATCAACTTGCACAAATTAAGCTGCCGGTTGCTGTAGCAGTCACCAAGCTATGACAAAGGTCTTCGAGCTTAAAAACTCGCATCACCAGACTTTACCACCAGCTCATACAGCGCAGCTCATAAGCGTATGCTGCAGTCTAGATCCATCAAATCAAAACCAGTTTCTTCATTTTCCAGGTGAAGATCCTAGTGCCGAACTCCACAGCGGGCATGATCATCGGCAAGGGCGGCAACTACATCAAGCAGATCAAGGAGCAGAGCGGCAGCTACGTGCAGATCTCACAGAAGGCCAAGGAACTGTCTCTTCAAGAGCGGTGCATCACCGTTGTAGGTCAGTACTAACCGCCAACCCAGCATGTCGGAGAACCTAAATCTGGAGAATGTATGTCTAGTGCACGAAAGGCGCTCTTGAAAACCTATCAGCTCATTGGTTTGAAAGAACTAGTAACATGAGACTACATCCAGTCCTGATGCAGTAGTAGTCATGAGAGGTCACAGCCCTAAGTCATAGGATACCCTGGGTGTTGGGTACCGAAAAATATGGTCCCAGTACCATTCAGTAATCATAACTTGCATTGTCTATTATGTATTTTTCTTCTAATTTAAGAGCAAGGCGTAATGTATGCATTTTTCTCCAGATATTTCTTTTGAGGGCAAGCTACGGCATGATGGCGGTTTATTTGGCACATGTAGCTCATCTTTGGTCTTTTCTTTCCTCTCTTAAATTGTACCTTTCCTTCGATGATATAATCTAATAAGCTGTCATGTCGTAAAATCTATTCATCATCAATCTAAAGTCTTTGGGATTTAGACCCTTCAAAATTCTGAACCATGTCGATAATAATAAAGCGATGTCTAACGTGTGCCGTGACGGCCTTGTGATTTTATCAGTTTGAGCAAGCAAATTGCTTGAACCCATCGATTTTGAGCATCTAAAATGATATTTAAGCCACAAAGCTCAGCGAAACGCGGTCATTCTTTGTAACGTGAAGCTTCATTCAAAGGGTGGCTCCCGTGACCTTATTCGCAATTCAATATCCAAGCGATTCTATCCAATTTAGATGACAATGGCTCCTCTTTCAAATAAAAACAAATACATAAGCAGTAGCTTTTGCGAAGCGTCAACCTTTCACCAGATTTTATAGCACTGCTATGTAAGGTGCCATGTAACTTGTAAGGCACTTCAAGCCATGTAGAAGCCATATTTAGCTGTAATGCCGCGGAGCTCATAACCTGGACGATATTGCACCCGAAGATCTGTAAAACACAACATAAAGGAGTTAATAGATAAATGTAATAATATAAGTTTAAAAAACTTAAACCGACTTAATAACTAAACTGCTGAACCGATTTGGATGGAATTTCTATGGAACCAATCTGAAAGTATTTCGTTTTAGATAAAAAAAATATGTGCCAAATCGGCTCATAAATGACGAAATTATGCTATATCAAACATTTAAACTAACAATTGAGACAAAACGGCTAAAACAATTTTGAAGAAATTTCTATGGGATCAACCTGGATGTTGATAATATAAACTTCCGAATTAAAAAAGATTTATGCTTTAACAAACATTACAAAAAATTGAGAACCTCCCCTTTTTTTGAAGGTGGTTAAATATGAATAAGACCTTCTGTTGGACATTCAAAAACGTTGTCACCAGCTAACGTTACAGATACACAGTTTGTGTTGTGTGTCGTATCTTCGTGTTTGCTACCGCCGTTGATTTAGTTAAGTAGGGCACGCACGTTCACTGAAATACTATTCAAATAGATTCCATCGTTAATATTATAATTTGTAAAGCCACGCCACAGTTGCCGCTCCAATTGGGCCAGTTATAATTCTGGGTTCATTAAAAGTTTTCGATATAATTCACTGTAGAAACATGTGACTTTGTAAATAAGTTTTCTGAAAGGATCACTAGAATTTACGATTTTAGTACTTGTCCCGGGAAAAACTAGATGAAATCGTTCGTTTATTCCCATCATTCATTTATTTAATGTATTTAATGACAAAATTCTTAAAAACCTTGTCTGAATGCAACAAAGTATATAATAAAAAATAAATAATATTGAAGTGAGATTAAAATACATTTGCAAAATGTAATTAAATGTAAACTTAATTATACACACACAATTAACCATAAAATTTATAAACTAAAATGTCACGTCTGATATTCGTTCTCGAGGTTAATAATGATGATAATATTAATCTGATATCTCTCCACTTTATTCAACTCTTATAACCAAGAAATACCATGATTGGTATGCTTCAATGAGCCAGAGCGAGATAACGTCATTATGAAAAATTTTTGGCCTACATTCTAGTAATTTAAAAAAGGTTATTGAAATATCCAATGTAATCAGGTCACTTGCAGAGAGCCAAAAGCACGGCGCACTGAGCATCGTACGCTCGCGACCGCCCGACGATACCACCAACATAATAAGTCAGTTGCAAACCTATCTTCTGTTTACCAGAAGAAACACTTCAAGCATGCTATGGAATGGATTTTTCCAGCTTTTTTATTGTAGTTAGAAGTTCTAGGGAGATGGTTCCATCAATAAATCCGTACAAATAAATTCGCCAATTTACGTCAAACTTGCGTGTTCTGATTGAAAGAACGGTTCTGGTATGGCTAAAGCTTTGGTCTCGCGATCGTAACGCACAACGCTGCGGTATACGGCTTGACGCAGCGTCACACGATTGCACTTCGCCGCTGACGCAAACTGCGACGGAACAAGAGACCCATTCTAGACGTTTTTCATAAGATTATTTTGTCCGGCGCTGCAAGCTGCATACCGCAGCGTTGTGCGTTACGATCGCGAGACCAAAGCTTTAAACTTCGGATTGTCACAGAAATTAATGTAACATGAACTCCCATTCTTAGTTTTTGATAATGATATACTTGATAATCCAGGGTATATTGGACACGTTGACGACTCTTTTTTGAAACATTTTAAACGCCCTTTCAAAGAACCTCATCCCGCAACTCTAGGCTCCATAGCTTGCTTCAAACAGAACCCGCAATAACCCCACGGCGTTGTTTCCAGGCGAGAAGGAGAACAACAAGAAGGCTTGCCTCATGATCCTCCAGAAAGTGGTGGACGATCCCCAATCGGGCTCGTGCCCCAACGTGTCGTACGCGGACGTGGCCGGCCCCGTCGCCAACTACAACCCCACGGGCTCGCCGTACGCCGTGCCTTCTGCCGAGGTGACAGAGGTGGTGACTACTTGAACACGCTATTTGAAGGGACTATGACTGCTTTGTGACCGGCGCTTATGTGACTGCGACAACCTTTCCATCTAATCTTTTGTACAGCGTGAGGGAAAACTATTCTTTACTCTATATACTTCCACCAATCTGATTCTATAGAACTAATGACACGACAAGAAGAAAAGCAGGCAACTGTTCTTTTGCCCCTATTTACGGGATGCTGTAGTACCTGGGACAGGGTTTTAGACGGAATAGACTTATAGCACTTATCCTCTCACCTTAGCAGGTCTTGTCCACAGGAAAGACATGGTCAATAAGACGATAGGATCCACAAATCTATTGGCATAGACCGTTCGAGTATTAGGTTAGGACGCTATTGCCTTTTGGTCAATACGTGTTTAGCATGATTGAGTGTATCTATATCTGTACCCTGAGTTCCAGTTTTGCTACCACATTTCGTCTAACAAATGTTGTTTTCGTATGAGCACGTGTCTCTCTCTTCTGTATGGAAAATAGATGAGACGACTCGTTTCGATCGTTTTTACGTCACATATTTTTGCTGTCTCATCTTCTCCATACAATAGTGAGAGACTAATAGGTGAAACGAAAACATTTCGTGACTTGCCCTTTTGAGCTGTGAAAGCTGTCAAAAAAGTAGTTAGAAAGAACCAGTGCCACGATAAGAAGAAGAAGACATTGAAAATTGATGAGACAACAACCTTATTCAATCGTTTCTACGTCTCGTATTTTTGCGGTCTCATCTTTTCTCCATACTATAGAGAGAGAAATAGGCGAAACGAAAACAACATTTTGTGTGTTGCCCTTCTGAGCTATGAAAGCTGTCAAAAAAGTAGTTGGTTTTAAAGATCCAGTACCACGATAAGACAAAGTTTTTTTTTTTTGTTTAAAGTTAGGATATTGTAGGCATTTGTCCGGAGTACAGTCACATCAGCGCCGGCGCACCAGTGGAAGGCACTTGTGAGCGTGTTTAAGTGGTGTTACCCTTGCCCGTTCCATGATGCTGAACACTTCACTAACTCGCATCTTATCATTCTTATACATGTATATTATGTATCTTTTGTATACTAACACTAACATTGCCTCTTATTCTAAATTCAGAGCTGTTGGTTTTAGCACGGTGTAGCGTTTTCTATCTTATTTTTAAATACAGAAAAATAACATCCTGCAGTCTTACATACAGTCGTGTTATGATCTCACCATGTGGGATCTTAGCGTTCACACAATAAATTCACGGTCTGGTCGTGGGTATAATTTTACTCTATGTTACCTACTCTAATAATATTACAATCTAGCCAAAATTCAGGCTAATTAGAAATTTACTCTCTGACCTAATTTTCTAAAGTAAACTACAACTAACAATGTGTCCTACTAACACTTTTCTTACTGTCTCTATTTATGATGACGACACTTTGTTATTGTGTTCGTAATGGGCATATCATTGAAAACTAGCGCTGCAGATAAGTTTCAACTACTTTTTTCGCTATTTTTGCTTTTGAATTTGTTTTATGACCTAAAATTTGTATTTTCCTTCAGAAACTACCCCCCGAATACTGAAACGCAACTCAGATTTAAACACGTCTCAAGCGACGAAAATTTGACAGTTTTCAATGAAAATCTGTCAAATATTCGTCGCTTGAGACGTGCTTAAATCTGAGTTGCGTTTCAGTATTCGGGGGTACGAGTATTAAATTTTATCACAACATCCTAAACAAAAACACAACAATAAAAGCAATGAATTTAAATTATAAGTATTTTTTTTATGAATGAAAGTAATGGAGAATGCTATACGGTTGCTAAAGTAACAAGGTAGATTTTATGAATAAGAGGCTTATTAAAGACAAAGATACTAAGGTTAATTTTCAGCGTCTGTTCTATTTAAGCTAAAGCAATTATTATCTCATATTATTCATGTTTAATTATTTATGCTAGATTTTTTATTTTTCTGAATGAAGTTGAAATCAAGTTAGTTTAATTTTTTGCTCTTTTTTCATTATAATAAATTCAAGAATTCATAAAAGTAGGTAGGAAAATTTGCCTTAGTAAATATTTACAGTAGAAGAGTTGCAAACTGACTGTCTGTCAGTTTTTCACCATCTTGTGCTGTTAACTCATAATTAAATAACCATTTACATGTAACTTTACACTTTTTGCAAGGTAAGTTAATTATATGTTAAAAAGTGTTAAACTGACAGTAGAATCAGTATAAATAGTGTGATATTAGAATATTGTCGTATTTATCAGCAGGTATTTATATATTTATGTATTCAAATTAAATATTTGAGATCTAATGGTATCTCATATCAATTGTTTGTTTGTTCCAGTATCACACTAATACTGAACAGATTTTGACCGGGTTGTCACTTTTTGGAAGTTTAGAGTCCAACATAAAGTCGGAGGTATGTACCATTGTGTTTTGGGGTCACCAATTACAAATCTTTGGGGTCACCAACTACAAATCTTTGGGGTTTCCAAATAAAAAAAGTCTGGTAACCTTTCAACACTCGCGCCTTTGCTCGCTTGGTAGCCTGTATGCTGCTTCGTTTCTAGTTTCATTTGAATTAGTTCAGACATAAAATGATTGGCCTAGGAACATATTTATAAAGGGAAACAGTAGTTACTGAAAGCTAAGAACTAAACTGTACCTTGCATGTTAGTTTTTAAATTCAGGTCAATAGAAAAAGCTTTAAATTGTAGCGCAATTTTGTATTGAGGTCACAAGTTGTTTTGACAAAAAAAAACATAATTCAATAAATTAATATGAAGAACAAATGAATGAATAAATATTACAATATAACCTTCAAACTTGGAAATAACAAATAAATTCATGAAAAATTTATAAATACATATTATTAATATGATATTTTTTTTAATAATTAATCAATTAATGTAATATTAATGGATGAGCATTTGGTAAATATAAGCTCACGGCCATCTTTAGGCGCATCATCCTCTTAGTAGTTACCTGAAGATACTTTAAGGATGTCTAAGACGCACGTTCAAGACAAACTGAACATTTGGCAGATGTCCATGTCTTGCAGTAATTGGTATTCATGAATATTAAAAGGGTAAATGGTTGATGGTGAGTTGTACATATTCCAGAACCACGGACTAGGATGTAATCATAATAAATAGGTATTGGCATAGCTCAATGAACGCAAATAAAACATGTTGGTATTCAAACAGGAAATGCATTTTATTATATTTTCTGTGCAATCAATCGAAAGAAGGAAACTTTGCTGCCCGATCAATGCTAACGCCATCTAGTAATCGATTACGAAACTTGTTTTTTAGAATTTTCCTGATTGGAAAATCCATGTTTTATTTGTGTTTTAGCCGTTCAAGGATAGATGTTTGAATGTGCATTATATACATTCCAGAACCACGGGCTGGGCTCGGGCGTGGGCTCGGTGGGCTCGGTGCTGGTGAACGGCGCCGCGGCCGCCGCCGCCGCCGGGCTGGGCTCGCTCGGCACGCTCTCGCTGTCTCTGTCGCTCGCGCCGCCCGGCTCGCAGCCGCCCGCGCCGCTCACACAACACACGCTCGATCACATCAAGGTAACTGCCGCGCCGCCCGCCGGGCTGGGCTCGCTCGGCACGCTCTCGCTGTCTCTGTCACTCGCGCCCCGACCAGTGATGTGTCTCGTTGCCCGTGGAGTCGATAGTCGATGTCAGGGCAATGTTATTAAACGTGCCTCCAAGCGCGGGGGAAGGTATAAGATTAGTTCGTGGTCGCACCGCTCACTGTGTCAGTAGGGTATTATTGGGCGTTCTAATTCTCAAAACTCGTTTCAGTAGGGTATTATTGGGCGTTCTAACACTCAAAACTCGTTTCACTGGTGTTGAGTGTTAGAACACCCAATAGCAAATAGCAATATTGCAGCTCTTTTGTGATGAAAGCGAAGAACGTTGACCTAGGTGCAAAAGGTCGTACCCTGACCCAATGCTTTATTTCTGGATGCAGGTGGCGCTCCGCCAGGCGGGCTACAGCGAGGGCGGCATCTCCGAGATCTCGGCGGCGCTGTCGCTGCTGGTAAAGCACGGCGTGCTGGGGCTGGCGCTGCCGCAAGCCATGCCGGCGCCCGCCATGTCTGCCGCCTACTTCCCGCTGCAGCAGGAGCCGCCGCCCGTCTTCGGACCCATCAGCCAAGTTGGACTCGGTTAGTTTACAGCAAGCACATTACAAACACAACACATCACATCACATTACACTACACAATACTACACTACACACACTGAAGAGTAAATATAGTAGTAGCCAGCAAATATTGTACGTCGGCTCATTTCGGCGTAGTGTGCGTCAGAAAGAGATAGCGCTCTACGAAAGCAGAAATGCCGATGTGTAATATTTATTGCGTACAACCGTACTACCATTATATTATACCATAGTAATTATGACCCATTCATGTTTGTCCAAATAAGCAATATTTCGGGTTTATTTCAAAATATATGATATCCTTTAGGTTTACTCATTCGTGATGATGATGACACATACACACACAACTTCACTAAACCCGTGGGACCGTGTTGGCTCGCATAATTTGGTTTGAATTCAGTTGTAGGTCATAGGTTCAGATGTCAGTTGGTAATTTTTTTACATTGACTTTTGTCGTATAAAATTCCAAAGAACATTCAAGACAGATCAGTAATTTCCATAAATTTGCATAGTTTGACCTCACACTTATTTATAACGTATAATATTATGACATTAACGTAGCCTTCACCTAGACCTAAATAGATAAAAACTAGTTTTTTTTTAATTGAAAATTATGCGAGAATTCAAGTTATATTTAAGCGATCCAAAACGCTCCTTACACACCTGACAACTAGGCTTACACACAAAACGTAGCAAAATACACTATCATACAATATCAATTTACCAACACATTAACCTATCTTCTGGTCTAGAATCTTCACTTTTTGCGGCAGAAAAGTATGCTTTGGGTGTCGGCTCGTAAAATTTACTATGAAATAAAATACCTTGTTTATGTGTTGGTAAACACACACAAGTAACATGGGGTATCCAGTGGCAAGTCTTATTGCTTATCATATTTGGTGCAGATACAGAAATACAAAATAGAGTGGTTTTTATCGTGCTAAGGAATTATTCTAAAATCTAACAATCTAGATTATCTAGTCTCGACTGTTTTGTCTTAAAAAAACTCATACAATCAAAGTAAATAAAGTTAAATAAGGTAATTACGCGAAAAATACCCGTATAATAGTTTAAAAATCAAAGTAAAGTAAGCAAGTTCATATTTGTAAAGAGGAATTAATTAGTTTTTCCCTGTAACCTATCGCTTGTCATTGGATCACCGTTTTACACATACATGAAACCACAGTTTAGTTATGTTCCCCCTAGCTGAACCTTAAGCTGGGTATCGAGCACGAGTTACTTCGATACTCGGCCACCTCCCCACATCCTACACTAGTAGAACCCCCCCCCCCACACACACAATACAGATGAGGCTATAGTTGTGATAAAATACAATAGTAATAATTTTATTATCATTCATTTCCTTCCTCGGAAAAAATGAGCTTATCTTTATATTTTATCATTTATCATGTTATTTTTAATTTCGCCAGTGTAATCTTTATATATTCGCGCGGGGATTCCTAAATTTGTCATAAAATGGAAACTGAATTGCATGGCCAATTGAATGTTTATAATAATAATTCTCCTTTCAATAAAATCACTAAATAAATGTGAAATCCGATAGATACAACAGTGATGGCGCTTCTCATTAGAGGTAGGTCTAATATAATCAATGGAAACTGTTGGATTGCATCTGTTACGTAGTTGCTCGATGCAAGTATTTTACATAACTGTAGCCTCTCAAATATACAATGTATTTGAACAAGGACTGTAGCTTTAAATAAGTAATATAATTATTCCAACTGATCATTAAATTATGTAAACTATTAATAAACTTACTGCCAACCTTGAATCTAGAATTATAATTTTAATACATTTATGAGTTAGCAGTCTTTGTTATATTTACTTGTTACCTATGTTATACAAAGTTATATTAGAGTGTTTATTCATTACATTATTTACTCCCAAATCAAGAAGGAACTGACGCGATTCGATGGATCCTGTTCGAAGAATGGTGTACCATCGAGTCGCGTCTTTTCAAAATCGTGCTCTGATATTTTAATTCCGTTGGTTTCTGTCGATTCGGTAACACTAAATTGTATGTATTTGTACCAACACATTGGTATACATAGGTACGTCTGGGCTTCAAATTGGCCGAATAACGAAAGGTGGCGCTAGTGAGAATGCGGGTAGGTACATCATTCACCTTAAAAAGTATACCCCGTAACAAAAGACTCTGCATCACATTATTTAAGTCACAAATTTTGATATCCCTGTCTTGTCTGTCCAAAGTGACAGAACTAGTTAAAAAATGCAACCGACATGGCGTGTCTTTTTGTATGGGTCATGCTGTATATGAAAATCTCGCTTCTAGAGATCATGATTTGTCTCTGTGTATAATGTGTATTGTACGGGGTTTCTAACTAGTAGATAGAATCACCTAACTCGAGCTATTGACCTGCACTCTCGCTCGCGCTCTTTCTTTGACGAGCCGACCGCTGGCAGGTTGTTTGTGGCGCGACAGATGGCAGAACTAGCCAGTTATCAGCGTGACAGATGACGTTCTGCCAGCTGTCAGCGTGACAGGTAGAACCTGCCAGCGGTCGGTTCGTCCGTGTCCGCTTAGAACATTTACTAAGCGTTTCGCGTTCGCCCTGAGACGTAACGTGGTAAGGCTGTGACTCTCACAGGCTCTTTCTGTCACATTGCTTTCAAAATTCTAAATTCTATGCTTCTCATTATATTCCGGAACTCAATTGGCTGTCGTGACTAAACGTTTTCTACACCTTTTTAGTTATCATGGTGACCGGGTTGTATTTCAATAAAGCATTTATTGTTATACTTACCACGAAATCTTATCTTGTTGGCACATTTTAAGGGACCTACAAATTTTATTATTTACTTGGCAAATTCAGCTCAATCCAAACGAAATACATACATGCGCATTCATTTTGATCTCATCAGCACCATACATTTTTAATGAGCACTTCTAATCCTGATCTTATAAAATAAAATAAAAACCATCAAAAATATAGATTTCAGTCTATAAACGCCACAACGATTTGGTATTTGGTCTTGGACATTGGCCTTGCAAAATTCTTAACAATATTCAAAAAGAAATTTGCAATACAATTCGGTCATAAAATAATAGATGTTTACTTTATTATGTGCATGTTTTAGTTTAAACAGTTATGTGTTGTATTGCTGATGTAAATTAACCTGATTGGCTTTTAACTACCGAGAACTTGACGCTGATAGCTCGAACCGTTTTCAAAATTCTTTGACATCGCTTATGCCATACCATCTATCGGCAATACATAACAGATTTATGCTGTGGACAAATTCGCAACCTCTGAATCTCAGTCAATTCTATTTTGTTCCTAACTTCTTTATAAATAGTTCTTACGAGATAAGTAAGAATAATATGTATGTGGTCGATTTGATTATGCCACATCATAGTAATGATGCCAAATGAAGTGAGCATTCAGTGAATACTTCCCTCACGCGTTGTGAACCTCTGGATTTTGGGTATAATGTTGTCCACAGCATAATACAAACTATAGAAGGAACAACTTATTGAATTAGAATTATTTCATGTGAAACAAAATGTTCACACGCGTCTTTTATATTGTTTCAGTTAACTTCTGGAATGAATATTTACAGTATAATAGTCTCAAAAGCCAGTAGTAAAATATAAATAGAACAGAAGAGGATGGCGTTAGCGTCGCTTGCCAATAACAACCAATCAGGGCCGATTCATTTGACGATATCGTACAGTCAGCGTTATTTCAACCAATATAAATGTGTGGGCGATTAAGGCGCCAAGATACCCGCAGTTGCCATCCCAATTAGATTTAAAATACAATAAGTTGTTCTTTCCGTCATCTTTTCTCTTCCGATCCGCAACACAGCGCTGCCAACATTGACGAGTCAATCTATAGTTGTTGAGAACACGCGAGTCGAGTGGGTAATGCTAGTGCTACGGTTTAGTTGCAACAACAACACAATGCATGGACTACTTATATTTTTTGCAAACGTTCTGTTTTTGAGTAGAATTTGAGTAGTTTCGAAATTACACAAACACTTTCACTTAGCGTTGGTAGAGACTAGAACTTATGGGTTTTTACATTTGAACACTTCCGTAGTTGCTTGATCAGTGAGTGCTATTTTTTCCATAAATTTACTGTAATGTTTTATTGTTGAACTGATCATAGATATTCACGAGGGCTATAAAAGAACCTGAATACAAATAGAGGAGCAATTTATGGCAAACATTTTAGGACAGCCGAGTATAATAAAATAGCAATTCGCAAAGACTAACACGAAACCTTACGTGAAATAGAATGGCGTGGAGACACGCTAGCTCTGATAAATTCGTCCAGAGCCATCAAGGCGCTATCGGATCTAGCAAAACTCTTTTCAAAGTTTCTAAAGCTCATTTTATTATTTTTATTTTATCAAATGTTTTACGACTTTCTAGCTCGTTTGACACGCTGTCCACTCATGCTTTAAAATTGTAAATTTTGAATGTAAACCCACGAAACTCTCTAGCCTACCGCGCAGGGCAACCGGTCGCTATAGCTCAGCAACATTACAAGTAACCGAGTAGCTAACAGTAAGGGTGCGTTAGAATAGGTATTTTAACATTTATAGATTGGGGTATACTTTAGCATGTTTTGGGGTTCATTATGTAGAATAAGTTGAGACTATGTTAAAGTAAATTTCTGAAACTTGCATCACCTTGTTCATTTAAATTATGGTGATCTGGGGTAGGAAGCAGGTCATAAGGGTTTTAGTGTAATGTTAAGTCGGGACGATAGCATCATCTGTTGGTGGTAGGGATATGGATTGTGTTGTAATGTAGTGGTTAGTAGCGGGCAGGGCGGGGTAGTAGGCACGGCACGTACACTAGCATCACCTATGGGGGGGTAGGGCTAAGGGCAGTGGCAGGCGGGCGCTGTGCGGCCGGCGCACGCTAACCCATGTTCTCTCGGCAACAGCGCGAAACGTTGTTTAGTAAGTGTGCGGCGACAAGCGACTCGTAGACGTGTGAGTGCGTCCGCAGGCGGGCACGGGCACGGCCACCACGGCGGGGGGGCGGGGCTAGAGCGTTTCGCGGAGGTTGCATTCGAGGCGCTTCGGCCCGCAGCCGCGGTGGCGCCCATCTCGCTGGCGGCCGGCGGCGTGCAGGGCTTCCCGCAGCCCGGCCTGCTGCCGCTCAGCAAGAGCCCCGCGCCCGCGGACGCGGCCGGGAAGGACTCCAAGAACGTCGAGATCGCGGAGGTCATCGTCGGAGCTATCCTCGGTGAGAGCATCTCTATTACTTACTTGTTGTCAATCATCTGTGTGTCGTGGAAGGTTGAGTACAAATAAATCGTTTCGGGGCAGTGGTCCAACTGATCTGTCCAACTAGTTGGACTACCTACGGGCCTTTATTTAGGGGCCGTTATCCAACTATCTTTGCAGTTGGACCACGACACCATAGTAGAGTTCCCTTGGTTCAACCAGAAATCAAAAGTAGATCCAAATTGCCCCATGTTGGGCGCCAGATCCAGAAGGTTGAAGTTATTCATTATAAACATAATGCATACATGTTCAAAAATTTGCCTAATAATGTGCGCCATTAACCATGTCCAAATAATTTAAAATCTGCATGGTTTATAATAACTTATACTTTTGGATATTTAGATTGGATAGTCAGCAAAACTATTGAATTTTGTGAAGTTTTCCTTCACTTCCAAAAATATGAAGTTGTTTGCTCGGCTCACATCTGTAACAAATGGTCCGTAATTATCAGGCCCCGGCGGGCGCAGCCTGGTGGAGATCCAGCAGATGTCGGGCGCCAACATCCAGATCTCGAAGAAGGGCACGTTCGCTCCGGGCACGCGCAACCGCATCGTCACCATCACCGGCAGCGCCACCGCCATCGGCAACGCGCACTACCTCATCGAGCAGAAGATCCAGGAGGAGGAGCTGAAGCGCACCCGCCACAACGCCATCTCGCAGCTCATGCAGTAAACTCGCACAGTACACGTGACTCCGGTTCATGTACGGTCACTTCATGTACGCACTGTTCAAACGATGACACTTCTTTTCCACTGGAAAATTGTAAAGGCCTATGTACACTGTTGCTGTTATTTTTATCTAGCGATGAATAAACAGGCAGCCCCTTTGAGGTTATTGGGAAAAAAACATTATCTGGCACTGCGGCGGCCGCTGCCGTGGCACGCTCGCTCTGCTCGCTCGCCTTGTGCGTAATTTTTATGTTCTAACATAACCTAACCTATCCAAGTCGGATCCGCCCTATAAAGTATCAAGGACAAGGTATAAGTATCCAGTGCCAGAACAAAAAATTAAATGATCATGTTTGAATTGCTCCAGTGTGCATGTGGCTTAACTGGCATCGTAATAACAGTGGGTACAATAACATGATGTACATTATCGCCTCCCGCCTATACAAGCGAACCAATCTGGCTTTGTACCCGTTCCAAGGGTATCTCGAGTGTTGTGTCACGTGGTTCGCTGGTACAGGCCCCGCGTGCACTGCGCAGTGTCACTAGTTCTAGTCAATCCGCTGTTGTATGACCGAGTCCCGCCCGCAACACGTCGCGTCGCGCCACGACAGTGACGCGAGTTACCTGACTTCTAGTTTTATGTTGTTTTGTTTTTTCTCACAGAGAATATTAGTTACGCAGCTTCGATACGCGTCTCGTGTGGACGGTCTTTATCGAGTAGGGGGCGTGGCTTGAATGGGGACTTTGGCATGTCGATTTCTGGCGGTATGCATCGAAATAGTAGCATAATCCTTATTTATGATTTAAAAGACGACATTTATAATCCGGCCGATCCGAACCCGTTGAGGCCACGCTCGCTACCGCCAAAGCTCAGCCCTCGCGTCCCGAGGAGTGACACCCCGGACGCGTATCGACCAAGTTGAATATTTACAATAGATAATTAGATGTTTATGTAACGCCTGTATAGTGTTGAGCATAATTATTATTATTGCTATATTTTACGTTTGACATCGTGATGACAAGTTTAGTTTCCTCCGCCTAGCGGCAGGTCGTTGTTTAAGATTTAAAAAAGTACGATTGTGATATGTCCTATCACGGAAATTCCTATTCCATGCACATATTATTTTTGTATATTATTCGCCACAGCATACTTATTGTTTAAACGTTTGATTTCATTGTAAATGTTACCATTGATAAGTTATTGTTTTAGTTTATACGGCATCGTTAGAATTAGAAGAAGTTTATTGGTACTTGTGTATCGTTGTCTATCGTTGTCTTGTGGTCGTAAGCTAACTTGTGCTGGTTTACGACCCATGTTCTGTGGAACCTGTGCAATCTAAAGCAACGCATGCAATATTAGGGAAAACCAAATGATGTCCTAACCAAAGTTGCTTATTATATTTTATTGAGTGGGACATTCAAATGTTTTGTGACATTATAAGCAGGTGTTATGTTAAATGCACGTAGAGTTTTTTTTATTATTATTGACATTTTGTTGAATCTGGATAGCAGAGTTCGTCATTCCTGATTTCTCTCGGTAAAGATCTTTATTTTTTTATACATTTTATAAATTAAATGTTATTATTTTCTTTCTTTCTTTTGGAATGTTCTTTTATATTATGTCGTCTGTCGGTCTAAATTATCTTACGATGTAAGTACAATTTAAATAATAATGCATGTCCCGAATACTAACTGATTACATAATTATTATGAAAATTTTAATGCAGATTTCTATATATTCAAGATGACAATATAATGTAATTCTTATTTACTGTAATAATTTTAATGATGTAAATGAAAGTTTATTTCTGAACGCGCCGTCTATTAGCCAGCCTGTTTAAGTTAGTATCCGTGAACGCGGCGAATCGTAGGCTCAGTACAGTACGGCAAGTAGGAGAGTGCTACGCAGACGCAGATAGCTGTGATTGTTGCGACATGGTCAAGGTACTCCGTGTCGCAAGAGCGAATAATTTTAAGTTGTGTTCGTTTACCTCAGAAGTGCCATCGTTGTAGATACCGCGGCAGGAGGCGCTCTGTTATTAGACCTTGTCTCACTATCTGGTCATAGTCATGGCCCCGTGTTGGAGCGCCAATGCAACTAGTCGCCCCACGTCGGGCGCCAACAATGCACATGTTAAGTTACACCTTCGAAGGCGGTTGAATACTTATCAAAAGGAAGGAAGTACAAAAAAGATCATAATAAATTTAATTGAATCGGCTTAAAGGTGTTAATGTACGGTAGTTATAAGAATACGGAATTGAGAGACGGTTTCTCTGAATTTTCGGCGAACACTTAGCGTCCGACAATCGTTGTACGCGTTTCCAACTGTCCAACGACATCTCGATATAAGTTGAGGTATTGTTACTACGTCTCTAAACGTGTGTTATGTAGGTAACATTGCGCAGTTGTAGTGGCATTCAAACGAGTAGATAGTTTTAATGTATATTCAATCTTTAAAGTGTATAGGTATCGCTGTTCGATTTCTCTGGTGTTTTTCGAATTTTTCTCTCATCTCTACTACTTTGTATATTTGGGGGTAGGTACAGATATCGTCTTGTGTCAATTAAAATGTATTGATGTCACGCTCGCGACGGACAACACAACAACCGACAACTAGTACTCTTGCTACGGTTTAGGAGCACTGACCGCATCTAGGAAGGAGTCTTTGAGCCGATATGGCTCTTCGAGGATATTCCAGCGTCTCTAAGGGGTTTGCGTTGCTTTCTTCGGTGCTGCTATCGCGAGGGTGACACGGGCCGTGTCGGCGGGTGCCTGAACGCATGACGCCAGTCAACGTCGATTTTACAAGCTCAATTTTATTGGAAATATGGTACGCGTAAGTTAAATCGTCAATTAAACGAAATAATTCGGTTCCCGAGGTTTTTCATTCGGCATCGTGAATAGGGCGTGCTCGGGGGGGTTAGATATAGTTTAAAATCTCTTAGTCTACTTTTCTTTCTCTATCGCTAAGTGTAC
Source organism: Thera obeliscata (assembly GCA_947578465.1). Taxonomy (NCBI): domain Eukaryota; kingdom Metazoa; phylum Arthropoda; class Insecta; order Lepidoptera; family Geometridae; genus Thera; species Thera obeliscata. Next base: position 25,870,668 of record OX387915.1, on the reverse strand, counting down.
AACTTGCCTCGCGTCGGCAGTTCTGTATAGCGCATCGTCGCGACTCGGCGGGGGTACTCAGTGTTATGGTCCCTTCTTCCTTGTTGTTACATACCCTCGCTCGGAGGTCGCGAGCCGAGAAGCGGCTCAATGCCTGCTGCTATGTATAGAACTGCCGATATTTAAATAGTCCTCAAGTACTACCTAGTTAGTTAAATTGTCTTATTAACAATATTATGGATATGTATAGATAATTTTAAAACTGGAAAAATGTTAATGTTGTTATACTTGAAATTGTTACAATATTTGAGAGTATATTATCGAAAATACAAATTAATTTAAGCGCGATAACTTTTATCTGGGTAGTGTATCGAGTGGAAGGATAATAAATAGTGCAACGTCGTCGTCCCGAGTATTTTTGTAAGTCTCAGGCGGCGCTTCGGCGCCTGCGAGAGCAGGATTCAACTGTTTCTGTGATACTGACACACGCACGCATCGCACGTCTCACGTCAGCCGACTCGTCCGCACCGGCATGGCATCGGCACGCCCGTCGCCGCCGCCGCGCCGCTTGCACCCGACCTAGGCCGTCGGCGTCTGTGTCTGCATCACATGTGGTCGACGCCACTTGTCATTCCCCGTTTGTCTCTGCGGGCGTTTTACTATTCTTGTTGTGCGTAGAATGTCACAAGCATCACGGTAGTGTTCACCCCCGCACCTCACCGCACCCCCTCATCACCCCTCATCGCATCGCCATCGCATCGCATCGCCGTCGACGTCGACGCTCCTACTGTTAAGGTTTCAATGTCGTAGGATAAGGTAGCTAGTTGTCATTCTGTTGGGGCCGTGGTGGCGAACTCACGCCCGCCTGGAGCGGAGACGGTGCTGCGGCCGCATCTCATCCTCCCTTAATTTTAATAGCTAAATGTTGTTGAATTTGTTGATAGAGTGGTTTATCGTAATTACTAGTAGGTAGTTTAGTGGGTATACACGGAAGGTGGCAGCCGTCGGGTGCGCTAGGCTAGGGTAAGGTTCGATAGTGTGTTTAGGAAAATGGCTGTGCGTTCAAGTCGAACTCGACATTAAGACATCCCCACTCGGGGCGGGCGCGGGCCGCGTCGACCGCGCTCTATCTGTATATAATCGCATAGCATTATTTCATTTACGTTACTCTCCTTGCTCATTGTCATCAATTTATTAAAGACTGAGGAATCAACTCGCGCATATTGACATCGTCACGAACGCGTCCCCAGAGGAAGGGATCGATCGGAGCTAATACACGATCGTTTTAATTATTTATCATTGAACACTTTCAATCGTTTGGTTGCGCGGCCGCCGCGCCCCGCCGTCCCGCGCCCGTCCCGCGCCCGCCCCGCACCACGCGGACCGGAGTCTCCAGCGCCGATCAGTCGTTGTCTCATCGACCTTTACACATGTTGAGATTGATATGTTATACTAATTCTATTGAATTATAACTTGTTGCGTATTATAAGTATGTATAGACAGACGCTCGGCCGCGCGATGCGAGTTCCCCGCGCCTGCCTAGTGGAGCTAGCGAGTGCGCTGCGGAGGCTGCGGCTCGGCTGGCTCGGTTGGCTCGGTTGGCTCGGCTGGCTCGGCTGACTCGGCTGGCTCGGCTGGCTCGGCTGGCTCGGCTGGCTCGGCTGGCTCGGCTAGGCAGGCACCGGCGTTCGCGCGGGCGGCCGCAGCTCGGTGAATGTTTGTCGCTCTGGAGTTCAGTGGTGGAAAATTTATTTTTATTATTATTTTTTGTTAACTTTGTTTATTATAAACGGGTCTGCAATGTTTATGTAACGATAATAAATTAAAATTAAGTTAAATTGAAAATGTTACGAATAATTTGAATTTTAAATTGGATATATTTTAGCGAATGTTTATATTTTGTTTAGTTAGTTGATTTTTTAAATGAAGTGTTATTTTGCAATGTTAAATGATAAGAGGTAAAATGGAAGGTTATACTGTCTTAGTGTTATGAAGCTCGAAAACCAATTCAAAGGTACCTTGAACATTGTCTATATTATTAACATTGAATAAATTGAAAAATACACTCGTTGTTTCAATTATCATCCTGTCACCCATCCCACTACGCAGCTTCATATTGCTTCACGCTTAACAGTACCTAGGTCTCTATGGTCGATGTAGTTTTATGGCGTCTGCAGACCGCCTCTCAGCTCAGTTGATAGTAGTTCTGCCTTTTGCGCCATTGGTCGCTGGTTCGATCCCCACCGAGACCAAATACTTATTGATTTTGATTTGATTTGATTGAAGGTGTAGTCAAGCGCAATCTTGACGTCACCACGCCTCGGTGAATGGATTGCTCTCTTATCAATCACCATGTGGCCGAACGAATTGGAGCCTAGCTGGTATGCCATTTTTAGTGATGTAGGTAGATATAGTGACGCAGAGAGAGAGGTTTTGTTCCAGAAATTGTGATAATCTGGTTCTCGTGTTTTTTGCCAAAACATTTGGACCACCATTCAGTAATCAGGACTACGTTTGGCGCAACGCGCTTAAAAAAAATTGAGAAACATAATGGCCAAACTGCTTGTACCGATTTTTTTGATGAAATGTCTGGTGTCAGGAGCGTCTGCTTCTAGCCTTGATCGTGTGGAACTGGCGACTAGACTCATTCAAAGAACGATGTGATTTTATTGGAGTAAGTACCTACTTATTATATTTTTTTTTACTTTTACCTATGTTGCGTAAATCCCTCACGACGTTTTCCTTTATCGTTTGAGAGCACTCTTAAGAGGTACAGTTAGCAACGGAAATTCACTAAATCGATTCAAAATAATTATTAATGTATGTTTGCCTGGGCTCGTATGCGTTCAATCAAATACCCTTCTGACCCACCGTACCACCGACTATAGTGGTACAGTGGGTAATTATTTTCCCTACGATACCACCGTAGAACATCCATCTTTTCTCCATTTAATTGTGTTGCCGACTATACCTGTACATAAGGGTAATATTTTCCAGCCTTTTAGGCGGAAGTCTTGAGTAGAAGTAAGTTAACATGGATTTGCGTAGGTAAGTAGGATTTGTCTAGGAGAGTAAAGAACTTCTAAAAATGGTAAATGCTTTATTAAAATACTAATGATTATTGTGTAAAATGTTGCTAATTAAGTACATAAATACCTACTTAAATAAAAAATAATACAAAATTGGACGGAATTCATAACGTTCAGATCATAAAAAAACAGTTCAAAATTCATTAATAATAATAAAAAAATACATACCTACACACAATAGTCACCAAAAAAGGTACAATTTTAGCCTAAAATAGGAAAATCATTCGAATGCTATTTTTATGAAACAACGGGATATTTACCATGATTAAATTTTGATGAGTTGATCCGATATTTCGGCACAGTTGCATGCACCATGATCACGGTTGAACTCAAAAGTTATATCATTCGAATGCTTTACTTAATAAAAATATTATGTCCAAATAAACAGTGCTTCAACTATTGCTATCTCTTACCGCTGGGTAGTGACTAAAAGTGACAGTGCTAACTATAAGCATGATTAAATTTAATTAACATTTATAAGTATGACTGTAGGTTTCATGAGTTTCAATATCACTTTACAAAAAATGCAGTAGCTGCTTCTAAACTAATAATACCTAACAGAGATGTTATTGAGATTCAAAAATGTCTCAATCATGTACAAATCATGAAAATGCATAATGTCATCTACCTACGAGTCATTTAGTACATTATCATAATCTATATCTACATAATACAGATTGTTTGAAGTTAACGCGAAACTTGCAATGATTATTTTGCCACATTACTTCCTTCGCAAATAACTAAAATATTTACCTACAAATTACCATTGATGAAATGTTTTAGTATTAACTAACTTCTATTCTTTAATAAGCAAGTCTTACAAAATTGATATTAGGTAGCTAGTTCCTTAATATTATATTGTCAAAGTTTAGTTAATAACTTCTAATCATACGTAATCTATTTCTTAAATACACATGCTATGAATTTAAATGTATGTATAGCCATGTCGACATCATTCACGGTTCTTATAGACGCTGATAATCGTCAACTTCTCGCTCGTACATTCAACTCAACAAGTCTAAGCATCTGCTCTAGAACAGATAGGTACATACCAAGAGTTAATACTAGATAGGTATGTCTGTCTCCTAAAAGTAAAAAATCTATCATCTACAATTTCATAGTATTAGGCACCGCCTAGGAAAAACTACACAAAGGCGCAAAGCAGAAAATGTCGCCTTTTAAGTACCGACATGTAAATAGAAGAGTACAAGATCTTTGGATACTTATTGCAATAATGTCTTTTATAATAATATCTAGGAAGTAATGATACGACATTGTTATGAGATTATTTCATATTGTGGTATATGCGGCTCGAAATCGAAGCCGTTGTAATGTGTAAAACTTAGACTTCTAGTGCCCTGCGCCTCGGCGAATGGAATCAGTTCCTGCAGTAGAGACGAGAATGTCGGCCTCTCATCCGGGTCCACTTGCCAGCACTGCAGCGACAGCTGGAACAGCTCGTCTCCCACGTACGAGGGCTGCGAGGGGCGCATTCCTCGCAGGATCCTAGCTGCGACGTCTTTATTGCCGCTGTGAGCGAAGGGTGTGGCTCCGATCGTAAGCGCCTCCCACATCAAGCAACCGAACGACCAGACGTCCGCCTTCGGATTGAACCGCGATTGGCGCAGCATCTCGTGCGACGTCCACCTCGTGTAGTCAGGCGTCTCGTGCAGCGGCCGCATGTGCGACAACCCGAACCCGGCCACTTTAGCCACTCCGCTGTCGCCGACCACGATGTTCCGACAGCTCAGTCTTTTGTGAATTATTTTCGCGCTGTGCAAGTACTCCATGCCACGCGCGACGTCTACGCAAATCTGCAGTAACTTATTTTCCGTAACGAGGCAGAATTTGTTGTTCTGAAAGTCACGCTGCCGGCTCTGAAGCAGCATTTCTTTCAATGGCAACTTCATGTCTTCCAAAACGACGAAAAGGGTGGTGTTTGTTTCACAGATTCCGATAAGAGAGAGCACGTTTTCGTGTTCATTAGACTTTATCAGCAGATCCAGCTCCTGTAGCATCAATTTCTTGTCGGGTCTTTCGAGTTCTCTGTCTGAAATCACTTGGACTATGGCGGGGGTCTGCCCTCCCTGTTGAACTTTCCCTTTCGTAAATTTCCCGTAGCTGCCGAGTCCTACCACGCAGGAGATGTCGATGTCTATGAAGTTCCTGGGTATGTTCCACAGCTTTCTCTTCAAGTTGCTATAGTAATCTACTCTCTCATCCTCATCTTGAATGAAACCAGAGTTTTCAATTTCTAGGCAGGGTTCACTGAGACTCAGCGGCATCGATTGAGAACCCCTCTGTAACCTTACCATGTGTATTCTCTTGTTCAAGATGATCAGCAACCCGATGCCGATAAGTAACAACACTACACCAATAGCTATTCCAGCTCCCAGAGCTATCACCAGGGGGTTTACTTCTTCAGGCTCATTGATATTTAGTATTATCTTTTCAGTAGTAGGCTCTGCATACCTTATTTTTTTAACATGATCCTTTTCACTGACCACCCCAAGAGACACGTCGATGTCACTGATCAGGGGAAGAGGGGCATTGTAAAAGCCATTGTAAGTTCTCCTATCTCCAACTATGAACTCATGGGCAATGTCATCAGGATCCAGCTCTGCTGTGATGTAATAAGGCAGGCCATGCTCCGTTGCATAAGTATAGTTGCCTAGGGTATCAATAATGACGCCTTCTTGATATAACTCTATGGAAACCACAACTCTGTACATAGATACTGGACCATTCACATTTTTGGCTTCCGGAATCTGAACAACCATCCGGTCTCCATGCCTAGATTTTATTTTAATATCCGGTGGGCGCGGGTCAGGGGTGCCGATAACTGTAACAGCTTTGATAGTTATGTTGGCACCCTCTTCATCCATATTCACAGCAGCTACACTGATGTTGTAGACGGAGCCTGGTTTTAGATTCAACAATTCAGTTTGATAAGTTTCATTAGAGACTCTCCATTCTAGAGGCATCTGTGTCAGCACATCAGAGTAAGTTTCAACGATGGTAGCTCTGATGACGTAGCCGGATATGTAGGAGTGTGCAGAGGGTGGGGTCCAGCGCACCCGCAGTGTGGTCTCGGTGAGGTTGTGCACGGTGGCGGCGGCGGGCGGCCCGGGCGCTGACACCTCCGTGTCATACACGCTCCAGGCGGTCGCCCCGCCGCACATGGCACTCGCATTCCTGGCGCACGACACGTTGCACGCCGCGGGCTCCAGCTGCAGCACGCCAGCCGCATTACCGCAGAAGCAAGCCGACGCATTCCCGATTAGAGCGTACTTGTAGTACAGTTCCTCGCACGCCGACAGGCAATCGTCCACCGACTGCTCGGTTTGAATATTCAACACATTATCGATATCCAGCCGGTAACAACCGATGTAATCGCCGCGGTCACTCTTGCAACAACAAAATATTAATGATATCAACGTAAAAGCTAGGCATGTATGCCGTTCCATTGTGTATTCTTGGATACTGAGTCACGCACCGCAGGATAGTAATTGACGTTACTCCAACGCCCGTCTCCAAAACAAGTTTCCTTAAAACTTCACTTATCTAACAAACACTGTTGGCACTCTTTCAAAGACATTGTGCTAAGGATGTTAATCTAATTTGCTTACTTTTATACACAAATTTCCCTAGCATAACATATGAACTTTTAATACTAAAAATGGTTAGCTTTTCGGGCTTTTCGCTTTTCTGTTGTTTGTTGATTTGTCGATATTGACTTGACAGTTGACACTGACAGATGCAGATGACAGATGATTATGTGAGATGAATGATGGTTAGCTTCAGCCTTCAGCTTTTGGTGCAGTCCAGCAGGGCTGGATTAAGTTAAGATCATGTGGTCAGTGAAAACCCCTAAAAACTTAATAATATCGGGATGTAAATGAATAACTTTCACATAAATAATTGACCTTGATTGACGATCACTTGATACCACTGGTCAAAAATTATGGGCACCACCGTGATGCAAAATCCATTCAACAAAGGAGAAGACGAATCAACATTGGGATTTGCGACCTCTAACCCAAAATGGTCTAACGATCATCATAGCTTAGCTACCCTAGTTAAAACTTTCCGAAAATCTTTAAGGATATCAGTATAGTGTTGGTAGCGATCTAGCAAAGAATTTTTTTACAACTAGTTGATCTTCTTCTTCGTCGTGTCGATGTTTCCCATTTTATTGTTTTTCCTCTATGTGCTTCGCCCAGAATTGGGCCGCATTAATAGCGTTTTCTGTGGCGTCATTCAAATCCTTCAGCGTGCAGGTGTTAGGGCACTCTGGGCAGCAAATGAGGCATGGACTGTGGGATTCCGCAGTTGCAGTCTGCGTGGTTGATGGAACAAACATAAGGAACGAAACATAAAGAACAAACATCAGGTGGGCTATGGCCCACCTGATGTTAAGTGGTAACCATCGCCCAGGGGCGTATTTACCCTTAGGCCAAGAGGGCCATGGCCCGGGGCGGCAGGCTGCGAGGGGCGGCGCAAGCCGCCTCTCGTTCAGATTCGTGCGCCTTTTTTACATCGTCATCCACAGCCTGACTTCCCCCACTGCTGGGTATAGGTCTCCCTTTGTTTGTGCCATCTACCTCGATCCTGTGCTAGTCTTAACCATTGCCGCCCCACAACCCTGACTATATATGACTTTACATCCCTGAAGCAATTTTTAAAATGCCTACTAACCAAAAACCTCGTTCGTCGAACGAACGAACAAAAGATGAAAGTCATAAAAATAATGTTAATTTTAACGGGGCGGTCGGCCGGCCAACGGGGGCGCGGGCGAGAGCGTGGTGAGGCGTATCGTTTTTAGGGTTCTGTAGTCAAATGGCAAAAACGGAACCCTTATAGATTCGTTATGTCTGTCTGTCTGTCTGTCCGTCCGTACAGCCATTTTTCTCCGAAACTGTAAAAGCTAGACTGATGAAACCTGATGAGAAGTCGTATTCTGTGGACCGCATTAAGATTTTTACACAAAAAAAGAAAAAAAACAATAAATTTTGGGGGTCCCCCCATACTTGAAACAAAAACTCAAAAAATAAATTTTCATAATATCCCTTATTTATGAAAAGGTCTTCAAAAAAGATATGGAGGTTTCTAGAATCGTTTTTTTTTCTAAACTGAATAGTTTGCGCTAGAGACACTTCGAAAGTGGTTAAATGTCCTCCTGTAACTCCTAAAATAAGAGAATGATAAAACTAAAGATATATCGCCTATTGTTTTTTTCTAATAGTGAATAAAATATGACATTTCAAAATTCGTTTTCTCGCTTTTCTACTGAGATGGGATCGGTCGCCCAGGTACTATTTATTATAATGATTGGTGTTTATTTTATTGTTATTAAACCTGTTTTTAGGGTTCCGTAGCCAAATGCCAAAAACGGAACCCTTATAGATTCGTCATGTCTGTCTGTCTGTCTGTCCGTTCGTATGTCACAGCCATTTTTATCCAAAACCGTAAGAGCTAGACTGATGAAACTTGGCGGGTAGATGTATTCTGTGAACCGCATTAAGATTTTTACACAAAAATAGAAAAAAAAACTATAAATTATGGGGGTCCCCATACTTGAAACAAAAAAAAAAACATCGAATCCATACGTGTGGGGTATGTATGAATTGGTCATTAAAAATGATGTAGAGGTTTCTCATATCGTTTTTTTCTAAAATAAACAGTTTGCGCGAGAGACACTTCCAAAGTGGTAAAAAGTTGGTCCCCCCCCCCCCCCCCCCCTCTAACTTCTAAAATAAGAGAATGATAAAACTAGAAAAAATATATGTTGTACATTATTATGCAAACTTCCAACGATATTTGGTTTGAACGAGATTTAGTCAGTACTTTTTTTTTTATACGTCATTAAGTTTCGACGAACTACAAGAACCTCTATATTATGTTACTTGTTGCTACGGAACCCTTCATGGGCGAGTCCAACTCGCACTTGGCTGCTTTTTTGTTTTCCATTCATCAACATGATTATCAGCCCGCATCAACGCCTTGCATTTTATAATTTTATATTTTATAAATAAATAAAATATAAAATCCAGGCAGGGTGTGCTCAAACGCGAACCTATCTAAGAAGTACGGTAAAAAAAAACTTTTTTTCCGAAAATTTATGGGGCGGCATACCTTTTTGGCCCGGGGCGCTAAATCTTTAAATACGCCTCTGCCATCGCCTATAACAAAGCATTGCCTCGCAGGTCACGCACCTAGGGAACGTACCCTACGATGCACTTCCCTGCGTCCATCAACTTGAGGCATACAGATCCTCAGCCTCACGTGCCAGTAATGTTAGTCTGTTTCTCCTCTCCACTCTTTTTCTCAGGCCCTTTCTTCTCTCCTAATGGTTTTGTCTGAAGGTGACGACAGCACACTTTTCATTAATTTAATTTACAGTAAAAAAAAATGTTCTCTCGTTGAGTCGCGCGTATAAAGTAGTATTAATCTTCCTCCAAGGTCGCGCGCAGGTTGTCATTGTCATGTTGATGAGACGAGTGAACCAAAGCATTTTTTTTGTTGGCAATATTTGATTTTGTGCTCTGTGAAGAAAATCAACACAACAAACAAAACAAAATTCAAAAGTTTTGAACGGTAAAGTAAAAACGGACGGAGCTAAAAAATAAGCAGGCGAGACTTTGCAATAAATGTATTACAAACGGATTTCCTATAGGAATAAGGTGAAAAATGTCTACTAGATCTGGAAAAAGTAAGTTGTCACCAGCATAATCACCACTATGTTCTACTTGTAACTGTAGTTTGAAAAAAGTTATCAACATAAAACGTTGTGTTTATTTTCAGGAATCCACCACAACTCTTTCCACATCGAGAATACCATGAAACCAGAAACTGACTACACGAGAAGCGAGCGAAAAACAAGAAGTAAACATACGAATGATAACATGGAGGAACTAGATGTGAGTCGTAAGATAAAGAAGCGAAACTACGTGGCTTACCCTGCTGGTGATGAGGCGGGCGGGGTAGACACTGTTGATAGTAAAGTTGTGGAGAAAAAGACGCGCGCTCTGCGGAAGAACGCCCTCAAGGAACGCAATGACCCTTCGCCGTCAGAGAACGTAGAACCGCCATTTGAAAGCAGGAAATCCATGAGATCCACCCGAAAAACTCGCAAGTTTGACGAAAATTCACAAGATCATCCTGAGGTTATTTCTCAACATGAAGAACCTTCTAAAATTAAACTGCTGAAGCCAAAGAAAGGCAAGAAGAAGATGGTGGAAGAGGTTGCAGAAGTAAAAGTGCCCAAAAAGAAATCAAAGAAAAAGAAAGGCAGAAGTTCAGGTTCCATAGTTGTTGAAGATGTGGAGTTAAAAGCTCCAAGTGGTTTGAATAAAAGCAACATGTCTGTTGATTCATTTCACAGTGCTGCGGGCAGCCCTCGGGCCGCTGAAAATTGTGATGATTCCATTCCTATCCTTCAGAAAAGTCTTGAACAAGACCCTATCAAATATAGTACCCCTGAAAGCAATATTATTAAAGCTGAATCAAGAAAAACCAGGTCATCGGGTAAACTTACTAACAACACGAGAGAGGAAAGTGGTCTTGAAAGAGAGCCTAGAAGGCGGAAGTCTAGTGTAAAATTGAACCTTGACAGTGATTTGAAAGTTGCTACTCCTGAAAAAGAGGATAGTAATCAAGGTGACACATTTAATGGAGAGGACTTGAAGCGTAAATCCAGCATCAAAAATGTTATTTCTTCAGAAGATACAGAAAATTCAACTTTTGACTTGGAGAAGCCAAATATTAGTGAGAGAAAATCTGTTAAAAATGCTACATTTGAGAAAATAGTGACTCCCACCAAAATTAACACAACTTTTGATAAAGATGAATCTAAAGTCACTCCAATATTAAAAAATAAAAGGAAATCTATTATTAACAGTATGCTTGATGTTATTGATGATTTGAAGTCACCAATTGAAGATGACTTAACTCTTGAAAAAGATTCAGCAGAATTAGGTCAGAACAGCAAGAAAAGAAAGTCTTCTGCAAACATTTTGATCCAATTAACTGATAATTCTGTTTTGAAATCTGCTAAAGATATAAAGAAATCTGTTAATGAAACTGTTGAACCAGATTTTAAAGATGATATGAATAAAAGAAGGTCTAAAATAAATGCTAAATTGAGTCTAACTGATAATTCACCTTTCAAGGCATCTCCAATGAAGTTGTTCACAGAAGAGGCTAAAATTAAATCTGTTGTGAACTCTACGTTTGAGAAAGATTTAGCAATAGACTCTGATTCTACGAATGGAAAGAAAAGTTCTATTATTGATATGACTTTTGATTTGACTACATCACCATTCAAACCTGCAAATGAAGTATCCTCCCCATCAAAAATGACTCATGAAAATGATTTAAAACGTAAGTCGATTATCAACACAACTTATGAAAAAGAATCGGATACAAATCAAGAAAAAAAACATCAGACATCAGCAAATGCTACATTTGACAAAGATGTTACAGAAACCAAAATCAATACAACCTTTGAGAAAGATCCAAAGGAAAATACTGACAGCAAACATAGAAGAAAGTCTTTACAAATATCAACACAAGCGACAACAGAATCGGAAGTAAACAGTACTTTTGACATTGACCAGAAGAAACTTGACACTACATTTGACAAGAACTCCAAGCCCTCTCTCACCAGTTCTAATGACTCGATGATAACTCTTGACAAGTCGGATGCTTCCAGAATCAGTATAACAAGCGATGAGTCTAAGAATGAGGAAAACATTCTCAACACCACTCCTGTTCTTATCGAGAGCAGCATGGAAGTGTCTGCTATAAATACCACTGTAACTCCAACAAAGGAATCCACTCTTACAACCGAGTGCCTTCCACCAGTGACTCCTCTAAAACGTGAAGGAACCTTCACTAAAGACGAGCCAGAAGTTATGGGATCCCCGAAACGGAGCTCGCTACACACACCAACCAAAAGAATGTCTCTTCCATCTGCCGGTTTCACACCATTCCATGTAAAATCTTCAAAGGAGAAGAGTGTATTGTTGAATGTCACAAGGTCCATTGAGAAGCGAAGGTCTTCTCTAGCTGAGCCGCCTCGGGCCACAAAGGTCATGTTCTGCAGTCCGGTCAATAACCCCGCTGTGATCGCCCAAAATCGTAGGAAGGTGATAAAGTCCAACTTGAAAGGGTCCAATAAGAGCTTTGTTTTTGATGAAAGCGGTAAGTATGTAGTATGAATTCTAGTATTTTTTTATTGTAATTTTGTATTTTTTTATTGTCTGAGACTTGCCAGTTTGATGATGGTTTAATTAGAAAGAAACTCAAACTCAATAAAAATTTGATCATTCAAATCTAAGAATCACTTTGAAACGTCTAGGTGAGTCTAGGTGCCAGTTCCACGCGACCAAGCCTAAAAGAACAGGCAACAAACTACGGCTCGGTTCCTACCGTTTTTTTATATGATCCTTTTACAAATCAATAATAATTTTACAATAAAATCTAAGAACATTTGTAATAGGTAACACACTTTTGTACATTTGCGTAGTTGTTGTATTGTGTTTGTAACATAGTATTTAATAATCGCCAATTGCATCCGCAGTATCTCTGGAGAGTCGTCCGGCGCGCAAGCGTTCGTACACTCAGAGCGACGCAGAGGAAGCTCGCGTGAAGCGCACGCGTCTCGCCGGGGACCTTCAGCTGTCGGTGGACCGTCTCTCAAGGCCGAGGACATCCAGCGCGTCTGGTAGGGGACCTAGCTTATAGATACCTACATCGGCAAATTTAATGTGCGGGCTGGTTTTCCGCAAGAAGGCCGCTGGCGGGCCCTTTTTGCATGACCCTTGACACGTGTTTTTCGAACTTTTTTAGGTTTTACGACACGCCGGTTTCCTCACGATGTTTTCCTTCACCGTTTTGAGAGTACATACACATAGTGCACATACATTTTTCGACAGAAAAACTCATTGGTACACGACTGGATTTGAACCGACAACCTTCGGATCGGAAGGCGGGGCTGCTACCACTAGTAGCTAGTAGTTTTAGTAGTAGTAGAGCTCTTTGTGATGGGCTCGTCCGGGGAAGTACTACCACCATGCCTATTCCTGCCGTGAAGCAGCATTGCTGTGTTTCAGTTTGAAGGGTGTGGGTGCCGGTGAAATTACTGGCACGTGAGGCTGAATATCTGTATGCCTCCAGTTGATGGACGCAGGGCAGTGCATCGTAGGGCGCGTTCCTGACGTGCGTGACCTGCGAGGCAGTGCTTTGTTATAGGCGATGGTTACCACTTAACATCAGGTGGGCCATATGCTTGTTCCATCAGCGACTTACATAAAAAAAAAGAAAAAAAAAACCACTAGACCACCAGTTTATGGATACATCTTATTCCAATTGAGCTGGGGGAATAAGATCTGCACTGACGTCCCGCGATGGGGTGTATTGTGCTTTGTCCCCCTGCATATACAAATATACAAATACAAATATTGGTGGCCATCTCATAACTAGCCCCAATCTAAGCAAAGCCCACTACCGCTGCATACTTTTTGCCTTGTTTTTTGAGCCCCTTGTTCGTGGGGCCCTGGGCAAGTGCCCTTAGTGCCCAGTGGGAAAAAGGGGCCTGATTTATCGTGCACATCGCCATCGGCATTATTGATTTTGTAACGCGGTTATTAGAGATTATCTTTGTAATATTGCTTGTATGTAACTCGACTGCTATATTATCAGCAAGATAATAATTTTAATAATTCTGATAATGAACTGTAATCATAGTCTTCGTTAGGTCAACAACTTACGAAAACATACTATAATATAGCATAAAATATGCATAAATTAATTAATTCTTTCATGAAAACTAAATATTACGTAAAAATGCATAATGGGACTAACATTACAACGTACCTAGTCCTACAATCAGTGGTCTTATCGTCAAAGTCAAAAATGTATTTACTCAGTAGTATCACAAGGATCACTTTGAAACGTCTTAAACGTCTCTAGGTGCCAGTTCCACGCGACCAAGCCTTAGCAGCGCCCGCAGCGATTTCTTCCAGGCAACCGTTTCTTAACCTAAGACTTAAAATTAACTTAAACTAAGACTCCTTCCTTTGTTTCTTTTCTTCCTACAATACCCAGCGTGGCAATGCAGCTAGGCGTCTTTAGGACACTTCCGATTGGCACTGATTTGTATCGGTTGAGCTATCTCTAGACCGTTCGTAACGGTTTGCGCTCAACTGATTCGAGTATTTTGTACATTTCGTACATTTTGACTGGCCTCTCAGCTCAGTTGGTAGCAGCTCGGCCTTCTGCGCCATAAGTCGTGGGTTCGATCCCCACCGAGAACAAATATTTGTGTAGTGAATATAGATATTTGTTCTCAGTATGGGTGTTATATTGTATTCTAAGTATGTTTTTACAGAAATAAATGTATTTAAGTATGATATAAGTCATCAGGTTCTCATAGTACAAGCTCTGCTTAGTTTGGGGCTAGATTAGTTAGTGTTGTGTGGATTGTCCACAATATCTATTTATTTATTTCATTAATACTTGTATTTGTTTTTAACCGACTTCCAATCAAAAAGGAGGAGGTTCTCAATGCGGTTGTATTTTTTTTTTAATGTTTGTTACCGCATAACTTCGTCATTTGTGAGCCGATTTGAATAATTATTTTTTTATCTGAAAGGTACTGCTTCCAGATTGGTCCCATTTTAATTTTATTAAAATCGGTGTTGCCTTTTTTTTTAAATAATTTTTTTTATGTTTGTAACTGCATGCCTCCGCCATTTATAAACCGATTTAGAAAATTATTTTTTATTTGGAAGGTTATTCTTACGTCCAGATTGTCCCAAACAAATTTCATTAAAATCGGTTTAGCCGTTTGGCAATGAAGTCGGTTTCTCAAGTTTTTTAAACTTATAATTATTAATCAATGTTGTATCTTCTTCCTGCCCTTATCCCACTTTATATGGGGTCGGCACATGTTCTCTTCCATTCTCCTCTATCAGCCGTCATCTCTAATCAATGTTGTATATTTATTTAAAACGATCTTATCCAGATCATTATTCTGTGTTATTTCGAGCTATCAGCCAATAGTTTATATCTGGTTGATATTTCCTTTGAAACGCACGCATACCTACACGTGAGTTGCCGCTTAGATACATAATGATAGATTAAAATACTACTAATAAGTAGTGTTGTCCTTGTGTGCATTACGCAAGGGAATTTTAAATTAATCATAATTGGAATCACAGGTAGGAATCCGAACGGAAGACGGTCTATGCTCCCCTTGGGATTGGGAAAACTTTTCTAGCATAAAAGCTACTTTTAAGTGGGTGATCCATTGGCGAGCTAAAACCGACGAGCCTGCGAGCCAAACGTATAAACCGCCAATGGAGCACCTAAAAGACCGCAGTTTTGTAGGTGCTCCATTGGCGGTTTATACCTTTAGCTCGCAGGTTCGTCGGTTTTGGCTCGCCAATGGATCGCCCACTTTACATCCCGGTTGCGACCTATATTAAACATTGTTTCAACTATAACAGCGCTGTGTATAGGGTGTGGTGGAGCCACATAGCCAAGTAACTATAATCAAGTCAAAATTTCATCCAACTTGATGTAGCCATGACGTCACACTATGTACACAATATTTTTGAAAATACTCGTAATATTTATTACGAGTATCATCTCATCAAATCAAACTCACCCCTTCTCTCTTGTTTATGTTCGATTCTGTCCATCCCAAGGTTGCCTGGTAGAGATCGCTGTTAGCGATAAGGCCGCCCATTGTTTAACTGTGAATTTTTATTTTTAAGCTAAATACTGTATTCCTATATGTGTCATAGTAATCAATAAAGAGTTATCTATCTATCACACTTGATGCACAAACTGAATATTTAATCAGTCGACTAGTTTCATTCGAAGTCATTTAGTGAAGAGCACTTTTAGTCGTGATAAACTTGAAACTAGGTCGTAGGTTCGATTAGAAAAATACACGTTTTGACCTTCCTGCTACTAAAGAGTTAAACAATATTATATAAACCTTAGAAGTTTGGTTTTAAAGTCTTGTTTCATTTGCACAGCAAAACTAACCGAGCCCACAACACCGTCTAAGAAGCCCACCACTCCATCCAAGAAAGACGCGAAGCAATCCCGCACTAAACTTCCAAACTTCGCGGCGCTGCATCAGAAGCAGTTCGATAAGATGGAGTCGCTGGACGAGTGTCAACAGCGGAAGGCGAGGAGAGCCAAGCAGTTGTTGACGCCCACGGGGGCTGTCACTGTGCTGGAGAGGATCAGCCCTAAAGGTAACCCACCTTCTTTTTTGCTTCTTCTTTCGTGTCCTTAGATCTTCAGATGCCTTGAGTTTTTTTTTTTACAATTTATAGGCTAGCGTTTGACCGCAATTTCACCTGGCCCCTATTTAATAAAGCTGACAATTCGACATATATGTCAAAAAGCGACAAAATTGTGGAATTGTCGCGCTTAGGCTATTAATAAAAGTGACAAATATGTCACAAAAGCGCGACAATTCTACAATTTTGTCGCTTTTTGACATAAATGTATGTCGAATTGTCAGCTTTATTAAACAGGGGCCTGATGGTAAGTGATGATGCGGTCGACGGTGTATCGCACCTACAAAATACATATTCACATTTTTCTTGTTATTTGGTAGTATTATTGCATAATATGCTCATTTTACGTACAACAAACCTAATGATCGCGTATCTGTTCGTAAATCCAGCTTATCGATCGTCAAGGGTATCGCCGAATAACAATAGACTGTGTTCAAACCGCTCCAGTGCGCTTGGTCCGAGGCAGTTGTAGAAAAAAATACATTACATTGCAATTTCCTAAAACTATTCGAGTAGTTCTAGGAAGTTGAACTACTGAGAAAAAATATGACATCATTCAGTATATCGTTTTGCGACGTATTACATGCAATAAAGCTGCACATAATAGGCATGACGACTAATTTTCAAAATCTCTTCTATCATATTCAGAAGTATCTATTATGTCTAAAATATATCATATTTCTGTAGAAAATTAAGGTTTTTGTGCAATAAAAGTAGGTATACATTTAAATTTAAATTTTCAAATTCACGCCAAAACGCTGGCTGGTGTCATGGCGTCTGTTATTACGTCACGGTGCAGTATATCAATACATTTGTCAAAATCTTTGAATCCTTTTTCATTAGATCAGATAAATATTTTGGCGATACTTGATTACTGTCTTCATCATTATATCCATTGAATATAATCCAACATCCTTTTCACAGATAAAACCGCCGAGTTAGAAAAACCCAAAGAAGCGCCAGAAAAATCTAAAGAAGCACCAAAAAAGCCCGACACTCCGATAAAATCACTGCCGTCATTCAAGTCCCTCAACCCTGGGTACACAAGGTTCGGATTCAAACTGAACTTGGACGTGAACCCGTTCAGTATCCCTAGCAAAACTCTCCCCAAGCCAAAGGAAAATAAACCTAATGTTTTGACCATTCAGCCAACACCATCTCTGGCTGGTGCGACGTTGTTGAGGAGGAAAGTGGCCAAGCAGACTGCTATGAAAGAGGTTTTACTTAATGGGAGGAGGAATACAGAGAGAATAGAGAATAGGACTGTTATAAAAGGGGTCAGGACTAACAGACGTTTTGAACTTCAGATGCGCATGAGAGATATTTAAGCTGTAAACATGAGCATGAAGCTTCTTGAAAAAATATGTATTATGTATGGGCTGACCCATGACCAATTTATAAATACAAAAGTGTGTCTAATTGTATAGTTTGATTGGCTAAACCAGTGAGCCTATAGAAATGAAAATAGGCTACTTTTTAAGGAGTAGTAAGTTGTGTTCTAAACCTTTCAAAGAAGATTACCATCACATTTGCCGAAATAATTTTCTGACGCACACTACGCTCTATGAAGCCGAAATTAGCCGATGTGCAATACTTGTTCACTACTGCTATATTGAGTTGCATGATAGTTTGACAACATGTTTATAGATAATGTTATGATCAAAGGCTGGCCTTTGAAGCTGATTGAATGTCAGTATTAGCTCCCAAATAGTATTTGCTTCGTACAAAGTAAGATCGAATCTCGATATCCTAGTTACATAGATTTCAACCCAAAGATGACAAAAATCGGTTGTCTGTAAAGTCGGTTTACTGACGATAGTTGAACGTGACAATGTCATACAGCTGTCATCGCTCACTCAAGTAGGAGAGAGACAGATGTCGAACGCTGCTGAACGCGGAGGCCGATTGTACCTCTTGTCGTTCCGCGCTCTCGCTTGCACTTCAAGCCTTAAATGGAACGCCTCAGAGCGAGGTAACGCCGCATGAGTCATGTTTTTTCGTGCGTGCAGCCCCGGCTCTATCGAATTATAAGACGTTATCACGTCAAAAACATGTGGCGTTCTGAATATCAGGGCTCAATCACCAATCCATACTTTATTGAAAACTATTAAATCATAAAATAGATGTCCGCTCAGTATTTGTGACAATCTCGTTACTACTATTCCACTGTAGAAACGCCCACCATTCCCTTAAATTTTTTGGCACGAATATCTTGGGACTGAAATAACCTCTCTCTCTAAAAAACATTGTCTTGTTTTTGACGTGATAACGTCTTATAAATCGATGGAGCCGGCTCGGCTGCACGCACGAAAAAACATGACTCATGCGTCGTTACGTCGTTTCGTCGTTCCATTTACCTGAGCCCGAGCCCGGGTCGGGTAATGGGTAAGGGTAAATGAGGGTAAGGGTAAGGGTTCGGTCGGGTTCCGGGTCCGGGTCCGAGAGTTCGAGTCCGAGTCCGAGTCCGCGAGTATTTTCTTATGACGTCATCACGTTCAACTATCGTCAGTAAACCGACTTTACAGACAACCGATTTTTTTTTAGAAAATCAAAATCATTGTATTTTATTTCTATAGAAAGGGATTTCACGTTTAACAAGTCATCATCATCAGCCTGAGAAGTCCACTGCTGGACATAGGCTTTAAATGAATGTCTGCCTTTCCATAAGAGCCTGGCGATATTATTATAGTAAGAATGTTGTTGTTGTTGTAGGAAAGAATGTAGGTACAGACGACAACGGAAGATCATGACATTTGATGATGTAAAACTTTGAATGGGTACCTCCAGAATCCAGTCATGTTTCAAATCTTGGTTATTTTTTTTCCTTATGGCCTGCGCACATCTAGGCTATGGCGATCAGCTGAACCGCTGTCAAATATTGTACTCATATTGCGCAGACCTTTAGTTCGTTACAAATTTTCATTCACAGTTATAATTTACCTACTTCGAAAAGAAAAGCGGTGTTTTAAAAACCTAAATTATTTATCTTTTGTTACTGATTGTACTTATAAATGCAATTTACAATCATGGTATGTTTATTCCGCTTGTTTTAAAGGCGTTCACGTTAATGTTAGGATTATTTACTAGTTTTGTAGTTAATAAACGTTCTTTTATTATGTAGGTACGTTTTTATTATTATATCTTACCTAACGCTTGATTACGATTAAAAGTTTTTTTTTCTTTTCTCCTATGCTACGGCCACATCAAGCCATTAACACATGACCTTGACCTGCGATAACATAACAGCAGATGCTTGACCCGCTGGCTGTGTTATCGCCTTGGTGTGGCGGGACCTTTATTCAATAAAAAGTTTTCTTTCTCTCTTCTTTCTTTGTTTACTTACCTTTTCTACTCCTTTAGTTATAGCTTCTTAGACTTTTTAACATAGTTATGGCAAATGTTTAGGTGTCCATAGTAAAAACTAAATAAATAACCTAATAACCTAAGTCTGTAAATAAATAACTACCAAGTCGAGTTTTATAACTTTTTAAACTATCAATCGTTTTTAATAATATTTTTATGTACCTACACCGCTGTCAGGATGGTATAGGTGCTGGGCAAGCCTATTCCATATCTAAAGCCCCTGTCCCAGGCACTATAGCGTCCCGCAAGTAGGGCTTGTGTAATCACCAGTTGCCCCTGACGCTATATTATATAAATTATCTACAATGCAAAGGCCTGTTTTTTATGAACAACGGGATATTTACACCATGATTTAATTTTCTGAGTTTTGACGCCCGATATTTCGCGGTACAGTTGCATGCACCATGATCACGGGTTGAGCTGAAGTCCAAACTGAAGTGTGCCGAGGATTTATCGAAAGTCAAAACTCGAAAAGATGAATCATGGTAAATATCTCGGATCGTCAAGTCATAAAAATATTAACTAACCCTTTCGCGTACGGCTAGGCCAGTTGGGCGAAAAAATAATAATATGTGGTTCGTTATCAAAAGTTTATTGGGCTTTTTACATTAGAAAAACACAAAAAAATCTAGATGAATAACTTTTACCAGCTCTCACGAAACTTAACCGACCAAACTCTAAAAACATTCTAAAGTGGGTGACAGACGTACGAGCAAGTACGCGTACTTATGGCTCGCCGACCTTTTTCGCTTGTGTGTCACCGTAAGTACGCGTACTTTAAAACCGCCGAGCAAAATCGTCGGCGATCCAACCGGTCTGAAATCTTGCTCGTAGCTCGTCATGGCTCGAACGTGTGGCAGTATTGCGAGCCGCGAGCCGCGATTTTGTTTCGCCAGTTCGTGGATGCGCACGCTTGTCGTGTTAATTTTTGCAATTTTTGTTAATTTTAATTCAGAAATTTCAAAATGAGTGTTTTCCGAACATATTCGCATGAACTGATAACCGAATTCATATATAGAAGCTTTCTGAAATTATCCTTGTCTTTGGAAAATTAGAAGCAACGATTACAAAGACAAAAATATGAAGCTTCAAGCATACAATAATTTATTAGAAATTATTCCTCCTCTTCATGTAACTCTCTTACTAAATTCACATGTGATAAACGCTCTCTTTTCGTAAGCCAGTTCTTTACCCACACTTTTCGACTTCGTTTCTTTTTTTATTTTTAAAATGTATTACGATTGAGAGAGCACTGGTGGTCTAGTGGTAGTGGCCCCGCCTTCCGATCCGAAGGTCGTGGGTTCGAATCCTCTCGTGTACCAATGAGTTTTTCTATCGAAAAATTGATGTGCACTATGCCAGTACTCTCAAAACGGTGAAGGAAAACATCGTGAGGAAACCAGCGTGTTGTAGAACCTAAAAAAGTTCGAGCAACACGTGTCAAGGGTCACGCAAAAAGGGCCCACTAGCGGCCTACTTGCGGAAAAACCTGCCCGCACTTCAAGTGCGCATGATAAAACTTGCCGAAACGATATTATTCCTAAATAAAACAAAGCATCTTCAGTCGACGACATCGCAATACAGAGTGAGTAAGCTTCACGTGTGTCACCAACGTCGAGCCGAGTAAGTTCGCGATCTTAAAAACCGCGTACTTTAAGTTCGTACGTCTATCACCCACTTAAAACTAACTTCTCACACATGTCAACTGTCTTGTTCCCAGAACTGTCATGTCATCCGTCAAGCAACCGTTTAGGAAGTCTCCTGGCGCGGACGGGTCTAGTGCTTTTGGCACGTGCTATACCCTCCCCCGCGAGTTCTTGAGAGATGCCTCAGAAGTCGCGTCTGTTAAAGCGTAAAGCTCTACCCAGCGTGTCGCCGTGTCCTCTACCAAAAGGATCCACTTTTCTCCTTTCTCTCCAGCTGGAAGAGGACCAAACAAATCTATAGCTAGCAATTCGCCTCGCTGACTGAGTACTGGTGTTTGAAGTAGGCCAAAAGTCTTTTCGTTAGAAGCTTTATAGCGTTGGCAGGTTATGCACGTTTTGACGTAGTCTGCAATAACACGACGCATGCCTGGAAAAAAGAACCGCTGTGCAACTCTTTGAAAAGTTCTGTCGACACCATGATGACCAGCGATAGGTGAATCATGACATTCTTTCAAAATGTCAAGACGGAGACAAGCAGGAACGACTAACTGTGGCTCCTCGATATCGACATCAGGGTTGTATCGATATAGCACACCCTGTTGCAAAAAGTACCCTCTCTCCAACCAGCACTTGGCTGCGATGGTAGTACCATCCGAATCACTTTCAAGCGCAATTATGATCTTTTCTAACTCTGGATCATCAATCTGAGAGCGTCGCAATTCAGCCGGACTCTTGGAAGGCAAGTCAACCACTACTGAACAGAGACCACATTGTTCTTTCTCATCCTCGTCACAAGGAGGGCGGCTGAGGGTGTCCGCGACGACATTTGCTTTACCTGGAGTGTATTCGAATTGTAAGTTGAAGGACTGTATTTTAAGGGCCCAACGAACAAGCCTACCCGACGGCGACTTTAGAGTAAGGAGCCATTTTAAGGGCTGATGATCACTGGCGACCACAACTTGTTGACCCTCGATATAGCACCTGAACCGTTCTACAGCCCACACGACAGCGAGGGCCTCGCGTTCTGTTGTACTGTAGTTTCTTTCGGCTGGAATAAGGAGACGACTTGCGTACTCTATTGGTCGTTCATTTTTGCCCTCGCCTTGTAGTAGAACTGCACCCAGTGCATAGTTACTGGCGTCCGTCCTTAACACAAAGGGTTTGCTGAAATCCGCTTGCGAGAGAATAGGCGTTGATATCAGTCGCTTTTTGAGCTCTTGGAATGCATTTGCCTGATTAGTGTCCCAGACCCAAGGCTGGTTTTTCCTAAGTAAGCGGGTAAGTGGCTCGGCCACTGACGAAAAGTTTGGGATAAACTTTCTAAACCAGGAGCACGTTTGAAGAAAAGTCCGTAAGTGACGCAGCGTTGTTGGGGCCTTCATTTCTATAATGGCTTGAACTTTATCGTCATCAGGTGAGATTCCATCTTGAGAGATGATATGGCCGAGGTATTTAACCTGTTGACGTGCAAAAACACATTTGTCTCGATTTGCTCGTAAGTTAAACATACGTAGCCTGTCGAAAACTGCCTGAAGGTCAGAAATATGCTGCTCAAATGACTCGCTAATGACAAGAAGATCGTCTTGATATGCCAGAAGGGTGACATTTTTCAATGACGCGCCAGAACGTAGCCTATCTATGAGACGCTGGAAGGAGGATGGGGCGTTTTTTAATCCAAACGGCATGCGCTTAAAGCGATACGCTCCACATGGTGTGATGAACGCAGTTTTATCGCGGTCAGCTTCATGAACGCTGATCTGCCAAAATCCACTCCTCATATCAAGCGTGCTCATTATACAGCCTTTTTTGGTTGATTGAAGTAGGTCATCGATAAGCGGCATCGGGTAAACATCCGATTTTGTCACTGCATTGAGCCGTCGGTAATCAACACAGAAGCGAACTTGACCATTTTTCTTAGGGACAAGAAGAGCAGGAGCTGCCCATGCTGATTCGCATTCTTCTATTATGTCATCAGCTAACATTTTGTCTAGTTCAGCTTGCATAATTTCTCTTTTTGCTGGCGTCAGGCGATAGGGGGGGACCGCGATAGGGGGGTGATCGCCGGTATCGATCCTATGCTCAGCAAATGTCGTTGGTTCTCCCCCTAACTGAAAGATCTCATTGTTGTCAAGAAGAAGCTGGGAAAGTTTCTCACACTCATGGTCGGGAAGAGAAGTTGCCTCATCGGGTCTCAACACACTCTCCATCGAAGCACACGACACACTTTCAAATTTGAATGGCTCGCCTTCATACTCAAGTTGAAATTTTTCTTTATTGTTTTCTGAAAAATTCCAGACGGACTCTCCAAAGTTGACCGATATATTAAAACTTTGAAGGAAATCGATTCCGAGTAATGTTTCATTATTATTTGCATCCGGAAATATAAGAAATTTTACTAATTTACTTTTATGTTTAAGTTTAACCGTAACTTCAGCAGTCAAAACTTCCATGACTCTACCAACTCCATCAGCTAATTTTACTTTTTGAGTGCTAGGCAACATTGGATATTGTTTTTCTATCAAAAGAGCATATAGCATGTGACCAGCCACACAACTTTTAGCTGCTGAGTCCACCAACGCTGTACCATTTTCATTCAGAATACTAATATTTAGAATGGGGCGTTGGTGACAATTGTTTTGAGACTCATGTGAAAACTTAGAGACCGATATGGACTGTTGAATTGATTGATCTAACACAGGCTCTTTGGAGTTACTTTCTTGCAAGCACAATTTAGAAAAACTGACATCAGTATCTTGAGTAGACACAGTGTCACAATCACTATCTACTGGTTCGGCCATGTTGTGAAACCAACTTGAATATTGGTTGTCAATGGGTGGTTCAGTTAATGAAATATGTTTGATACCATTAGTAATACTTGACCGTAGCTTAGTGTGGTTGTAACACCCTGTATACTGGTTTGCACATGAACATTTCTTACAGTTACAATTATCGCATATTATATCTGATTGAAATTCTTCTGCAACATAATTATCATATTCTAGCTTACCAGATGCAGTCTCTAGGGAGCAAAAAGCTTGTCCACGGCTTGTACTTGACGGGTTGCACTTTTCACACTTAGAACGGGACACATTTGGGGCACCGCACCCATAACACTTTAGAGGCTCACTTTTTCCACTGTTTTTCAACTTATTACAATTGTCACGCAGGTGGCCATAGCTTTTACAATAGACACAAAATGACTTTTTAGCATCACTGATGACTGGAGAAGCTTCAACGTGGTGAGCAGGCTCAACCAAGCGGGCAGCAGGCAGGTTGGAAGTCTTGTGCCTCGACGATACGGCAGTGGCAGCGGCGGTACTGGAAGTGGCGGAGGTGTTTGAGGATGTCTCAACATAAGTGGAAAGCGCTGACCGGGGTGGCTGTGATGCTGGGGCACACTCATTTTTCCCAACACGTTGCGAGTCTTCCACACCTCTTGCTTTTGTTAGTAGCTCTTCAAATGTATTAAAGTTGTCCCTCTCTAACCGTTTTCTAATGCGACGGTCTAAGAGGCCAAAGACCATGTCAATTTCTACCTTTTCGGATAGATCTCCTTTTGGAATTTTAGATAGGAGGGCTCTTGCCTTAGAAATGAACAGGTCGGTTGACTGATCACCTTGAGACAATGCGAATAGTTCTTGATAAATGCGAAACGGCGGGCGGTGTTCTCCAAATGCTCCTCTTAATTTTCTCAACGCTTCATTCCAAGTATGTGTGCTGGCTTTGACCCCTTGCCACCACACTGCAGCAGAATTTGAGAGAAGTAGGGCCAGCCCACGTAGTGCATTCTCATCTGTTATATTGAGGCAGGCTTTGTAAACCTCCACGGCGTCTATGAAACCATCCAGAGACTCACCAGAGTCACCGCTGAACTTCGTTGAGCATTTTGCGAAATTTGCGGGCGGAGCAGAGCTGCAGAACGATTGACTGGCAGTGATTGGTGTTGTTGGAGTTGACGTCCTCACCTCACGCAATATTTCCCTATAGAATGTCTGTTGCGACTGTTGCAGGGAAGTGAGAATTGTAGTCAGATCACTCTGGGACATTGTTATGTTTCCCTGTATATTCTTGGCTTCTCTGCTTTGTGTAGTTTCTTGAAAAGCATCCTCGTCGCTGCTGAGATCAGCGGAACCGGTGCCGGTGGCAGAACCGGCGGCATTTGATCGTGTTTTTGGCATGTCGGATCGGGTTGAACAACGAAAGACAAAGCTACTTTACTTTGGGAATTGCATAACCGCGACCACAAGACACTGCACCATAGAAAAACCACAAGATCAAGAGAGCACAGTTCACGACGTTGACGAAAAACTTTGAAACACTTAGTTAAAAACCCAAAACCACGTTGGGCGCCATTTTCGCGTACGGCTAGGCCAGTTGGGCGAAAAAATAATAATATGTGGTTCGTTATCAAAAGTTTATTGGGCTTTTTACATTAGAAAAACACAAAAAAATCTAGATGAATAACTTTTACCAGCTCTCACGAAACTTAACCGACCAAACTCTAAAAACATTCTAAAACTAACTTCTCACACATGTCAACTGTCTTGTTCCCAGAACTGTCATGTCATCCGTCAAGCAACCGTTTAGGAAGTCTCCTGGCGCGGACGGGTCTAGTGCTTTTGGCACGTGCTATAACCCTTATTTTTTTTATTGTTAAGTTACACAGCGAACCACATTATATGTAGTGCTACAGCCGAACGTCCACCGCCGGCTAAACTAAGTTAGTTTAGCTTAGCTCGCATAGTTTTTCATACATGTGCGTCAACTGAAAAAGTGTCTATGAAAAACCAGCTAAGCTAAACTTAGTTTAGCCGGCGGTGGACGTTCGGCTTTCAGATAATTATAAATAAGTACAGTGCGCGCACCGGGTTTTTCTTTACCCCTTTGAAGTTACTAGTTACGATTTCTCTTTTCTTCTTATTTCTTCTTCACATGTTACTGTTGTGCAGAGTTATGTGTCCAACCGTTGTTTGGACCAAACATAGTTCAGCTGGCGTAACTTGGCGGGTCTGAAGCTAGCCGTTTGGCTAATCTTCCATCAGTCATTGGCCATTTACGATCGAACAGCTCACTTCAGACCCGCCAAGTTACGCCAGCCGAACTGTAACTATGCAGCTAACTTCAAAGATATAAATCAGGTGCGCGAACTGTAGGCAAGTATCTCTTACGAGTAATTCTATGCATTGTAAGTGTTGTTATATTTGGGCACGTTTTTTGTTAGTTTTTTGTGCCATTTTATATTTAGCAATCATGTGTTAGATAGATAGTAATCTGCGATTCGAAATAAAATGATTTCCTCTTCAAATTAACTTTTTATTTATTGTTTGCTTTTCCGGTAGTTCTGCCAGACAGATTAACTAAAACGCGAAGCTTAGAACGCCCCCCAGCCGATGGACCGAAGGCATTCTTTAGATCCCAATGGAAATAATATAGTCCTCAGACAGCCCCATAGCTTTATATGTTTGGAGTTCTTATGTCCAGCAGTGTGGACTTCCTCAGGGTGATAATAATGAATCTACTATTTCACTAATAGTTAGGGAGGCGAATAGGGGAATTTTCGGAAATACTCGAGCGTGGCAGTTTTAGATATGAGAGATACCTTAGACCTAATAGAAAAACCTTGTAAAGTATTTAGGTCTATATGTAGTGACGCGCGCCTAGGATAGACGATCAGATTAGTAAAAAAAAATGGATAGTCTGAAATACTCGAGCGCGTCAGATTTAGATATTGGGGGTCGATTTTAGTGTTTAAAGACTAAATTTAACTAATCTGACGTTATGTCCTTGACGCCGCCAAGTTATAGGGTCGCGAACTTGTAAAAAAAAAACGTTAATCCGGCATTCTCGAGCGCGATTTTTTTTTTATTATTTTGAAGAATATAATCTAAAACTTACTAAAAATACAAAATCTGCCGGTTTCCGCATGACCGGAAGTGTGGAGGAGCCATTTCGTCTTCCTAAGAACGCGTTACGGCATATAAGTCGCGAACGATACATTTTACAAAAAAAAAGTTTAAATAAACAAAAAAGGTAATTTTATTTTACACATAAAAGGTCTCTTTACATTTTTGTCCAAAGTTAAAACGTTTTGACTTGAAGCATCATAAAAACTCAAACTCCCGGTTTCAATCTGACAGCTCATACACCATCAAAGTGACTGTTATAAAAATATAATACCATATACAAATCTTTTTGGGGTTATCAGATGAAAAAATTGGCAGAGTTACACTGGTTCTACTATAGTCGGATTTTTAATTAGACGATATCCACTGACAGTAGCTAATGTCACTTTGTAAAATAATGTTGCAGTAGGTAGAAATTGGGGATTCTGGATATTTAGATATCCAGAAGTCCCCAATTTCTACTACTCATCAATTCAATTTGATCTATTCGATCTATTAATTTTTATATATCCATCTATTCAATTTGATCTATTAATCTATTATTTTTATCTGTCTTTCTATTCAATTCGATCTAATCATCTAGTATTTTTTATCTATCCTTCTATTCAATTTGATCTATTAATCTATTAATTTGTTAATTAATAGATTAATAGATTAATAGATTAATAGATTAATTCTTTCTATTCAATTCAATCTAATCATCTAAATTTTTTATCTATCCTTCTATTCAATTCGATCTATTGATCTAGTAATTTTTATCTATGCTTATATTCAATTTACCTATTACCTTTTCTATTTAAAAGCTAGCCTTAGTGCTATGGCAAGCTCGCCTATTACGAAAACTTCACATTATGCGGTGTCATTAATTTTTATTATTCGAAAAAATGTTATCTAAAGTTTAAGTGAAAGAAAACTAATAAAATACGGTTTACACTTTGATTTATTTTAATAGTCATAATAATAGTCATTTATTGATAATGTTCATTATAAGTCAATTTGGTAGGTACATAAGATTATTGTACAAATACATAACAAAAGAAGAAAATAAAAGTGTAAAAAATAAAAAATAAAAATCAGATTCACATTGTGAAAATTCAAAAATAACATGTCATCATAAAATAAAAATAAATAATACAGTAATCAGCCTGGCGATAGTCATGATTTATTAGCTATGAATTCATCATAGCTATAAAAGGTGTGCTCGATAAGCCAGCGTTTTAATTTTGTTTATATTATATAAAAATAAAAACAAAACTAGATAATATTAATAATAATAAAGCCGTTTATAAAAAAAACATTTACAATTACTACACATTAAAGTAAGAACTACTATACTACCACTACTACACACTGAAGTTTATACTTCTACAGTCAGTATCGTTTACACTTGTTTTTGTATAACCTTGTACCTTGATTCCAAATAAATATATTTTGATTTTTGATTAACTGGTTATACATTAACTGGTTAAGTACTAGTAAGTTTAATTATTTTCTGCGAGACCCTTGGCATAGGCCAAACTAGATAACATGAGCACCTAATGAATAATGCTGAATTAAATTATTTATTAATATAATTCGAAGCATGCCAACATCATTATTATTCTTATTATTATTATTCATTTATTTCAGACAGCAAAGTACATAGATCTTAAAAATACAGAACCCATAGCATAAATAGCTTAAAACTTACTTGTTTTACTTGGTCCGCTACATCCTCAGATCATCATACCATTTTTTATCATTATCATCACACCATTTTTTAGACGCAACCAATTTTTAGAACACACTCTTTCTTATGATGAAAGTTTGAACTATTATGCATATCGTTGTAGAAACTGCCGAAGATTATATGTAATCGAAAGCAATTAGATCAACCATTTTCAACAATATCATAAATATTACAGTTTTTGTACAACTCTTGAATCCACATTACTATTTCACTAGCGTTAGCTGTGGGGGTTTAACGCCAACTACTAGCGTAATTTATTCATTTAATTAAATAAATAAATTACGCTAGTAGTTAGCGTCGTATGCGCCCATCGCACCCTCGGGAGTGGACCAGACGGGATGATCCCAATCGCTTTCAGGATGTATCTCTCCCGTCCGACCTTCCAACATCCACCGGATTTCGAAGACATCGAAGCCTTCGTAATCCCAGATGCTGGTGCGACGGGTGCGCCTGTATGCCCGTTCCTCCTGAATTTCACGCCTCGCGCGATGAATTTCAGCCTGTAACAAGGAAAAATCTTATTAGAATTGCTAAACATAGACCTGTATTCAAAAACAGTGAGTAAGTCTGAGTCAAACCTCAAACATTTTTTAAATGGAGAACTGTAAAAAAAAACTATGCCTGTGTGCTTGAGTAGAATACTGCTGGAGTAAAATAAAATACTTACATTTATAGCGCGTCCGTGGGCTTGACGATAAACCTCCAACGCCATCTTCACCAGCGATCTGATTTCACTCATATTTTCTGAGAAAGTCTTATTAAAATTGCTCTTAAGCTCGCAATGAGACTCGCTTAGTGGGAGACTTAAGAACAATGTGCATAATGGATGGTTGGATCGACCTCTCGATAAATGCATCTCAAATCACTTTTCCTTATAAGGAAGTCGATCGCATTCTTGCATCTTATAAGCGAAACTCAATACCAACTTTTAAAATTAAACCTATCAGAACATGGTAGTAGCAAATTCTTCATCAACGCGAGTTCGATTCTCAGCGTAGGGAATTAAATTATAATTGAGTATATACTTTTAAAATACTCCAACTTATGCTCCAAATGTTCAATAATGCGGGGGATTTTTATTCGAACTTCTGTTAAGATTTAGCTTGTAATCGATCTTAACTATTCACTTGTTTATTTATTTTCTTACTCTATTTTTCATTTAGCTTCCTATTCATATACCTACTCACTCTGTAGTATAAGTTTTTTTACCTTAGTAGTAACTATGTGGAAGTATGGGAAAAAAATGGTCCAGTTAGGTGCATAAAGATGATTTAATTCAAAGTATTTCTGTAATTATAAATTAACATACATTGAATTATCCATTGATTTGAGAACATCTCTTATTTTCACATAAATATGATCCGAATAAAAGTTACTAACTACATGCTGAGCACAAATCTTAGCATGACATTTGCATGTAGAATCTTCTATGCTAGAAAATTGTTCTGCATCGTATATTTCGATACGTATGACCATCGATCCCTTAGCAGTGGTTTTTAAACAAGTTGTCATCGGCTTGTAGTTCACGCGAGGAGGTATAACATTTGTTTCCAAAGATGCGTCAATTTGCTGAAAGTCAATAGGACTCACAGTCACAGGTGGTGACAAGATCCATGGTGAATACTGAAAATAATAAAAACATAGTTTATATTATAAGGAATACAGCGGATTTATCTATTAATTGAAATTAATTGAAACTAATTAATTCTTACCGACATTTTTTCTTCAAACGTGCGTATAGAATGCGAGTATCTGATAATAATAAATATTTGTACTAAATTTCGTTCATTTTATACTTTTTAATTCTATATATTTCGATTATTGCGAGTATTTTGATAGCTTTGGAAATTTAAAACCTCCATTAGAATTAATTAAATATTTAAAAACGAACGATATAACTTATAACTATTGTAGTTATCAAAGTTTTGATACGTTTAACTGCGGACACCTTTGCTTAAAGTTCTTAGATGCTTTTTGGAATAATTTTTATGTTAATACAGGTTAGTAGGTACCTAGCGACTTAATTGAATAAATTGTATAAATTAACTGAGCTGGTTGCATTTCTTTCATTTACAAAATGTCCTTCACCCAGTCTATAACTGGTAATACATCTACTTTATCAAGTTACTATTATCCTGCTTTACAATTTGACGATAAATATGAATGCGCTTTACTGCATTTAACTACGTTTAATTCGATTCCTAACATCGATAGTAAAAATAATAAATTTCATTATGGAGATAACGAGGTGGAAATTCCTGAGGGCGCTTATGAACTACAAGATATCTCCGATTATTTAAAATCATCTATTAAAAACGGAACAACTTTTAATTTGTTTCCCAACAACAACACCTTGAAAACTTATATTTTCTGTTCACAGGAAATTCATTTTGAAAAAAATAATTCTCTGGGAACGTTACTCGGTTTTGATAAACTAACTTTAAAACCTAATATAATACATGAGTCGCAGCTCCCTGTTAACATTTTATCAACGACAGTGGTGAGGCTCGAATGTGATATAGTGAGCGGATCATATATTAATGGAAAATCAGGACATATAATTCATGAATTTGCACCTAATGTTGCACCAGGGTACAGAATAATTGAAATACCTAAAAATATTATATACTTCCCCGTCAATCAAACTAGCGTTAGCTGTATTAATATCAGATTATTAGATAATAATAATAATTTGATTAATTTACGCGGAGAAGAAGTTCAGCTATATCTTCATATCAGAAAAAGATGATCGATTACAATAAAAACAGCGATACAATACAAAAACACCTCAGTATTAATCGGACAATCCGAAAGGGAACTACTAAACGGAAAATTAAAATAACCGAAGAAAATAAGAGATATCTGAAATTAATTGGACTTCGAAAATGAGTATTTTGGATATATCACATTTACCAGTATATGATAATACCATTGATAGTATTGAATACCATTCATATAAACCCTATGTAACAAGTTTCAATAAGAACGATGAAATTCGTATACCTATCAATCAGCAGGATTTATATATACTTCCATCGGCCAGCACCCTTTATTTAGAAGGAACAGTGAACATAGTAAAAAAGGATTCGAAACAAAAAGTTACAAATGTGGAATTCACTAACAATCCACTGCTGTTTCTATTTCAAGATATTCGTTATGAACTTAATGGAGTTGAAATAGATAGATTAAAAAATGTTGGAATAACCACAACTATGAAAGCTTTATTATCTTTTAATGAAAACGATGCCAAAATAGCAAAATCTTGGGGATGGGATGTGAATGGTACAAAAACAAAAGGACATTTCTCAGCTTCCATCCCACTAAGCAATTTTCTAGGGTTTGCCGAAGATTTTAAGAAAATTATAATCAACTGTAAGCATGAATTGATACTACTACGCAGTAATACCGATCTGAATTCGCTAAAAATTCCAACAGGAGAGATGCTTGAAGAAATAGTAATAAACAAATTAGTGTGGCGCGTTCCACACGTTAAGGTTTCTGATAAGGAAAGAGTTAATTTATTAAAGATTCTAGAAAAAGATCGTCCATTACGTTTTGCTTTCAGAAATTGGGATTTGTATGAGTATCCGTTATTACCGCAAACTACAAAGCACACGTGGTCAATTAAAACCTCCTCGCAGGTTGAAAAACCAAGATATGTTGTCATAGGACTGCAAACAAACAGAAAAAATTTGGCAGAAAAAGATATGTCTCGTTTCGATCACTGTAATTTAAGAGACGTTAAAGTATATCTTAATTCTACATATTTTCCTTATGAAAGTCTTAACGCAAGTTTTAATGATTTAAAATATGCTATAATATATGAGCAATATGTTAAATTTCAGCAGTCGTATTATGGGAGCAGAAGTGAACCGTTATTAAGTGCTTCTGACTTTATAGAAAAGGCGCCACTATTTGTAATCGATTGTTCAAGACAAAGCGAAAGCCTTAAATCAGGCCCCGTAGTAAGTGTGCGCGTAGAACTTGAGTGTAATTCAGATATACCCGATCAGACAGCGGCATATTGCCTCATTTTAAATGATTGCATTGTAGAGTATAGACCACTGAGCAATTTTGTAAAGAAAATATCATGAGTAATATGAGAATAGTAGATTTGCAGGGATTCAAAGACGCCAATAATAATTTTATCATTAAAGAGATTGCTATTTTGTTTGACGGGGTAACTCAAACATTTATTATCAAGCCACCCTATCCATACACGAGCTTATCGCCAGAAGAAAAAAAACAAGTGCGTTGGCTAGAAAACAATCGAGGAATTTTTTGGAGTGAAGGATTCATCGACTATCGAGAATTCAAGCGTACTATACAGCCTTATTTATATAATAAGAAAATGATAACTAAAGGTACTGAAAAAGTAAAGTGGATTCAAGAGCTGTGCAATAACTGTGATATAAAAGATATTGGTGAAAATGGTTGTCCTAATTTCCCTCGATTACACCGTCTCTATGACAGCGTGCTTAATAGTTTAAACTGTGTACATCATAAGAAAACGTGTGCTTTGAAAAATGTGCTATGCATAAAAAAATGGTGTGATGATAATGATATTGATATGTTATAGAATTAGACTAATTAATAATTTAATTTGACATTATTCATTAAGTACTCGTATGTAAAACTATGTTATTTTTACCTTTTTTATAATATAAAATAAATCAAAGTGCAAACCATATTTTATTAGTTTTTTTACTTATACCTAAGATATAATTTTATTGAATAATGAAAATTAGTGACGACGCAATGCTTTGTTTGTTGGAATAGATGATTTGATCAAAATGAAAAGAAGAACAAATTGAAACTAATAGATAAAAAAAAGAGTTGATCGAAATAGAAGAACAGATCAAAATTGAATAGAAGGTAGATGGAAATTAATAGATGAATGGAGCAAAATTGAGTAGAAGAACAGATACAATTCAAATCTATCCTTAAATTCAAATTGAATATAAGGATAGATAAAAATTAATAGATTAATAGATCAAATTGAATAGAAGGATAGATAAAAAATACTACATGATTAGATCGAATTGAATAGAAAGACAGATAAAAGTAATAGATTAATAGATCAAATTGAATAGATGGATAGATAAAAATTAATAGATCGAATAGATCAAATTGAATAGATGAATAGTAGAAATTGGGGACTTCTGGATATCTAAATATCCAGAATCCCCAATTTCTACCTACTTGTTGCCATATTTAAAGTAATAGTGCTGCGTTCAGTTCTTTTTTTTTTTTTTTTTTTTTACAATTTATAGGTTTGCGTTTGACCGCTATCTCACCTTCAGTTCTCGTTCAATCAGATGAATGAACAATGAGTGAATAGTTAATCATTTCAAACTATAAAATAATATTAAAATTTGTATCAAAAAATGTATAAAAGTGCTCTGATATAAGTTACTTGTAGTATGTAATTACATTCAGTTTTTTGACGGTTTATTACAAAGCGCGGCGTGGCGACTAGTGCCAACACCGATGAACGCCATGCGCGTCGGTCACCATTTTGATGCGTGTGAACTTAGCAGATCATTGTCCAGCAGATCAAAAAAAAAAGTGAGTTCTATTCGCATGCAGCATAGTTCTACAGTTCCTGATACTTTTCAGGAATAGTTCTGGCCTGAAAACCTGAAAAAAAAACAATTGAAAATATGCTCTGCCAACTTCCCGTAGCAGATCATTTTTCACCAATAAAATAAAAAAAAATATTTTCATGTGCCTAAAGCTCTGCTCTACAGTTCCTGATACTTTTCAGAAATAGTTCTGGCCTGAAAACCTGAAAAAAGTGATTTGAACAAAAAATATTAATATTTTTTTTATGGTTTTAAACAGTTTGCAAGAGCTAGAACTCTTTCGTCTCTCATAGATCCATACTAGAGCTACTACCTAGAACTTGAATCAAGTCTGGAACTCACGCAAAAAAACCAGCAGAGCAGGGTTGAAAGTTTAAAATATTTTTTTTATAGTGTTAAGGGGTTCGTAAAAACTAGCACTCTCGCGTTTATCATAGGTCCTTATAAGACCTATTACCTACAAATTGAATCAAGTCTAGAACTCACGCAAAAAAACCAGCAGAGCAGGGTTGAAAATTTAAAATATTTTTTTTATAGTGTTAAGGGGTTCGTAAAAACTAGCACTCTCGCGTTTATCATAGGTCCTTAAAAGACCTATTACCTACAAATTGAATCAAGTCTGGAACTCACGCAAAAAAACCAGCAGAGCAGGGTTGAAAGTTTAAAATATTTTTTTTATAGTGTTAAGGGCTTCGCAGAAAATAGCACTCTCGCGTTTATCATAGGTCCTTAGAAGCCCTATAACCTACAAATTGAATCAAGTCTGGAACTCACGCAAAACGTTCAGCAGAGCAGGGTTGAAAGTTTAAAATATTTTTTTTATAGTGTTAAGGGGTTCGTAAAAACTAGCACTCTCGCGTTTATAATAGGTCCTTAAAAGCCCTATAACCTACAAATTGAATCAAATCTGGAACTCACGCAAAACAACCAGCAGAGCAGGGTTGAAAGTTTAAAATATTTTTTTTATAGTGTTAAGGGGTTCGTAGAAACTAGCACTCTCGCGTTTATCATAGGTCCTTATAAGCCCTATAACCTACAAATTGAATCACGTCTGGAACTCACGCAAAACGTTCAGCAGAGCAGGGTTGAAAGTTTAAAATATTTTTTTTATAATGTTAAGGGGTTCGTAGAAACTAGCACTCTCGCGTTTATCATAGGTCCTTATAAGCCCTATAACCTACAAATTGAATCACGTCTGGAACTCACGCAAAACGTTCAGCAGAGCAGGGTTGAAAGTTTAAAATAATTTTTTTATATTGTTAAGGGGTTCGTAGAAACTAGCACTCTCAAGTTTATCAAAGGTCCTTATAAGCCCTATAACCTACAAATTGAATCACGTCTGGAACTCACGCAAAACGTTCAGCAGAGCAGGGTTGAAAGTTTAAAATATTTTTTTTATATTGTTAAGGGGTTCGTAGAAACTAGCACTCTCAAGTTTATCATAGGTCCTTATAAGCCCTATAACCTACAAATTGAATTAAGTCTGGAACTCACGCAAAAAAACCAGCAGAGCAGGGTTGAAAGTTTAAATTATTTTTTTTATAGTGTTAAGGGGTTCGTAGAAACTAGCACTCTCGCGTTTATCATAGGTCCTTATAAGCCCTATAACCTACAAATTGAATCAAGTCTGGAACTCACGCAAAACGTTCAGCAGAGCAGGGTTGAAAGTTTAAAATATTTTTTTTATAGTGTTAAGGGGTTCGTAAAAACTAGCACTCTCGCGTTTATAATAGGTCCTTAAAAGCCCTATAACCTACAAATTGAATCAAATCTGGAACTCACGCAAAACAACCAGCAGAGCAGGGTTGAAAGTTTAAAATATTTTTTTTATAGTGTTAAGGGGTTCGTAGAAACTAGCACTCTCGCGTTTATCATAGGTCCTTATAAGCCCTATAACCTACAAATTGAATCACGTCTGGAACTCACGCAAAACGTTCAGCAGAGCAGGGTTGAAAGTTTAAAATATTTTTTTTATAATGTTAAGGGGTTCGTAGAAACTAGCACTCTCGCGTTTATCATAGGTCCTTATAAGCCCTATAACCTACAAATTGAATCACGTCTGGAACTCACGCAAAACGTTCAGCAGAGCAGGGTTGAAAGTTTAAAATATTTTTTTTATAGTGTTAAGGGGTTCGTAGAAACTAGCACTCTCAAGTTTATCAAAGGTCCTTATAAGCCCTATAACCTACAAATTGAATCACGTCTGGAACTCACGCAAAACGTTCAGCAGAGCAGGGTTGAAAGTTTAAAATATTTTTTTTATATTGTTAAGGGGTTCGTAGAAACTAGCACTCTCAAGTTTATCATAGGTCCTTATAAGCCCTATAACCTACAAATTGAATTAAGTCTGGAACTCACGCAAAAAAACCAGCAGAGCAGGGTTGAAAGTTTAAATTATTTTTTTTATAGTGTTAAGGGGTTCGTAGAAACTAGCACTCTCGCGTTTATCATAGGTCCTTATAAGACCTATTACCTACAAATTGAATCAAGTCTAGAACTCACGCAAAAAAACCAGCAGAGCAGGGTTGAAAATTTAAAATATTTTTTTTATAGTGTTAAGTGGTTCGTAAAAACTAGCACTCTCGCGTTTATCATAGGTCCTTAAAAGACCTATTACCTACAAATTGAATCAAGTCTGGAACTCACGCAAAAAAACCAGCAGAGCAGGGTTGAAAGTTTAAAATATTTTTTTTATAGTGTTAAGGGGTTCGTAGAAACTAGCACTCTCGCGTTTATCATAGGTCCTTATAAGCCCTATAACCTACAAATTGAATCACGTCTGGAACTCACGCAAAACGTTCAGCAGAGCAGGGTTGAAAGTTTAAA
This sequence comes from Thera obeliscata, assembly GCA_947578465.1. NCBI lineage: Eukaryota > Metazoa > Arthropoda > Insecta > Lepidoptera > Geometridae > Thera > Thera obeliscata. Next base: position 25,833,226 of record OX387915.1, on the reverse strand, counting down.
ATATTTTTTTTATAGTGTTAAGGGGTTCGTAGAAACTAGCACTCTCGCGTTTATCATAGGTCCTTATAAGCCCTATATTATACAAATTGAATTACGTCTGGAACTCACGCAAAACGTTCAGCAGAGCAGGGTTGAAAGTTTAAAATATTTTTTTTATAGTGTTTAGGGGTTCGTAAAAACTAGCACTCTCGCGTTTATCATAGGTCCTTATAAGCCCTATAACCTACAAATTGAATTAAGTCTGGAACTCACGCAAAAAAACCAGCAGAGCAGGGTTGAAAGTTTAAAATATTTTTTTTATAGTGTTAAGGGGTTCGTAGAAACTAGCACTCTCACGTTTATCATAGTTCCTTATCAGCCCTATAACCTACAAATTGAATCAAATCTGGAACTCACGCAAAACGTTCAGCAGAGCAGGGTTGAAAGTTTAAAATATTTTTTTTATAGTGTTAAGGGGTTCGTAAAAACTAGCACTCTCGCGTTTATCATAGGTCCTTATAAGCCCTATAACCTACAAATTGAATTAAGTCTGGAACTCAAGCAAAAAAACCAGCAGAGCAGGGTTGAAAGTTTAAAATATTTTTTTTATAATGTTAAGGGGTTCGTAGAAACTAGCACTCTCAAGTTTATCATAGGTCCTTATAAGCCCTATAACCTACAAATTGAATTAAGTCTGGAACTCACGCAAAAAAACCAGCAGAGCAGGGTTGAAAGTTTAAATTATTTTTTTTATAGTGTTAAGGGGTTCGTAGAAACTAGCACTCTCGCGTTTATCATAGGTCCTTATAAGCCCTATAACCTACAAATTGAATCAAGTCTGGAACTCACGCAAACCGTTCAGCAGAGCAGGGTTGAAAGTTTAAAATATTTTTTTTATAGTGTTAAGGGGTTTGTAAAAACTAGCACTCTCGCGTTTATCATAGGTCCTTATAAGCCCTATAACCTACAAATTGAATTAAGTCTGGAACTCACGCAAAAAAACCAGCAGAGCAGGGTTGAAAGTTTAAAATATTTTTTTTATAGTGTTAAGGGGTTCGTAGAAACTAGCACTCTCGCGTTTATCATAGGTCCTTATAAGCCCTATAACCTACAAATTGAATCACGTCTGGAACTCACGCAAAACGTTCAGCAGAGCAGGGTTGAAAGTTTAAAATATTTTTTTTATAGTGTTAAGGGGTTCGTAGAAACTAGCACTCTCGCGTTTATCATAGGTCCTTACAAGCCCTATATTATACAAATTGAATTACGTCTGGAACTCACGCAAAACGTTCAGCAGAGCAGGGTTGAAAGTTTAAAATATTTTTTTTATAGTGTTTAGGGGTTCGTAAAAACTAGCACTCTCGCGTTTATCATAGGTCCTTATAAGCCCTATAACCTACAAATTGAATTAAGTCTGGAACTCACGCAAAAAAACCAGCAGAGCAGGGTTGAAAGTTTAAAATATTTTTTTTATAGTGTTAAGGGGTTCGTAGAAACTAGCACTCTCGCGTTTATCATAGGTCCTTACAAGCCCTATATTATACAAATTGAATTACGTCTGGAACTCACGCAAAACGTTCAGCAGAGCAGGGTTGAAAGTTTAAAATATTTTTTTTATAGTGTTTAGGGGTTCGTAAAAACTAGCACTCTCGCGTTTATCATAGGTCCTTATAAGCCCTATAACCTACAAATTGAATTAAGTCTGGAACTCACGCAAAAAAACCAGCAGAGCAGGGTTGAAAGTTTAAAATATTTTTTTTATAGTGTTAAGGGGTTCGTAGAAACTAGCACTCTCGCGTTTATCATAGTTCCTTATAAGCCCTATAACCTACAAATTGAATCAAGTCTGGAACTCACGCAAAACGTTCAGCAGAGCAGGGTTGAAAGTTTAAAATATTTTTTTTATAGTGTTAAGGGGTTCGTAAAAACTAGCACTCTCGCGTTTATAATAGGTCCTTAAAAGCCCTATAACCTACAAATTGAATTAAATCTGAAACTCACGCAAAACGACCAGCAGAGCAGGGTTGAAAGTTAAAAATATTTTTTTTATAGTGTTAAGGGGTTCGTAGAAACTAGCACTCTCGCGTTTATCATAGGTCCTTATAAGCCCTATAACCTACAAATTGAATCAAGTCTGGAACTCACGCAAACCGTTCAGCAGAGCAGGGTTGAAAGTTTAAAATATTTTTTTTATAGTGTTAAGGGGTTCGTAAAAACTAGCACTCTCGCGTTTATCATAGGTCCTTATAAGACCTATTACCTACAAATTGAATCAAGTCTAGAACTCACGCAAAAAAACCAGCAGAGCAGGGTTGAAAATTTAAAATATTTTTTTTATAGTGTTAAGGGGTTCGTAGAAAAAAGCACTCTCGCGTTTATCATAGGTCCTTATAAGCCCTATAACCTACAAATTGAATCAAGTCTGGAACTCACGCAAAACGTTCAGCAGAGCAGGGTTGAAAGTTTAAAATATTTTTTTTATAGTGTTAAGGGGTTCGTAAAAACTAGCACTCTCGCGTTTATCATAGGTCCTTATAAGCCCTATAACCTACAAATTGAATCACGTCTGGAACTCACGCAAAACGTTCAGCAGAGCAGGGTTGAAAGTTTAAAATATTTTTTTTATAGTGTTAAGGGGTTCGTAGAAACTAGCACTCTCGCGTTTATCATAGGTCCTTATAAGCCCTATAACCTACAAATTGAATCACGTCTGGAACTCACGCAAAACGTTCAGCAGAGCAGGGTTGAAAGTTTAAAATATTTTTTTTATATTGTTAAGGGGTTCGTAGAAACTAGCACTCTCAAGTTTATCATAGGTCCTTATAAGCCCTATAACTTACAAATTGAATTACGTCTGGAACTCACGCAAACCGTTCAGCAGAGCAGGGTTGAAAGTTTAAAATATTTTTTTTATAGTGTTAAGGGGTTCGTAAAAACTAGCACTCTCGCGTTTATCATAGGTCCTTATAAGCCCTATAACCTACAAATTGAATTAAGTCTGGAACTCACGCAAAAAAACCAGCAGAGCAGGGTTGAAAGTTTAAAATATTTTTTTTATAGTGTTAAGGGGTTCGTAGAAACTAGCACTCTCGCGTTTATCATAGGTCCTTATAAGCCCTATAACCTACAAATTGAATCAAGTCTGGGACTCACGCAAAACGTTCAGCAGAGCAGGGTTGAAAGTTTAAAATATTTTTTTTATAGTGTTAAGGGGTTCGTAAAAACTAGCACTCTCACGTTTATAATAGGTCCTTAAAAGCCCTATAACCTACAAATTGAATCAAATCTGGAACTCACGCAAAACGACCAGCAGAGCAGGGTTGAAAGTTAAAAATATTTTTTTTATAGTGTTAAGGGGTTTGTAGAAACTAGCACTCTCGCGTTTATCATAGGTCCTTATAAGCCCTATTACCTACAAATTGAATCACGTCTGGAACTCGCGCAAAACGTTCAGCAGAGCAGGGTTGAAAGTTTAAAATATTTTTTTATAAAAAGCACTCTCGCGTTTATCATAGGTCCTTATAAGCCCTATAACCTACAAATTGAATCAAGTCTGGAACTCACGCAAAACGTTCAGCAGAGCAGGGTTGAAAGTTTAAAATATTTTTTTTATAGTGTTAAGGGGTTCGTAAAAACTAGCACTCTCACGTTTATAATAGGTCCTTAAAAGCCCTATAACCTACAAATTGAATCAAATCTGGAACTCACGCAAAACGACCAGCAGAGCAGGGTTGAAAGTTTAAAATATTTTTTTTATCGTGTTAAGGGGTTCGTAAAAACTAGCACTCTCACGTTTATCATAGGTCCTTATAAGCCCTATAACCTACAAATTGAATCACGTCTGGAACTCACGCAAAACGTTCAGCAGAGCAGGGTTGAAAGTTTAAAATATTTTTTTTATAGTGTTAAGGGGTTCGTAAAAACTAGCACTCTCACGTTTATAATAGGTCCTTAAAAGCCCTATAACCTACAAATTGAATCAAATCTGGAACTCACGCAAAACGACCAGCAGAGCAGGGTTGAAAGTTTAAAATATTTTTTTTATCGTGTTAAGGGGTTCGTAAAAACTAGCACTCTCACGTTTATCATAGGTCCTTATAAGCCCTATAACCTACAAATTGAATCACGTCTGGAACTCACGCAAAACGTTCAGCAGAGCAGGGTTGAAAGTTTAAAATATTTTTTTTATAGTGTTAAGGGGTTCGTAGAAACTAGCACTCTCGCGTTTATCATAGGTCCTTATAAGCCCTATAACCTACAAATTGAATCACGTCTGGAACTTACGCAAAACGTTCAGCAGAGCAGGGTTGAAAGTTTAAAATATTTTTTTTATAGTGTTAAGGGGTTCGTAGAAACTAGCACTCTCGCGTTTATCATAGGTCCTTATAAGCCCTATAACCTACAAATTTAATCACGTCTGGAACTCACGCAAACCGTTCAGCAGAGCAGGGTTGAAAGTTTAAAATATTTTTTTTATAGTGTTAAGGGGTTCGTAAAAACTAGCACTCTCGCGTTTATCATAGGTCCTTATAAGCCCTATAACCTACAAATTGAATTAAGTCTGGAACTCACGCAAAAAAACCAGCAGAGCAGGGTTGAAAGTTTAAAATATTTTTTTTATAGTGTTAAGGGGTTCGTAGAAACTAGCACTCTCGCGTTTATCATAGGTCCTTATAAGCCCTATAACCTACAAATTGAATCAAGTCTGGGACTCACGCAAAACGTTCAGCAGAGCAGGGTTGAAAGTTTAAAATATTTTTTTTATAGTGTAAAGGGGTTCGTAAAAACTAGCACTCTCACGTTTATAATAGGTCCTTAAAAGCCCTATAACCTACAAATTGAATCAAATCTGGAACTCACGCAAAACGACCAGCAGAGCAGGGTTGAAAGTTAAAAATATTTTTTTTATAGTGTTAAGGGGTTTGTAGAAACTAGCACTCTCGCGTTTATCATAGGTCCTTATAAGCCCTATAACCTACAAATTGAATCACGTCTGGAACTCACGCAAAACGTTCAGCAGAGCAGGGTTGAAAGTTTAAAATATTTTTTTTATAGTGTTAAGGGGTTCGTAAAAACTAGCACTCTCACGTTTATAATAGGTCCTTAAAAGCCCTATAACCTACAAATTGAATCAAATCTGGAACTCACGCAAAACGACCAGCAGAGCAGGGTTGAAAGTTAAAAATATTTTTTTTATAGTGTTAAGGGGTTTGTAGAAACTAGCACTCTCGCGTTTATCATAGGTCCTTATAAGCCCTATAACCTACAAATTGAATCACGTCTGGAACTCACGCAAAACGTTCAGCAGAGCAGGGTTGAAAGTTTAAAATATTTTTTTTATAGTGTTAAGGGGTTCGTAGAAACTAGCACTCTCGCGTTTATCATAGGTCCTTATAAGCCCTATAACCTACAAATTGAATCACGTCTGGAACTCACGCAAAACGTTCAGCAGAGCAGGGTTGAAAGTTTAAAATATTTTTTTTATAATGTAAAGGGGTTCGTAGAAACTAGCACTCTCGCGTTTATCATAGGTCCTTATAAGCCCTAGAACCTACAAATTGAATTAAGTCTGGAACTCACGCAAAAAAACCAGCAGAGCAGGGTTGAAAGTTAAAAATATTTTTTTTTAAGTGTTAAGGGGTTTGTAGAAACTAGCACTCTCGCGTTTATCAGAGGTCCTTATAAGACCTATTACCTAATTTTTAAATCAAGTCTGGAACTCACGCAAAACGTTCAGCAGAGCAGGGTTGAAAGTTTAAAATATTTTTTTTATAGTGTTAAGGGGTTCGTAAAAACTAGCACTCTCGCGTTTATAATAGGTCCTTAAAAGTCCTATAACCTACAAATTGAGTTAAATCTGGAACTCACGCAAAACGACCAGCAGAGCAGGGTTGAAAGTTTAAAATATTTTTTTTATAGTGTTAAGGGGTTCGTAGAAACTAGCACTCTCGCGTTTATCATAGGTCCTTATAAGCCCTATAACCTACAAATTGAATCACGTCTGGAACTCACGCAAAACGTTCAGCAGAGCAGGGTTGAAAGTTTAAAATATTTTTTTTATAGTGTTAAGGGGTTCGTAGAAACTAGCACTCTCGCGTTTATCATAGGTCCTTATAAGCCCTATAACCTACAAATTGAATCACGTCTGGAACTCACGCAAAACGTTCAGCAGAGCAGGGTTGAAAGCTTAAAATATTTTTTTTATAGTGTTAAGGGGTTCGTAGAAACTAGCACTCTCGCGTTTATCATAGGTCCTTATAAGCCCTATAACCTACAAATTGAATCACGTCTGGAACTCACGCAAAACGTTCAGCAGAGCAGGGTTGAAAGCTTAAAATATTTTTTTTATAGTGTTAAGGGGTTCGTAGAAACTAGCACTCTCGCGTTTATCATAGGTCCTTATAAGCCCTATAACCTACAAATTGAATCACGTCTGGAACTCACGCAAAACGACCAGCAGAGCAGGGTTGAAAGTTAAAAATATTTTTTTTATATTGTTAAGGGGTTCGTAGAAACTAGCACTCTCAAGTTTATCATAGGTCCCTATAAGCCCTATAACCTACAAATTGAATCAAGTCTGGAACTCACGCAAAACGTTCAGCAGAGCAGGGTTGAAAGTTTAAAATATTTTTTTTATCGTGTTAAGGGGTTCGTAAAAACTAGCACTCTCGCGTTTATCATAGGTCCTTATAAGCCCTATAACCTACAAATTGAATCACGTCTGGAACTCACGCAAAACGTTCAGCAGAGCAGGGTTGAAAGTTTAAAATATTTTTTTTATAGTGTTAAGGGGTTCGTAGAAACTAGCACTCTCGCGTTTATCATAGGTCCTTATAAGCCCTATAACCTACAAATTGAATCACGTCTGGAACTCACGCAAAACGTTCAGCAGAGCAGGGTTGAAAGTTTAAAATATTTTTTTTATAGTGTTAAGGGGTTCGTAGAAACTAGCACTCTCGCGTTTATCATAGGTCCTTATAAGCCCTATAACCTACAAATTGAATCACGTCTGGAACTCACGCAAAACGTTCAGCAGAGCAGGGTTGAAAGTTTAAAATATTTTTTTTATATTGTTAAGGGGTTCGTAGAAACTAGCACTCTCAAGTTTATCATAGGTCCTTATAAGCCCTATAACCTACAAATTGAATCAAGTCTGGGACTCACGCAAAACGTTCAGCAGAGCAGGGTTGAAAGTTTAAAATATTTTTTTTATAGTGTAAAGGGGTTCGTAAAAACTAGCACTCTCACGTTTATAATAGGTCCTTAAAAGCCCTATAACCTACAAATTGAATCAAATCTGGAACTCACGCAAAACGACCAGCAGAGCAGGGTTGAAAGTTAAAAATATTTTTTTTATAGTGTTAAGGGGTTTGTAGAAACTAGCGCTCTCGCGTTTATCATAGGTCCTTATAAGCCCTATAACCTACAAATTGAATCACGTCTGGAACTCACGCAAAACGTTCAGCAGAGCAGGGTTGAAAGTTTAAAATATTTTTTTTATAGTGTTAAGGGGTTCGTAAAAACTAGCACTCTCGCGTTTATAATAGGTCCTTAAAAGTCCTATAACCTACAAATTGAGTTAAATCTGGAACTCACGCAAAACGACCAGCAGAGCAGGGTTGAAAGTTTAAAATATTTTTTTTATAGTGTTAAGGGGTTCGTAGAAACTAGCACTCTCGCGTTTATCATAGGTCCTTATAAGCCCTATAACCTACAAATTGAATCACGTCTGGAACTCACGCAAAACGTTCAGCAGAGCAGGGTTGAAAGTTTAAAATATTTTTTTTATAGTGTTAAGGGGTTCGTAGAAACTAGCACTCTCGCGTTTATCATAGGTCCTTATAAGCCCTATAACCTACAAATTGAATCACGTCTGGAACTCACGCAAAACGTTCAGCAGAGCAGGGTTGAAAGTTTTAAATATTTTTTTTATAGTGTTAAGGGGTTCGTAGAAACTAGCACTCTCGCGTTTATCATAGGTCCTTCTAAGCCCTATATTGTACAAATTGAATTACGTCTGGAACTCACGCAAAACGTTCAGCAGAGCAGGGTTGAAAGTTTAAAATATTTTTTTTATAGTGTTTAGGGGTTCGTAAAAACTAGCACTCTCGCGTTTATCATAGGTCCTTATAAGCCCTATAACCTACAAATTGAATTAAGTCTGGAACTCACGCAAAAAAACCAGCAGAGCAGGGTTGAAAGTTTAAAATATTTTTTTTATAGTGTTAAGGGGTTCGTAGAAACTAGCACTCTCGCGTTTATCATAGGTCCTTATAAGCCCTATAACCTACAAATTGAATCACGTCTGGAACTCACGCAAAACGTTCAGCAGAGCAGGGTTGAAAGCTTAAAATATTTTTTTTATAGTGTTAAGGGGTTCGTAGAAACTAGCACTCTCGCGTTTATCATAGGTCCTTATAAGCCCTATAACCTACAAATTGAATCACGTCTGGAACTCACGCAAAACGACCAGCAGAGCAGGGTTGAAAGTTAAAAATATTTTTTTTATATTGTTAAGGGGTTCGTAGAAACTAGCACTCTCGCGTTTATCATAGGTCCTTATAAGCCCTATAACCTACAAATTGAATCACGTCTGGAACTCACGCAAAACGTTCAGCAGAGCAGGGTTGAAAGTTTAAAATATTTTTTTTATAGTGTAAAGGGGTTCGTAGAAACTAGCACTCTCGCGTTTATCATAGGTCCTTATAAGCCCTAGAACCTACAAATTGAATTAAGTCTGGAACTCACGCAAAAAAACCAGCAGAGCAGGGTTGAAAGTTAAAAATATTTTTTTTTAAGTGTTAAGGGGTTTGTAGAAACTAGCACTCTCGCGTTTATCAGAGGTCCTTATAAGACCTATTACCTAATTTTTAAATCAAGTCTGGAACTCACGCAAAACGTTCAGCAGAGCAGGGTTGAAAGTTTAAAATATTTTTTTTATAGTGTTAAGGGGTTCGTAAAAACTAGCACTCTCGCGTTTATAATAGGTCCTTAAAAGTCCTATAACCTACAAATTGAGTTAAATCTGGAACTCACGCAAAACGACCAGCAGAGCAGGGTTGAAAGTTTAAAATATTTTTTTTATAGTGTTAAGGGGTTTGTAGAAACTAGCACTCTCGCGTTTATCATAGGTCCTTATAAGCCCTATAACCTACAAATTGAATCACGTCTGGAACTCACGCAAAACGTTCAGCAGAGCAGGGTTGAAAGTTTAAAATATTTTTTTTATAGTGTTAAGGGGTTCGTAGAAACTAGCACTCTCGCGTTTATCATAGGTCCTTATAAGCCCTATAACCTACAAATTGAATCACGTCTGGAACTCACGCAAAACGTTCAGCAGAGCAGGGTTGAAAGCTTAAAATATTTTTTTTATAGTGTTAAGGGGTTCGTAGAAACTAGCACTCTCGCGTTTATCATAGGTCCTTATAAGCCCTATAACCTACAAATTGAATCACGTCTGGAACTCACGCAAAACGTTCAGCAGAGCAGGGTTGAAAGTTTAAAATATTTTTTTTATAGTGTTAAGGGGTTCGTAGAAACTAGCACTCTCGCGTTTATCATAGGTCCTTATAAGCCCTATAACCTACAAATTGAATCACGTCTGGAACTCACGCAAAACGTTCAGCAGAGCAGGGTTGAAAGTTTAAAATATTTTTTTTATAATGTAAAGGGGTTCGTAGAAACTAGCACTCTCGCGTTTATCATAGGTCCTTATAAGCCCTAGAACCTACAAATTGAATTAAGTCTGGAACTCACGCAAAAAAACCAGCAGAGCAGGGTTGAAAATTTAAAATATTTTTTTTGTGGTGTTAAGGGGTTTGTAAAAACTAGTACTCTCGCGTTTATCATAGGTCCTTATAAGTTCTATAACCTACAAATTGAGTCAAGTCTGGAACTCACGCAAAAAAACCAGCAGAGCAGGGTTGAAAATTTAAAATATTTTTTTTGTGGTGTTAAGGGGTTCGTAAAAACTAGTACTCTCGCGTTTATCATAGGTCCTTATAAGCCCTATTACCTAGAATTTGAATCAAGTCTGGAACTCAACTGTCAACAAAAATCTGGAACGAAATGAATGAAACGAATGAAACGAATGAAATAAAGAAACGAATGAAACGAATGAAACGAATGAAAGAAAGAAACGAATGAAACGAATGAAACGAATGAAACGAATGAAACGAATGAAACGAATGAAACGAATGAAACGAATGAAACGAATGAAACGAATGAAACGAATGAAACGAATGAAACGAATGAAACGAATGAAACGAATGAAACGAATGAAACGAATGAAACGAATGAAACGAATGAAACGAATGAAACGAATGAAACGAATGAAACGAATGAAACGAATGAAACGAATGAAACGAATGAAACGAATGAAACGAATGAAACGAACGAAACGAATGAAACGAATGAAACGATCGATACGAATGAAATGAAATGAATAAAGTGAACAAAACAAATAAACCTAATTAAATACATAAATTAAATCAAAGATTTAAATAAAATTTAATGATTAAAAGTTATTTTATCTAGTGTTTGACTTTTGCTATACATTGACAATCTAAACATCATCGCATACGGCTAATTTTTGAGACTGATCCTTTTGTCAGCTAACATGGTGTCAAAACTGCAGCAAAACTGTCATTTCTAATTGTTTAGCAGAAAGAGTTGTTAGCTGCTGTTAACTTAACATATTAGGTTTCGTGTCAACCAATCAACTCGGAGCATTTAATGCTCGAAGCCAATCAAGGAACAGAATATTTTTATTATTGTAACCAGGGCAACTAGTGATTTGACTTGTTACTTTTTCAAGATCTGTTAAATTACCAGTGAAACAGTTGACGGGCGTACGTGTAACCCATTTTCCAATTGACAAGGGTTTTGAAAAATTGTTAACTAACTAATCGTCTCAGAAACCGGAAGGTAGTAGGCCGGCTTATGTCAAAAAAACAACCATAAGATTTTAGCACAAAACAAATTAAAACATCAAAATACTGTAAGGAAAAGTTGTAGTACCCAGGTTGATTTTCTGCTATCTTCACAAAGAAATTTCATAATTTCGCCTTGAAATCGAAAACCTTTCGTGCAGTACTCATAATAATAAATTAATCGTAGTGCCACCCGGTTGCCGAACATAATTTTAAGGTTTCTTATAACTAAAAATCACAACATCTTTTAAATTCAATCAATAACTATAAGCTTTTATAATCATTTACGACCACAGTTATCCATTTCGACAATTGAAAGACTATCGCTTAGCATGCTGGCTTGTGTCAGCAAAATAAACATGAATATTTGCGCAAAACAAATAAAAACATCAAAATATTGTAGGGAAAAGTTGTAATACCAAAGGTGATTTTCTGCGATCTTCACAAAGAAATTTCATAATTTCGAATTGAAAATCTAAGTTTTTAATACGAAACCATTTCGTGCAGTGCTCATAATAATAAATTAATCGTTGTGCCGCCCGGTTGACGAATATAATTTAAGGTTTTAGGTAGAGTTAACAACATACGAGTATTTTAAATTCAATCAATAACTGCTTTTCTAATCATTTACGACACAGTTAGTCATTGTGACAATCGAAACACTATCGCTTAGTATGCTGGCCTGTGTCAGCAAAATAAACTTGATGTATTAGCACAAAACAAATAAAAACATCAAAATATTGTACGAAAAAGTTGTAATACCAAAGGTGATTTTCTGTGATCTTCCTAAAGAAATTTCATATTTGCATCTTCTGTCTGAGTTCTTTGAAAATAGTTCTATTATTTTTCTATTCGTCAATCTTCTTCAACTTCCATAACTTATTTCTTGATTGATTTGGATAAGTAAAAGTATAAAATCAAACTAAAATGCCAGCCAAAACAGCGTACGATAAAATTGCTTTACAGGAAATTATATTAAATGCTGATTGTCTTTGCATTGATAATGATGGGCGTCTTTTTCCACCTTCCCATGAGGTGTATCGAACAATTTCAGATATGATGGCAGAGAAAGACTCCGTCATTACGCCCAAGCACATCTATACCATAATAAATGATAATCGCTGTGGGTTTAGAGATCTCATTATGCAAGAGTTCAATATTCAAATAAAAGAGTTGAGCAAATGCTCCGTTGAAAACGTGGGAGACCAGACCACCGATAGCAGTTTAACTGCTATGAACGTAACATTAGTAATATCGGAACAAAAATGGAAGATTATGAAACCCCAACAAAAGATGTATGGTAAGCGCATTTACTGGAAATTACGCCTAGGATGGGCTGACGTGGTTGCGGAAGCCTTATGGGTACAGCACCACTTAGACTGTGTTCTTGCATTCAAAAATCACAATGTGTATTTGAGTGCAACTTCAAAGTTTTACTTAACAATACAAGGATTCTGCCGAGAATGCAACGCAAAGGTTGATTTGACTCTAGTAAAAGAGCCAAAGAAAGGAGTTGATGTGGTTCTTCAATGCAACGTTGATGGAATCAAACCAGAATCTCATTCCAGAAAGAAAAGGAGACAACTAAGGGGTGCTCGTCGTCTCAAGGTGGCTGACTACTTGATAAATGGCCGAAAAGACGCAGTGTCCTGGCGACGCAAAGAAGCGGGCCGCATAAAAATATTTGGAGGTAATGATCCGCCAATCTTACCCAGCAACGAAGTCCTCCGTAAAGCTAAGGAACAGCGGCTGTTGAGCAAATTTGGATTGCAGTTCGGGAAACCTGCATTGAATTTACTCCACAGCGCTGAGCACGGTAGGCTAGTTGGTTCTATAAAATCTATCGGGCTATATCATTTTAAATGTATATATTGGCTACCCGAACAACTCCAAATGTACGTATCCCGCTGTAAAAACGACCCTAATAACGCTACATTAGCAATAGATGCAACTGGTGGCATTGCAAAGCAGGTAAATGAGCCAGATAAACAACACATTTTTTTGTATCAGTGTGTCCTCGTGACGAAAGATGGTAGCGTGCCAACCTTTCAGATGGTTTCGGCTGACCAACGCTCCATTATTGTCGCTGAGTTTTTGAGCCACATCCTTGCTGCGAACGCACCAATTCCACCGATCGTCGTAACAGATTTTGGGTGGTCTTTGCTGATTGCGGTAGCACGGATATTTGGCCAATGCGCAAGCTTAAACGATTATTTACAAAAGTGTTTTGATGCTATTGTGAACAAGTCGTCGTTACTGCCATCGACTTTTATGCGATTAGATGTGTGTCATCTAATATCAATGATTACTCGATGGCCCAGCTTAAAAGGAAACGATAAGTCATTGGTACGTCGATTTTATAAGCGGTGCGTTGGAAAAGCTTGCCAAATCTCAGATCTAAAAGACTTATCGTACTTTCTAGAATCTGTTCTCGTTGTTGCGCTAAGCAAGTGCATTGGGTCTGGACCAGATAATCAGCTCTTGCCATCGGTTGAACGGCTACGATTTTTAAACAATACGATCAAAGGAAGCGAATTTAAAAGTAGTCACGATGACGACGACGATAACGATGATCATGTTCCAAACAATAATGATGAAAAAACTAGCCTCAGCACTGATGAGGAAACCGTTAATAATGCTGGTAATAATGAAACGCAGGAACCAGGCTGGAAATCGTGGTGTGATGGATTATATGAGACAGCAGTTCAAATCGCTGATCAGTCATCGGAAGGCGATACGATCAACGCGTGCTACAACATCGATTTCGCAAAACGGTTAAAAAGGTACCTCCTTCCATATTCGCCTCTGTGGACTGCAATAATGGTGCCTATTTTCGGAAGAGGCTCTGCGACCGCCACCTCCGCATCAGTTGAATCTGAATTTTCCGATTTAAAAAGTCGTGAATTTCGGGGTGAAATACCAATGAGGATTGACAGATTCGTCAAACAACATCTTGAGCGAATCGACGACAAACTGAAGGAGCGCTCTAAGGAGTCAGACTGTTTGCCACAAACCGAAGTCATCCTGAAATCCAACGTCCTGGATAACTCAAACCACAATGAATCTTCGGAAGCACAATTACAAACAAGCACGATCAGAAGACTTGAGTCTGAAGAAACGTCAACTGATCTGAAAAACATCTTACCTAGCCTAGAGTCGAAAGTATCACAAACTGCAGTGACAGGGTTAAATGTTATCTCTGCTTCTGATTCTGCCTCTGGTACTAATGCGGGATGCCAAACGGCCCAGTTGTCTGGTAGTTCCAGTTTTTCTGATGACGATTGGTGCGTTGGTGATGCCTGGAAAAGTGTATTAAAAAAAAAAGGAAAACGGAAGGATGGAAACAACAGCTCACTAACTGCTGCGACAGTAACAGAAAGTAAGGACACTGTTTTCGATTCAACTGAAATAAAGAATGCTGGAACCAAAATGACTAGCTACGAAAATATAACAGAAAACGACTGGAACGTTCGTGAAGAATGGAGAGGTCTACACAAAAATGAAAAAAAGATGGATGAAAACGATGACTTAAAAAACAAAAAGCGTTCGAAACCTACGTGCTTTGATGATTGTCCAGAGTGGGATTACATCAAATACTCAAAAACTGCCCACGCTCCAGTTCTCTTAAATGGAAATATCTCAGGACCTATACGCCTAAACAATGAATACTTGAATGTAACATCGACGTGTGCCTTTGATTCAATTTTCCAGGTGATTCTTACTGGACTATTGGCAAATAAAACGTACTCAGTAAAATTAAAATCAACTGACTGCCCTATCATTAAAATGGCACAGAGTGTTAATGACAACAAAAAAATTCTGCGAGAACATTATGCCCAACGGTCGAAAATGTTAACAAACACTGGAATTTTTCAAGTCACGACGTATATGACAAATTTAAAGCGTTTAGATGCAGAGTGCAATGTTGCCCATTTAGCGGATTACCTCTTGGAGAAGGAGCCAAGCTACGAGTGTAGAGTAGACTGCTCCTGTGGGTATAAAAATTGTCAAAAGTATAATTTTATAAGCATCAATGTTGATGTAATTCTGTGTCGCGGTTTACATTTAGTCCAGGAAGCAATAGAAGATTGCATGATCTATAAAAAAACTTGCTTCAACTGCAAGAAAACGATTCCTTGCGTGAATAGGTATGGGTCCCACTTGATAATCGATACTGCCGTTATTAGCGATCCAGGTTATCCTAATAGAGATGCAATCATAGTTCCCAGATTGGGGGCACTGAAAAAAACTGTTGAGGTTGGGGAAAACAGTTATATGTTAACTGCTGTAATTGATTATAATAAAGAACAAAAACATTACACAACGTATGGGCTGACGGGCGAATACTGGTACAAGTATGACGGACTTATAAAAAAACGTATGTCAGCGTCAATAAGGACTGTTATAACTCCACATATAGTTATATATACCATATGTAACAACCTTTCAGCACAACAACAAAAAACTCAAACCTAGAAAGCTTACAAAATGATATTGACAAATCACCACGCTCTCTCACTGTCTCTCTAAGATAAGAAGTAATGTTATGGATTATAACAACGACATCAAAACAGAGGTTATTTAATCAAAAGTATAATAACAGTAACCTTTTCTAGGTTAAGGATGATAAAAATAATATCGATATAGAATTAAAAAAAAATAAAAAATAATAATAATAATAATAATGAACTTATACACAAACCAACATAATAAACAAAAATAAAAAACTAAAACAAAAAACAAAAAAAAAAACCAAAAAATACAAAAAAAAAAATTATAATGTACATAAAAAAAAACTAAAAACTAAAATAAGAAAAATCTAGATAAACCTAATAAAAACAAGAAAGAAACCAATCTTTAATTCATACAAATTAATATGAATAAACTTACTGTCTAGTAGTAACGTTGATATAATTAAATTAACGTTTTTCTAACAAGACAAATTGCAGCAGTATTAGGGATAAAAATAATAATACCTGATTAAAATGTGCATAAACTCAAAACATTAATACTGATAATTATCACAAAATAAAACTACAAAAAATAAACCCATTATCCAAAGTAACTAAATAGTTTTTCAAACAAAAAAAAATGCTGCAGTATTAAGGATAGTAATAATCATACTTGATTAAAATGTACACATACTCAAAACATTAGTAATGAAATTATATAATAATCACAAAAGAAAAACACAAAAAACAAAAAAAAAAACAAAAAAAAACAAAGCCACATAAAAAATTAAATAAGATTATAATTAAAAAAAAAACTTGTAATCATAATATAAATATGTATAAATGGTTTAAGTCTAGTAACTAAGTAAAACTTTTTCAAATTAAAACAAATTGCAGTCGTAATAAGGATGATAAAAATAATACAACCAAAAGAAAATGTTGAAACATAAACTCTAAAATGGTTGTGAACTAATATACCACAAATCAACATAATAAATTAAAAAAAGTACAATAATTAAAAAATTCAGACAACTATTCGTGTATAGAACAACAAAAAAAAATCACTCAGCATGTATAATATAAATCTTCAACAAACAAAATAATGATCAATAAAGAATTAAAAAAATATATACAAAAATTAGATATAACAAAATTATAGAAAGAAACCAATCTTTTAATCATACAAATTAATACTGTCTATTAACTAAATCAAAGTTTTTCTAACAAAAACAAATTGCAGCAGTAATTATGGATAGTAATAATAAAACTTGATTAAAATGTACATAAACTCAAAACATTAATAATGAACTCATATAATTATAGCAAAAGAAAAACAATAAAAACAAATAAAAATATTAAAAAAAAATGTACATAAAACCACATAAAAATTAAATAAGTTAAAAAAAAAAGAAAGAAACAAATATTTTAATCATATAAATATGTATAATGTAATTGTAAGTTTAAAAAACTTGAGAAACCGACTTCATTGTCAAACGGCTAAACCGATTTTAATCAAATTTGTTTGGGACAATCTGGACGTAAGAATAACCTTCCAAATAAAAAAATAATTTTATAAATCGGTTCATAAATGACGGAGGCATGCAGTTACAAACATTAAAATAAATATTTAAAAAAAATGGCAGCACCGATTTTAATAAAATTAAAATGGGACCAATCTGGAAGTAGTACCTTTCAGATAAAAACATAATTTTTCAAATCGGCTCACAAATGACGAAGTTATGCGGTAACAACAAACATTAAAAAAAAAAAAAAATACAACCGAATTGAGAAACTCCTCCTTTTTGATTGGAAGTCGGTTAAAAACTACTAAAGTCAAGTAGTTAAAGTCTACTAGCTAAAATTAACTTAAAGACTATAAATATTGAACACACACATCATCATAATAAAGAGAAAAAAATAAGATGAATAATAATAATAATAAATAATAAATATTGTGGACAATTCACACAACACTGCCCAGCCCCAAACTAAGCAGAGCTTGTAATATGGGAACCGGATAGCTGATTTAATACTTGAATACATTTTTTTTTTGTAAATACATACAGAGAAAAAAAAAAAAATTGTAGAAAATAAACACATACAACCACATAAAAAAATGGATTATTCCCATTTGTCCCCCTTCATGCCACCTGAAGGGAAAGAACTCCATACTGTAGATAGAAAGTTTAACTCGGAGAAAACATTCCTTTATTTTTAAAAAGAAATCAAACTGTAACCGTGAAAAAAATATTGAAAACCTTCAACCCTGCTTCGCTGGATTTTCAACGTCAGTTCAAGGCTTGATTCAAATTGTAGGTTATGGGTCTTATAAGAACCTATGATAAACGCGAGAGTGCTAGTTTGAACGAACCCCTTAACGCTATAAAAAAAATATTTTAAACTTTCAACCCTGCTCTGCTGGTTTTTTAGCGTGAGTTCCAGACTTGATTCAATTTGTAGGTTATAGGGCTCATAAGGACCTATGATAAACGTGAGAGTGCTACTTTTTACGAACCCCTTAACACTATAAAAAAATATTTTAAACTTTCAACCCTGCTCTGCTGAACGTTTTGCGTGAGTTCCAGACGTAATTCAATTTGTATAATATAGGGCTTATAAGAACCTATGATAAACGCGAGAGTGCTAGTTTGAACGAACCCCTTAACGCTATAAAAAAAATATTTTAAACTTTCAACCCTGCTCTGCTGGTTTTTTTGCGTGAGTTCCAGACTTAATTCAATTTGTAGGTTATAGGGCTTATAAGGACCTATGATAAACGCGAGAGTGCTAGTTTTTACGAACCCCTAAACACTATAAAAAAATATTTTAAACTTTCAACCCTGCTCTGCTGAACGTTTTGCGTGAGTTCCAGACGTAATTCAATTTGTATAATATAGGGCTTATAAGGACCTATGATAAACGCGAGAGTGCTAGTTTCTACGAACCCCTTAACACTATAAAAAAAATATTTTAAACTTTCAACCCTGCTCTGCTGAACGTTTTGCGTGAGTTCCAGACGTGATTCAATTTGTAGGTTATAGGGCTTATAAGGACCTATGATAAACGCGAGAGTGCTAGTTTCTACGAACCCCTTAACACTATAAAAAAAATATTTTAAACTTTCAACCCTGCTCTGCTGAACGTTTTGCGTGAGTTCCAGACGTAATTCAATTTGTATAATATAGGGCTTATAAGGACCTATGATAAACGTGAGAGTGCTAGTTTCTACGAACCCCTTAACACTATAAAAAAAATATTTTAAACTTTCAACCCTGCTCTGCTGAACGTTTTGCGTGAGTTCCAGACGTGATTCAATTTGTAGGTTATAGGGCTTATAAGGACCTATGATAAACGCGAGAGTGCTAGTTTCTACGAACCCCTTAACACTATAAAAAAAATATTTTAAACTTTCAACCCTGCTCTGCTGAACGTTTTGCGTGAGTTCCAGACGTGATTTAATTTGTAGGTTATAGGGCTTATAAGGACCTATGATAAACGCGAGAGTGCTAGTTTCTACGAACCCCTTAACACTATAAAAAAAATATTTTAAACTTTCAACCCTGCTCTGCTGGTCGTTTTGCGTGAGTTCCAGATTTAATTCAATTTGTAGGTTATAGGGCTTTTAAGGACCTATGATAAACGCGAGAGTGCTAGTTTTTACGAACCCCTTAACACTATAAAAAAAATATTTTAAACTTTCAACCCTGCTCTGCTGAACGTTTTGCGTGAGTTCCAGACTTGATTCAATTTGTAGGTTATAGGGCTTATAAGGACCTATGATAAACGCGAGAGTGCTAGTTTCTACAAACCCCTTAACACTATAAAAAAAATAATTTAAACTTTCAACCCTGCTCTGCTGGTTTTTTTGCGTGAGTTCCAGACTTAATTCAATTTGTAGGTTATAGGGCTTATAAGGACCTATGATAAACGCGAGAGTGCTAGTTTCTACGAATCCCTTAACACTATAAAAAAAATATTTTAAACTTTCAACCCTGCTCTGCTGAACGTTTTGCGTGAGTTCCAGACGTAATTCAATTTGTATAATATAGGGCTTATAAGGACCTATGATAAACGTGAGAGTGCTAGTTTCTACGAACCCCTTAACACTATAAAAAAAATATTTTAAACTTTCAACCCTGCTCTGCTGAACGTTTTGCGTGAGTTCCAGACGTGATTCAATTTGTAGGTTATAGGGCTTATAAGGACCTATGATAAACGCGAGAGTGCTAGTTTCTACGAACCCCTTAACACTATAAAAAAAATATTTTAAACTTTCAACCCTGCTCTGCTGAACGTTTTGCGTGAGTTCCAGACGTGATTTAATTTGTAGGTTATAGGGCTTATAAGGACCTATGATAAACGCGAGAGTGCTAGTTTCTACGAACCCCTTAACACTATAAAAAAAATATTTTAAACTTTCAACCCTGCTCTGCTGGTCGTTTTGCGTGAGTTCCAGATTTAATTCAATTTGTAGGTTATAGGGCTTTTAAGGACCTATGATAAACGCGAGAGTGCTAGTTTCTACAAACCCCTTAACACTATAAAAAAAATAATTTAAACTTTCAACCCTGCTCTGCTGGTTTTTTTGCGTGAGTTCCAGACTTAATTCAATTTGTAGGTTATAGGGCTTATAAGGACCTATGATAAACGCGAGAGTGCTAGTTTCTACGAATCCCTTAACACTATAAAAAAAATATTTTAAACTTTCAACCCTGCTCTGCTGAACGGTTTGCGTGAGTTCCAGACGAAATTCAATTTGTAAGTTATAGGGCTTATAAGGACCTATGATAAACGCGAGAGTGCTAGTTTTTACGAACCCCTTATCACTATAAAAAAAATATTTTAAACTTTCAACCCTGCTCTGCTGAACGGTTTGCGTGAGTTCCAGACTTAATTCAATTTGTAAGTTATAGGGCTTATAAGGACCTATGATAAACACGAGAGTGCTAGTTTCTACGAACCCCTTAACACTATAAAAAAAATATTTTAAACTTTCAACCCTGCTCTGCTGAACGTTTTGCGTGAGTTCCAGACGTGATTTAATTTGTAGGTTATAGGGCTTATAAGGACCTATGATAAACGCGAGAGTGCTAGTTTCTACGAACCCCTTAACACTATAAAAAAAATATTTTAAACTTTCAACCCTGCTCTGCTGGTCGTTTTGCGTGAGTTCCAGATTTAATTCAATTTGTAGGTTATAGGGCTTTTAAGGACCTATGATAAACGCGAGAGTGCTAGTTTTTACGAACCCCTTAACACTATAAAAAAAATATTTTAAACTTTCAACCCTGCTCTGCTGAACGTTTTGCGTGAGTTCCAGACTTGATTCAATTTGTAGGTTATAGGGCTTATAAGGACCTATGATAAACGCGAGAGTGCTAGTTTCTACAAACCCCTTAACACTATAAAAAAAATAATTTAAATTTTCAACCCTGCTCTGCTGGTTTTTTTGCGTGAGTTCCAGACTTAATTCAATTTGTAGGTTATAGGGCTTATAAGGACCTATGATAAACGCGAGAGTGCTAGTTTCTACGAATCCCTTAACACTATAAAAAAAATATTTTAAACTTTCAACCCTGCTCTGCTGAACGGTTTGCGTGAGTTCCAGACGAAATTCAATTTGTAAGTTATAGGGCTTATAAGGACCTATGATAAACGCGAGAGTGCTAGTTTTTACGAACCCCTTATCACTATAAAAAAAATATTTTAAACTTTCAACCCTGCTCTGCTGAACGGTTTGCGTGAGTTCCAGACTTAATTCAATTTGTAAGTTATAGGGCTTATAAGGACCTATGATAAACACGAGAGTGCTAGTTTCTACGAACCCCTTAACAATATAAAAAAAATATTTTAAACTTTCAACCCTGCTCTGCTGAACGTTTTGCGTGAGTTCCAGACGTGATTTAATTTGTAGGTTATAGGGCTTATAAGGACCTATGATAAACGCGAGAGTGCTAGTTTCTACGAACCCCTTAACACTATAAAAAAAATATTTTAAACTTTCAACCCTGCTCTGCTGGTCGTTTTGCGTGAGTTCCAGATTTAATTCAATTTGTAGGTTATAGGGCTTTTAAGGACCTATGATAAACGCGAGAGTGCTAGTTTTTACGAACCCCTTAACACTATAAAAAAAATATTTTAAACTTTCAACCCTGCTCTGCTGAACGTTTTGCGTGAGTTCCAGACTTGATTCAATTTGTAGGTTATAGGGCTTATAAGGACCTATGATAAACGCGAGAGTGCTAGTTTCTACAAACCCCTTAACACTATAAAAAAAATAATTTAAACTTTCAACCCTGCTCTGCTGGTTTTTTTGCGTGAGTTCCAGACTTAATTCAATTTGTAGGTTATAGGGCTTATAAGGACCTATGATAAACGCGAGAGTGCTAGTTTCTACGAATCCCTTAACACTATAAAAAAAATATTTTAAACTTTCAACCCTGCTCTGCTGAACGGTTTGCGTGAGTTCCAGACGAAATTCAATTTGTAAGTTATAGGGCTTATAAGGACCTATGATAAACGCGAGAGTGCTAGTTTTTACGAACCCCTTATCACTATAAAAAAAATATTTTAAACTTTCAACCCTGCTCTGCTGAACGGTTTGCGTGAGTTCCAGACTTAATTCAATTTGTAAGTTATAGGGCTTATAAGGACCTATGATAAACACGAGAGTGCTAGTTTCTACGAACCCCTTAACACTATAAAAAAAATATTTTAAACTTTCAACCCTGCTCTGCTGAACGTTTTGCGTGAGTTCCAGACGTGATTTAATTTGTAGGTTATAGGGCTTATAAGGACCTATGATAAACGCGAGAGTGCTAGTTTCTACGAACCCCTTAACACTATAAAAAAAATATTTTAAACTTTCAACCCTGCTCTGCTGGTCGTTTTGCGTGAGTTCCAGATTTAATTCAATTTGTAGGTTATAGGGCTTTTAAGGACCTATGATAAACGCGAGAGTGCTAGTTTTTACGAACCCCTTAACACTATAAAAAAAATATTTTAAACTTTCAACCCTGCTCTGCTGAACGTTTTGCGTGAGTTCCAGACTTGATTCAATTTGTAGGTTATAGGGCTTATAAGGACCTATGATAAACGCGAGAGTGCTAGTTTCTACAAACCCCTTAACACTATAAAAAAAATAATTTAAACTTTCAACCCTGCTCTGCTGGTTTTTTTGCGTGAGTTCCAGACTTAATTCAATTTGTAGGTTATAGGGCTTATAAGGACCTATGATAAACGCGAGAGTGCTAGTTTCTACGAATCCCTTAACACTATAAAAAAAATATTTTAAACTTTCAACCCTGCTCTGCTGAACGGTTTGCGTGAGTTCCAGACGAAATTCAATTTGTAAGTTATAGGGCTTATAAGGACCTATGATAAACGCGAGAGTGCTAGTTTTTACGAACCCCTTATCACTATAAAAAAAATATTTTAAACTTTCAACCCTGCTCTGCTGAACGGTTTGCGTGAGTTCCAGACTTAATTCAATTTGTAAGTTATAGGGCTTATAAGGACCTATGATAAACACGAGAGTGCTAGTTTCTACGAACCCCTTAACAATATAAAAAAAATATTTTAAACTTTCAACCCTGCTCTGCTGAACGTTTTGCGTGAGTTCCAGACGTGATTTAATTTGTAGGTTATAGGGCTTATAAGGACCTATGATAAACGCGAGAGTGCTAGTTTCTACGAACCCCTTAACACTATAAAAAAAATATTTTAAACTTTCAACCCTGCTCTGCTGAACGTTTTGCGTGAGTTCCAGACGTGATTCAATTTGTAGGTTATAGGGCTTATAAGGACCTATGATAAACGCGAGAGTGCTAGTTTCTACGAACCCCTTAACACTATAAAAAAAATATTTTAAACTTTCAACCCTGCTCTGCTGGTCGTTTTGCGTGAGTTCCAGATTTAATTCAATTTTTAGGTTATAGGGCTTTTAAGGACCTATTATAAACGCGAGAGTGCTAGTTTTTACGAACCCCTTAACACTATAAAAAAAATATTTTAAACTTTCAACCCTGCTCTGCTGGTTTTTTTGCGTGAGTTCCAGACTTAATTCAATTTGTAGATTATAGGGCTTATAAGGACCTATGATAAACGCGAGAGTGCTAGTTTCTACGAATCCCTTAACACTATAAAAAAAATATTTTAAACTTTCAACCCTGCTCTGCTGAACGGTTTGCGTGAGTTCCAGACGAAATTCAATTTGTAAGTTATAGGGCTTATAAGGACCTATGATAAACGCGAGAGTGCTAGTTTTTACGAACCCCTTATCACTATAAAAAAAATATTTTAAACTTTCAACCCTGCTCTGCTGAACGTTTTGCGTGAGTTCCAGACGTGATTCAATTTGTAGGTTATAGGGCTTATAAGGACCTATGATAAACGCGAGAGTGCTAGTTTCTACGAACCCCTTAACATTATAAAAAAAATATTTTAAACTTTCAACCCTGCTCTGCTGAACGTTTTGCGTGAGTTCCAGACGTGATTCAATTTGTAGGTTATAGGGCTTATAAGGACCTATGATAAACGCGAGAGTGCTAGTTTCTACGAACCCCTTAACACTATAAAAAAAATATTTTAAACTTTCAACCCTGCTCTGCTGGTCGTTTTGCGTGAGTTCCAGATTTAATTCAATTTTTAGGTTATAGGGCTTTTAAGGACCTATTATAAACGCGAGAGTGCTAGTTTTTACGAACCCCTTAACACTATAAAAAAAATATTTTAAACTTTCAACCCTGCTCTGCTGAACGTTTTGCGTGAGTTCCAGACTTGATTCAATTTGTAGGTAATAGGGCTTATAAGGAACTATGATAAGCGCGAGAGTGCTAGTTTCTACGAACCCCTTAACACTATAAAAAAAATATTTTAAACTTTCAACCCTGCTCTGCTGGTTTTTTTGCGTGAGTTCCAGACTTAATTCAATTTGTAGGTTATAGGGCTTATAAGGACCTATGATAAACGCGAGAGTGCTAGTTTTTACGAACCCCTAAACACTATAAAAAAATATTTTAAACTTTCAACCCTGCTCTGCTGAACGTTTTGCGTGAGTTCCAGACGTAATTCAATTTGTATAATATAGGGCTTATAAGGACCTATGATAAACGCGAGAGTGCTAGTTTCTACGAACCCCTTAACACTATAAAAAAAATATTTTAAACTTTCAACCCTGCTCTGCTGAACGTTTTGCGTGAGTTCCAGACGTGATTCAATTTGTAGGTTATAGGGCTTATAAGGACCTATGATAAACGCGAGAGTGCTAGTTTCTACGAACCCCTTAACACTATAAAAAAAATATTTTAAACTTTCAACCCTGCTCTGCTGAACGTTTTGCGTGAGTTCCAGACGTAATTCAATTTGTATAATATAGGGCTTATAAGGACCTATGATAAACGTGAGAGTGCTAGTTTCTACGAACCCCTTAACACTATAAAAAAAATATTTTAAACTTTCAACCCTGCTCTGCTGAACGTTTTGCGTGAGTTCCATACGTGATTCAATTTGTAGGTTATAGGGCTTATAAGGACCTATGATAAACGCGAGAGTGCTAGTTTCTACAAACCCCTTAACACTATAAAAAAAATAATTTAAACTTTCAACCCTGCTCTGCTGGTTTTTTTGCGTGAGTTCCAGACTTAATTCAATTTGTAGGTTATAGGGCTTATAAGGACCTATGATAAACGCGAGAGTGCTAGTTTCTACGAATCCCTTAACACTATAAAAAAAATATTTTAAACTTTCAACCCTGCTCTGCTGAACGGTTTGCGTGAGTTCCAGACGAAATTCAATTTGTAAGTTATAGGGCTTATAAGGACCTATGATAAACGCGAGAGTGCTAGTTTTTACGAACCCCTTATCACTATAAAAAAAATATTTTAAACTTTCAACCCTGCTCTGCTGAACGGTTTGCGTGAGTTCCATACGTGATTCAATTTGTAGGTTATAGGGCTTATAAGGACCTATGATAAACGCGAGAGTGCTAGTTTCTACAAACCCCTTAACACTATAAAAAAAATAATTTAAACTTTCAACCCTGCTCTGCTGGTTTTTTTGCGTGAGTTCCAGACTTAATTCAATTTGTAGGTTATAGGGCTTATAAGGACCTATGATAAACGCGAGAGTGCTAGTTTCTACGAATCCCTTAACACTATAAAAAAAATATTTTAAACTTTCAACCCTGCTCTGCTGAACGTTTTGCGTGAGTTCCAGACTTGATTCAATTTGTAGGTAATAGGGCTTATAAGGAACTATGATAAGCGCGAGAGTGCTAGTTTCTACGAACCCCTTAACACTATAAAAAAAATATTTTAAACTTTCAACCCTGCTCTGCTGGTTTTTTTGCGTGAGTTCCAGACTTAATTCAATTTGTAGGTTATAGGGCTTATAAGGACCTATGATAAACGCGAGAGTGCTAGTTTTTACGAACCCCTAAACACTATAAAAAAATATTTTAAACTTTCAACCCTGCTCTGCTGAACGTTTTGCGTGAGTTCCAGACGTAATTCAATTTGTATAATATAGGGCTTATAAGGACCTATGATAAACGCGAGAGTGCTAGTTTCTACGAACCCCTTAACACTATAAAAAAAATATTTTAAACTTTCAACCCTGCTCTGCTGAACGTTTTGCGTGAGTTCCAGACGTGATTCAATTTGTAGGTTATAGGGCTTATAAGGACCTATGATAAACGCGAGAGTGCTAGTTTCTACGAACCCCTTAACACTATAAAAAAAATATTTTAAACTTTCAACCCTGCTCTGCTGAACGTTTTGCGTGAGTTCCAGACGTGATTCAATTTGTAGGTTATAGGGCTTATAAGGACCTATGATAAACGCGAGAGTGCTAGTTTCTACGAACCCCTTAACACTATAAAAAAAATATTTTAAACTTTCAACCCTGCTCTGCTGAACGTTTTGCGTGAGTTCCAGACGTGATTCAATTTGTAGGTTATAGGGCTTATAAGGACCTATGATAAACGCGAGAGTGCTAGTTTCTACGAACCCCTTAACACTATAAAAAAAATATTTTAAACTTTCAACCCTGCTCTGCTGGTTGTTTTGCGTGAGTTCCAGATTTGATTCAATTTGTAGGTTATAGGGCTTTTAAGGACCTATTATAAACGCGAGAGTGCTAGTTTTTACGAACCCCTTAACACTATAAAAAAAATATTTTAAACTTTCAACCCTGCTCTGCTGAACGTTTTGCGTGAGTTCCATTCGTGATTTAATTTGTAGGTTATAGGGCTTATAAGGACCTATGATAAACGCGAGAGTGCTAGTTTCTACGAACCCCTTAACACTATAAAAAAAATATTTTAAACTTTCAACCCTGCTCTGCTGGTCGTTTTGCGTGAGTTCCAGATTTAATTCAATTTTTAGGTTATAGGGCTTTTAAGGACCTATGATAAACGCGAGAGTGCTAGTTTTTACGAACCCCTTAACACTATAAAAAAAATATTTTAAACTTTCAACCCTGCTCTGCTGAACGTTTTGCGTGAGTTCCAGACTTGATTCAATTTGTAGGTTATAGGGCTTATAAGGACCTATGATAAACGCGAGAGTGCTAGTTTCTACAAACCCCTTAACACTATAAAAAAAATAATTTAAACTTTCAACCCTGCTCTGCTGGTTTTTTTGCGTGAGTTCCAGACTTAATTCAATTTGTAGATTATAGGGCTTATAAGGACCTATGATAAACGCGAGAGTGCTAGTTTCTACGAATCCCTTAACACTATAAAAAAAATATTTTAAACTTTCAACCCTGCTCTGCTGAACGGTTTGCGTGAGTTCCAGACGAAATTCAATTTGTAAGTTATAGGGCTTATAAGGACCTATGATAAACGCGAGAGTGCTAGTTTTTACGAACCCCTTATCACTATAAAAAAAATATTTTAAACTTTCAACCCTGCTCTGCTGAACGGTTTGCGTGAGTTCCAGACGTAATTCAATTTGTAAGTTATAGGGCTTATAAGGACCTATGATAAACTTGAGAGTGCTAGTTTCTACGAACCCCTTAACAATATAAAAAAAATATTTTAAACTTTCAACCCTGCTCTGCTGAACGTTTTGCGTGAGTTCCAGACGTGATTCAATTTGTAGGTTATAGGGCTTATAAGGACCTATGATAAACGCGAGAGTGCTAGTTTCTACGAACCCCTTAACACTATAAAAAAAATATTTTAAACTTTCAACCCTGCTCTGCTGGTCGTTTTGCGTGAGTTCCAGATTTAATTCAATTTTTAGGTTATAGGGCTTTTAAGGACCTATTATAAACGCGAGAGTGCTAGTTTTTACGAACCCCTTAACACTATAAAAAAAATATTTTAAACTTTCAACCCTGCTCTGCTGAACGTTTTGCGTGAGTTCCAGACTTGATTCAATTTGTAGGTAATAGGGCTTATAAGGAACTATGATAAGCGCGAGAGTGCTAGTTTCTACGAACCCCTTAACACTATAAAAAAAATATTTTAAACTTTCAACCCTGCTCTGCTGGTTTTTTTGCGTGAGTTCCAGACTTAATTCAATTTGTAGGTTATAGGGCTTATAAGGACCTATGATAAACGCGAGAGTGCTAGTTTTTACGAACCCCTAAACACTATAAAAAAATATTTTAAACTTTCAACCCTGCTCTGCTGAACGTTTTGCGTGAGTTCCAGACGTAATTCAATTTGTATAATATAGGGCTTATAAGGACCTATGATAAACGCGAGAGTGCTAGTTTCTACGAACCCCTTAACACTATAAAAAAAATCGGTTGTCTGTAAAGTCGGTATACTGACGATAGTTGAACGTGATAACGTCATATGAAAATACTGATGGAATGGTTGCATTTTTCAAAAGAAAATTTTAGTTTTACTGAATTGAATTGAATGTGAATGAAACTGAATGATACTGAATGAAACTGAATGAAACTGAATGAAACTGAATGAAACTGAATGGAACTGAATGAAAATCCGGACCCGGACCCGGACCCGGACCCAGACTGAACCCTTACCCTCATTTACCTTTACCCTCATTTACCCTTACCCATTACGGGCTCGGGCTCAGGTAAATGGAACGACGAAACGACGTAACGACGCATGAGTCATGTTTTTTCGTGCGTGCAGCCGGCTCCATCGATTTATAAGACGTTATCACGTCAAAAAATATTTTAAACTTTCAACCCTGCTCTGCTGAACGTTTTGCGTGAGTTCCAGACGTGATTCAATTTGTAGGTTATAGGGCTTATAAGGACCTATGATAAACGCGAGAGTGCTAGTTTCTACGAACCCCTTAACACTATAAAAAAAATATTTTAAACTTTCAACCCTGCTCTGCTGAACGTTTTGCGTGAGTTCCAGACGTAATTCAATTTGTATAATATAGGGCTTATAAGGACCTATGATAAACGTGAGAGTGCTAGTTTCTACGAACCCCTTAACACTATAAAAAAAATATTTTAATTTTTCAACCCTGCTCTGCTGAACGTTTTGCGTGAGTTCCAGACGTGATTCAATTTGTAGGTTATAGGGCTTATAAGGAAGGACCTATGATAAACGTGAGAGTGCTAGTTTCTACGAACCCCTTAACACTATAAAAAAAATATTTTAAACTTTCAACCCTGCTCTGCTGAACGTTTTGCGTGAGTTCCAGACGTGATTTAATTTGTAGGTTATAGGGCTTATAAGGACCTATGATAAACGCGAGAGTGCTAGTTTCTACGAACCCCTTAACACTATAAAAAAAATATTTTAAACTTTCAACCCTGCTCTGCTGGTCGTTTTGCGTGAGTTCCAGATTTAATTCAATTTGTAGGTTATAGGGCTTTTAAGGACCTATGATAAACGCGAGAGTGCTAGTTTTTACGAACCCCTTAACACTATAAAAAAAATATTTTAAACTTTCAACCCTGCTCTGCTGAACGTTTTGCGTGAGTTCCAGACTTGATTCAATTTGTAGGTTATAGGGCTTATAAGGACCTATGATAAACGCGAGAGTGCTAGTTTCTACAAACCCCTTAACACTATAAAAAAAATAATTTAAACTTTCAACCCTGCTCTGCTGGTTTTTTTGCGTGAGTTCCAGACTTAATTCAATTTGTAGGTTATAGGGCTTATAAGGACCTATGATAAACGCGAGAGTGCTAGTTTCTACGAATCCCTTAACACTATAAAAAAAATATTTTAAACTTTCAACCCTGCTCTGCTGAACGGTTTGCGTGAGTTCCAGACGAAATTCAATTTGTAAGTTATAGGGCTTATAAGGACCTATGATAAACGCGAGAGTGCTAGTTTTTACGAACCCCTTATCACTATAAAAAAAATATTTTAAACTTTCAACCCTGCTCTGCTGAACGGTTTGCGTGAGTTCCAGACGTAATTCAATTTGTAAGTTATAGGGCTTATAAGGACCTATGATAAACTTGAGAGTGCTAGTTTCTACGAACCCCTTAACAATATAAAAAAAATATTTTAAACTTTCAACCCTGCTCTGCTGAACGTTTTGCGTGAGTTCCAGACGTGATTCAATTTGTAGGTTATAGGGCTTATAAGGACCTATGATAAACGCGAGAGTGCTAGTTTCTACGAACCCCTTAACACTATAAAAAAAATATTTTAAACTTTCAACCCTGCTCTGCTGGTCGTTTTGCGTGAGTTCCAGATTTAATTCAATTTTTAGGTTATAGGGCTTTTAAGGACCTATTATAAACGCGAGAGTGCTAGTTTTTACGAACCCCTTAACACTATAAAAAAAATATTTTAAACTTTCAACCCTGCTCTGCTGAACGTTTTGCGTGAGTTCCAGACTTGATTCAATTTGTAGGTTATAGGGCTTATAAGGAACTATGATAAACGCGAGAGTGCTAGTTTCTACGAACCCCTTAACACTATAAAAAAAATATTTTAAACTTTCAACCCTGCTCTGCTGGTTTTTTTGCGTGAGTTCCAGACTTAATTCAATTTGTAGGTTATAGGGCTTATAAGGACCTATGATAAACGCGAGAGTGCTAGTTTTTACGAACCCCTAAACACTATAAAAAAAATATTTTAAACTTTCAACCCTGCTCTGCTGAACGTTTTGCGTGAGTTCCAGACGTAATTCAATTTGTACAATATAGGGCTTAGAAGGACCTATGATAAACGCGAGAGTGCTAGTTTCTACGAACCCCTTAACACTATAAAAAAAATATTTAAAACTTTCAACCCTGCTCTGCTGAACGTTTTGCGTGAGTTCCAGACGTGATTCAATTTGTAGGTTATAGGGCTTATAAGGACCTATGATAAACGCGAGAGTGCTAGTTTCTACGAACCCCTTAACACTATAAAAAAAATATTTTAAACTTTCAACCCTGCTCTGCTGGTCGTTTTGCGTGAGTTCCAGATTTAATTCAATTTGTAGGTTATAGGGCTTTTAAGGACCTATGATAAACGCGAGAGTGCTAGTTTTTACGAACCCCTTAACACTATAAATAAAATATTTTAAACTTTCAACCCTGCTCTGCTGATTGTTTTGCGTGAGTTCCAGACTTGATTCAATTTGTAGGTTATAGGGCTTATAAGGACCTATGATAAACGCGAGAGTGCTAGTTTCTACGAACCCCTTAACACTATAAAAAAAATATTTTAAACTTTCAACCCTGCTCTGCTGGTTTTTTTGCGTGAGTTCCAGACTTAATTCAATTTGTAGGTTATAGGGCTTATAAGGACCTATGATAAACGCGAGAGTGCTAGTTTTTACGAACCCCTTAACACTATAAAAAAAATATTTTAAACTTTCAACCCTGCTCTGCTGAACGGTTTGCGTGAGTTCCAGACTTGATTCAATTTGTAGGTTATAGGGCTTATAAGGACCTATGATAAACGCGAGAGTGCTGGTTTCTACGAACCCCTTAACACTATAAAAAAAATAATTTAAACTTTCAACCCTGCTCTGCTGGTTTTTTTGCGTGAGTTCCAGACTTAATTCAATTTGTAGGGTATAGGGCTTATAAGGACCTATGATAAACTTGAGAGTGCTAGTTTCTACGAACCCCTTAACAATATAAAAAAATTATTTTAAACTTTCAACCCTGCTCTGCTGAACGTTTTGCGTGAGTTCCAGACGTGATTCAATTTGTAGGTTATAGGGCTTATAAGGACCTATGATAAACGCGAGAGTGCTAGTTTCTACGAACCCCTTAACACTATAAAAAAAATATTTTAAACTTTCAACCCTGCTCTGCTGAACGGTTTGCGTGAGTTCCAGACGTAATTCAATTTGTAAGTTATAGGGCTTATAAGGACCTATGATAAACTTGAGAGTGCTAGTTTCTACGAACCCCTTAACACTATAAAAAAAATATTTTAAACTTTCAACCCTGCTCTGCTGAACGTTTTGCGTGAGTTCCAGACGTGATTCAATTTGTAGGTTATAGGGCTTATAAGGACCTATGATAAACGCGAGAGTGCTAGTTTCTACGAACCCCTTAACACTATAAAAAAAATATTTTAAACTTTCAACCCTGCTCTGCTGAACGTTTTGCGTGAGTTCCAGACTTGATTCAATTTGTAGGTTATAGGGCTTATAAGGACCTATGATAAACGCGAGAGTGCTATTTTCTACGAACCCCTTAACACTATAAAAAAAATATTTTAAACTTTCAACCCTGCTCTGCTGGTTTTTTTGCGTGAGTTCCAGACTTGATTCAATTTGTAGGTAATAGGTCTTATAAGGACCTATGATAAACGCGAGAGTGCTAGTTTTTACGAACCCCTTAACACTATAAAAAAAATATTTTAAATTTTCAACCCTGCTCTGCTGGTTTTTTTGCGTGAGTTCTAGACTTGATTCAATTTGTAGGTAATAGGTCTTATAAGGACCTATGATAAACGCGAGAGTGCTAGTTTTTACGAACCCCTTAACACTATAAAAAAAATATTTTAAATTTTCAACCCTGCTCTGCTGGTTTTTTTGCGTGAGTTCTAGACTTGATTCAATTTGTAGGTAATAGGTCTTATAAGGACCTATGATAAACGCGAGAGTGCTAGTTTTTACGAACCCCTTAACACTATAAAAAAAATATTTTAAACTTTCAACCCTGCTCTGCTGGTTTTTTTGCGTGAGTTCCAGACTTGATTCAAGTTCTAGGTAGTAGCTCTAGTATGGATCTATGAGAGACGAAAGAGTTCTAGCTCTTGCAAACTGTTTAAAACCATAAAAAAAATATTAATATTTTTTGTTCAAATCACTTTTTTCAGGTTTTCAGGCCAGAACTATTTCTGAAAAGTATCAGGAACTGTAGAGCAGAGCTTTAGGCACATGAAAATATTTTTTTTTATTTTATTGGTGAAAAATGATCTGCTACGGGAAGTTGGCAGAGCATATTTTCAATTGTTTTTTTTTCAGGTTTTCAGGCCAGAACTATTCCTGAAAAGTATCAGGAACTGTAGAACTATGCTGCATGCGAATAGAACTCACTTTTTTTTTTGATCTGCTGGACAATGATCTGCTAAGTTCACACGCATACCATTTTGTTTGTAATTCGGCAGACCTCTGGTCTGATAGCACGAATGTTTTTCTGCGCTGACGCTGTTTAGTTATTGTTTTTGTAAAGTTTTTCGTTACGTTGTGTTTGTGGTAATTGTTGTGTATTTTGTTGCTATATTATTTCACGCGAACGATATGGATCCTCAACCGGGCACGTCAAGTCAAAATCGGCACACTAACTTTTCACTTGAAAAACGAGGCAATTTCATTCATTCAGGAGTTTTTTCAATCATTCACTTTGTCACAACACTATTTTTGTTGTCATTCTTAAATTCCCCATTTTATCAAGGAGAAAGAAAGGAAAAAAAAGAAACCAAAAAACCTTTTTCGGTCAGATTAAGAGAACCCACCAACATTTTTGTCAGATTAAAAAAATGTGCTTTCAGGATACCGAGATAAAACTCCCCTATGAAAATCTGACGCGCTCGAGTATTTCAAAAAAACTTTTTTTTTTTGCATTTTCAAAAATTCATCGTAACTTATCGTCACGCCGAAATCGTCAGTTTTTTTAAAAGGAGCTTCCTTGGGGCCTACTTAACACCCCTTCTGAAAATCTGTCGCGCTCGATTAAATTTTTTTTTTTTGCATTTTTGACTACTTTATATGCCTACCCCCACCACGCAAACCGGCAGATTAGTATACCGTTGTTATCAGAGGCACTCGGGGCATACGTAGAATGAATATCTGACGCGCTCGAGAATGCCCAAGTAACTGTTTTTTTTTACATTTTTGAAAAACCGTACACGCCAAACCCACCGCTAAAATGGTTTTTGCCATACGAGCTTTTCTTTTCGAAATTATTTTATCTTTCGATTTTGATAGGTCTCGACGGTGCCGTTGAATTACGCCATTTAGCTACCTCGCCTCCCTAACTATAACTCGTGTTTGTGAATCTTTGCCAGCAGTGGACGATGGTAGTACCTACTTAGGCCACCAGATGTAGAAAAAAATATATCATTTACAAAATGTCCTAATGTATGAAATGTTTTTATCACGCTCGGATAAACACATTTCAAATGTAATTTAAAAATATTTGCCTATAGAATAAATGATAAGATAATACATGTTATTATATTAATTTAGATAATATCTAAGTTAATAGAATAACAAACCACTAAATTGTGTAGGTATCGTGCGTAACACACGTCTGAGAAAGGGAATTTGTTAGAGCTTTATCAAATTGTTCTCCAGAATTCGAGTAGACTAAGCTAATGTACAGTCGTCTTCACTAATATGTGCACGTACCTAGACCTACTAAATACCTAATACAATTCGTGAATACATTTTTTTTTCTAGAAATACAAATTTTTATAGGTTCAAATACTCAAAACGAGGTGAACTCATTAAAGGCCTGCGCATATCTAGGCGATGGCGATTAGCTGAAACGCTGTCAAATATGATATGACGCGATATTTGACAGCGTTTCAGCTGATGGCCATCGCCATCGCCTACATTTCGTGATTTTAATCGACTTCCCATAAGTAGGTGGTTCTCTCCTCCTTTTTCCAATAAATAAAATGATGAAATTAGAACATCAACGCCATCTCTTGACACTGATGCGCCTAGCGGACCACCAGGCACCACCTTTTTTTGCAACCTCAAACATATCTGTGTACTTAGGTTAACCTACCTACCTCTTATTTTAAAGATTCTCTGATTTTCGTTCAGATATAGAAACAAACATTTATAGAAGAACAGTTTCTTCCAAATAATTCCATTCAGTCAAAAAATGGTCTACCTACATTTCATACCATTTTGTAAAGACATGTTTACCTACATCTCAATGCAGTCGACTGTACTTACCTATTAGAAGTGCTACTATTGTTTCTTCTGTGCTATTAGGCAGATACCTAATAGAACCTTTAGCACAAAATAGAATTATGTACGCACTCAGACAAAAAGGCTAGGCTTTCAACAATAAATTGAAATCCAGATCACGTTCAGAGCGGAGATTGTTATCCTATACGCTCTTGGAAAACTTGCTCCCATATTATTATGAACAGAGACGTTATTTTAACTTGCTAGGCGTTATTTTAGTTGGCTAGCCTAACTCCAACAAGGTACTTGGAGTTTTGGCTGTAGAGGTAGATGGGACAGTCCATCACAAACCTACTGGGCTACTCTGGCTGACCTAATTAACCCCAATGTCAGTCAAGTTTATTATATAGGTAACCTAATGTTGTACCTTTTTACTGACGTAGCTGTGCTCAATGTGTTGGCTCTCTAGTACTCAGTCACTAGTGGTCT
Source organism: Thera obeliscata (assembly GCA_947578465.1). Taxonomy (NCBI): domain Eukaryota; kingdom Metazoa; phylum Arthropoda; class Insecta; order Lepidoptera; family Geometridae; genus Thera; species Thera obeliscata. The sequence continues at coordinate 25,798,108 of OX387915.1, read as the reverse complement.
AGCCTACTTTGTTAAAGTTATTTAGTGAAAAATCGACACGATAAGAAGAAGTGTTCTAGCTAGTGGTAGCAGCCCGCCTCCCGATCCTATGGTCGTGAGTTTAAATCGAGTCGTGCACCAATGAGTTTTTAAATCGAAAAAATTGAACAAACGGTGAAAGAAAACATCGTGAGGAAACCGGGGCATGTCGTAGATCTTAAAAGTTCTAAATAATGAGTCAAGTGCACGAAAGGAGTCTCTTTGGAGGTGCACTTCAAATCCTTTCACCACGATAAGAAAACTTATCTGCTGTACCTAGTGTTTTCAGTATGAAGGGTTTTATGTATCTTTGACCTTCAATTATAGACTAAACTGAAACTGTTAAAGATTCAAAAGTCGTATCATTATAATGATACGACTATAATGATGAATACCTAATAAAGCAAGCATCATGCCATGCCATGCTTGAAGCCAAGCCAACAAGCGTGACATCCATGCCAAGCCTGTGGACATAGGCCTCTTCTATACATTTCTAAAAAAAACGATTTTGAGCCCTCTCTATCCATCGACGTCCCGCGATCCTATCAATGTTGTCGGTCCATCGGGTGGGTCCTACGTTTCGTACGTTTACTCTTATTGAATATGAACGGTTTATTTTATGAAATCGAAACACAGGGTGTGTTACGTATGTAGATAGTTGGGGCACCCTCTACATATAGGCAGGTATACCTAGGTATTTCAGTCATGATCTAGATTACCAGAAATGCCTACATTTATTTCCCATTTCTAAAACTCTCCTGTGCCTCGTATACTGCGGAAAAGTTAGTCTAACTTAATCTAATTGACTATCAAACTTCCTGACCTGTAGTAATTTCGCGACCTTCGCGTGAAGTAGTTAGCAAAGGTAGGTATATACCTAGGTACTTAGCGTGCCAAGGCCCCTTGTTCAGTTTGCAGTGCAGATACCCAGTGTCTTACCATTCATGAATATGGATAGCTGTTATCATGTTTTGACTGGCGGTTTGACCTCGGGACAGAGCATGTCATGTTCTGTCTTTTGTACGTAAGTCCAAATACTCAGCAGGACTTTTACCAATATATTTAAGAGCAGTTGCGTTTGCAGCAGCAACAGTAAAATAAATAGATAAGTAATGCGTTTATTTGTCTAAAATATAAACACACACGTCTTACGCACATAAGCAAAATACAAGGAAAAAACAAAGCATAATTAAATTAAAACTAAAATGAAACTACCATACAAATTAAAAAATGGTGTGTGTGTTACATACAGCTAGACAAAAGGGTAATAGCTCAGCGCATAAGCTTCTCTGGTGCTGCTGGAGAGCAATACGCTGATTTTCAACTATTACTGCATGAGAAGACAAGTTAAACGAGATAGGTACCAAACAACGAAAAATATAATTGCTCGTTGGTGATACAAATATCACCGCTACGCTACCTCAGACACTCGTGCCAATCGAGTGTCGTGTCGTCAAAGCCGTTTCCTACTACCCTTCTAGGCTTGATCGCGTAGAACTGGAACCTAGATAGACTGACCTAGCTTCAAAGTAATTCTGGCGATGCAAATTATCAAAATATCTTTATTTAGGTAATTGCATTAATTTTCCGACAGAGGAAAAGTCCTCAATTGACTGGCCTTCAGTCGGAAAATTTGTATAAATCAACGACTCATTTTACTAGCTATACTCATATATTTTTATGTCGCTATATCTTGTTCTTAAGTACCTAATAGCCGTCAGTTATAATAAAAGCGTTGTTTATCATGCGGCTTTCTCCCGTACCTAGTAAGATAGGTTTTATAGCTAGGACTCTGATGAAAATAAAGCCAGCCAAGTGCGAGTCGGACAGAAAATGACAACTGTCTATCACGGCTCAGAAGATACAGCCTGGTGACAGTCAGACGGACAGCGGAGTCTTATTAATAGGGTTCCGTTCTACAGTTTTGTTTTTTAAGGTAATAGCTTGTTTATTCAGGGATACTTAGTAGCTCGATACATAATACAATATAACAACATACTAAAGTAACCTTAGTACCTTACCTAGTAGGTACCCCTTTCGTACGAAACCTTAAAAACGAATGGCCTCCCTTCCCCTTCCTATTCCTATGAGCTAATTATTTAGTAAATTAAATTACGATAGGTAATTAGGAAAAATGAATTTAAAAGTAAGGAAATTAAATAACCAAATTCTTCTGGGGAATCAAACCCACTTTTAGGGTACCTAGTGTATTCTTTGGTAGATAAAAGAAGTTTAACACAGGGTAGGTAATTCACATTGTGTAATTGCTATCTTTTTGTCGATTGCTGAACCTATAAAGGTTCGTAGTCATACCTATTATTTTATTTATATTTCTCACAAGATAATTTATTTACAACAGAATATACATTATTTACAAAAAACTATTACTAAACAACATGAAATACCTAATTAAAAAGAAAAAATAAAAATTACATTTTATAAGATACTAGAAAATTTTATAATGAACTCTGTTTTCCACCTGTAGGTATTACAGGTAGAAAACAGAGTTCAGATCACCAACCGCAGGCAATGTGCCCAAAAGGCTGGCAACGTTACCTCTTTGAATAGCTAAGCTAATTCTTTGCCCTAGGTAAGCGCCAGCCCTTTGGTCACCAGTCTCAACCACCAGCCTCATTCCTACAAGATGTCATCATAAGCCTAGGCAAGCTACGTTTCACTACTAATTAACCGTCAACCACCTACGTAGGTATAATTATTGTGTTCGTTGCTAACCCAGTTCAAAGGCAATACAAAAGAGGCCCAAGAATAGCTCCTTGAAGTAACCCTGACCTGATTATATCAGGGAAGATAAATTGTTTCTTATTATATATTTTTTATTGGGTCATGCTTTACTGTTCTGAACATTGAGACATTTTTATTAACAAAAAACCTAATAACTTACGATGGACTCCTAAATAAAAATAATAAAAAAACATGTTTTATGTGCCTAACCATCAGGTTACTTTTAAAACCATGTCACCACTATATCGCCATAAAATAAGTCAATGATTACGTTTAATAATTATGGTTTGAACGCATCGCGCATCGGCATCGCTGGCCTTGCTCAGCCACCGGCAATAATATTTTACGATTTGGCTGAACGAAACGCTACGAATGGTTAAAACTCTTTTTTTTTTACTAATCACTCCACGGAAGGGTTCGTTAGTCCGTTTCATCATAACACCAAATAAATATACTGGCACCAATAAGAACCACTTTAATAGTAGGTACATAGAATACCTTCCTGAATCCTGATAGCTTTGATGACTGATGAAGGAACGGAAGGAACAATCCTTCTCTATTTTGTTAACCTGCTCAAATTAGGCATGGTTGCTGCAAGAAGGTCGGGTTCTGAATGCAGTGTCTCCTTGATGAGTCTGGCTGGCAGTATTGACATTGCCCATGAACTTTCAAACTTGTTTCGTAATAGCACGGATGGAGCGTTATAATCTACATCAATTACGTCTCACGAAGTTGGAGTGGCACCACACTTGAACTTCACAGCTATTTTTAGTTTTGTAAAAGGATCATACAAAAAAATATAAGAACCAAGATGTCGATTGTTGCCTGTTCTTCTAGGCTTGGTCGCGTGAAAATGTAAGTGATAATTGTGATATATCGGAATTAAAAAAAATATTATTGCATAAATTTATCCTACCCAACCCCTGTAAGATAAAACATGACAGCCTGAAGGGCTTTCCACATAGGTACACTTCCAGAGGTTTAACGACGTGGTTGGTATTGGCGGAGCTGGTAGGTTTATGTTTAGACTTAGTCTTGGGTAGGTAATAAAGTAAACATAAGTACCACAATGTTATATTTCTGTAACGCAATTGTTCAATAAATAAATATCAAATAGGTAATTACTTACCTAATTCTACGATGCGTGTTTTGTTTATTTATGTTTTCCGATCATGTTTTTATCGAAATAGACGGCTAGCTAAAATTAGACCGGTTTTTGAGATCTCCTAAGTTTGGTTCACGATTAAATTAATCACGCAAGTAGCTCTATTCCGCACACATACCTACTGCACGTTATAAAACCTGTCTAGAATTACTTGCGCTTTGAATGAACTTGGTATGCGAATGCGACAGAACCTGATTTCACATCAATACCAGCTGACCAATTAGCGGCCAATGAGGCTGTATACCTTGGCCGTGGTGTCTGCGTGCATTCAACCTCCATACTCAAGGGTCAAGGTCGCCTATGACTGCCGGCATTTGGCCAGCGGTTCACGTGTTCAGAGTTATATCGAGTTCATCGGAAAATGTAGTGACATCATGGTCACTGGTGTATCAAAGGAAAGGTTGTTGCTGAAGGATAGGTATTTTCCGCTGACCAGAACAACCTATCTTTACTCCCGGGACAGGGCTGCCTGTCCCTGTAAGTAAATTGGATCCAAAGTATATTATTACCTAGGTATAGCCAAGGTAAACACTACGACATTACCTTCATATGAAATTGAGAAGGGGACTCCCGGACGCGGGTCCAGCGTTATCGATATTGTATGTAAGTAGGTAAGATACCTAGGTACCTAATATTTTATGTAGAGCTGTCGTTAATTTTCAATTAAGGTTTGAAAGCATCAGTGACAAGATATATTTTTTTAATATTCAGTTTTAGAGACTTAAAGCCTTTGAGTCCTTTATAGGACATCTTTATAAAGATCTTCCCGAAATGTTGATTAAGACCACAATCGTCGCAGAACAGCGAACTAAACTAGCAATGTAATGGGATCTTAATAGACCGTTGACACCAAAATGGTCGACACAAATAATTTAAATTGTGCCGCCAGAGTCCTCTAACTAGTTTACTGGTAGAATTAATAAAGAACAGAAATATTTCATCTCCGAGAGATGAAATATTTTTGACCATGGAAGTATCTACTACCTACTATAGTATTAAAAGATGAACTTCAAAGAAAGATCCCTAAAAATTTACCTAAGTTACTCCTCACGTTGACGAAGTCACCGAAGCGAATAACTTTCATTTACCAATGAAAACATTATTGTGTGGTAGGTAAGTACTAAAGTGGCGCAGAATAGCGCAACCGGTGTCAAGTCAAGGATACAGACACGTCATACATACCACAATGGTGCCGGCTGGGCCGTGCTGACGGGAGCTTTACCTATTGTAATCGAGCTTGGAACAAAAATTGTGTTATTCTTGATAATATAGTGTGACGCCGTGCTGACGTAACTACGTGAAGATTTTTGTTCGACATTTAAATGTTACCAGAAAATTCTAGTAGCGGCGAGTGCCTTCTTTAAGGAATTCAAATAAAGAACCGAAAGTTCTGGACTAAAACAAGAAATGATACAGGTAGGGAAAGACGATCGGAATCCAACAGAAGAAAACGAAATGACTATCGAAATTCAATAAATGACGATCGAAATCCAATAAATGACAATCGAAATTCCGGGTATATAAGGAGCTGCAAGCGCGTCTACGGGCAGTTCAATGGAAAGTGATCTGAAGAAAGGAACAAGAAGGAAAAAGTGGAAAAGTGGAAAAAAATGAACAGTGAAAGTGAACAGTGAAGTGAACAGTGAATAGTGAAGTGAAGTGCAAAGTGGTAAAGTGCTCTCAGTGGACTGTTAGTGTTTAGAGCACAGCGTTGAACAGTGGACCGCATAGTTCGCGAGGACCGTGTCGGAAGTGTGACGCCGTGCTGACGTAACTACGTAAGCGTGCAAGGCAGTGAAGTTTTTGGCAAACATCGTCATTGTCACAACGGCCGGGCTGTCAGAGCTACGACTGCAAAGCAGACGTACGCGAGTTCGAGCCCGGTCCAGCTATGAAGATTTTTGTTCGACATTTTAATGTTACCAGAAAATTCTAGTAGCGGCGAGTGCCTTCTTTAAGGAATTCAAATAAAGAACCGAAAGTTCTGGACTAAAACAAGAAATGATGTAAGAAGGAAAAGACGATCGGAATCCAACAGAAGAAAACGAAAAGACTAACGAAATTCAATAAACGACGATCGAAATCCAATAAATGACAATCGAAATTCCGGGTATATAAGGAGCTGCAAGCGCGTCTACAGGCAGTTCAGTGGAAAGTGATCTGAAGAAAGGAACAAGAAGGAAAAGTGAAAAAGTGGAAAAAGTGAACAGTGAAAGTGAATAGTGAAGTGAACAGTGAATAGTGAAGTGAACAGTGAATAGTGAAGTGAAGTGCAAAGTGGTAAAGTGCTCCCAGTGGACTGTCAGTGTTCGGAGCACAGCGTTGGACCGTGTAACGCATAGTGCGCGGGGACAGTGTCAGACAGTGCTACGCGTTTCGTGCAGTGCTACGCGTTCAGTGCAGTGTTACGTGTTCGTAGAGCGAATAAATCGCTACTTTCGGTAAAACGTTCGTTTCCTTCCAATCCCTGTACCCACTTCCGTTAGCTCAAAACGCTTCAGCATTTTAAGAAGTATTTATTGGGACGGAAATTTCTAGCCAGAACAGATCATGCAGCCTTGAAGTGGCTACTGCAATTCAAGAATCCGGAAGGACAAGTTGCGCGATGGATTGAACAACTACAGGAGTATGACTTTGAAGTAGAACATCGCAGCGGGAAGTCTCATGGGAATGCTGATGCTTTGTCAAGGCGGCCGTGTTCTGAAGACTGCAAGCATTGTGTGAAACAAGAAGATAAAGAAAAATCGATGGTCCGAATTATAAGAACTGATACATTAAATGAAGAATGGAGCAGCGATGCCATGCGTAAGCTACAAGAAGAAGATGAAGACTTAAGACCAATACTCAGTTGGGTGAGAGATGGATCCGCACGCCCAGGATGGAGTGAAATTGCCGGAATGAGTGCAGTTACTAAGAGCTATTGGGCACAATGGAATAGTTTGCTCTTACACAATGGTCTTTTATGTCGAAAATGGGAGAGTGCATCGGGACAAGACAGTCATCTTCAGACAGTAGTGCCGAAGTCAAAGATTCCTGATATACTGCGAGCGTATCACGACGGGACATCAGGTGGTCATCTCGGCGTGAGGAGGACTTTGGTGAAAATTCGTCAACGTTATTACTGGTTGCACTGCAAGGAAGATGTTGAGGACTGGTGTAAGAAATGTACGAGTTGTTCCTCTGTCAAAGGACCACAAACAAGAAGTCGGGGAGCGTTGAAGTTATACAACGTGGGTGCTCCTTGGGAACGAATAGCTTTGGATGTGGCCGGCCCGTTTCCAATGACGAATAGTGGAAATCGTTACATTTTGGTAATAATGGATTACTTCACAAAGTGGCCAGAAGCGTTCGCATTACCAAATCAAGAAGCTGTCACTGTGGCTAACAAACTGGTGAATGAAGTTTTCTGCCGATTTGGACTACCTCTTGAAATCCATAGCGACCAAGGCAGGAATTTCGAGTCGCAAGTATTTCAGGAAACATGCAAAATTATGGGGATACACAAAACTCGGACTACGCCGTATCATCCGCAATCTGATGGAATGGTAGAGAGGTTCAACCAAACTCTGGAGCGGCATCTGGCAAAAGTTGTTGAAAGTCATCAGAACAATTGGGATGAGTACATTTCTCTGTTTCTTCTGTCGTATAGAACGGCAGTTCATGAGAGTACCTCTACTACTCCGGCCCGAGCGAACTTTGGTAGAGAGCTTCGACTTCCAGCGGATCTTCTCGCGGGTTGTCCTCCAGATACGCCTAGCTGTATTTCGGAATACGCGGAAGATTTGAGAAAGAAAATGGAGGAAGTTCACGGGCATATGAGGGAAGAGAATCTGCGTGCTAGTGAGCGAATGAAAACGCGATACGACAGAAGCGTCAACTCCAAGTCCTTTGAAGAAGGTTCTGCAGTTTGGCTTCACAACCCCGTTAGAAGGAAAGGAAAATCTCCAAAACTACAACCGAGTTGGGAAGGCCCTTTTCAAGTAATTACGAGGATCAATGATGTCACATATAGAATCCGAAAAACGCCAAGAAGTCCAGCGAAAGTGGTTCATGTGGACAGGTTGGCACGGTACTACGGCTCTAACGATGCTCGGGACGAGCACGTCTAAGGAGGGGGTAGTGTGACGCCGTGCTGACGTAACTACGTGAAGATTTTTGTTCGACATTTAAATGTTACCAGAAAATTCTAGTAGCGGCGAGTGCCTTCTTTAAGGAATTCAAATAAAGAACCGAAAGTTCTGGACTAAAACAAGAAATGATACAGGTAGGGAAAGACGATCGGAATCCAACAGAAGAAAACGAAATGACTATCGAAATTCAATAAATGACGATCGAAATCCAATAAATGACAATCGAAATTCCGGGTATATAAGGAGCTGCAAGCGCGTCTACGGGCAGTTCAGTGGAAAGTGATCTGAAGAAAGGAACAAGAAGGAAAAAGTGGAAAAGTGGAAAAAAATGAACAGTGAAAGTGAACAGTGAAGTGAACAGTGAATAGTGAAGTGAAGTGCAAAGTGGTAAAGTGCTCTCAGTGGACTGTTAGTGTTTAGAGCACAGCGTTGAACAGTGGACCGCATAGTTCGCGGGGACCGTGTCGGACAGTGCTACGCGTTTCGTGCAGTGCTACGCGTTCAGTGCAGTGTTACGTGTTCGTAGTGTGAATAAATCGCTACTTTCGGTGGAATCAGTCGTTTCCTTCCAATCCCTGTACCCACTTCCGTAACAATATCTTCTGTGGAACCTCACCGATGATTTTGTACTTAGGGATAGGTTTTTTATTGTAGATAGCTAAACGTTTAACTGCCACCACACCTGATGGAAAGTGAAAATGCAGTCTAAAGTGGCTTAGCTAATTATTATCTACTTGTTCACTCTTGACTTGAAAATTCCAAGGTACTAAATGAGGATATTTTATTGTAGGTAGGTAACCTGTGAACATGAAGGTTTAGATAAATAAAAAAAATGTTTTTGAATACCCGCATAACACACTACCGCAAAAACAGTACCTAGTTTGACAGGAACAAGTTATGGGCCCAGAACCTAAATCTGTTTTATGTAAACCTATCTCAATAGTGTAGCGATGACAGACGGGCAGAGGAAGACACTTTATTAAAAAAACTAAATTAATTAATCTCATTTCTGTGGGTAATGCAAACAAGGGGGAAATAAAAAAAAAAATAAACTAGGCCAGTCAGAAGACTACAAATTTTTACAGACAACTAGAATAGTTAATACATAGTTATTCTAGACTTGGTCGCGTAGAACTAGCACCTAGACTCGCCTTCCTGTGATACCGTTGGATTAAGAAATATTTGATTTTGATTCAAGAAGTTATTATATTTCCAAGGTTATACAATATTGGACATGCCCTCCATATAACATTCCTAATACCTACGTGCAAGCGATATTTCTTTCAGCTCATATGCGTATTATTATGTTCCTATTCCTGACGGCGGCATGCGAGACCAATATCTTTCAGATTCCGCCTAACATAAAATTATTTATTATGTTGAACAAACCAACTGATAGTGATAACGTAGGTTAGGCAGGTTTGTCTTATCTTTAAAACTAATGGAAACTTAACGGTTTTTATCGATAACAATAAAACAATCGAAATAATTGTAGGTTAAGAAATTATTTAAACAGAAAGCCACAGCAAACTTACGGTTCAGCAAGTTTTTTGTGGCTCTATTTTTATGAAACAACGGGATGTTTACCATGATTAAATTTTTGAGTTGACTACCGATATTTCGGCACAGTTGCATGCACCATGATCGCGGTTGAACTGACTGTGACATGCAACTGGGCCGAAATATCGGCAGTCAACTCAAAAATTTAATCATGGTAAATATCCCGTTCTTTCATAAAAATATTGTTAAAAACCACAATAGTTTTTTTGTGCCTGTTTGAATGGTTGAAGTTAGAGCATTAAAAGGAGTGCGTTGCCATATCCTGACCCACTTTAAGGATATCCTGCTCACTGCTGTAAGCTCGCCCTTTCAGGGTCACAGTCGTAAAACATTCAATTGATTGTGTTTGTGGCTTCATGAAACTGCAAATTATACATGATTGCTTTTTCAGTGGCTTTACGCTACCTAGGTAACCTACATACGACAAAGATATAGTTTGAATACATAATTTCTTCAGAAAACTCGGCATTACCACAAAAAACTCTTTAACTAAAATAGCGATTCATTATTACTCAACAAAATAATGATGAATATTTTTAAATGACCAATAGCGAGTAATTCTAGGCGACAGTTGGCATGTTCTGAATCAGATCGGGCACTGACGTCACCCAGCTCTGACGGTGACGTGGGCGTAGGCTACCAGCGTTTATCCGCAGCTAAGTAAATACGGTAAATACACTTGATACTTTTATTAGAATTGGGAGAACTTGAATTGAAAAATCGCAGAACATCGTGTTACACTGAAAGTGATCTTTGTGCTTAAATTAGAAGAAGCACTTCACATCAAAATAAATATTTCTTTATCCAATTTAATGGTACCACAAGGATCATTTTGAGCTAGGCGAGTCTGGGTGCCAGTTTCACGCAACTTTGACGTTAGATATTATATAGGTTTCTCTATTTCTTTTCGTTTTAAAGAACCAATGACACGATAATAAGACTATGGTTCAAGTTCAATTATACACTTCTGTACAGTAATTGGAGTAGTATGTAGGAAGGTATCCAATGGTAATCCCGACAATTAGTTGTAGAATTATTCTTAGTAATTTTATAAAAATTGGAACCAGTAACAAAATTAAGTTCAAAGACAGCAATAGCATTGTAAAAATACAGAGTTTATTTTAATGCAGGAAGGAAGGCTTTGTATATTTAGGCAACGTTAGTAATATAAAGGCAACCTCTACATTTACAATAAAGATAAGACAATTTTAAAATGTAGTTGGGGAAGTCAGTTTTAGCATTGGTCAAATATTTACTTATTTAATACCCTTGATTCTAATGTAGAATGTATTTAGTGTAATAAAGATAACATTTCATTTTTTCAGTAGGTATATCTCGAGTAATTTAAAATAACTTTTTATCTTGTTTGAGTGACCTTCTAACTTGTGCATCTACCTTCAGCCTTCAATTAACCAGAACAGGTGATAGCGTCACACTTTTACAGGGTAACTTGCCTACTAAATTAATTGAATGTGTGAAACCAAGGCCTCCCGGTAGACTCTAGCTAGACACCCCATAAAATGTATAAAAAGCTCTCTGTTGACTTTTATTTTGACAGAGAGAGATTAAAAAGTTTGAATTAAGAATGTTGTGAGGATTTCCCAGGACGTGACGTGGCTAATAGTGGAGTGTTTTACTCGTTTCGCGTCCTAGATGATTGTCACGTTATCGCAAACGTGGCATTCTTTCGTAAGAACTTATCACTGACTCACAGTTACCGATAAAGGTTGATCACTTCATATTAACGCACCGCGATGCCACTATAACAAATACTTTCTTAGTACTCTCACCTACTTAATCGTCCATTCAGTACGAAACGTTCAGGAGATTATAAAGCCTGGTATCTATTCTGTTGCAACTTTGAAAGCACATCATTGATATGAGATGTTTTATATGGATTGATCGACTATATTAACTCAATATTGTGCAATTAAATTAAAAATTAAAGAAATTACTTTAAATAATGGGCGGCCGCTAAAAGCGATCTCTTCCAGACAACCTTTGGATGGTAAGGATAGACAAAATCAGATATATAAGGAGGTTTTAATGGTGTTCATGCGATTTAAAAGTGAATCGGCTTGCTCGGTTGGGTTTTTAGGTTCTCTCCGACAAGGTTATCACGTTAGAATAATATTTGTAAAAAATTACTGGTACATTTTGGTCATAGTTTTTATTAGTGTCTACTTATTTATTTTGTGTGTACCTACTTATACTTATGTACGTCTACTACAGGTATGAGTAACTATCTACCTACAAATTAGCATCAATAACCTAATTAAGATTTAAGTATGAGGTATGAGGTATCACTTACTTACCTATGAGTTGTCGCATGATAGTATAGGTAAGTATGTACTACCTACGTGTTGGCTTCGTTGTATGAGTGTACGCTCGCCTAGGCAATTAATTAGTTTTGTAGTATGAGTAAAAAATTTAATTTTGATTTTGTTCTGATTAATTAGATCATCATAACTTATTGTGACTTTTGCTCTTTTCATTATAAAATACAATAATTAATTGTTATATCGAGAACCTAATGAGGTTCTTGTCAGGCAAACCTAACATAGGCTTTAAACTCTGTGTTAATTCAATAAAAACAAATACTTCTTATAGGTAAAAGGTAGGGTAAAGCTAGGTTTAGGGTCTCAAAGGAAGTAATTAATTTACAGTACAAAATAATAATGCACTGGGCCCATAACCTGTTGCCTTACCGCGAAACTAGGCGATGGCGATCAGTGAAACTGTCAAATATCGCTGTCATTGACAGCGTTTCAATGATCGCCATCGCAGCTTAGATGTGGTGATTATGGCTGTCAAAACTGACACACATTGAAAAATAAATGACAGCAACATTTTGACAGACAGTGATGCTTTTATACAAGGCCATCTAAATCTAGAAGAAGAGTTTTTTAATGTGCCTAACATACATAGATATATCATGATGATGAGGAAGGTATTATACTTCTTTGCCACTTCTCTCCACGTGCGAGTTTGATTGGTTGTTGCGTGAACTAGCTAATTTATAGATTCAGTGAGCACATGTTTTTTCATTGCGACTTTGACATTGAGTTTAAGTCCGTTTCCAACGCTTACATAACAAAATCGGCAGCAGGTACATACAATTCTTACTCTAGCCCCTGTTAAGGCCTCTAAGTTAGTAGAAACAACCCCAAAGAGGACTAAAGGAAGGTATCCATGTTATTATTAAATTCATCTTCTAGTACAGAAAACCCTCCAAGGTATTTTATATTGATTACTACCTAATTGGTGGAAATTTTGGGAGTAGCTTCGTTTTCGAGTCACCCCAACTTCTTCTTTGGTAGGTTCAGTAGGTTTGAAGAGTTTAGACCAGGGATTCCCAAACTATTTTGGACAAGTGACCCCTTTTCCAAAATGAACAGTTTCCTCCGACCCCCATGGCCAAATTACCTACTTTTAAGATCAACCCCCTTATTCGCAATGGTCCGCTAACTTAAAACAGCTGCTACAGAGTGTTATTTTTCATAGGTCTCTCTCGATTTAGGTCAATAGAAGAAGACAGAGTGAGAATTAGCAATGCTTTAAGTCAGCAGACTATTATGAATAAGGGGGCGTATCTTTAGTTTTTTCCTATTGATACAAAATACCTAGGTACTAAGGTACCAATTGGAAAACTTTGCACTTGGTTAGGTGATTAAAGTTGACTACATTTTCTCATCAAAATTTAACAAAATAAACGTACGTTGTACGAACTTGAGACTTTACATTACTACAACAATGCTATTTCCTACAAAAATATTAATTATTCTTAGTACACGTAACACAACATATTAAACAATACAGTACCTACATACCTAACTTGAAAGTTTGAAATAAGAACTTGTGTTAATTTAATAGGGGTCGATTGTTAGACCTCGTCGACCCCCAAAATCAGTTTTCGTTTATGTCGACCCCTAAGAAACCAATATCGACCCCAAGGGGTCGATTTCGACCACTTTGTGAATCCCTGGTTTAGACTTTAGATAGACCAATAATTTTAGTGAACGGTTACGTTTACGTCACTTTCGTCATATCCTCTGCGCACTATTCACGAAGTTTCAACCTGTTAGTAACCAATAAAAAAACTCTTGGGGATCCTGTACCTACTAACCTACTATTTAAGAAATTACCTACACTAATAAATTAGAACAGATATTCAGAACATTCACATAAAATATTTTTCTAAAGTTAGATACCCACGTACCTATTTCAATAAAACATACAATTTCTGAAATTGTTTTTCCTTGAAGCTTTCATAACAAAATGAAAGAGTTTTGGCAATGCTATCGTTTGGGTAAATGCGCCAAACCGTTGCCAAGCGACGTCCTACCTATCTCAATTTCACCTACATATACCTACCTACTTACCTAAAGACTGTAGATAGATTAGCATCGCTTGTATACGTATACAATGCTGCATTATTATGCCTCCTGATCAAAATGGTCTAAGTAGCAAAACGTCCAACAGAGCAAAAGGTCTAATGATGTAGGTACTGTAGGTGGGTATGCCGTTTAGTTAGAGAAAGTTCGGGGAGAGATGAAAGACTACCGCAGCCCTCTCCGCCCCTCACCTTAATTGGTATTTTAAATTGAACCTTATGAGTAACAACTACCAAGGAAACACAGAAACCGCAGTTGGTAAACAATAAACAAGTTTATCTTTGTAAACATTGTCAGACTGGGAAATTAAAACGAGCTCAAATTCTACAAATGATTTACCTAGCATCGACGCGGTTTTTGAAGTGAAAACTTCTTTAGCGGCGTTGAGCACTTTTTCTGTAATGGGTATAAAATCTTAAACTCGCGTCAGCGCGTCAGGACACGTGACCTGATCGAAAAAGCGTAAGACGGATGGAGAGTAGACAGCTATCCCCTCTCTACGGCGCGGCGAAAATGTATGCCTGGGCCTACTGTTTCGTTTAGGCAGCGCAGGGCGCTTGCGCGAATGTTCGTGTATGTTACAGCGTGCCAAATAACAAACAAGCCCCCCCTACCCATTCCAAAATATCAAACATGCTCAACGTTAATAATCAAGTTTTCACTTCTGCCGGCACTCCCGGAGTGCAACCCGTATTTTATTTTGTAGTGACTTGTACTGTTGCTTGAATTATTCTTATAAGTAGGTAATTGTTTTTTTACTTTTTGACGTGATAACGTCTTATAAATCGATGGAGCCGGCTGCACGCACGAAAAAACATGACTCATGCGTCGTTACGTCGTTTCGTCGTTCCATTTACCTGAGCCCGAGCCCGGGACGGGTAATGGGTAAGGGTAAATGAGGGTAAGGGTAAATGAGGGTAGGGGTAAGGGTTCAGTCTGGGTCCGGGTCCGGGTCCGGTTTTTCATCCAGTTTCATTCAGTTTCATTCAGTTTCATTCAGTTTCATTCAGTTTCATTCAGTTTCATTCAGTATCATTCAGTTTCATTCACATTCAATTCAATTCAGTAAAACTAAAATTTTCTTTTGAAAAATGCAACCATTCCATCAGTATTTTCTTATGACGTTATCACGTTCAACTATCGTCAGTAAACCGACTTTACAGACAACCGATTTTTTTTTTAAGAAAACTAGGTATTAAAATTTTCATCTTGCCGCCTTTCGACTAAATCCACAGCGGTGAGTGAGTTAGTAAGTAGTACCCATTACGCAATAGGTCTTGCTTTGTAATGATGTTTGATTGTATCTCACAGTGACAGAGCAAATGACGTCACTCTCTCGCACATCCACGTGAGTTCGATATGTTAGTTTGAGGTTGTCGTCATCTCTTACAAACTGAATTAAGTATAGTGGCGGTATAAAAATTTTCGTCGATTTTCAACTTGATTTGTTCAACGTATCACGATCACATACTACCTTTTGAAACTGAATAGACAGAATACACCGATAAGTTAACGTCACAAATTATGTCAAAATGTGTTCATGATCAAGGCACTGGTGCAAGCGAAAGCAGACTCTAAGGTGACGAACATTTTCATACCGCGACTGTACATTTTTTATTTTTTTTCTTAGTTATTGTGGACAAACCACACAACACTATCTAGCTCCAAATTAAGCAGAGCTTGTACTCTGATATATCACTTGAATACATTTTTTTGTAAATACATTACTTAGAATACACTATACTATAACAACCATAGAGAGACAAACACCTGCGTTCACCACAAAAATATTTGTTCTCGGTGGGGATCGAACCCACGACCTAGGTATGGCGCAGAAGGCAGAGCTATTACCAACTGAGCTGAGAGGCAAGTCAATTTATCGAGGGTTAACAGACAATGAAACGTAGAACAGACATGCACTAGATAGAAAGTCGACCTAGGTTATGTTAGGACCTCCGGTTCTGGCCAGAACCGAACCGAATCGGTCAGAACTCTGAACTTTATCGTGAAGTATTGTTTCAGCCTGTGATGACAGGTGGAGTAGACCAACCGAATGGTGGCCAAGAACCGGCTACAGAAGCATAGGGCGCCCTGCAGCAAGATGAATGGACGACATATAGTCAGGGTCGCGGGGCGGCAATGGTTTAGACTGGCACACGATCGAGGTAGATGGCACAAACAAAGGGAGGGCTATACCCAGCAGTGGGTGAAGTCGAGCTGTGGATGATGATTAGTTCAGCAGTAACTGTGGTCGTCCTACAGCAGAAATGATGAGTCAGGTTAGACCACTGACATAGGTACCTACATATTACAGCGTACAACATAGTAGGTATGGAGATCAGTGAGTCAGACAAATTGAAGTCTAATGTCAATAGCAGATGGAACGAGGAGCTCCCAATCGATAAGACTTTGATTTTATCGTGCCTGTTAATAATCAAAGCGGTAAGGTATAAGTGCAGATGCACGCTGCGTTTTTACCAATTCTGCTTAAAAAAACCTAGTGTTTTGAATGTGTTTGTTTCTGTTCTAAGGCGACCGTTGTAAGGAAACAGTGTTTTTCAGTAAAAAAAGATGAGATTTGGTTGTTTCATCAACCTACCTTAAATTGTTTTCTCTAAAGTTGATTTCCTCGTTACGCTCTAACGACTACACCGCAAGGTTTTCGAATTACCTAAACGATTAATTGTGCTCAGATTAACTCATTAACAATATTTTCCTTAAAAATAAGTCTAAAAATAACACTACAATCATATTTTATAATGTACTCAAACCTTGACTCAAACCTATGGTTACCTATATAAATATTATTGAAATATTTCTATGTTCTTTGAGCGGATTCATAAAAGCTTCTACGCATTTGACGTGTAAGTATAATGTTAAATGTATAATATGTTTTATTTTGTTTTGTTTTAATATTAATTGATTGGATTCGGTGTAAACTACTGTAATTATTTTTACTACCTAAGTATTTATTATTGGTTGCAATGAATAATTATAAAAATGTAAGTTCTGATTATGGAAGGCTGCGCTATATCGTCTTACGGTGTATTCATGTAAAAATAGAGCAAAGGTTATAAATAAAACTAATAATAATCATACATCAATTGACCGCAAAATGAAGCAAATTCAGATTCATAATTTACTAAGGTCATAACAAATTGCACACGCAATCTCGATACCGGCTAACCACACATGCTTCACATGTGTGGTTATGCCGACGAGAGATCACGTCTTGTACTATCTCGTCACATTGTAGTAAGTACCTACAGTTCATAGCTTGACCAAGTGAAGACAACTTGTCCCTGGAACAACTACCTACATAATCCTTTCTGATCCTACATGATACTTTTTGCCGCGCACGAGTAAATTGTGGTATGAACTACCCTCTGCGGTTTTCCCTCAGAGCTACGACATGGCGTCCTTCAAAAGGCGGGTCTATCTGTATTTAAAAGGCCGGCAGCGCATCAGCACCACCTCTGGCGTTGCAGGTGTATATGGGCGACGGTGACTGCTCTCCATCAGGTGGCTCGTCTGCTCGTCTGCCAGATGTGGCAAAAAAATAATAATAATAAGTTGAATGTGTTGGACATAGGTATTCTCTTTTTGTTAGTTTGTAAGGTGTACAATAAAGAATTTTCTATCTATCTATCTCTGGTAGTTGCGCATTATCACGGAATCTAGTAGTTGGCTCTCGATGTCCAAAATCTAGTTGCTGTGGAATTAATTGTAGAGGGTGTGGTAGGACGTGCCTGGAAGCAGTCTCCACTCTTCGTTTACCCTAGCAGTTCTCGGTCCTTCGGCAGACATGATCGCAGCTTGACATGGAAAGTGTCACCCTAGCGATAAGTGTCCTAAAGTTCCATATTGGATACCTACTAAGAAATATTGCAATGACTATCACAGCTAAGATTATGAAATGTAGATGTATATGTATTATATCAGCTATCTGGTTCCCATAGTACAAGCTCTGCTTAGTTTGGGGCTAGATAGTGTTGTGTGGATTGTCTATAATATTTATTTATTTATTATGACACTTGGGAGGCAATGCTGCTTGAGGGAGGAGTTTGCTGAAAAATTCAGGCTCTAGACTTTGGCATTTGACAATAAATTCATGTCGTGTCGCCTTCGTGACGCATTGGGGACAATTATATTTATTATATTTTTCCTACTGCGTCGGATTTATTATATGTATTTATATAAAGAGGCATTTACAACGCGTAATCTTTCCCGTAACATTTGTTTTCAAGCGACTGCGTGGGAATCAACTGTCCCGACTACGTAGGTATTCCAGGTATACCTTTCCTAACTGGTAATGTAATAGAAATGGGCAACACGAACGAACAATCTTTAGACATTGCACTGGTTTTTCAGGGTTTTGTTTACCCCCCAAATTCACCCTTTACTACAACCCTGGGGAGGTGGGCGGGCAAGCGACGAGCAATGAATAATATAATGGACCGGAGACAAGTCGTATCAAATTGCGGCTAAAGCCTTGCCCACATCTAAGCGATCTGCGATGGCAATCAGTGAAACACTGTCAAATATGACAGCGTTTAACTGATCGCCATCACCTAGATGTGCGCATGCCTTAAATAAGGACGTATTTTTACCAACTTCGAATTCTTAGCAAGTGTTTACTTATTACTAAGTAATTTAACTTGCACAGTCAGCATTAAAAGTAAAATAAAGGTATTTGAATTCTGAAGTCATCAACTACTTATGGTGCCTATTAGTTTGCCTACTGAAACCCAGGAGTAGTAGTTACAAAGTTATAGCTAAACACATTCACATCATTCAAAGCACGACATTCATCTTATCCCCACACATCTTACCCTACCTTAGAACTATTGGAATAAAGGCTTACTGACATTCATAGCTCCACAAAGCACTTGACAATCATTCCGTGGGATATGGCTTTGAATCCCGAGAAGGAATTCCAATTTGGCAATTCCAAGATACCTTAAAAACCTGTATCAATAAAAACTATTTTAGAATGTACAACATAATATTGATCTTGAAGAGACCTTAACACTATAGCACCTAACCCTGCTCACAAGTTCATTGAACTTTATGTAATAGCTGCTAGAGGGCACAGAATATGAAGCATATAGTACCAGTAGTAGTTTTCAGCGCATAATATTTTGAGCTGTACTTTACAATACAAACGCAACATCTCCAGAGAATACTTTATTGTTCCTTATGTACAAACCTAGATTATTTGAACTATCGAGATCTTTATAGGCCTTACATCGATAAGGCCCAGCAACATCTTACTTGTCTACGCATTGATGGTTCATGCTGTCTGATTCTACTTTAAGAAGATGAACGATGAAAGTTACTCAATGCAGGTCGAAGCAAACACCTACCACTTAGGGACAATGTTAAAACATTACCAATTTACAAGTTTTAGCCTAAAGTGCTTCCAGCTCTCATTTACAAACATACTTTAATAAATCTCTCTCACTCTTAACATTAACACTACTATAATTTATAGCATTTACATCGGTCACAAGACATCTTAAAACTTGGAGTTAACTTACGCTAATACTTTTGTTATCTGAAGTCCATCCCGATCGGATGGAGCCATCAAGTTATCACAACACTCGCTCCTTCACAGCACCGAGTCACCGGCGCGCGTCACCCGGCCGACTCGACTTCACGCCACGACACTTCACATCGATTCAATGATCCATCAACCTATGTACACACTCCCAGCGATTCGGGAATATAAAAATAGATATAAAGCTTAAAAAACATGGTAAGCACGTCGCGCACACACTCGTCACTCACTCGCACTTTGGTACCTCTGTAAGTAAATGCAGGTCGCATCAGACGCAGGCCGGTGTGGCGGCGCGCGCCGGCAGCTAGAGCGCGGCCGACTCGGGCGCCATCAGCGGCGACAGCGGCCCCGCCACGCGGCGCCCGCGCTCCACCTCGTAGCGCAGGTCGGCGGGCGAGTCGCGCCGCAAGCCCACCGTGCCGTCCTCCGGCAGGAACGCGGCCACCAGCAGCGCGCAGATCACCAGCAGCGCGCCCAGCACGAAGGGCGGGCCCGGCATCATGCGCTCTTCCGGCTTGACGCCCGCGCCGGGGCCCGCGCTCGCGCTCGCGTGCTCCTCGTTCAGGTCCACGTGGAACAGGTAGAAGATGACGCCGAACATGGCGGGCCCGAGCCCGTTGCAGAGGCCGCGCACGCCCGTCACCATGCCCTGCACCACGCCCTGCCGGTCGGCGCGGCTGTTCACCGACACGTACGCGCTGATGGCGGGGTACGTCACCGAGCCCAGCGCCGCCAGCACGCCCGCCGCCCACATCATCCACATGCGGCTGCCGAACCCGTACCACATCAGCTGCAGCATCTCGAACAGCAGCCCCACCATGATGGTGTGCTTGGCGCCCAGCACGCGCATCAGGAACCCGAGCACCACCTGCACGCCGATGCTGAGCACGCCCACTATCGCGATGAAGATCGCCACTTGCACCACGTCGAAGCCCATCACCAGCTTGAGGTAGACGAAGATGCACGAGTACTGGCCCGCCTCGGGCAGGTACGACAGGAACACGGCCACGCACAGCATGAGCACCGTGCGCTCGGCGCCCACCTTGCGCAGCGCCGCGAAGGGGTCCGCTTGCTCCCAGCTGATGGCGGGCCCCCAGCCCGCGGGCCGCACCTTCTCGGGCAGGCTCTCCGGCACCGCCACCATTATGAAGAAGACGTCGAGCACCGCCACGGCCGTGGCCGCCGCCACCACGAGCGCCTCGCCGTACTTGTCCATGAGGTAGGCGCCGAGCGCGGGGGAGATCACCATGCTGGCCGCGAAGGTGGCGGACACCAGCCCGTAGGCGCGCGACCGCTCCGCCTCCGTCGTCACGTCGGCCACGTACGCGAACACTATCGAGAACGTCACCGCGAACACTCCGCTTATGCTGATCATGGCGAAGAACCAGAACGTGTTGATGGTCATCAGGGGGATGGGCGCGCACGTGAAGAACACGGTCACCAGCAGGAAGAACTTGCGGCCCCACACGTCGGAGAGCGCGCCGATCAGCGGGGCCGACAGGAAAGACAGGATGCCCTTGATGCCCATGATGAGGCCGTTCATCAGGAAGGTGTGATCCGGGAAGGTCGCGTTCAGCACGGATATGATCGGCATCGTCAGCAGCCCCCACGCGAAGAACTCCAGGAAGATCACGACCAGCGCGTGGAAAACGGAAGGCTCGCCGATGCCCGACATTGTCATGATCCCGTCTTTCATTACAGTTTTTCGGTTTCGTATCACCATTTCTACTTCGGTTGTCGTGGTCTTCGTAGGCGTCATCTAGGGTTTTCAGTTGTTTTTTGTCTACGGACTACCTATATTACGGGCATTTTAATGAAAAACTAAGCACTACATGAAGGAAAATTGATAAGAACGAACAAGTAAGTAACCACTAACCAGCGATGTCAAAAATCACTGAAAAATTGGGCCGATCTTATTTTCACGAAAAAAGAAGAAGCAGATTTCTATGGTGTATGTGTGCGTATACGTATGTATATCTACATTTGTGTGCGTAAATCTTATATTTAAACTGTCAAAACTGACATCTCAAACTGTCAAATATCAAGAGGTCAATGTCATGCTTGCTTCTGCTTGCTACTGTTCTATATTTCTTGCTAGGCTATTTCGAGATACGAGCTAATATTTACGAAATAAAATCCACCGGAATATTAAATAAGACAGAAATGCGATGGCTGCAACAGCATCGGTAATTAATCATCTGTGTTATTATTATCATCTGAAGAGTATTTACCATTTCCTACAGCACAGACGACTCCAATACCTCCAGCAGCGTTGGGAACCAACCGCTCATAGTCAACTCCTACGCATAGTTACAACTGGGCAGTCATCAATAATGAGAAGAACATTTAATTCTTCAGGGCTGGACACCTCTGCCGCATGCCAGACCACCTCGTGGGCTTTCATCTTCAGTGGGCTGAAGATGTGTGTCAAACTTAGCGCTAGAAGGTGGTAGACCCGACTTTAGTGGGTGTGTGATGTGTGTTTATAACCCTGCCAAAAGTGTGATAGGTCAGATTGTGAATGAAGAAACTTGCTATATGTGTGTGATGGAGTAACTACCTACTAAAGATAATCTACAATGTTGTATAAATGTTTTTATAGCGTTAAAGATTTCATTTAAATTATTTTATATTTTCTTTAAGAATTATTATTCTGAATTGATTATTGTTATTATTCTCACACTGATTTATTTTAATTTAACTTATATTTTCTACGTATTATATTAATGTAACTGATTATTATAAAAACTTATACCGCAACTCAGAAGACCAAAACCCTAGGAGATCAGAATACCAACAAGAACCACAGGAAATACCAGCATTTTTGACTTCAGAGATTCATCAAGCAATCAAAAACCTTAAGCCGGCAAAAAGTCCAGGGGAAGATGGTATTTCGAGCGATGCAATAAAAGCTATTATAGAACCAATAACACCCATTCTAACAGATCTCTTCAATACTATTATTTGTATATGCACAATACCTCACCAATGGGAAAAGTCTATCATAACCCTGCTGTACAAAAAAGGCAGCCACTTGGATATCGGCAACTACAGACCAATAAGTCTATTACAAATAATATACAAGATATTTACAAGCGTATTGCTAAGAAGAATAAGAAACATGTTAGAGCCATACCAACCCAGAGAGCAAGCCGGATTCAGGCCAAAGTACTCGACGATGGATCATATCTTTACTCTAACTCAGCTGATTGAACGCTGCAACGAATATAACAAGAAACTCTACGTCGCCTTCGTAGATTACTCTAAAGCGTTTGATACCATATCACACCAAGCACTATGGAGAGCGCTAGAGTCCCAATGCGTTGAGAAAAAATATATTAATATCTTACAAGAAATATACAATCGAAGTACAGCTACAGTTAGAATGGATAAAATAGCAAAACCATTTCACATACTGAGGGGCGTGAAACAAGGCGACCCAATCTCTCCAAATTTATTTACAGCGCTCTTAGAGTATATATTCAACAAACTCAATTGGGAAGGAATGGGAATCAACATCAACGGAGAGCATTTGACCCACTTACGCTTCGCGGATGACATAATTGTTGTAAGTGAAAACCACGAAGATTTGAAATTCATGCTTCAGACGTTGAACACAGAAAGCCGAAACTGTGGTCTCGAGATGAATGCAAACAAAACATGCATCATAACGAACAGTGCTAAAACAACTGTACATATACAGGGGCAGATCGTAAAATACATGGATGAGTATGTCTATCTCGGCCAAAGCATCTCATTTCAAAACCAATCACTCAAAGAGGTGGAGAGAAGAATCAAAATTGCTTGGAACAAGTATTGGTCTCTGAAGCATATATTTAAAGCTAAGATACCAATCACGGTTAAAAAGAAAGCCATGGAAACATCAGTGCTCCCAACTCTACTTTATGGGTGTCAGAATTGGGCTCTTTCAAAAAAAATCATTAATAAATTACAAGTCTTCCAACGGGCAACCGAAAGAAGCATGCTGAACATAAAACTGAAAGACCATATCAGAAACACGACTATAAGGGACAAAACCAAACTAACAGACGCAGCTCTACTAGCTTGTCAACTGAAATGGAGGTGGGCCGGACATGTGGCCCGCACATCAGATGGAAGGTGGACAGAGCGTTTACTACACTGGTACCCACGCGACGCTGAGGCTCGGAGAGCGCGCGGCCGCCCGCGACGGCGCGCGCTGGCGCGATGACATCCAAGATGTTGCCGGCGTCACATGGACCAGACACGCCGCGGACCGAGCTCAATGGCGATGGATGGAGGAGGCCTTCACCCAAAGATGGGTGCCCAAAATAAAGAATTAAATTCTAGTGCTTATACATAATTATAACATGATATAATGTAAACAATATTTTTTGGGAATAAAATGGCTTTATTATTATTATTATTATTATTTATATTTTCTACTTTTTGTTTGAATTTTGTATATTGGTCGCCGATGAAGTATGTGAGCCACTTTTTTACATACCCTATGATCTTATAATTGTACCATACTTCTTGCAAATAAATATATTTCATTTCATTTTATTTGTACCAACTGTCGAACTACTCAGTAGTTACTAAACTACAGATGCAGAGTTATTGGTGAAAGAGACTCATTTCCTGTAGGTTTCATTTGCTCAAACTAGATATAATGTAACTATGCTACTCGGGGATAATTCAGCATTAAAGAGGCGAAAGAAATTTATCAGTCCAGTAGTTTTTGAGTTTATTTGTTACAAAATACAAATCTGTATAATAATGATGATGACAATGTTACCTACCTAAGTACCTATAAGTACATACCTACCTATTTGCTGAGAAATCCCATTATCACACAGAACGCCTACCTATACATACATATGATTAAGTATTATGATTACACGCTCCTCTGAATCCACCATCAGGTAAGCTCGTTGGCAGAGAGCACTGGTGGTCTAGTGGTAGCGGACCCGCCTTCCGATCCTTAGTCGTGGGTTCAAATCCAGTCGTGTACCAATGAGTTTTTCTGTAGAAAAATGTATGTGCACTATGCCAGTAAAACATCGTGAGGAAACCGGGGTGTTGTAGAACCTACAAAAGTTCGAGCAACTCGTTCGTGTCAAGCGCCACGCAATAAGGGCCCACTAGAGGCCTTGCGGAAACCAGCCCGCACATCAAGTGTGGATGATGAATTTGCCGCAGCTCGTTGGCATCAGTGCCTTGTCTACCTTATTCATAATAGGTAGGTACCTAAATAAGGTAGGCCTAATGATGATGATGATATTGAAAAGGTACCTCTATGTAGGTAGACAAGTCTATCTACCTATTTGCTGAGAAGTCCCATTTTACACACAGAACTCCTACCTACCTAAGAGCTGGTAATCATTTTAAACATAGGTATTCAGCTTCTGAATCCACCATCAGGTAAGCTCGTTTGCATCAGTGCCCACCTTACTCATAATACCTAACTAAATGCAGTAGATCTACAAAATCATGTAGGTAAATAAAACAAACATTCCACAGGATGGATGTTGCAATGGCCTACTACGCGGGCAAAGCCTGCCGCGGGCGACCGCTAGTTCATAAAATCTACAGTCACGAAAAACGCCTTGGGATGCTTGCTACTAACTATTATCTATTCTGTGAACCGTCACAGAATAGATAATAGTTAGTAGCAAGCACCCCGTGTCATAGTAACTACTAGCGTATCTGTAATTCGGAAATATCTTAGATTCACGAAATCTAACATCATCATCACCCTATCCCGAACCTTATCCCATACTAACTATCCTTTATTCCATGTCGTGAGAAACACCGCTTTTTTTTTTACATTCTAGTTGCATTCGGTAAAAGCCAAGGCAGGAGAAGATTTGACTTCCTTAAAAAAAATGTTTGCTAAATGTTTGCTAGTGTGTATCATCAACTTATTATTAAAAAATGATGAAAGCTTTAATTAAAAATCGATGTTATATGAATGCAGTAAGATTTAACTTAATTATGCTTACAGATTAAGAATAAAGAAAGAAGATGAAGAAAGATAGTGGAATATTACAGAAAACTTTAACCCAGAAAGCTCAAATTAAAATTAAAAAAAAGTTTTGATAAACATGCCGTGGTGAATATTGCGTAAATATAAGAGCGCCGGAAAAATTGGATAAATTGAAAAACAAATTGGTGCTGCCATTACCTGAAACTGAAAATTGTACAAAATTGAGTAGGAGAATTGGTTTAAAGGTTAGCAAAGATGAATTTATTGTATATCGAAGAGCTGAATCACAGTTTAGTGTGCAAGTTGATACTCATTCGTTTTTTACTGAGCAAGTAAAGGCAAAGAGATAAAAAAGTAAGTGAAGTACTATCAATAATCTTCTGAATAGTAGCTGTTCGTTTCACTATGGCAACATATATTTTTACTAGATCATATATAAAATAATGGTTTTTGGTTGAAGTTTTAGGAACGTGCTCCTCCCTTTCCATGTATTTATCTTGAAATCCTGATTTTTGATATAAAAATACTGCAATATCGCCAAAAAATATTCTTTGAGTAGATTTATCTCCACCTTGTGCGTGCATGAAAGGCATGAAAACAAAAATATAATCAAGTTGCCGTTTTAACGTAAACGAAACGGAACGTAAAATTCAAAGAGTATGAGCATGACAAGTTAACGTTATTTCAATGTCATGCCTGTGTTTTTTCATCTTGCATGTTATAAAACTGTCAAGAGAAAAGTAGGAGGCGTCAACCAGCTGAATTGGATTTCACATACCTATCCGTTTTGATCAAAAAACTCTATAAAACAAAATGGTAAGGCTATAGAACCTATTCTAAAATATACCTTACAAATGCCAAATCATAAATAACCCATTTATCCTATCCGTCTTGTTGCAGATTCGCTTTATTCTGATTCAAAACCGGGCGGGTAAGACACGGCTAGCGAAATGGTACATGAATTTCGATGATGATGAGAAGCAGAAGCTTATCGAGGAAGTGCACGCAGTCGTCACCGTTCGGGACGCTAAGCATACCAATTTCGTGGAGGTAATGGTTTCTAAAACGTACGCTAAATGACATTCAAAAAAGTGGTTGCTAATATCATTTGCTTGCTTCCACTGTTGCCGTTTTAGCATTTTTAGTGCTAAATTTAGCATATTTCATGACTCTTTAGCATATAAATTTTGCATTTAGCATATTGCATATTTAGCCATTTTAAATCAAAAGTCAATATCAAAAGATTATTTAATAGAGACCGACCAGATACATTATTTTTTATCTATGGTTTTCATTGAGGTATGGCAACTCTCTGGATCAGGGACTTCCCTGAAATTAGTTTCTGATTGTTTTGTCAAGTGGGGTTCGGACGCGAAACGTTCGTTACATAAACGAACGTTTCGCGTCCGAACCCCACTTGACTCTTGAATAAATTCATTCAATGTGATTTGTGAATGTTAAGTGAAAGTATGCCTCTTAGATATGAGCAACATTATCGCGAAGAATGGGAGAAGATGGGCGAGTTTAAGGATTGGCTTTTGGATGGATTTCGCTAACATTTGGTGCGACATTTGGTGCGTAACGATACTTTAGAGCCTAGAATAACATGTTAGGCTACTGTTCTACCAAAAAATTGTACACAGAAATGTTAATAACAAAATTAGGATTTTAGCATGTTTTTTAGCATTTTTAAATACAAAAATAGCATTTTTTAGCATTATTTGGAGCAAGTTCTAGCATTTTCTCAAAATAAAAAACGGCAACACTGCTTGCTTCACAGTTCAGGAACTTCAAGATAGTCTACCGAAGGTATGCGGGCCTGTACTTCTGCATATGCGTGGACGTGAACGACAACAATCTCTGCTATCTGGAGGCGATTCACAATTTCGTCGAGGTTCTGAATGAATACTTCCACAATGTGTGCGAACTGGACCTAGTCTTTAACTTTTATAAGGTATGTTTGCACTTTACTGTAGTTAAACTCATCACTAATGAAGAAATCTCTAGTTTTTTCTGCTCATGCTGCTAATTTTGATGACCATAGATGTTCGGCAAGTTTATCATGCGCACTTGATGTACGGGCAGGTTTTTCCGCAAGTAGGCCGCTGGTGGGCCCTTTTTGCGTGACCCTTGACACATGTTGCTCGAACTTTTTTAGGTTCTACAACACGCCGGTTTCCACACGATGTTTTCCTTCACCGTTTTGAGAGTACTGGCATAGTGCACATAAACTTTTCGACAGAAAAACTCATTGGTACACGAGTGGATTTGAACCCACAACCTTCGGATCGGAAGGCGGGGCCACTACCACTAGACTACCAGTGCCTTTGCTTCCCTAGATGTTATTTGGTACCTAATTTTTGTCTTTAGAATTTCTAAATGAAAAGTTTTTGAACTGACCATCTATTTTGTTTTAACATCTATTTGTCCTGTCTAAGTAATTGATTTTATCATTCCTCTAGGTGTACACTGTGGTGGACGAAATGTTCCTGGCAGGAGAGATCCGGGAGACTTCACAAACTAAAGTCCTGAAGCAGCTCCTTATGCTCAACTCATTGGAGTAACTAGTTTTATTATATGACTAGAAACTTTGCTAAGCTAACTTGTAGTACCTATTGATGTATTGGACTAATCCAAAAAGAAGCCGTTTATACCTACATTTAACAACTTATGTCTGTTGTCACTGAAGTTTGTAAACTTAAAGGTTACGCCTAACTCTTGAAACATTTTGAACTGTTGATTGAAATGCATCAAGAATAAGTGTAGATGGACATTAATTTCACAAAGGACTAATGAGCTACTAAATTAAAAATTGCTTATTTTTGTGTGGAGGTACATGCTCTTTTGTAAATTAATGAAAGTCTCGTATATAAATTATGTAATTTATTGCTTGTACCAAATGATTACAGTCTATCCGGCAAATGATGGAGAACTATGTTTCTAAATGTTCTTTTCAATTAAGTTATCTTTATTCTGTTGTATCATAAGAATCACTTTGAAACGTCTAAAAGCTAGGTGCCATGGAGCATCTATGCATGAACTTGTTTGCTCAGTTGATCTGTAGTAAGTTCATGGATGCTGTGCTATGCATCATAGGGCACGTTCCTGACATACATGACCAGCGAGGCAATCTTTGTTAGAGACAATGGTTACCTCTTAACATCAGGTGGGCCATAAGCTGGTTCCATCAGCTAGTTGTATAAAAAATGTGCTCTTTAAAAATAAATCTAGGTTTATAAGAATACTCATTGCTTCATTCCATTTGTTTCATCTTTTTTTATAGAGGGTGTTGTATTGTATGCAGGCTCATTTTACCGCATTTAGATTTAAACTTCTTTGTTCATGAGGGTGGCTTTTGTAAAAATCGTGGCACTCCGGAATTGCAGCATTCCGGGAAAGAAGTGACCTCCCTGACTTTTGGGGATGTTGGTCGATCTTTGCCGAAAAGGCCTCGCGTGACGATGTCTTTTCCCGCCTCAATAATGCTTAGGCCGTCTAAAGAAGTTTTTACTTCATAAATACCATTTTGTTTACCCCTGTGTGATATATGCAGCTTGATTAAAGTCCACTTCGTTTTTTATAAATACCTAGTAGGTCAAAAAATATTTTCAAAAGTAGTTGTTAGATAAGTTTCTCATTGAGATGTATGTGTATTGTATTGTGTTTTTTTTTCAATATTCTGTATATAGAAATAAGAAATTAGATTATATTGTTAAAGTAGAAAAATTTTTCTTGTATAAAATAATGTTTATTTATCAAATATGTATAAAAAGTAGATACAACGTAAAAGTATCTTTACCTAATTTACCTAAATAAAGCTATGATTGTTCATTAATATTTATTCAAGACTAGCAACTTAGCTAAATTAAATATAGCATTCTATATCTATTCGTCTTTATTCTTCACCTGTCTTTCAACCCACAGAGTTAAACTACAAAATGTAGGTTAGTATACATATTTTTGCAAAATCTAATAATTTGGTAATTTTTATCTAAATTTATAACTAGCGGCACGTAAGTCTAGCGCTGAGCGATACGCGGAGGGGATAGTGCACATGTTTGTGTACTGTCGCTGTACGCAATACTATTGTAACTTTAAGTAATGATTAGCTAAATAACGATAATGACATTATTTTAATGTAATGTCAAATAGTAAGATGTGCAAAGATTTGTAGTATGTACCTAAAACCTAATTTTTAACAAGTTTATGGGGAGTAGAAAAAGAAAAACATAATTTGTCAATAACAATACAATTGAGAACGCGAACTGTACATTGGATGTGCGCGGGGTGTGGTATCGGTGCGGGGAGGGGAATACGACCGGAGGGCCAATCGGCGCTACGCACGCCCGCCCTTCATCCCGCTAGCCCCCCTCAGGTACCTTATTTTTGACTTCTGCGCAATAACGGCCAGCGCTCAAGTTATGTGCCGCTACCTATAAAATATATATCATGCTACTTACTTGTGGCCTAATTGTCCAGTGGATTCCTACAAGTTGATGATGATGATTATCACAATACGAGATTACATAAATTTATTATTAGGCCTTATAAAAATGTGTCAATACATAACAAAGACGGGGTTGATTAATTCAAGTACTGTTTAAAAAGAAAGTTAAACTGTCTGGGTGTTATTAATAATCCTGACGCAACGCTGGAGTAGTTAAATCGTGTTTTGTCACATTTGTTCGAGTTGTCAATTGCATGTCAATGCAAGAGACAAAACACGGATCAACCAGTCCAACGCTACGCCAGGATTATTAATAAGACCCTCTAAGTATGGAGATGGGTGTGGGATGCAATGCTATGCCCACTCCCAGCGGTGGACTAGCGGCGGGAACATCCATATGTCCGGGTGTCCGATGTGAGATACGTGCGGACCCATGTCGAACTGACTCCATCTAGAAGAGGAGACAAGCGTCTATTTATCTAGTTTCAGACTTCTTATTTTGTTTTTAAGCAGGTAACTTGGCGCGTCTAGACTTTATATTGAGATCTGCTTGCCAACTGATGACAGGCAGATCTTCAAATAAAGTTACTAGTATGACAATTTATTTCCAAATTCTAAAAAAAATTATTAAGTTCAATAATTAGCGGTTCTTTCGTATTAGTGTTTACACTTCCTGTTCTTAACCTACTTTATGTGGGGTCGTCACAACATGTCTTCCTCCTCCATTCCCCTCTGCCGTCATCTCTGCATTCACTCCTCTCTCATGTCATCTTTCACACAGTTCATGTTTTCTTTGGTCAACCTCTGCTCACATATCCATCCACATCCATACTCATCACTCTCCTAGTCACATGACTTTCATCCCTCCTCATGACATGCCCATACCACGCCAGCCTAATGCAATTTCGTACTAGTGTTTTGAAAGGATTTTAAGTGCACCTCTAAGAGGCTAATTTCGTGACTTTCGTACCTACGATATGCCGGTTTCTTCACGATGTTTTCACCGTTTGACAGCACTAACATAGTGCATACATATGGCAATACGAACTTCTTGTCGTGTCACTAGCTCCTTTGAGCCAATGAAAGTAACTACGTACTGGAATGGCGGGATTCCCCTGGAGATGTTGTGCGTGGGAGTGGATACGGCCACAAACAGGAACCCGGTGCGAAGTCGCGAGCTAGTCACCTTGGCGTCAGTGCCGCCATGGCTGCGGTGGCCCAGTGCACGGAACGGATATGTGCCTAGAACATACCATGCAGAGTCTTTATAATGTCCCAAAAGTTAAATGTTTCTAAATACATGTATATCTATCTATGTATATCATGTATATCTAGTTTTCTCAGAAAAAAAAATCAGAGCCGAGCGGGATTTGAACCCGCGACCTTTCTTTTGGTACGGGGCTGCGCTGACCGCTGCGTCAACGGATCCTAATCACACTCGACGAATAACCCTTATGACTGTTCGGCACTGAACTTTTGGGACATTATAAAAATCTTTGTGATTTTCATAAGTGTACTAATAGTCGTATAGATATATTAATAGTAATAGATTCATATTAATAGTCTTCTGTAGTAGGGGTATCTACTACAGAAGACTATTAATACGAATCTCGATTATATTCGAGTTTGGATAGCTATAGGATTTCTGTCAAAGTTCCAACCGACCAAAATTAAAAAATCCTATTTCAATAATTTATTAATTCAGTTGTATCACAAGGACTTTGAAACGTCTTAAAGTTAGGTGAGTCTAGGTGCCAGTTCCACGCGGACAACCTATGACAACTTATTTCAACTGAGAGAGATGTAGGAAATACAAAAGTAAAAGTTTCAAAAACAGCACACGCTATGCTTCAAAGTGATAATAAAGTAGATACCTAAACAGGATATAAAAATAAGATACGAAAATAGTAGGCAAATTGACATGTTTGCTTCCCACCAAATCGAAATTGGGGTTGAAATCGTGTGTTTATAAAACTTTTTGTTTTAGTTAGATGATTGACAGGTGTGCTTTTTTATTCGGGTTCTGGGATCACGGATTTTGCAGCGCGATTCAGAGTTCTTTGATAATGACCGATAGATGGCGCTAGTGGTTGTTATATTTGCGACATTGGTTTTTTGGGTGTAGTGATTACGTAGTACATAAGTAGCAGCTCGTTGCATATCCTTTCCAGATCAGAGTTCGATGATGCAAGTGCCAGCTTAGTTCATTATCAACCTACGGTGAAAATGTGATGATGCAAATTTCGGGTCTACTGTGGTTCGAGGTGGAACGAGATGGCAAATTCATGATTCGCACGTGGTGTGCGGACTGGTTTCCGCAAGTAGGCTACTGGCGGGCCCTTTTTGCGTACCGTTGGATGGGTTGAGGTCGTTCCTGGCGGCGACGGCGTTGCATGCGGAGTAGGGCGGGCTGCAGGCAGCACAGCGAGCCAGCGGGTCGTGTCGGTAGTCGTTGTAGCGCATCGTACGGTACATGTCACGCAGGTTCTTTATACCCGCCTGGAGAAGACATAATACATCAAGATTTTAATAATGTCCCAAAAGTAAACCGAACTGACAAGGAGTGGAACTCTCTTCCGACTTCTTTCCGGAACGTTATAGTTTAGGAATTTTTAAGACAAGAGTGAACAGGTGCATTATGGCTAAGTATGCTCCATCTTAGGCTGCATCCTCACTTTCCATCAGGTGTGATGGCAGCCAAATGCTATATTAAAAAAATAATAAAGGATGAGAGTCCGAGACCTTCAGCGCTGACCGCTGCGTCATCGGTTTCTAATTACGCTACGACTAATAACTGCTAGGCACTATTAATACGGCACTAACGCGACATAATACATAATATTAAAAAAAAACTTGAAACCGACTTCATGAACAAACTGCTGCAAGGATGAAATTTTATGGGACCAATTTGGAAGTAATAAGGATAAGGAAGGAATAAGGAAGTAATAACCTTTCAGATAATAAAATAATTTTTCAAATCGGTTCATAAATGAGAAAGGTTTGGAATAACAAACATTTAAAACAAATAATCGAATTGAGAACCTTCACCTTTTTTATTTGTAGTCGGTTAATCATAAATAGAGTATTCACGCAATAAGAGCCCGCCAGTGGCTTACTCGCGGAAAAAAGTCCACTCATAAAGGGTATTATATTTTATTCAGATACCACGTTCGAAACCTAAGGCAGATGCTAGTTTAAAATAATGAAAAACCTTGCTGAAGTTAAGTCAATAATAATGTATATGAGCCAGATAAAAGAAAGGTCGGTGTCATTTGAAAAGAAGTAAACTGCGCAACTACTAAAGAACAAACTGCGAGCATCGACCAGAGCTTAGCTCCTAAATGACAGAATAGGTAATCTACGAAACAGTAGATAAACTTGCCTAATCCGTCTATCACGGCATCGCTAATTGCTATCCATCCAAATGTTGCCTTGAAAAGAAATCGGTTCCTTTGTTGACTATAATAAACCCTATGATAACTAGCCAAATCTTTTAATAGCTACGTTATCTCCTATCAGATGGCCCTTTGTATTAACTGGGCTTAAAGCCTTCCGAGAGTTCCGGAACGTAGATCTTAACTAGACACAGTATATTTTCGATTGTGTCTTGAATCCCAACCTACTCAATTCCTTCAAGTCTCATGATAAAGTTCGTACTAGTTCTTGTTGTCATCATGAAGTTCACACTAGTTCTAGCCTTCGTTGCCGTGGTCCAGGGTGGGAACCCTGAGGATATTGATCTTGAGGACATCACTGCTTACGACTACTTGGCTAAGTACGGCCTGCCGCTGGCAGAGAAGATTCGCGCCGAAGAGGAAGATGGCAGCCTGAACAGGATTGTTGGAGGAACCACCGCAGAAGAGGCACAGTTTCCATATCAGGTTTGTGACTATACATTTTTTTAAACTACCGTCTTTTGTAAGTTTAACGAGATACTCCTATTAATACTCTCAGATGAGATTGCGGTACATCGTTTGCTTAGTATTGTAAAACAAAGACATTTCTATCATCACACTAGCGGCCGTCCACGGCTTCGCTCGTCCCGTTCCCGTTACGCCCATTTCCTGTAACTTTTTCGGGACAAAAATGCCTATGTGATATTCCAGACTATAATCTACCTCTGTGCCAAATCACTCAAAACGTTTTGGCGTTATTGAGTAACAAACATACATCCATCCAAATCCAATCGTTCTTTCTCTGTTACAATTTTTATGACAACATCTTTCTAGCTATAGTTTTATTTATCTTTTTTTAAAACACACTTTATTGTTCCCAGGCTGCTCTTCTCGCACGTTTCGACAAAGGCCAAGGTGTCTGCGGAGGTTCACTCATCAGCACCACCCGCGTCTTGACTGCCGCTCACTGCTGGTACGACGGAGTCCACCAGGCCTCAACCTTCACCGTGGTGCTCGGTTCTATCACTCTGTACACTGGCGGCACCAGGATAGCCACTGACGATGTGATCGTGCATAACGCGTGGAACCCCTCGCGTATCCGAAATGATCTGGCTATGATCCGACTGCCAGACTCGGTTTCAATTTCCAGTTAGTATTTGTTGTTAGTTTAGTTTGTATTGTCCATTTGCACGATGGGTTGACGACCTTGTGGGCCGTAGATGGATGAGGGTAGCCCAAGATCGTGGTGAATGGCAAGAGCAAAGGGAGGCTTATGCCCAGCAGTGGGTTGGATGATGATTTGCTGTTGACTGTTTTTTTTGTAATAAATTTAGGGGAGTGGAGGATATCCGCAGAAAATTCAAGTACACAAAAATAGCTCTGGAAGCAAGTTGACGTGGCAATGAACAGTAGCACATAGCTCATAGTAGAATCATGAACCGCTGAGACTAAGGTTCTTGAATGGCGACCATGAATCGTAAGACGCTTGGGCTTGGGCTTGCACAGGTTGAAAAATACGGTGGATGGATAGGGCTGTAAATCGTTAGTCGTAATCATGTCTTTAAAAAAATTGCGATTTCAAATGTATTTCTTTTAGATATTATCAGCCCCATCGCCCTGCCTTCCGGCTCTCAACTGAACGAACACTTTGCTGGCGAGAGTGCTACTGCATCCGGCTTCGGTCTCACTACTGACGGTAAGAGCCTGTCCAGATGGGGCGTTTTACGCGCGAGTGTCCTCGCGCGTAAACATTCGCGCGTTCTCCAGATACTAGAGCGCTATACATCCCGTCCAGACGCTGCCGTGCGATTCCTCAATCGCGCGTAAAACGCGAGCAACTATTTGGTAGGAGCGCGCGTAAAACGCGGCATCTGGACGCAATATAAATTGAAACGCGCGAGGGCACTCGCGCGTAAAACGCTCCATCTGGACAGGCTCTAAGAGTCTACATAATTTATCCAATCTCGATCTCCAATAAGAGTCTCATAACTAATATTGGTAAGTAGCTTGAAAAAGATCATATCAAAAACGGAAAAAAATATTAAGTTTTTTCGCTTTGTCTCGCTGTGCTGACGGGCACCTGGATTCTCCTTGGATGTTTATAACAAAAAAATGCTTTCTGGATTGAATTTTGAAGTTCTTTTTTTTTGTTCCAATAAGGAATCCTTCCTTTTGATGCCAAATTTTCCTTAGACTCCTTTGAGCTAAATAAAAAACAAACGTATGTTTTTCCTTCCAGGTGGCTCCATTAGCAGTAACCAAACCATCAGACATGTTCCACTCCGGGTAACCTCCAACTTCGTCTGTTCTTTTTCGTTCCTCTTCATCATCCAGCCTACCCACGTGTGCACCAGCGGCGCAGAAGGCCGCAGCATCTGTCTGGGAGACTCTGGCGGACCCCTTGTTGTTACCAGGAATGAACAGCCTCTTTTGGTATGCACATATTTATAAATGAATCACGCCGAGACTTATCCGATATTGAATGAATATTTTCATAAATAATATCTTCGAAATGATGCGTCTGCCAATTGTGGTGACAACGGTAACACACTCCTAATATATAATGCATCTATATGTCCAGTATTGGATTTGTTATTTTATTATTGCCTATCTCTTGCATACCGATTTATTTATTATTTTTATTTTTTAATGTCGACGAAGTATGCAAGCCACTTTTTTTACATGATGATCGAATTGTACCATGCTTCTTGCAAATAAATATCGTCATTTCATTTCATCTATTCTAGATGATTAATATAGCGTCAGAGGCTACTGTTTTTGCTCATGCCCTTACTTACTGGACGCTATTAGTGCCTGGGACAGGATTTTTAGATGGAGTAGGCTTGTCCAGCACCTATACCATCCTGACAGCTTAGTCGGCCCAACAGGAAGGACATGGTTAATACGTGCGGAGCTAACTAATCCCAAATACAAGGGAGCCATGCATGGTCCATACATGGTTGATGTACCAACTGTCCGCACCAAGCGCTTTACTTCAACTTTTTTGTTGCGGACAGCCAAGGAGTGGAATTCCTTGCCGGCGTCTGTTTTTCCGGTCACTTATAACTTGGATGTTTTTAAGAGTAGAGTGAACAGGTATCTTCTAGGTAAGCGTGCTACACCGTCGACCGCATCATCACTTAACAGCAGGTGAGATTGCGGTCAAACGCAAGCATATAATATGTAAAAAAAAAAAAAAAAAAAAACGGACTTGTTATGACTGATCATGGTGATTATTGGTAGCCTGGTAGAGATTGCTGTTAGTGATAAGGCCGCCCATTGGTTTACTGTGAATGTTTATTTTTAAGCTAAATACTGTATTTCTATATGTTTCCTGTTAATCAATAAAGAGATATCTATCTATCTATTATTCAACTATTATGACTAACAATATGCTTTTTTGTCACCAGATTGGTGTGACCTCCTTCGTATCTGCCCGGGGTTGCCAGAAAGGCCATCCAGCTGGTTTCACCAGGGTCACCACTTACATCGACTGGATCAACGGTTTGTTGTAAACAGTACCCGTAGTCTGAGTTTTTCTCCATACAAGAGAGATACGTAGGCGAAACGACTTGCCCTTCTCCAAAAATTAACGCAAGAACGAAGTACTGCTGATTTTAGATGACATAATAATACATTTCTGTGGCCCTTGTAATAAATAAATAGGCCGAGAGGCCATGAATACCAGTGTGATGTAATTTTTAATTTTTAATTTATGCATTTCTTATTATTATGTCATCTAAGAGATTACAACGACGCGTGTAGAAAATAAAAAACATGCATATTTTCGATATTTAAGTTCAAGAACAAAAAAATGTTTTTTTTTTACCTACTCCTACTACTTTTTAGGTGACGCAAGTTTTACTTAGTTAATCTTCTTGTTATAAAAATATTACATGATAACTGGATTTGAACCCACGACCTTAGGATCGGAAGACGGGGCCGCTACAACAAGACCACCAGACTAAGTTAATTAAAGTTAAGTTTCCTAAATGTTTGTTTGTATCGGACCTGACCAAAAAGATGACCTGTCATACGTCAAGTTATAATGCACAGCTACCTGCTTCTCGTGCAGTATCCTGGCGCGTGGGTTGGTGTCGTACGCGAACCAGTCGCCGTATGTCTGCACGCGTACGGCGCCGCCACTGAGGTTGAACACCCGCGGGAAGTACGGGATGTTGTACGACGGGAAGTACGACTTGCGGACCAACTCTTCCGTTCTGTTGTTTAATATAAATCTATTATTATATACTATATTATATCTATAAGTATATTTAGAGCGCTGGTGGCCTGGTGGCCCCGCCTTCCAATCCAGAGGTCGTGGGTTCAAATCCAGTCGTGTACCAATGAGTTTTTCTGCCCATAAAATTATGTACACAATGCCAGTGCTCTAACGGTGAAGGAAAACATCGTGAGGAAACCGGCATATAGTAGAACCTAAAAAGTTCGAAAATATGCGTCAAGTGCACGAAAGGAGCCTCTTTGAGGCGCACTTAAAATCCTTTCACCTAGTGTTGCCCAAATTCAGTCTTGGTCTTGCAGTCTTCGTCTTGTTCTTGCCACGCCGAAATCATAACATTTGTGTTGTGACACTATTTGATTGCCGCCATATGGCGTAGGTATACTCATGCAAAATAATTTCGAATTTTTTTAAGAGTACCTACAGGTGTTCCAAAGAATAAATAAGTTTAATTGATATAAAGTATCATAACCTAATGATAAAGCTGTTGATTTGTGTTGTATTTTATTTTTTATTCAAATAAATGATAAATCGTAAAACTCTTTTATTAAATTTCTTATAAGTTGAGGGTTCAATCTCTTTCTAGACAGATAAGTATTGTTCTTTAAAATACAGTCAAGTTATTGTAATTAATTTGTTTTTTTACATGTTTTAGCAAATGTAAGCTTATAAATCATAAATGTTTATTAAGAAACAGTTACTTCCATGGAAAACGACATATAGGTCAGTTGATTTTTCGAATTTCTTATCAAATCTTCAGTTATTTATTAATCTGCTTGATCTTTACTATGGCTATGTTCATTCAAGCTCACAATGTTCCAATTCTAATACGTTTTTCTAAGATTTAAAGTAAACTTTAATAAATAGTAATAGACTAATAGGTAATTGCAAGACTTGCAAGACTCTTGCTGCAAGACCAAGACCAAGACGAAGACTGGGAGCGCAAGACCAAGACCAGGTGTATTGGCGCAAGACCAAGACCAAGACTGGCTAAGTCTCGTCTTGTTCTTGCATTTGGGCAACACTACTTTCACCACACTTGGCTCGAAAGAATTAGTGACACGATAAGAAGAAGAATCTATAATGATAAAGATTTTTATAATGTCCCAAAAGTTAAGAGCCGAGTAGTTGACTGTAACGTCAAACCTGTAGATGGAGCCACGGTCACGTTAGTGCCGAACAGTCCCTAAGAGTTATTCGTCGAGTGTGATTAGGATCCGATGGCGCAGCGGTCAGTGCAGCTCCTTACCAAGGGGAAGGTCGCGGGTTCAAATCCCGGTCGGCTCTCAACTTTTGGGACATTATAAAAATATTTGTGATATCCCCTTCATGTTGCAGGGGTTTACCGCTTCATGAAACGCTAAGTGGTGTCATTTTTGACGTAACAACGTCTTATAATTCGATGGAGCCGGCTGCACGCACGAAAAAACATGACGTCATGCGGCGTTACCTCGCTCTGAGGCGTTCCATTTAAGGCTTGAAGTGCAAGCGAGAGCGCGGAACGAGCGACAAAGAGGCACGTACGGCCTCCGCGTTCGGCAGCGTTCGACATCTGTCTCTCTTCTACTAACTAACTATCGTTCGAACTATCGTCAGTAAACCGACTTTACAGACAACCGATTTTTTCGACATTATTTTAATTCATTTCAAATAACCTTTCATCAAATAATCCTTTGAGATACGTACAAATCCGCAGCTTCAGTATATCCGGGCAGTTGTTCGATGACCCACAACAGGCCAGGTGAGACAGAGCCTTTGGAGGTGGCCGAGCGGGCACAGAACTTATTGTAATCCACTATGTACCTGGGTATTGACAAATAATAGTTTAGTCACGTGGTTTGACAGAGGGCTTATTTGCCCTTATAATTAGGTCACGTAAATGCCTGCGGCCTTACAGGGCTGAGGGGCGTGATACGCAGAGACTTTATGCTTTTTTAAATATAAATATAATAAAATATGACACCCAGGCAGAGAACAAACATCTGTTTACCACACAAATATTTGTTCTTGGTGGGGAACGAACCCACGCACTCTGCCACAGAAGGCAGAGCTACTACCAAGTGAGCTAAGTAGGCACTAGGCAGTGAAGATGTTAATATTGTACTAGTGAAATCCGTGCAACTTCGTTTCCGTACAAACTTCAACACACCTTTAGGGGTTGAGTTTTGGGAATCCCTTTCTTAGTGCACCCTCACACTACGCCAGAAATCTATTCTCCAAATTTCATACTCCTAGGACCGTTAGTTCAGGCTGTGCGTTGATTGTCAGTCAGCCAGTCAGTAACGTAAGAGTTTTATATATTTAGAAGAAGAAGATAGATGAATATCTCTCACCACTGATTGTTGTAAGTCCCGCTGTTGTGCTTCCTGAATATGTCAACCCACTCCTGTCCATCGCGAGCCAGGCGGTTAGCTACCATCGCCCGCGCGTATTCCAATATCTGTACATGAGGAAGGTACTGTTTAGGCCAGAAAGAGGTTCCTTCCTCTCCTTTTCGCACCAATGCGTTTCCCATATATCTGTCTCTGTCCTACCCCTTTCTCGCCTAAGGCAAGCGCCAACGCCGACTGCACGCGCCCTCGCAATGCACTTGTCAGTGCCATTCATGACTCGGTGCGAATCAATAGTGCGTGCGAAAGTGAAAAGCCAAGAGGAAAAAATCGGTGAGTCCTTTCTGTCCAATCCTTTTCCATCTCTGTGTTCTCAAAAGGAAATTAACTTCAAATTTAGAAACCCGCGGAAACAGGTACTATTATTAATATTACATTCTTCCAGCTTGCTCGCGTCGCCCGAGCACCTATGCTCACCTAGCTTTAAGGAGTTCAAAAGTAATCCTTGTGATACAATTATTATTATTATTATGGGCCTGTGGTGTCCCACTGCATGGCAAAGGCCTCCCTTCCTTCTCTCCAGTCGTCTCTATTTAGTGCCACTTTGGATTTTTCATTGATTTTCCAGTGATTTTATATCTTACAAAAAGTCTAAATGTGCGCCTTATAAGTGCTAGCACCCCAGTTTCTGATTCCAAGGTCGTGGGTTTAAATCTGTTCGTGCACCTATGAGTTTCTCTGTCCATAATACGTGCACTGTGCCAGTATTCTCAAACAGTGAAGTAAAATATATAGCTTTATATACTTGTCCAACTGGTTTGACGTTTTCAAAGAGAGTCCGGTTGCTGTTGCCGATGGTAGTCTCCGAAGCTACCAGCCCGCTAGAGATTATGTAGAAATCATCTGCGGACTGATAAATACATACATTCACACATAAAACAAAACTATAGGTATTCATGAATATTTGTGTGGTGAAGGCAGATGTTTGTTCTCTGTCTAGGTGTCATATTGTATTCTAAGTATGTATTTACAAAAAAAATTTATATAAGTTATTATATCAGCTATCTGGTTCCCATAGTATAAGCTCTGCTTAACTTGGGGCTAGATAGTGTTGTGTGGAATGTCCAATGTATTTATTTATTATTTATACATATAAGTAGTAGAGGAAATAGCTTCGCGCGAAGTCATGTGGGATCTCACTACATTATTTTTTTTTAAAACCCTATGTTCACACCACCATTGATGGTCAATGAACATTAACCTCTATCGAGGTAGGTATAGTTTGCTTGTGATCAATGATGAAAGAACTAGTGTGACGAAAGGAAGCCCACCTGTATAAAAGCCGGATATGAGGACAGTGACATCTTGTACCCAGGTATGATCTCTTTGCTCTTCGGAGACATGCGGTACTTCAGGACATACATCTTCTGGAACCGCAGCATAGACTGGTAGCTGTGGATAGAAGCACCCTTGAAAGACTCATACCATTGTAAATCACTTACAGATGCTTAAAGGTAGTGGAACATAACTTGAGCGATGACCGTTATTGCGCAGAAGTCAAAAATAAGGCACCTGAGGGGGGCTAGCGGTATGAAGGGCGGGCGTGCGTAGCGCTGTTTGGCTCTCCAGTCGCACTGCGCTCTCTGTACCAATAGGACACGCTGCACACATCCACACATCCAGTGTGCGCGACATGGCACACTACGACGCATGCGCAGCGCGTATCGCTCACCGCTCAAGTTATGTGCCGCTAGTTATAGCAGTCATTTAGCTTAGCGGACGAATAAGTCTGTTGCCATCTCTATTTGTTGTCATTAAAGCGAGTGATAAGAGACTTTTAGAAGCCGTTAAAAGATGTTATTCTGATACTAGCGGCCGCTCGTGGCTTCGACCGTCCCATCGGTACCTATTGTTGTTATCTGTCCTAAATAAGTAGTCAGCCGAGTGAGGCCCTGTCGTTCTGTAGCATAGGTTTAACGAAAACTTATTTCAGGCACCAGTCTCTCGCAAAACAGGTTCACTTATGTTAGACACTTTAAGAGTAGTAGAGCTTTTTGTGTGTGGCGCGTCCGGGGAAATACTACCACCTTCCCTTTTTCTGCCGTGAAGCAGCATTGCTTTTTTTCGGTTTGAAGGGTGTGGGTGCCGGTGAAATTACTGGCACGTGAGGCTGAACATCTGTGCCTAAGATTGATGGACGCAGGACAATGCATCGTAGGGCACGTTCCTGACATACGTGACCTACGAGGCAATGCTTTGTTATAGGCGCTGGTTACCACTAACATCAGGTGGCCCTTAAGCTTGTTCCATTAGCTAGTTGAATAAAAAAAAAACACTCAAACTCAGTTTAGGGCTAGATATAACTAGCAGCACATAACTCTAGCGGTGAGCGCACACTGGATGTGTGCAGAGTGTCCTATTGGTACAGAGAGCGGAGTGCGACTGGAGAGCCAATCAGCGCTACGCACGCCCGCCCTTCATCCAGCTAGCCCCCCT
Organism: Thera obeliscata; assembly: GCA_947578465.1. NCBI lineage: Eukaryota > Metazoa > Arthropoda > Insecta > Lepidoptera > Geometridae > Thera > Thera obeliscata. The sequence continues at coordinate 25,755,663 of OX387915.1, read as the reverse complement.
CAGGTACCCTATTTTTGACTTCTGCGCAATAACGGTCAGCGCTAGAGTTATGTGCCGCTACCTATAATGTTGTGTTATTTAAGAAATAACTAACCTGTTCCATGTAACCTGTGAAGTGTACAGCTCCTTAAGTCCCGGCAGCAGTTTGACGAGGCCGGTGCAATGCTCCCCGAAGAGCAGGCCTTCGGGCGTGGCGGCCGGCATCGACAGCGCGAAGGCCAGCTCGTCCAGATCGCCCAGCATGTTCATCCATCTGGAAGACCATCCTAGGTACTCTTATTATAAATGAAAATGTTTAGATTTTTGTGACTCAAACTTATCATAATTAATCATACTGCAAGACTCTCTTACCCAGGTATTTCTATGCTTAAAAAAGCGGCCAAGTGCGAGTTGGACTCGCTCATGAAGGGTTCCGTAGTAACAAGTAACATAATATAAAAGTTCTTGTAGTTCGTCGAAAGGTAAATTACGGTTTATGATTTATGACGTATAAAAAAACCTACTCACTAGATCTCGTTCAAACCAAATATCGTTGGAATAGGATTCGAACCCACTACCCACACTAATATTTCAAATCAATCATTATCAAATTTTAATCTAAAAAAACCTAAATCCATAAAGTGAACTCACATAATATCTCTTATGGTGAGCCATTCGTAAGGCGGTGTGGTTGCATCATTGTAGCCAGCTGCCAACCCTTCCAGCTGGATGTAGTATAGTTTCATCTGAAAAATATGCATCCAAGATGTCAGTACCCAAAGCCTGAGTTTTGCTACCATTATGTCGTTATCAAATGTTGATTTCGTTTCGCCTACGTGTCTCTGTCTTTTGTAGGGAGAAAAGATGCAGACAGCAAAAATACGTTACATAGTTTTATGAGTTTTTATATGTATGAGGCGTAGGCGAAACGAAAACAACATTTGGTAACAAAATGTTGTGAATGCACTGGGACTTTGGGTACTGTTTCTTGCTGTTGGGTTTTTTGCTATGAAATGAAGTGCCTCATATTGATGAATGCAGGCTAGTGCATTGTAGGGCATGTTTTGCGTGACTTGTAAGGAAATGCTTTGATGTAAGTGTACCTACCTGGTGCCAATAAGGTTCATCTGGGTGCTTCTTCACCATAGAAGAGATGTACTCTTCATTGATGTCGACAAATTCTTCAATCGAGCCACAGACATCAGTCTTGTTGTAGCAATAACTGTAAGTAAAATGTTTTTGTACAAATAATACTGATATTGTACAAAAACATTTGTGCGCTGAGTGATACGCGGAGGGGATAGCTGCGCATGCGTCGTAGTGTGCGCATGTCGCGCACACTGGATGTGTGCAGAGTGTCTTATTGGTACAGAGAGTGAAGTGCGACTGGAGAGCCAGCGCTACGCACGCTCGCGCCTGACGGGGGCTTCGTTCTGCTAGCTCTCATCAGGTACCTTATTTTTGACTTCTGCGCAATAACGGTCAGCACTACCTATACCAACAATGCAGATGGATCGCAGATTTAGCATAAGGATATTTTTTTACTTGCTACTCAAGTGGTTCAAAGTGATTGTTATGATGTTTTTGAAAAAAAAACTGATTTTGCGTCCAAAGTAAATGAACATGCCAGCTCTGTTACTTATTATTTTCCTGCCCTTATCTCACGCTAAGTGGGGTCGGCACAACAGGTTTTCCCAGCTGTTAATAAAGGAGTGCAAATAGTGGTGAGATGCTAGCACCAATAAATTAATGGTTACTGCTCTGCTAAATGTGCTGACATTAATTAATTATATATTATAGGATAGTATGGGTAGTAAAATTTATTTGAAAAATTGATTTACCCCTTCAGCATGTTCTGCCAATGCATCCAAATGAGATCCCTGGTGAGGAAACCCTCCAGGAACCCTGCACTGTACGCCTGCTGCTCATCACTGCTGCCTTCTGACGTGTGCAGCTCCAGAAATGCCCAGCTGCGGACCAAATAATTGATAGGTACCTAACTACCTTTGTCATGTCTTCGTAGTGACAAGTCAAAGGTACTACGGGTACTACGAAAGAAAAAGAAGTGTAAGGAAGATGTTTAAGCAATACCCTGCCATCAGAAGGAACAGATCAGAAAATAAATATACAAACCCTGTGCTATTTATCTCGTTGGTGTAAGTAGCTCTAGCGACGTAAACATCGGGAATATCTGCAAAATAGCTGCTGACTTTAGCGTGTGGTTTATTCCCTGACCACACCACATACCCATATTTACTCTCACAGAAGTAAAACAAACTGAAAATATAAAGAAACACCAAAGTTATGGACACCCTCATTCTGTTTTCTTCTCTTCACTTCATCGACCTGTGTTATTTTAGAGTGCGTGCGACATTTATGCCGGTTCGTTATTCGTTACAATTTATGTAAGTACACTAAGCCGGTAATTAATGAATTCAGGATATGATTAAAAATAGATCCGAATCGAAAAATGTAAACAAAACAAACACAACAATCCATGCAGCGTATGTGAGAGTGAAAAAAGAACGTCCACAGAACACTTAAACTCAAGAGAGAACGTCTGTCTCGCTCGCTCGCTCGCACGAACTTGTTTGACATTGACATTTGTTTGACATTGAATTTTTTTAAATTTGTACCGAGGCTGGATCTTCAAGTTTTTGCCAAGTCCTATAAAACTTCTCGATGGGTGCCCGCATGCGCACTTGCTCTCCGTCTGCATATCTCTGTAAAATATTTATTCTGAACTAAAACTGGAAACGTCCATTGCCAATGGGCCATTGGTAAGCGAACACCGGACAGTGGACGGCTTTACAAAAGTAGGCAAGGATGAACTAACCTCAGAGCATCTCGTAATACGCGTGGGATTCCCGATAAAGCTGAACAACAAATAAAACTTGAATAAAAACTCATAACAGCCGTATATTTCACACATAAAATTTCTCCCCGCACAACGAAATAAGATCAGTCTTTAGGCGTCGTTCACACAAGTTTCAGGTAACAGAGAGCTTCATGCCCATTTCCCCGCATTTGTACCCGATCTCCCGCATAAGGTAGGGTGTCCGCTCATGAGCCGGAGCGTGGAGCCATTCGTTTATGTTAAGGCCGACTGCTATGTAGCCCTGCGAAATTAAAAACACAAAATAAATTGAAAGCGTAATAAAATAAAAACCTCAAGACTGTAATTCCCCGGCATGCTATACACGGATGCAAAGGGATGGAAAGGCGGTAGTTAAAGGCACTTCTGAACATTATTTTGAATACGTTCGGTTCAAATTACAACTGCAGCGGTGGCCCCACTCAACGTCAGGTGGGTCATCTCCTTGAGTATTATGTTTTCTCCAAAAAAAAATTATTACAGATGTTGAGGAGAACCAATAGAAGTAGAACCAATACAAACTTTGCCGAAAAACCTGTAAAGTATAGTGTGGTGTATAGGTATAGAGGTAGGTACCTGTTTCTCCAGGATATCAAGCAGCAGGCGGAATGTTCCTCGCAGTCGATTGCTATTCATTGAGAAACAGCCGGCAGTGAAGTTTAGAATACATATCCTGCAAAAAAGATAATTTAGAATAGTTGTAAAAACTTCGTATGGAGGAGTAGCCAACTCTTCTTCTTGACTGGCTTTTCAGCTCAGTTGGTATAAAAAAAACAAAATGTATTTATGCAAAAATGGCATTGCTCTGCCTTTTGCGCCGTTGGTTCGATCCCTACCGAGAACAAATAATTGTGTGGAATGCACACAAGTATTTGTTGTTTTGGTTGTTGTTTATTTGTATAGAAATACTTACACAATAGCTTCTTGAGGCAGATTCAGTAATTCAATAGGCATTTTCAAATTACTGCTATTTTGGTTCAGCTTCATTGGGTAACCGTTTTTCACGCACGTTAATACATCTGGAACATAATTAAATAAGTTATAATTTATTTTTATTGTTTAGCATTTTAAAATTAAACACAGCCACGTTTATCAACCACTCATCATCAGCACGAAAGCCACTGATGGACATAAGCTGTCCCGTAATTAGGGAGGTTTGCCGTAGCCACCACGTTTGGCATGGTGGCGAATGAATGACCACAGTATCAGTTTTAAGTACTCAGGAAATGCTGCTGCTAATCTTTGAGTGCGTTCCCTTAGCCTCCTTTTACATCTATGAGCGATAATGGAGGGGTCATATTCTACACCTACGAGATTAGACGCAGGTCTGCTGGACGTAGGTCTTTACGCGCCAATGAACCTGTTATGCAGCCTGGTCTGCTTCTTGAGTGCTTGCCAGTTATATTTGGCAGATCGACGCCCCATTGGAGGGCATTCTACACTAGAAAAGATGTAAAACACATGTTTGCGTAAATTTTATAAAATAGACTTTTATGCAATGCAGAGCAATCGATGATTGAGGTCTAAGGTCTCACCAGCAACAAATCCTGAAGACAGCACCACATTCCGGACCACATACTCCTTGCCGCCCAACCCTCGCGCCACACACTCCTCCAGCCTCTCATTCAGCGCGTTCACAGGATACACAGACTTCGCCTTAGCCGCCATCTCTGGAGGCAGCGTATACTCTTCACTATGAAAAGCCTTCACCGCCTCATGGAGAGTTAGCAGCTGCAGGTAATCCAGCACATTGTTGTCTCTACTTAGATAATCTTCAAGGAATTCTTGCGAGAATACTCTCGTTAGTAATTTATCTTCGTAGTGACCGAGTGATGCCATTTCCAAGCACAGCTTAGCCCAGGGTAGAGCGAAGTTCTTTCCATCTAGGATGGGGTTCAGGGAGATCTGCCGCTTGATCTCGGTCCATTGGTCCGAGTCGGGCGTGTAGTTGTTGTTGGCGAGACAGTTGATGAAGCCGAAGAGGATGTTGGTCCGTGCGTTGGCGAGCGTCACCGGGGAGGAGACGGCTTGGAGGCAGAGGTGCTCCATCAGACCGAGATGGGTGTGCGCCTGTTATTAACAGAGAACGAAATTAAGCAAAATAGTAAAAAAGCCAAAGTATGTTGCAGAAACCATTCCATATTAAGCCTGAAAAAAAAGTTGGTGGTAGCTCTGCATTTCGATCACTCACGGTATTCAACAGTTGGATTCTCGGGCTAACCGAGATTTTCAATGTCCCTTAAATACACACATCAAAATTGTCTAGGGATATTCAACATTTTGTTGATTTTTACAAAAACTAAAAATAATTTCTTTAGAAAACTAGGTATGGCAAGAACATTTATTTTGTGTTGTTTATAAATAATTATAAAATACAACTGTTTGATATTATTTTTTTAATAAAAATTTAAGTTAGAAGAAAATCTCGAAATATCAGAAAATTTACAAGGTTCGGTAAATTGTGTTAAAACTATGTTAACGTTTCCAAGACTTTCTAAAATTACTTTTTTACAATTTAATAATCGTTGTTGCTTCCCCTGACGTTGATAACACATCTGCACCGGTTATTCATACCTTAAATTAGGGTGTCAAAGTCTCGCTGGGGTATGCGATCCCATGTTCTTTTTAAATGGCAAAAAAGTTGGTCTTCTGTGGTCAAATTTGATGGCAAATTGCTGAAAGCCCTTTGCTGCAACATAGCCGAAGCGTGTTCAATTGGGTTTAAGTCGGGTGACTGTGCAGGCCAGTCCAAAACCACAAAATCATGTTCCTGAAGGGCAGCTGACACCAATCGTGCCGTGTGTGGGGGGGAATTATCATGCAAGAGCTGAAATTCCTGGCCAATTTGAATTCTGTGAGGGATGATCACAGGTTCTACAACCTCGTTCCGGTATTTTAGTGCAGTCATGCTGCTTCTTATCCAAATGAGCTCGTTTCGCGCGCCAATACGAATTTCCGCCCAAACCATGATTTTCCCACCTCGGTACGAATGGTCCTCTTGTGGATGCTGGAGGTGATTTTGTCTGCCTGGGACTCTGCAAACACGAGTTTTTCGTGAATCGCGGTGGAATCCAAACCGAGAATCATCATTAAAGAGAACCATTGTCCATTGGCCCTTGTTCCATAACAAATGTTCCTGAGCCCAAAGAAGTCACGTTCCGCGATTGGCTCGTCGTAGAGCTGGCGCACGAAGTGGCCTACGAGAATGAAGATCAACTTCTTGCAGCCTTCTTCTGATGGTTTGGTTACTATCTGACAGCTGATGGTCTAACTGAAGCCTTTGCACTAGCTGCTTAGCTGTGATATTGGGTTCCCTCCTGGCGGAATTTTGGAAAAAACGATCCTGTTTAGGGGTGGGTACTTAAATTTTGCCAGTGTGGCGCTCTCTTACATCCCCAGAAATACGATTACATTACCACAATCGAGAAATTACGTTTTGATTGGTGTTTAGGGTATCGGCAACCACGCGTTGGATAGCACCGGCTTGCAACATGCCTATCGCTCTTATCATTTCTTCTTTGCTTAAATGTCGACGTTCCATGACATAACAAATATCACAAGGTCCATTAAAATTAAAAATGAGTTAGATATCACTTACTGATAACTAAATAAAAGTTAATTTATCTTAGACAAAATTAACGTTGTTTAATTTAAATCGGAGTCTCCAATAAATCTTTTGTCTATTGTGTTCGATTTTTAATTATTTTTCAAATTTGGAAAGGGGAATAAAAGAGGTTTAATTCCATATATAAACTTTTTCTAAAAAGCAAATGGTTTGTAAGAAAATCATTTCGAAATAAAATATCCCTAGACAAATTTGATGTGTGTACACATTGGCATTGCACAACCCTGCAGTTTTTCTACGTTTTCCGTATATCGTAGCTGTCGAGGCTTCTACGATGAGGTCGTCGATGAATTACTCAAGGAAATCATCCATTCTCTCTTCGAAAAGAAACAATAAAATAAAATTGCAAAATGATCGAGATCGGCCCGAGAATTAGGCTCTTGATCGAAAGAAATGGCTGAAATGTTTAATGTACAAAATTAACTTACTATCCTGGAAAGCACTCTTGCCACCAGCAGTCCTTTATCAAACTCCACGTTATTCTTGATCACATATTCCGCCACACTATCCATCAGCTGCTCATGGTAGTACTCCGGATGCTTCTCCATGATCCTTCCCTTGATCTTAGCGGTGGTTCTCAGCACATCGTCATATGACATATCGTCCAGTTTCATCGACAATATATCGTAGCAAATGTGGAGTAGCTGAACCCTGGTGGGGAACCTTTCTTCGGTGCAATTGACTTGGCACAGCGACCAGATGATGTTCTTCGCTGTTTGAGCGTCTATAGCTTGATCGTGGAGAAGTAACCCTGTGACTACGTTGTTGATACATCGATCGGGTAGATTTTTTGTACAGCTGTATGATAGCATATCTTTGAGAAGGGGTAAATCTTGGTTGTCGAGTTCTAAGGGCAAGTGTATTTGGAATGCTAGAGGTAAAGCAAGTTTGAGGGCATCTACCAGATGGTTCTTTCTCTCAAATCTGCCAAGTATAAAGTCTAGGAACATAATATGTCGTAAGTTGAGCAGGTTGATGTTACTTCGGAGCATCTGCAGGAGGGTTTGTACAATCACGGAGTCTACTGGCACTCTGAGGAAGGATAATACTTTGGTGGCTTCGATGGTCTCGTTCACGTCGAGTTCGCGCGCGTACTTCTTGAAGTTCTGGCAGAGGAGCCCGAAGGTGGGATCACTGATTATTGAATCGGTATCAGATTCTGAGAATCTGAAATTAAAAACATAAGATTAGTAAGGTATAAAGGGATAAGCGTATCTAAGGATTTTTCAAGATAGAAACTCGCAGAAGCAGCCTAAACGATTACGTAGTAGAAAGCGATAGTCGTGTTTTCCTATAACATTTTTTTTTCTACCTCTGGTGTGTCATATCCTGGTGTGGCCTTTACGAGATCCACGAGAGACACCTGAGGCATGACAGACATATTTAACCTTAAATTTTCTATTCAATTCTACTCTTATTCTTCTATTTAAAAACATAGACATTATATTATATATCTTCTAGGCATGGTCGCGTGGAACTGGCACCTAGACTCACCTAGCTTTAAGACGTTTCAAAGTGATTCTTGCATCGTATTGAATAAAATTTTATTGAGTTTGAGTTTGATATAATGTCTGTATTTTAAGTACCTTGGGGCTGATCCTAAAAACATGATGTTTACGACTTCCTGCGTAACATGGACTATGGGCAGGAAAAAGCATGGATCATCAAGGGACCTATCACTACCGACAATTGCAGCTCGAAGAGTGTCCTTAGAGCTTGCAGCAAGTTCGGCAAAGTTTTATCATCCGGACTTGATGTGCGGGCTGGTTTTTCCGCAAGTAGGCCGCTGGCGGGCCCTTTTTGAACCCTTGACACGTATTGCTCGAACTTTTTTAGGTTCTACGACACGCCGGTTTTCTCACGATGTTTTCCTTCACCGTGAGGAAACCAGCTGTATTTTAAGTACCTTGGGGCTGATCAAAAAAAGCATGATGTTTACGACTTCCTGCGTAACGTGGACTATGGGCAGGAAAAAGCATGGGACCTATCATTAGCTACTATTACACCTCGTCCGCAGTATACTCACTCCTGCTGCTTGTGCAGCTCGAAGAGCGTCCTCAGAGCTTGCAGCATGTGCGCGTGCGTCATGTGCGGCAGATGCGCTTGCACGCACGCCAGCACCTCGCCCGCGCCGCCCGCCGCACGAATCTCCACCGCCAGCTGGTCAGGCTTGCCACGACCCAGCTCTGAAACTATGCCCATACCATCTAATACTAAAAGTAAACAGGCCATTGATAGATAGAAATAGATGGAACATTCTTTTTTTTTCATTACAATCAAGCCATAATGTAGGCTAATGAGCAATTGTATGTCGACTTAAATTTTTACATTGTTATTCTAAGAATGTGTCCATAGTCATGTTTCTTATTGTCTCTATTCACTTGTCATAGCCTAGATATCTTCAAATCTAAAGAAAAAGTGCTCGGACACAAATGACACCAACAAGACACATCATGAAGATGTTGCTTAACCAAGTGCAAGTTTCCCGAGCGGTAAAACTATAAATAATGATTTAATTACTGCCTGAGGCGAGGCTCCGTGGTGTAAGAGCTGGCCGACTGAGGGAGTTGCCTCGCAGCACATTCCGCCACACGCTCTTCAGTAGCAACGTCATTGTTACTGAAACAATGTTTATTTACATTATTCATATGCCAAAATTGCAAAGATTGTTTAATTTGTGAATAAATTTCATTTGGTAAGTATGTTAACTATTTGTGTATGTTAAGATAGATACACAGCTTTTACTGCCTGTAATTGGCACACATTTTATAAATTAATTTTAACTAATTTAAAAAAATATTTAACGTGCTGTTGGCATTGCCTATTTAAATAAATAAATAAGTTTATCTAAAGTAAACTGTTTATCATACTAGTTTATCTTAAGCTTAAATAAAACATAATTTTGATAAGATTATTATCGCTTGTGTTTTTTGGCCAAAGAGAAATATTTTTTATTTTTATTGAAACACATTTTAAGGTTAGACAGTGAATATTATAATAAAATGTATTTCAAGGTGAAACATGTTTAGGGCAGTTATATAACCGATGCAAAACATTATAGCTGCTAGGAACTTGCATAAACTCAATTAGAATAAGCATAATAATGTACTTACAAAGTGTGATAATCGTGAAATACTGATAAACCTTTGCACTAAATTTGATAAATACTATAAACTAAACGGTCAAGTTATTCAGACCTCCGACTAAGTTAGGTGCTCAGCTTTCTCCTGCCTAACTTTCGGCACCATACATTTACGTATTATTAAAAATAATTACAAAATAAAAATAGAACCCAAAATTCCAAGTGAATGGAAAACAGCTGATTCTGACATTTTTAAAAATAAACAAATGAAACGCAACGCAACGCATCGGAGATTCAGCGAAACAAAAAGTTTTGTCCTTCCTTGTGTGTTTCGGTTTTAAATATTTTAAAGAAAGAAAAAAAAATATTTTATATAATTTATGTGTTTAGCACCAACATTGTTAAACATTTATTAAATAAAATAAATACGAAATGTAGTGACGATAAAATTTGTACAAAATGGGTGTAAAGGAACGTGAAAAGTACGTTCAGAGACCCAACAAAAAGAAGTACACAGATCGAGGGCATCATCTGCACTATTTGAGCAGCAGTGGAGTGCTAATGGAAGAAGAAGGATAGACACTACTTAAAAAAATGAGAAAAACATCTTCTTGATGTATAAATTCAGGCTAAAACAGTGATATTCCAACGCACTCTATCCCATGGTAACAAGGCAAATCACCCAAAAATGATTGAGTGTAGTTTCAGAATGTTTTTCACTTGACTTTTGACATTGATTGATTGGACTGGCATCTAAGCATTTGTGACAGCAAAAGTCAAAACAACAGAACAATTGTTTTGTTTTGGTCTTGCTTGTCTGTCAGTTGTATGCAAATGCTGCTTTATTTGTTCGAAGTGTATAAATCCGAAAATATTGTTTATCAGAGCTCTATAGATTTTATTGTATTTCGTGCTCCCACCACCTCTAACCTTACAAATACATATTCTCTACTGCGCTGCAAAATGTACGAAGAGAAGGTCATCAACTCTCGTCCGGACAGAGAACTATTCAAGACACTAATAATCCCCGGCGACTACAACATCGTACCCTTCGAAGATTCCCGTTGCAAGATCTGCCTTACCTCCGTTTCCTGTACTAAGGGTGAAGAGATCTGTCAGATTGAAGCAGAAAGCCAAGTCTTCAGTCGCAAGTTCAAGGGCAACGTTCTCATTGGTGATTGCGACTGCTTCATTGATAAGGATTTCGAGTTGATTTTGCAGCAGATGTGTTGCGGTGAGACCGCTGACGTCCGGATGGTGTACAGAGACGGGAATAACGAGCTGGTGAAGGAGATCAGATGCCGGGTTGAGTTGAAAGAGGTGACGGAGGAACAGCTCATCAGCGAGTGGGGGTGGGCGAGACTGTATGATGCTGCTCTCTATCACAAAGTCAGTACTTACTTAGGGTGTTATTAATTATCCTGGCGCAACGCTGGAGTAGTTAAATCGTGTTTTGTCACATTTGTTCGAGTTGACAATTGCATGTCAATGCAAGAGACAAAACACGGATCAACTAGTCCAACGCTACGCTAGGATTATTAATAATAATAATAAATAAATAAATATTGTGGACAATTCAAGTGGAAATTACAATAGGTTTTGTACATACATTAGTAGTAGCAATAAGTGCACTGGTGGTCTAGTGGTAGTGGCCCCGCCTTCCGATCCGAAGGCCGTGGTTTCAAGTCCACTCGTGTACCAATGAGTTTTTCTGTCGAAAAATTTATGTGCACTATGCCAGTACTCTCAAAACGGTGAAGGAAAACATCGTGAGGAAACCGGCGTGTTGTAGAACCTCAAAAAGTTCGAGCAACACGTGTCAAGGGTCACGCAAAAAGGGCCCACTAGCGGCCTACTTGCGGAAAAAACCTGCCCGCACATCAAGTGCGGATGATAAAAACTTGCCAAAACTAGTAGTAGCAATAAAAGTAAAGTAAATTGAAGTTAAAGTAAATTAAAGGTAGGTAAAGTGTGTGCTTTATATCACAGACAAGGTAGTCCCTAAGTGCTTGGACACCTACAGTCTTGAGGAACATCAGGTAGCATCCAGGGACTTGTTTTAAGAAGGGGCTTAGTTTCTTGTTCTTTCTTTTCTTTAATATTTAATACAACATATTTTAGCTGATCAAATCTAAAGCCCAGTTCCTTACCATTTCATCATTTCCAGGAGAAAGGAGTAGACTTGGTGAAAGAGAAGAGAATAACCGATGCATTCAGGAGGTTCCACAAAGCTCTGCAGATGTTGATTGCTATCGAGCCCTTTGATCCCGAGACCATTGACGAAGAGAAGGTGAAGGAGTTGATCGATTTAAAGGTTTGTATTCACACAAACTTTATTTTAAATAAATATATTTATCACTAATCTCCTGAGGAATTTGACACAAAAACGGAAGTAGAGTCTGTTCAGAAAGAGAGGCGTCGTGGCCAAAATTGAGGACTAACATTTTGATTTTTATATGGCAGCTCATCCCTTTCTTTCTGTCAGCATTTTGCATCATAAAAATTAAATAAAAGAATAGTACACTAGTTGTGATAGGATCAAAACGCAACAGACGCGCTATTGTATTGCCCACTAAATAAAAAAGGTGATTAAGCACAGCAGCGCCCTCCAATCCCACGACGGCTCTCTTTCTGAACAGACTCTTAACAGTATGATAAGAAAACAAGAGCCAGGCCAGAGCTTAATAGATAATATTAAAAACAACACTATTGTGTTGTCACATAAATTAATCACAATTTTTACTAAAAATAATTGCAGGGTATGAGCCACCCCAATACAATCTCATTAGGTACTTCTTTAAATGTCATTTTCATGTACAAACTAAAGTGTTTTTACAGGTAAAACTATACAACAACCTAGCGCACTGTCAGCTTCAATACAACGAGTATACCGCGGCATTGGAGCTTTGTAACCGAGCGCTCGCCTTGCATCCAGACAGTGTCAAAGCTCTGTATCGGCGCTGCGTCGCATACACACATTTGCAGGTTTGTTACTCATTCTCAGATCTCTCATTAAACACCCATTGGCTAGATTGCAACTAAACTACAGATGGTTATTTAAAAATTTATTATTAACTAGTGGCCGCCCGCGGCTTCGCACGCCCGTTCTCGTAACACCCCGTTCCCGTTGCTTTTTCGGGATAAAAAGTATCCTATGTCCTTCTCCCGGTTCTAAGCTACCTCCCTACTAATTTTCTGCCAAATCGGTTCCGCCGTTCTTGAGTTATAAATAGTGTAACTAACACGACTTTCTTTTATAAATATAGATTTGTTATTTTTTTTTATATGCTTGTTCCATCAGCTAGTTGTATAAGTATCTAGGCCTCTCCACTCTGTGCTTGCGATAGGCAATGTGAATGTCGTGCTCGTCCCGCCATCTCATTCTACTCAACTAGAGTATCAATAAATCAATCGAAAATATAAACTTTATTATTAAGATTAAACGGGTATTTATCGCGATTTCCTTTTTAGATACCATTTTAATCCATAATAATATAATTATGCATAAAAATCGCTTTCATTTAAAAGGAAATATAAACTTGTTTGACAAATCCCTAACACTTGGGTGTTTTATACCCCAGCGTTTAAATGAAAGCTGGATAAAAAATATTAGTGTTTATTTCAGATGTTTGAAAAAGCGTGGAGCGATATACAGAGGGTGCTGCAGTTAGATCCCAACGACAAGGCTGCACAGCTCAGAGCGAGCGAACTGAAGCCCAGATTAGAGAAAATGAATAAAGAATACAGCACTGTCATTAAAAAGATGTTTGGATGAGGTATATTTTCGTTTTATTTTCTGTCTATAAGTTGCGGTAACTTGTATAAAACCGGTATGCCAGGCAAAAGTGAGTTCCCGAAGTAGCTATTGCTCACTATACCATAGTACACCATATATTTTCACTACTATATTTGGTCTTCAGTGGGAATCGAACTTAAAACATGCAGCGCAGAAGTGCTAGGCACTGAGATGAGAGCCAGTCACATAGTCCTAAAAAAATTGTTTCCATCAAGAAATCAAGTTTCCCGTCATATTATTTCGAATTCTACAATAATTTATACTGGATTTGGTAATAATATGGTTGTAGGCAATAAATATTGCACATCGGCTATTCGGCTTTGTAGAGCGCTATCTCTTTCTGACGCACACTACGCTCTATGAAGCCGAAATTAGCCGATGTGCAATATTTACTGCCACTGGGGTGTACCCCTATGAGTAATTCATTAAATTCAAAATAACGTTGATATTATTATGCAAATACGCTACAGTCAGTCAATAAGAGCTGCTGACTACATAAAAATAAATAAAATAAGCCTTTATTTCTCCGACCAAAACAGTTTTGCTTAACCTATACTAATCCTTCTTACTAAATATACTAACTTAGCAAAAGTTTCTATAATGACACCAACGTGGCGGTACTACATAGGTCGGGTTGTCCTTCGACAAAGGCCTCCTCCAGGGTTTGCCACTTGGCTCGGTCCAGACATGCTCGCTGCTGCTGACTACCACAGGACAAATAGGTACTGACGTATAAATTGAAACTTGATGCGTGTTTTACGTAACCAACTGGAATTTCATGGTCTACTAAGTTAAAATAACTGGTCGTGTTACCTATGCTGGTTTTAATTGTATACAATCGTAATAATTACACTTTGTTATGGAGTTGTATTCCTGTTATACATTTTATACAACTAGCTGATGGAACAAGCATAATAATATAGCTCACCTGATGTTAAGTGGTGACCATCGCCAATAACAAAACATTGTCTCGTAGGTTACGCACGTCAGGAACGTGCTCTAAAATGCACTGCCCTCTGTCCATCAACTTGAGGTATACAGATGTTCAGCTTCACGTGCCAGTAATTTCCAGCCAGTTAACCCAGTTTTTTCACTGTGATGAGTGATTGAGTATAAAGTACAGTAGTAGTTGGAACTAAAGCTGTAGGCAAGTATGTTTTGTATGAGGGAGTATAATGGTAGTAATTAACGCAGGTAAGCATTCATTCTTATTATCTTTGTATAAAATATTAGAGCATTCACTCTTCTCTTAGCCATGTCAACTTACACACAGCTCATCCATGTTTTCTTTGGTATACCTTTACTCAGGTTGTCAGGGCTCTAAAATTCGTGAAATTAAGTAAACAGGCCTTTGCATCTATTGTAGATGATTTATATAGCGTCAGGGGCAACTGGTGATTACTTATGCCCCTACTTACGGGACGATATAGTGCCTGGGACAGGATTTTAGCTTGCCCAGCACCTATACCATCCTGACAGCTCATTCGGCCTAAACCACAGGAAAGACATGGTCAATACGTGCGGAGCTGGCTTAGCCGCGGGTTTCCTCACGATGTTTTCCTTCACCGTTTGAGAGCACTAGCATTGTGTACATACATTTTTCGATAGAAAAACTCATTGGTACACGACTGGATTTGAACCCACGACCTTAGGATCGGAAGGCGGGGTCGCTACCACTAGACCACCAGTGCTCTAAGGAACATAGCACTGCCTAAAATTGTATATAAACGAAACTTAGCCCATATATCACCTATAGGTAACATAATCTCAGCCAGTCGGCCTTATCCACAGGATAGACATGGTGAATACCGGACTAGCAGGTAGTATACTAAACTTACTAAACTTAAAAAGGTGTATTAAGTACCTACCTACTTGTGACAATAAATCTATGTACTTTAAACAGCCGTGCTAGGTAGAACCTGTGTTACGGCTGCTAACTTTTCCCAATAAAGTATCATACTTAAATTTCTTACCACAAAACATTTTCATTATCATTTTCATTTTCATTTTCATTTTCGTTTTCATTTATATTCAGTATATTAAAGCTACACGCATGACATCATACGCAACAGACAGCGCCTGCCTCTGACATCACTGTGCGACCTCGATTCATCCAGTACAGTCGCGTATTATCGCGTAAACAATCGTAGAAACTTTGTTAGTTATTTACAAACTTGTAACATTCGGAAATAGTCACCATCTGGATGTATGTATTGTGCGTATGGTGTAAGGATTTTTTATAATGTCGAGTAAGTGTTGTTTTTTGAATTTAATAAGAAAATAGTGTTATTTGTGTCTAATTTTAGAGTTGTGTCATGTTTTTATGTTCGTGTTAAGGTAAAATTTTCTCATTATTACTTGGTAGCGCGGTTTTGATAATCAACAGTACCTAGGCAATTGTGTAGGTAGGTACCATTTATCACTCGCGGACTCTACATATATTCGAGTGTTCGTTCGTGAAATGATTAGTGTGGTGTAAAGACTCAACGAAACTGAAGAGACTTCCTCCCTCTAAATACCTGTTTTGAATTAAACATTTAAGCATGGTTTGTTAATAAGGGGGTAATGAGAGTAGAGATGGAGAGTACAGTCAGCGGTAAAAGTAGACCTTGCGATATCCGAATTCCTGATGTACAACGATCGTCTCCATACTCAACATTTTATAAAAGTAGTAGGTACCTAACTAATCGGCATACTTAGTAGGTTTGTTTCGATTGAACTCTTCAAGGTAGATTGATTCATGAATAATCTAAGTATTTTTATAATGTCCCAAAAGTTAAGACCCGAGCGGGATTTGAACCCGCGACCTTCCCCTAATCCCGCTCGGCTCTTAACTTTTGGGACATTATAAAAATCTTTGTGATTTTCTTAAGTGTAGTAAACACTATAAAAATAATAAACTATTAATCTAAGTATACTACGCTAGCTGGCTAGATTGAGCATTAAACGTGCACCTTTCAAGGCTATGTAGGTTACCACGATTCCTAGTTCAAATTTGCAAAGGCGAGTATTTGTAAACATTTTAAAACGGTTTGGATTTACCCAGATGTTGCAGAAACTACACGCGCATCTATCTAAATCTATCGAAATCATCTATCTAAATATTGTGGACGCTGAACGTTGATTTAGTTGATCTATTAGTAAAATAACGACAACAATAAGCTACGTCGTATGTTTAAAATCAGGCGATAATCTATTTATTATTGTGAGCCAAGCGACCTTCGTGACACGCGAAATATATTTTGATTCATGCATTAAAATAGGCTATGTTTGTTTACTGACGAAATCCAAGCAAGCAGACTTCGTTTAGGATGTAATATTTAACCATGACGTAACTATGATACAGCCTCCTAAAAGTGACTCATAAGATGTTAGTATTGACATGGCCAAGAAGTTATG
This sequence comes from Thera obeliscata, assembly GCA_947578465.1. NCBI lineage: Eukaryota > Metazoa > Arthropoda > Insecta > Lepidoptera > Geometridae > Thera > Thera obeliscata. The sequence goes on along the minus strand of OX387915.1, from coordinate 25,738,907 downwards.
ACACCGAGATATTGACCTTTCAAAGATTTTTGGCTGCTGTCTTACTTACCACGCATTACGAGTATAAAATTATTTGATATTTGAATCCGAGAATGTTTATATGCAATGCAGAGGTATCCGCTCTAAATCAGGTGGTCTATCGGCCTATAATTTTTGACACTGTGTGTCTGGGATATGTCTTGGGGTTTGTCCGACCCCAAGACATATACTTATGCACCAACTTTGACGGTCATACTTAACACATAGTCATAACATAATAACAATAAAAAAGACATACGTGCACTGTCGTGCACAGCTGATTACCTATGAGAGGGGTTTTTTTTATATAACTTGGTAGAACAGACATAACATTGCCCACATGATGTTAAATGGTAACGCACTCACGATTCCCAAAGGGTCCTTCCTATAACTCGTCTGCTAATATTATAAAGAGGAAAGATTTGTATTTTTGTGTGTATGTTTGTAATGAATCAACTCAAAAACTACAGTGCCGATTTCAAAAAATCTTTCACAATTGAAAAGCTACATTCACCCTGAGCATTAGGCTATATTTATGTATTTAAAAAATAAATGTCCACCCATGCGAAGCCGGGACAGGCCGCTAGTATTTTATCAACAAATACACGTAGAACATTTTCCAGGTAAAGTAGAGTCCCTGGAATCAGGATGGGGCATACAGGTGGTGACCCCCGCTCCAGAGCACTCGTTCGCACTGGACGAGGAGTCTCTCAGCGCTCTCCTCCTGAAGGATGACGTGAAGGATCGCGCGGTCGTGATCCTATCAGTGGCTGGAGCCTTCAGGAAGGGCAAGTCGTTTCTACTCGACTTCCTGCTCAGATACTTGCATAAACAGGTTTGTGGGTTTTGTTTCTTCAATCACGGTAACAGCACAGAAAAAGTAGTAGTACCGTAACAGGAGCTAATACTTGCATAGAGTACTTAGTAGGCAACAATAAATATTGCACATCGGTTAATTTCGGCTTCATAGAGCGTAGTGTGCGTCAGAAAGAGATAGCGCTCTACGAAGCTGAAAAGCCGATGTGCAATATTTATTGCCTACAATCGTACTACACCTACTATTATATTACAATGCAATCGCTACGAAGATTGTATACCTACTAGCTACTACGTCTCAGTTTGAAATATCATCAGTTTCAACATAATTGATGCTCATTGTTTTTCGACGTTGATAAATAAATTAAAAGAAGTGAAGTCACGGGCGTTTGACCCTAAAATAAGTAATGCCAACCTCTTATCTACAACGTAAAGTTGTAAATTAAATACATAGCTTAAAAGTCAGTGGACTCGGTGTATGATGAACACTCAATGCACCGACGACATTTGAATGATAGAAGCTTTTCGACCGTTTTTAAAGAGCATAGTGCTTAATGCTAATAGCAATGTCTACCAGTCGATCCAGGGCGTTCAATGTTGTTATTGCGAGATTTAGTTTTAGGGCGCGGCCGTCAAAGCAAAGTAGCTTTCCGTTAGAGAAAAGTTTAAACTACAAGCCTGACGTAAAACAGTTTAACACTATAACTGTACCCGAAGTCGGAGTTTGGCAACCACATTTCGTTACCAAATGTTGTTTTCGTTTCGCCTATTTGTCTCTATCTATTGTATGGAGAAAATATGAGACGACAAAAATACATTACGTAGTTAGAGTTGTTGTCTCATCATTTCTCCATACAATAGACAGAGACAAATAGGCGAAACGAAAACAACATTTGGTAACGTTGTAATTGCAGTGGGACTTGGGGTACTTGAGTCATGCATGACTATGTGACTATATGACTATCCTAATTCCAGTACATCCTCGGCGAGAGTACCGAAGACTGGTTGGGGTCGGAAGACGAGCCGCTGAAGGGGTTCAGCTGGCGAGGGGGCTCCGACAGACACACCACGGGGCTTCTGCTGTGGTCGCAGCCTTTCAAGGCGACGCTACCTAATGGGGACAAGGTAAGACAGTTCACAGAAACATTGCCAGTTGTGGGGTACCAATCGGGTAGATGTTTGTTTTGTAAGTTGCTTCGTCAGACCCCTGGCATAGAGTAAGTAAGACCCCATAATTATCCATCACCTCTCTTGGATGTTGTAAGAAGTGACTAAGGGAACGCATCATGGGATGGGTATAGCAACATATCCTGGGCACATAACACTGACACTGCGGTCACCAATCCGTCTGCAAAGGGGAGAATTTAATTTTTTTAATGACGGAGGCATTTTGCATGTCAATTTCTGTCAAATTGGTGTTTTTTGTGTGGAATGCAATTCTCATCCCCCGATGAGAATTGCATCATCTTGGTTAGCTTCAGCTAGTCCAATTTTGTCGTAGCCTAGCTGAAGCTCTCATCCATCTTGAACATTTTCTAGTATGATGGGGGGCTGCCTCCTGCTACTAACTTGTATTGAACCGCTGGTCTGTCCCGTGTTGTCAGGTGGTGATCCTGCTGATGGACACACAGGGCACGTTCGACAGCGAGTCGACGGTGCGCGACAACGCGACCGTGTTCGCTCTCTCCACCATGATCTCCTCCGTGCAGGTGTACAACCTCTCGCAGAACATCGAGGAAGACGATCTGCAGCATCTGCAGGTTAGTTCTAGGCGAACAAACTGGCCTTTTTATGCTACTAGTTGGTGTAGTAAGTAGGCCCTACTTACCTCAGAAACGTGCCAATGCACTGCCTTACGTCCATAAACTTGAGGCATACAGGCTTCTTGGTTTTTAGCAAAATATTTAGGGGTTTATAGTAAGAAAAATGCATTTTTTTTTTATTTTTTTTTTTATTTATCAAAAACATTACAAACTAACAGCCTAGCCAGCGTTCGCTGTGGGGGCAAACCGCGCGGTAGCGGTGCGGAACACGGGCGGCGCGAACAAACGACGCGCGCGCGCACGCAGATAATGGTCGGGCACGTAAAATGCACACTGTGTTAGAGCAGACGGGTTATCGATACTCCCCTGAAGTATTTGGAAGTAATGGGTCATCAGAGCATATTTACGGCGGAGCTCAAGCCACCATACCACCAATGAACAGGGATGGGAATAGATACGGATAGTAGCCGTATAATTTCATATAAAGAAACCTACCAAATTTCTTCTGCACACGCCTTCTGCAATGACCTTTCGCGTTGTTGATTAGACTCACCATTATATTTTTTTTTAAAACACCTTTTCTTCTGCAATGACCTTTCGCGTTGTTGATGACATTTAGACTCACCATTATAATCCTTTTTATATAACGTCTAACTAAATCTACGTGTTTCAAGTAGGTATGTTAGTTCCTATGAGACAATAGTTAACTTTAGTGAAGTAATTCGTAGATTTCGAAGCTAATCAAAGCTCATAGTTTGGACCGTAAAAAGCCATGACGACTCGACGCTGGGACTGTACGGATAGCTTAACTTGTCTTGCGAAGAACGGAAGCACTCAGAAGTAAATGCCATTAGCGATCATCCATCCTAATGCTGGCCTCGCAGAACGTTGCGGTTCAAGATTGGCCAAGCATGATGCTCAGCGTTTCGTTCTACATAATCTGAAAGCAAATGCCATAATGCTTACTTTCCAGCTGTTCACGGACTACGGCAGACTGGTGCAGAAGAGCAGCGAAGGCAAGCCCTTCCAGCGGCTGCAGTTCCTGGTGCGAGACTGGAGCTTCCCATACGAGTACCCTTATGGAGCTGCTGGCGGCCGCCGTCTATTAGACAAAAGACTTGAGGTATGTATTCTTTGTCACGCATGTACGCAAGTAATTCCAATTTAACCTGGGGGAATAAGTTCTTTACTGACGTCCCACGATGGCGTGTATGGGAATAGTCCTTCTACGTACCTCACCCTAACACTTAAGGATCATACAAAAAAACTGGAGCCAAGCTGTAGTTTCTTGCGTGATGTTCTAGGCTTGGCTAAGAAACGCCAACTCTGTGAAAAGTAGAGTTTAAGGATTTGATTCGAATGGACTGAACTGCACTGGATTGAAGGGTTGATGGCAGCAGTTAATGAAATAGAAATAATATATTTTGCCTCAACTTAAAATTTATAGGTACAGTTCAACCTTAATGTAATGACGGCAAAAAAGGTGAACCACTCAGCATTAATTAAAAGGGCACGGTAGCCCTTGCAGCGTTGGTTTTCAGTAGTTTCAATTATATTCTATCATCACCATCAGCATCACCGATGGTTATGTGGATGGTAGGTGCCAGTTCCACGCGACCAAGCCTGGAACAGCACCTTCCTTCCTCCTCGATCTTTATATCCTTCTGATGACGTGTGTGCCAGGTGCACGAGGGCCAGCACCAGGAGTTGCAGACGCTGCGGCAGTACATCGCGGCGTGCTTCGAGGAGCTGGAGTGCTTCCTCCTGCCGCATCCCGGCCTCAGCGTCGCCACCAACCCACAGTTCAATGGAAACCTTAGAGGTACCTATACCCCTGGAAAACAACTTGGGTTTAGTTCGAGACTGCTTATATTAATTGGTCTTATAGCAGTTAGCAAAACAAGCCGCTGAGTCTGTTGCCATCGCTATTCGCCAGATTTTTGTGGTGCTGTGTCGAAAGCTGCTTCTAAGTAACGTTCAATTTGACAGGCTGGATGCTGATGCCTTGAATTCATCACCCAACCAATCCTTGAGGTACCTTGAGGGAACACTTTTCTTTATTTGTGGCGTTAATGACGTCATGCCTGTAGCAGTTCTTATTCAAATAGCTTGATTTTCAACAACTACATTCTTCCGGTTTCCCTCAGACATAAGCCCGGAGTTCAAAGCAAGCCTCAAACAGCTGGTGTCGGAACTGCTATCGCCGGCTCGCCTGGTGCCGAAGCTGATCGAGGGGCAGCGGGTCCGCGCCAAGGACCTGCTGCATTACTTCAAGGTCTACCTGAAGGTCTTCAACGGATCCGAGCTGCCGGAGCCTAAGAGCATTCTGGAGGTGCGTATTCAATAACAAGTAGTAGTAAATAAACTTATCGTGTCACTCTTGACACGCTGGAACTTCTTCGAGAAGAAAAAGATAGTGTCACTGTCACTGTGGTAGGGTTTTAAGACTTTTAAGAGCACCTTTCGTGCACTTGGCACAGGTTTTCGGACTTTTTAGGTTCTACTATATGCCGGTTCCCTCACGATGTTTTCACCGTTTGAGAGTGGTAGAACACTCTGATGTTAAGTGGTAACCACTGTTAATAACAAAGTATTGCCTCGTAGGTCACGCACGTTAGGAATTTGCCCTGCGTCCATTTGAGGCATGCAGATGTTCAGCCTCACGTGCCAGTAATTTCATATACTCACAACCTTCAAACCGAAACAGCAATGCTACTTCACGGTAGAAATAGGCATGGTGGTAGTACTTCCCTGGATGAGCCCCTCACAAAGAGCTTTACTACCACTGAAAACTACTCGCCGATTAGTGTCCCTAAGTACTGTTTTTTAAATAAAAATGTGAAAATAATAATGTGGACACAAACCATGCGATGCCCAAAATAAAGTGACCTACAGACACCTTATTGTCTCCAGGCAACCGCAGAGGCCAACAATCTATCCGCCGCCGCCGACGCGCGCGACGTCTACGAGACCCTCATGGAGGAGGTCTGCGGGGGCTCCAAGCCGTACCTGCAGCCCGCGGCGCTGCAGCTAGAACATCGCCGCGTCAGGGACAAGGCACTGCACGCCTTCCGGACCCGGAAGAAGATGGGAGGCCATGAGCTGGAGGACAGATATGCGGAACAACTCGTTAAGGTGACCCTCACTGTCCTAAGATTTGTATCGGGTATATACGATGGTGCTGTTTGATACCGTTTTTGAATGGATTGCTGTCTATTTCACAGTCTCAACCGCCCGCCATTATAGTATCTTCCTAGATACAAGCGCGAAAAACAAGACCAAAGAGTTTTTGTACAGCACAGCAACGTATTTTTTTTTATTCAGTTGTACAGTAGGATACACGTTAAGTTACCTAAAAACAAAGAAAAATGACGTTTACTGCAAGTACATAAGAGCTAGCAGTGTATAGTCTGTTGCGTATCCTTGTGTACCACAAGGATCACTTTGGAACGTCTTAAAGCTAGGTTAGTCTAAGTGCCAGTTCCACGCGACCAAAGCTTAGAAGAACAGGCAACAAACTATAGCTTATTCCTACCGTTTTTTGAATGATCCTTTAACAAATCAAAAGTACAGTTAGAAGCATTAAAAAACCTCAACTTTTATAAGGGACTTCTCATAAAAATCCCAGTAAAGAAACGACTCGACGTACTCAGATTGCTTTATCCCAAATTTCAGGAATTAGACGATCTCTTTGACCAACTCCGCGCACACAACGAAGGCAAGAACATATTCCGGATAGTAGGCACGCCGGCCGTCTTCGGAGCCCTAGCCATCCTGGGATACGTGCTGGCCTTGCTGGGCGGAGCCCTAGGCCTGCAGACTTTAGTGGCGATCGGGCAGGGCGCCGCTATATCGGCACTCGTGATGCTGGTGCTATGGGGTTACACTAGGTGAGTGTTAACCCACCTTATTTTAAGTGCTAACCACCAACTAACACTTTCTCGTAGATCACGCTTCTTAAGAACGTGCCCTACGATACATAACATTATATATCTGCTTGAAGCATTAAGGGTACAGGTATTTTAGGCCTTGTAGGCCAATATTTAGTGATGAATTAGTGACGCAGATTGGTACAGGTTGTATGGAAATCCCGGAACCCCTTGACATGCATGGAGGCCGGCCACCGGGTGGTTTTTAGTGGGTCGTCGGAGTTCCGAAATCCCCACACACCCCAACTTCGCTCCCTCAAGCGTAGTTGGATGGTCTGGTTGCAGATTTTCCACCCGCCAAAAAAAAAAAAGGTTTACTGAAACAATACCGCTGCTTGACTGCAGAAATAAGCACGCGGTGGTAATACTTTACCAAAACAACTAAAACCGCTAGTATCCCTACTAATTCTGTTTTTTCTTGTTTCAGACTATCGGGAAATATGAGAGATATTGGCGTGCAATTGGATGATATCGCCGACACATTACGGGGATACGTAAGTACTCTCGTCTACTTACATTTTTCTATCTGGAGCCCGTATACAGAAACAATGCTTGAGTTTCAGCCATGCATAGATTTTTTGACAGTTCTTCGACTCAAGCATTGTTTCTGCATACGGTTCTTTAAAACAAACGCGAGTTTTCATTATACGCTCTGTGATTATATTTTTTAAAGTTGAAATTTGCGAGCGAAAAGTTGTTTTTTTAAGTTGTTGGCCCCTTAATCATTTGTCGTATATTTCAGCTGAGCAGGGTAGCCATGGACTCTATGAGCAGTAACCCAGCTGTCGCCGCGTACAGTGCCAGTGCCAGTGCCATGCCCACTCGCGACAAGCAGTCGTGATGTCTAGCTTGCCAACAATAACGGAGGATAGTGATGCTCACAGAAGAATTAATAAATATTGCGAATACTCCACACAACACTATCTAGCCCCAAACTAAGCAGAGCTTGTACCATAGGAACCAGATAGCTGATATATCTACATTTTTATGTGAATACACTCTTAGAATAATCTATTTGTGGTTGTATAACACTGTCCGACAGATATCAAAACATTTCTGCCTCTGTTTTTGTCCTGAAAATATTTTATTCTGACGAATGACGTAACTCTACCGATGGTAAATCCGCCCTTAGTCATCATAGATGACTATAATGTGTATTTGAGTAATGAAAGCTCATATTTCAGGCTCCAGATTAAGGCCACAAGGTTAAGAGGATAAGAGGCCAATACAATAAATTAAATCATAGTTTATTTATTTAATATTTTTGTTACAATTTTGATGATGTAAGGAAATAACTAATAAAATTAAGTATATAAGTACATAACGTTGTTGTTTTAATTTTTTTGGGCTTGAAACGAGTTGTGAAAGTTTTAGTTACGTCCTAAGCACTACAGGGCTTTCTAGGCATGGTTTAAATAATACAACAGTTAATAGTACAAACCAAATTTATTCCGTTAAATCAACAAAATAAACTATTACATCTCACAACAAAACTTTTGCTCCCACTCCCACCGAAACGATATCCACACATTGGCACATATTTTAGAAAAATAAATTTATTTGTCTAGTAGGTATAAAACCACAGTAAATAAGATATGTTCACAATTTTAAAAACTATTTACAAAAGTCGATCTAACAAGGCTTTCGATCTTACGACTTTCTAAGGCCGTCGCCAGACGCATGCCGAAAACTGCCGCTAAAACTTGCCAATTCGCAAATGTTCGTTTTACGGGAGCTCCCAGCATGGTCCAGCTCAAACTTTAGAAATAAAAAGCAAACAAACAAAGTATTGATTTAGAATAATATTCGTCATACATGATAAAATCTGTCTCACATTTTAAAATGAAACACCTATTATATGCTGAAATCACAAGGGCAAGGCGTGTTCATATTTTTAGTCAACGAATGTTTATTATATTGTCAAAAGATCTGTAAACAAGTGTATAATATAAAATATTTAAATGAACACACGTCACAATTGAAAGTTAACACATCTCATAACTGAACAATAGAACAGCATGTCCTAGATTAAGATACAGTGTTTGGATCGTAATTATTTTCGAACGGCACTCACTGAACGGCCAGTTTCTACGTCGAGTGCTATTCTCTTTTGCGCATTTCGAAAATATTAAGGACCCAAAAGTGATAATTCTACATACACCGTACCTACAATAACACCCTATTCACTCAACAACCAGCTTAAGTACGATCTGGTGAGCTTACGAGTAAACACAAACTGATTCCATAAAAACGTGAACAGAACAGACAAGTTACATTTGTGCAAACATAAAACATAATTTTCTTTACAATTAACACTAACGGATCGCCATTCCGTACCGAATCTCGCCTATCTGGCAAGGCCGTACATTAGTAACTAATACTCGATTTCTCTGAAATACACGCGTGTCAGATTTTATTTCTATCTATCGTCTTCAGTAAATATATCGCGCGTTTTTTGGCTGACTGTTTTCGGCTTTTCTTTTAACACATTCACACGCGCGTTCTTTCGCGCATGATTGTAACCACTCACGCGAAAGAGTGCGCGTGTAAGAAGGGACTAATTTGCAGCTTCTAACTTTTTAATAATTAACTTTGCTTATTTAAGAATAGAATATAACTTTATTGTAAGTACACCAAAAATTATAAGCAAAAAAAAACATTAAAGAAGTTTTTAAGCTAATAAACTGCCAAAACAAAATACAGAACCGAATGACGACCACTTTCAATTGCTTGATTTCCATTACAATTAGCGTTATTCTTTAAGAATATATCAATGCTTCACCAACCTGGACGCTCAAGCGTAAAGCCCTGGAAGTCATAAAAGGAAGTCAAAACAATTTAGAGGCTTCTTCCCTCATGTCTTGCGGTTCATCTGCGATGGCGATCAGTGTATCGCTGTCAAATATTGAGCAGTGCGCAGGCTCCTGTCTTACTCTAAATTTACTCCTGAAGAATAGTTTACTCCAACTCATTTGAGGACAAGTCAGTGAAGCATTAAAAACTATGCTACGTTAAAATTCACTAACTGTACAAACAATTAATTTAATTTCCCCTTCACCGGACAATATCACTCGAATTATTTAATGGTACAAGACTGGTGTTCACCAACACTAACCAGCGATTAACATAACAATCAGATCACATGCAAAACAACCGACTAAAATCATCTGTTTCGTTCTTTTTACTTACGATACTATCTATAAAGGGACTTGTCTTTTAGTACTCAATGAATTTAAACAACTGGATATTATGTAAGTGAACTTGAGCTATTGTGGCGTACATTCTGTGCAGTTTTCTTAGTAGATATAGTTATATTTATACTATTACACGGGTATTTATCGCGTATATTACCTTATTTTATTTATTTTCCCGACGTTTCGGCTATGTTGCAATAACCGTGGTCGCGGGCTGACTGGAGCATTGACATGAGTGCTACCGTCGTTGAAAAGTGGAGGCAGCATCACTAACTACCCTCACTTGATCTTCTTTGTCCATAACGTCCGTAAATAAATAAAATAAGGTAATATACGCGATAAATACCCGTGTAATAGTATAAATATGTCTTATGATCGCGAAAGTTTAAAAAGTACTAGATATATTGTTATTTTTTTATCTAGCCAATACTTTATAAAAAAAAGAAGAAAAGAAAAAATTATTAAATCATATGGTGTGAAACGTGGACCATATTATGACACTAAGAGATATGATTGGCCATCTTGTACGACATGACAGCTTTATCAGAAATATCTTCGAAGGAAAAGTAGAAGATAAGAAGGGGAAGACCAAGGATTAGCTACATGAGCCAAATACAAGCGAAGATCGCCGTCATGTCGTATAAGGTCAAGGAGGTTGCCGTCAAAAGATATACCTGGAGAATAATGCATACATTACGCCGACAAGAGCATTGCTCTTAAATAAGAAGAAGAAGATACTTTTTAAACTCCTTGCTTCCACAGAGACCTATCCAAAAATAAATGTGCCCCGCGCGCATCCATGTAATTTCCTCTCCATTGTAAAGGGTTTTCAACCTCCTTGGATCTATCACTGCACCTGATAATGCTTCAAGAGCTTCTTGTTATGATAACAATACAAATATAGAATGCTTCACAGAATACACACCAAAAAGGGTCGTACAAGCTTTGCATGTAACTTCGAGCCCATTTGTTTGCATGCTTTCTAGCTTAGTAGCTTACCAATAAACAAAATGAAAAAATTAAGAAGGTCTAAGACTGGCCCCAGGCACGATTGACTCTTGGCGCCCAAATCATTAAAAGTAATATTTATTGAGTTTATATAGCTAAGTAACAAGCTTACTAAATTTAAACTATGCTTTGCTTGTCTCTAACCTCACCAGTATGTCTTTTAACAATAATTATTTACTGAAAATTTTGACCAAAGTATCATTTAGTTAGTACTTATCCACAATTACTCAGAAAGGAAGATAAACTATCACTTTGCACTTTTAAAAAGGGTGCAGATTTCCGTGAGGCGTTATTTGGAATAATACATTTATTGTCAAAGTTATTTTACCATTTTTGATTTGTAAATAGATTTTGATTTGAGTACCTAAATTGCGGCAAATGAAGATATTTACCGTTACATGATTAATCGTTTTTTACAATATAATAAACTGATAATTTATAGCAAATACTTTAAATAAATAATACAAATGGTCTAAGGTTGATTTAACAGATTTTTTTGAATATCTACAGACGTTAAATATTAACATCCCACCATCTTCTATTGTAACTTGAGCAAACCTCCCGGAAATCGCACCTTGTATTTCCCCGACACCCAAACTTCACATAGAGCCTTCACTTCACATCCTAAGGACGTCCAACGTCCCAGCTACTGATCACACGTCACTATCTCGCGTACATCACAGGCTTATTAGCCGTTAGTTTTTGAGAACTTAGTACAACCACTTCACATTTTAACTGCATGGCTTCGTTGGCTGCGGTTCTCGTGACAAACTAGGCTTGTGCCACATTGGTTTATCACGTGGCATAACGATTTAATCTGTGCCACGAGGATTTAATTATCTTGTGCCACAACAGTTAAACTCATCTTGTGTCACATTGGTTAAATATGTCACGACGCGAACCTATACTGCGACTGTTTGGGCCATTCGTCTTTATATCACAACGCAGTCAAACTCTTGTGTCAATCTTCCTGTCACGTCTAAACTCTTGGCACGTCGATTTAACCATTGCTTCCATAATCAAATCTCTGTCACGACGATTAAATCTGTGCCACGACGATTAAATCTGTGTCACGACGATTAAACCATTGCTACGAAGATTAAACCATCGCCGCAACGATTGTAGTTCCACGATGAAACGCATGTGAGTATAGTTTAGCGAGTGAGGTCGCCGCCCGCCGCGACGTGCGTACGCGTGCGACGGAGCGGCGCGGCGGCGCGATCACAACAGCTTGTGCTTCCCGTTGGCGGTGGGCGTGGGCGTGGAGGGCCCTAGGGCACGGTCCGCGGCCGCGGCCGCCGCGTGCTCCATACCCTTCTCCAGGCACGTCTGGTACACCGGCTTCATCACCTGGAAAATCACGTTATAAGTATAACTAAAAAACTTAGGAAACAGACTTTTCTAAATCCGAAATTTCTATGGGACCATATTTACCCTTTATGGGTGTTGCAATATAGTAGAAAACCGATAGTAGTAGTAGCGATAGTAGAAGTTAAACGATAACCAAGATCAAAAATATAAAAAACAAACGAATTGAGAACCACTTTATTTATTCAGTCGGTTATAAACGTGCAGCTCTGAGGCATCAGAGGCAAGAGGCGCGTTCTCCCCACTACTGCAAAGGCTGGTTGATGCACAAACTGAGGATACAAAGAGGCGAGCGGAGCCCAAGGTGCGAGGTTCGCACTTATGTGGTGCCATTGTTTTTTTTTTGCAAAGAAAAAAAACTTTTTTATATGGCAGAGCGGCTTCTGCGCCCGCCAGTAACCCAGTACTGCTGTCGGTAATCGTCCTACGATATAAGAGCATTTCAGTACATTTGAAAATAAGAGTCAGACAGTCTCACCCGGGCTTTTGTCAAATGCACAAAAAAAATAATGAGTCGATGAAACACTTACAGTTTCCCAAAGCACGTTAGCGCAGTCGTCTATAGTAACACCAAACTCTCTCATCTCTCCGCTATACCTGTAAGTTACGAAGTAATTATATTATTTCGTCATAATGACTGGCCTCTCAGCTCAGTTGGTAGCTCTGCCTTCTGCGCCGTAGGTCGTGGGTTCGATACCCACCGAGAACAAATATTTGTCTGGTGAACACAGATGTTTTGATGTCTCATATCTGTTTTGCACGAAAAATGTAAATCCATTATTGGCTGTAAGTTATATTGTAAGATATGTTATTTAAACCTTAAGAGCTGTGGATTTTGTTAATAAATAAAATAAAATAAAATAAAATAAAATCTGTTTGGGTGATATAATGTATTCTAAGCATGTATTCACAAAAAAATATGCATATAAGTATCAGATATCTGGTTTCCATAGTACAATCTCTGCTTAGTTTGGGGCTAGATAGTGTCGAGTGGATTGTGTTGATGTTTATTTTATTATACTTTTTATTTCTTCGTACACTTCTTCCTGCCCTTATCCCACTTTATGTGGGGTTGGCACAACATGTCTTCCTCCTCCATTCCCCTTTGTCAGCCGTCATCTCTGCATTCACTCCTCTCTTATCCATGTCATCTTTCACACAAACTCAAACTTAATAAAATTTTATTCAATACAATTGCAAGAATCACTTTGAAACGTCTTAAAGCTAGGTGAGTTTAGGTGCCAGTTCCACGCGACAAAGCCTAGAAGAACAGGCAACAAACTACGGCTCGGTTCCTACCGTTTTTATATGATCCTTATACAAATCAAAAATAATCTTAAATAATAGAAGTGAAGTTCCAGTGTGGTGCCACTTCACTTAGCCAGACGTATGCAATGCAATAATACAAAAGCACAGTTCATCTCTGTTTTCCTTGGTCTATCTCTGGTTATTTCTTCATAGACACATACAACAATTGTTTATTTGAACTTACCTAATATAAGCCCACATAACGAGGGTGATAAGCGCGAACCCCATGGCTAGATTGCAGAGGTTGGCGATAGGGTAGAGGCCTACGAGGCCAAATATACCGCTCGCTACGTAGAACACCATGGCAATCGCGAAGAACACGGACGGAGTGCGGGCTGCCTTGAAGATGTTCTTGCTCTCGTTGTGGGATTTGAACTGGTTGAATTGCTCTTCTAGATCCTGCGGATAAATAACGAATAGGTAGAAAAAATATATGATGTGCATTACCATGCAAACTTTCACCGAACATTGGTTTGAACGAGATCTAGTACCTAGGTAGTTTTTAGGGTTCCGTAGCCAAATGGCAAAAACGGAACCCTTGTAGATTCGTCATGTCTGTCTGTCTGTCTGTCCGTCCGTATGTCACAGCCATTTTTCTCCGAAACCGTAAGAGCTAGACTGATGAAACTTGGTGAGTAGATGTATTCTGTGAACCGCATTAAGATTTTTACACAAAAATAGAAAAAAACTAGAAATTTTGGGGGTAAAAACTTAGAACTGAAATTCAAAAACTTTTTTTCACCAAACCCATACGTGTAAGGTATCTATAAATAGATCTTCAAATATGATTTTGAGGTTTCATAAATCGTTTTTTTCTAAACTTAATAGTTTTTGCGAGAAACACTTCCAAAGTGGTAAAATGTTAGTCCTTTCCCCTGTAACTTCTAAAATAAGAGAATGAGAAAACTAAAAAAAATATATGATGTACATTACTATGTAAACTTCCAACGATACTTGGTTTGAACGAGATCTAGTTAGTAGTTTTTTTTAATACGTCTTTAATCGTAAACCGCAATGTACCTTTCGACTAACTACTAGAACTTCTATATTATATTACTTACTGCTACGGCTTGAACAATCACCACCGGTGACGGCTATGACGAGTTTAGTTGTTTTTTCCCACCTCAAAAATGCTCTAGCCCACCTCAAGAAGTTCCTCAAACTTGTAACCCTCCTCTTTTCAGTGGGGGCAAAATAAAAACACTACACATACCATAATACAAACCACTCTAAAAATAAAGATCCCAACAAAATATCATGCCTGTAGCAAATTGTGTATGAAATGTTCCTAGCATTTGGGCGCTTTGGCACGAGCTGTAAGCCCAAATAGCATTTTGTCTAAATAAAATAAAATGAATAAATAATAAATAAATCGGTATTTAACCCGAACTCAAAAAATAAAGAAGATGTCCTAATATGTATTTTCAAAGGGGATTTTGAGACCGATAGCGTCAAAATCTCCTTTAAGTGTGTTACCTGTATAAGTTGCGTGCAGTACGATTGACTGAACTCGTCGCCTCCCATCTTCCGCTTCGAATGGAAAGCATGCAAGGCTTTGTCTCTGAAAATAGAAACATCACATCTTATAACTTTTGTACACTTTCATTTACTTTTTATAACTAGCTGATGGAACAAGCATATGGTCCACCTGATGTTAAGTGGTAACCATCGCCAAAACAAAGCATTGCCTCGTAGGTCATGCATGTCTGATACCTTCAATCAGTCAATCAATCAAAATAGTCTTTATTCAGATAAATTACAAGAATCACTTTGAAACGTCTTAAAGCTAGGTGAGTCTAGGTGCCAGTTCCACGCGACCTGCGTTCATCAACTTGAGGTATACAGAGGTTCAGCCTCACGTGCCAGTACTTTCACGGGCACCCACACCCTTCAAACTGATGATCAATTCAAGTCTGATTTTAGAAAAATGAAAACAAATCGTCTCATAAATGACGCTTCTTTTTCATTTGAAGTCGGTTAAAAAGAAAGAACTACCAACGAAACAAAAATAGTCGATATACACATAGTTTAGTTTAGGTACATACTGTTAACCGGTTTTGGGAATAGGACATCTCTAATCGGATCAAGCACGGACACATCCCTAGAGTAGGAAAAGGAGAAGAAGAAGGATAAGATGTATTGTTTGCAGGGCAATAATGTAAGCAATGTTGTATATTCAATGAAGAGTTTTCGCCGTATCAATACATAGTTCTTAGGCGTAAGTCAGTATCACATGGACCCTGTGTATAGGGTAAAGCAACATGGAGGTAGGTTGAGGTATATTATGTTTGTTTGTCATAAAGGGCCCAGCAGCGTCCTACTTGGGAAACCAGACTGTTCGCCAAGTTTGTTTGTTTGTCAGCACTTCAACTGAACTGACCTGACCCTCGCATGTTCTCCCTCCAGAAGCTGCGTCTGCAGGTATGGTTTCGCGCCTCCGCAGATTTCTTCCATGAGCGTTGTGTACACCTCCCTAGCCTCTGCCACTGCGGTCAGGTTGTTGGCTTCTGCCGTTGCCTGGGAACACACAAATCTTTACTAGTAGTTCGACCCGAACTGAGATCTCGTGATGCGATCCAAATATAGGTAGATGGTAATCAGAAAAAAATGTGCCACCATCACACATTGTGTTTTACTGTGTTTTATCACACTTGTGTTTTATCCACTTTGAGAAAGTATTTCTGTCCAGATTCACTGTTTGGCCTTGCCTCTGACTAGCTCTCACTACCTTCCTTAAAAGAAGTTTCAACTCAACTGGCCAATTGATTGAAGAGTTCCGTTGGACAAACCTTGGCTCCATCATCAGAACAGGTCGCTGTTACCATTTTATGAAAACTGAGAACCTCCTTAATTTATTTCAAGAAAAAAAAATAAGAAAAAGCAAACGAATTGACCAACCAGTCGAAAAACCTTGATGTCACAGAAATTCTTAGAGATGGGAGCTTCTGGAGCGTTGGTTATCTTAATTTAAGCTCATTTTGTAGGTTTAGCAAAAACTGAGGGACCAAGAAAAAAAAATAAAAACTCTTTTGGAATGTCCAACCAAAGTTCTTTCCTAGGACATGTAACGTGATTTTTTTGTGTCAGTTTTTTTTTGTACCCCGAAAAAATCCCGTATCTTAATAACCCCTCATCCGATTTAACTCATATACTTACCAGTAAATTCTTCAAGTATAAGCTATCGACTTATCAAATTTCATGTGGATCGGATCAACGGTTCGAAAGTTATCGTCGAACAAACATACATACATACACACATAATCGCCCAAATACCAAATACCACACATAATGCCAAATCGCCCAAGTTGTTTGTAAGATCTTCGTTCACTTCGCTTACTCGATCAATTATTTGGAGGTGTGTCAAAAGTGACAGATCACTCAGCAATCACTCCGCAGGTGTCCACAGGTTTCAGTAACCGCTTTCATCAGGCCAGCCGTAAGTTTGATAGACTTCTTTGCTGCATAAAATAACTTACCACCAGCATACTCTTAGGCTCCGGCAGTTCGTTCCCCTTGTATATGTTCATGTAAGACTTGAAGTACTGCAGCAGGTCTCTGGCCGTGACGCGCTGGCCGTTGATGAGCTTGGGCACGAGGTTCTCTGGCGCCAGCAACATCGGGATCAACTGTTGGAGGTTCCGTTTGAACTCCGACTCTATGTCTGAAAACAAGGATAGATATTTTAGGCTTAGCCTCATCAGTACGCCTCAAGTTAATCGACACAAGGCTGTGAACGTGCATAGTAGGTTAGTAGGGCACGTGTCTAACATCTGTGACGTCCCACTTCATTTACAAAATTTTGTCTACGAAATATTGTTTTCGTTTAGCCTATTTGTCTCTCTCTATTGTATGGAGAAAAGATGAGACAGCAAAAATATGTTGCGACTCATGAATTTTCCATACAAAAGAGAGCGACACGTGCTCACACGAAAACAAAATTTTGTAGACGAAATGTGATAGCAAAACTCCGATTTCGGGTACTGCTTGGTGGGCCATTTCTTGTTCTATGAACAAGATTAAATAAAAAAAACATTTAAAATAAAGTTATTAAAATTCGTATAAACTTTAATACAGCGCTATTTGCCTACTACGCTCAAGCTTATTCAATTCTGAGTTATTGTATAATCATGTGGGGCGAAGAGTGAACATTTCGACTAAATTTAACTTCAAAAGAAAACTACGACACAGTATTATGATTTTGATCGTTATTCTATACGTGACAGGTGGCAAGTCCATCGGCGCTGCTAGAATACCCTCACAATGTTTTTTACACCATTTTAGAGCACTGGCATTGCATGAGATATGAGAATAATAATCTATTGGCGCAAGACTAGATTCAAACCCACGACCTAGGGATCAGAAACCTAAATAAAAACAGCAGTTTATGAACTGACCTTGTAGCCTGCCGTCGAAGTGTGGGTTGGTGGCGACCTTGAGTCCCGGATGCGGAAGCAGGAAGCACGCGATCTCGGAGAAGCACGACGTGATGTGCTTCCGAAGCGACTGCAGCTCGGGGTGCTGCTTGTCTGATACCTGACAACGACCGACGTGAGGACATTAACATTAATATTGATGTTATTTGGACTTACTGAGCAATCTTTGATAGCCTTGCCAGAGTTAATATAAGGAACTTTGCTAAAACTTTGTTTTTAATGTCTTCGTACTATAATACTACCAGGGTAAACCCGGCGAGATCAATCTTCAACCTCAGTTCTCAAGGATAGAAAAAAATCAATGGTGTGCGACCATTTATCCTAGAAACAAAAATACTTGGCATTGCACAGGTTTTGAGGCTCCTTTGGATCTTTTTCCTGTACTAGCAAATCCCGAAAGATTCGCAGATTAGCGAGACTCTGGTCTTTTCTTCTGTTCTTTTCCTAGTATAACCTGAGCGGAAGCTCCCTAGGTTTCCCTAGATTCCCTTTATTTCCCTAGATACAGATATAGGCATCGCCAGGATATCCAGTTTGCTTTGCGCCCCGTAGACATATCTGCAGAACAAGTTGAATAACTGTAACGAGGCCATGTTCCAGGTCTTATGTGGCTCGTACTGTGCTAGTATACCTTGAGCCTCCTCTGCAGGATGTCCATCCCGCCCTGCGCCCCGTACGGCGCCTCGTAGGGGAAGCTCCAGTCGCGCACCAGGAACTGCAGCCGCTGGAAGGGAGTCCTCCCGCTGTCTTCCAGGGCCAGTCTGCCGTACTCCGTGAACAACTGGAAGGGAGGCACAATAGCTTAAAAAAAGAATTTCAGTACTGAAGATTTCGCGCCAGAATTAAGTCTATCGGTCCCATTTTGTATAGACTGTCTGTATGTCCTATACATATCTGAGACCGTAGGCAGGTGTAGTGAAATACCATCTTACACCATACCAATCTAAAAGGTGTAAGCTTTAGCTAGTTGGTTGTGTTGTTGTTGTGTGTTGTTTGTTGTTGTGTTATGTAGCTCTAAACAGTATGTAACAAAGGTACGAAGGATCTGAGTAGGACGCCCCTCGGACCGACTGACTAATCGATCGATCGACGATCGAATTATTCCCGCAAACTTCACAATGCCAGGTTGCGGAAATCATTCGTCGTGGAACAGGCTCAAAATCGTTCTTCTTAGAAATGTAAAGATAATGCATAGAAAATATGTATGGAGGTCTTGGTTTGCCTATGCATTAGTCACATAAAAAATAACCTGTAGATGCTGCAAATCGTCCTCCTGTATATTCTGCGAGAGGTTGTATATCTGGACCGACGACAGCATAGTGGAGAGCGCGAACACAGTAGCGCAATCCCGCACCGTGGACTCACTGTCGAAGGCGCCTTGAGTGTCTAGCAGGATTATCGCCACCTGCAGATACATATTAGCAGATTTAGAGGATGAAGGATGTGCCTATCCCTAACCTCATAATTAACTTTCTGGGGGATGGTGCAACAACAAAATCATATTCCAAATACTTGTTTACTTCCACCAAAGCTACAGGTTCGCACGTGTCTCCCACAGCGGGGAGAGATGGCTAGCGACGCGACATCCAAATTCTATGCGTCCTTGATTCTTGTGGCTAAGTTATGGTGAAAGAATATTAAGCTCTTTTCGTACAATTGACACCTGTTTTCCAACTTGTTAATAGTTCTACAGCATGATGCCAGTTTCCTCATGCTGTTTCCACGTTTAAGAGTACTCGCATACCTAGTACACATTAGTTTTTGGACAGATAGGTATACCTCAGTTTTGCTTTATCCTAATTCCATGAAAACCAACAAAGAAAACAGGTCCTCACTCTTTAAAAAACTCAGGTGATAGAATATACAATTATTTTTGTTCAAATACTAATACATTCAGCCGCAGAACAACCATGTTAAGAGTGAAGAGTTACGAACGCTTACCTTCTCTCCGTCATCGAGCGTGGCCTTGAATATCTCCGACCACATGAGTATCCCGGTGGTGTCCCGCTCGGAGCCGCCTCGCCAGCTGAACCCCTCCAGCGGCTCATCGTCTCCGCCCAGCCAGTCGCCGCCGCCGCCCGCCCCGTACTGGAACAAATATTAATATTAAATATTTTTTGGACAATCCACACAACACTATCTGGCCCCAAACTATATCATCGTGTGTCAACATCATCAGCCTGAAGAAGTCTATGCCTATTTCTGCCGTGAAACAGCATTGCTGTGTTTCGGTTTGAATATCTGTATGCCTCAAGTAGATTTTGTAATAGGCGATGGTTACCACTTAACGTCAGGTCCACAGTTGGACGTAGGCCCGATCTCTTTATTCACCGACTTTTCGCGATCTTTACAATGTCGTTCATCCATCGTTCATATGTGTGTATACAGACAAATAATCGTTTATCTATTAATCGGTCAATATGTGTATCACACAAATAATCACAATCTATCTATCCATATCGATGTATAATCCCACAGCGTCCCGGTTAAAATAACTATGCCGGGCGCTCGAAATTGGCAAACATTCACTAAATGACACACTCGCCCGATTTGTAATTCAAAACCCTATTTAAATTTAAACGAATGCAAGGTAGATTGGGAACGTACGATCGACAATTTATGTTTATTACCACATTGACACAATTGAACAAATAGGGATCAGGGGCCTTCCTTGAGGTACACCAAGATATTCGTTATAGAAAGTTAGTGTAGTAAGTAAAGTATAGTAGTAACAGTACTTTTTAACCAACTTCCAATCAAAAAGGAGGAGGTTCTCAATTCAGTTGTTTTTTTTTTTTTTTTTTAATGTTTGTTACCGCATAACTTCGTCATTTGTGAGCCGATTTGAAAATTTATTTTTTTATCTGAAAGGTACTGCTTCCAGATTGGTCCCATTTTAATTTTATTAAAATCGGTGCTGCCATTTTTTTTTTAATGTTTGTAACTGCATGCCTCCGTCATTTATGAACCGATTTAGAATTTTTTATTTTTATTTGGAAGGTTATTCTTACGTTCAGATTGTCCCAAACAAATTTCATTAAAATCGGTTTAGCCGTTTGGCAATGAAGTTGGTTTCTCAAGTTTTTTAAACTTATAATTAGTATTTATCTACACAGATCATATATCTAGACACACCGTATGTCTCAGGCAATTTCGGAAAAGAAACGCATGTATATATATATATTAACACGAAGCCTCGGGCTCCATATTATGGATCTGTAAGATCCAAAAACTTTGCTCCAGAGAGGCATTAAGTAAAATCAGTGATTTCTCACCTTATGGTGCATATATCTAAGAAAGAAGTCCAATAGGAACGACTTTCCTTTCCTGAAGGCACCAGCGACGGAGACGACGACCACAGAGCGATCCTTGACGTCATCTCTGAGGAGCAGCTCGCTAAGGACATCCTCGTCTAGGAGGAAGGTGTGTTCCGGCCCGGTGTTGACAACTTGGACGCCGTGAGGGCCGGACCGCGGCGCAGGCGCCGGCTTCTCAGTTACTGAAATCGAACATAAATTTAAAATACCTCTTGGATAGTTCTTGGTTATGAAAGAGCATAAGGCTTGCAATCTATCACGTATGGTACACCAACAAAAAATTTTAATTGGACTGCTGACTGCCCCCTTAGATATACTCTAGGATCATGATATCCACTGCTCGACATAGGTCTCACACATAGTTTCAGCCCACACGATGATAATATCCACAAGTACTCTAAAGAATAATAATCGCATCAGTCTTCAAATGATGCATAAAAAGTTACTGCGTCATACGGAAAACATAATTGTTACTTAATAGGTTTCTAAATACACCTGTGCAAAGTTCTAACAACGACATCAGTGTTCTTTGTTGATTTGCTTGAAGATCATGCATATATTGACCTTTTCCATACTCTATGTTGAACTCAAAACATCTCGTAACTTATCAATGAAAAGGTTTTGAAATAAAACAAACAACGATAAAACATGAATGAAAGTACAAAGGCAAATTCACATCTACATAAAATAGTATAAGACTCAAAACATACATAATAATAGAAACTGAAAACTATAAAAGCGCACACAGCAACTACATAAACCTACGATACATAAAAACATTATAGTCGATTAAAACACGAATTAAATAGATAATGTGATATACACAACGTGACAAGAAAGATGATTAAATCAAACAAAGGCATGTATTCATAAAAACTTCTCACATAATATTTTAATAACTTAACACGCATGTGAAAGTAATATGCACCAACCTTCGGAATCCACGGCTTCGGCAGTCGAAGGTCGGTGACATTCGTTAACTTTTGTTAATGGCTTTATGATTGTGTACTTGTCGAGATTGTTGTAACCATTGAACTAAACTTAACTATGATTGTAGCAACGATCATAGAAATAAACGATAGAAACCAAGCCGTTGTTTGTTGTCTGTTTCTCTTAGGCTTGGTCTCTTGGAACTGGCACCTAGACTCACCTAGCTTCAAAACGTTTTAAAATGATCCTTGCGATGCAAATGATTTATAATTTGTAGCTTTGACTATCTCTTTATCATCATCTCAACTCGTCATCTCTTCCCAATGGGTTATTACGTCTAAAGTTTAGTGGCACGAGCATTTACATAAGTAAATATCCGGCACAGATAAATGTAGCTAGAACATTGAATACCTAGTTCTACAAGATACGAAAAAACCTATCAGAATAAATAATAAATATTGTAATCAATCCACACAACACTATCTAGAGTTTGTACTATGAGAACCAGATAGCTGACATAATACTTTTTTTTTTGTAAATACATACTTTAAAATACAACATAACACCTACGCAGAGAACAAACATCTGTGTTCACGACACAAATATTTGTTCTCGCTGAAATGAAAATGAAATAATTTATTTGCTTGAAGCATGGTACATTTTAGATCTTAAATAATCATATTATATCGGTATCAAACCCACGACCTACGGCGCAGAAGGCAGAGCTACTACCTACTGAGCTGATAGGTCAGTCAGAATTAAGATACTTGTGATTTTAATAAACCTTGGATAACTAAAACGAATTCAAATACATTCTCTGACATGAACAATATCGCATAATATATAGGTATAATGGTCGTGAATTGCTTTGTAAATTAATGCAAATTGTGTTTTATCCTATGTACTGGTATGAATGTATAATTTTAGATTTAAATTTCCTTGAACAATTTCAATAAACAACAGGTAATTTTACAAAACGACTTGAATTGGCCAATAGCAGCTTAGAAAATGTCAGGGGATAGAGCAGAAATCAGGAAGAACTAAACAATGCATACACGATTACAGAAAAGATAATAAAGGATTTGGAGAAGGTCAAGATAAGAATGCATACGGATATAAAACAATTAGTGCTGAGAACAGACACGCACACAGCTCATATAAATCTACAATAGCTAGTCCAAAGCAACCACTTCACTCAGCAATTTAGTTTTCAATGACTACTGTTGATTTATAGCATACGGGATCTAGCTAAAGGGCAAACTCACAGCATCTCTTTAGGCGTTATATGACAGAGATTGTATTCACTGCATACATAAACGCACCCAGACTATTGACTGTGAAAATGTCAAGCCTTTACGATCAGCGGCTTGTAGGGATTCGAAAAAATTAGATAACATGTTTGCAACAGTAAATGTCTAGATGTCGTCTTATGGTACTAGATAATTATAGATACCTAAGACAGAGGAATGCTTTGTAACGGTCTATGTATTTCACTATTGGGAGTCTATTTCTGAATGTTTAGAGCTCTGTGGTGCTTTAAAAGATCAAAGGTTTTTCTATTTATCTATCTATTCAGCCTGTATGCAACCACTGGGTATAGGCCTCCCCCCTAATACGCCACTCTCTTCGATCCTGTGCCAGTCTCCGCAAAGGTTTTTACGGTTTAAAAATTAATATGTAGGTAGAGAACATTTTAGCCACGAGTCTCTCGCACTTGTCCGTTTTATTTATTCCTGTTTAACATATGTGCTATAATTAAGCATACAGTTACAGATAGTGGATAATCTGTGCGTGTGTGTTTGCACGGAAAGGTAGGCCAATGAGGCGTGAATGCCTTGTACGAGCATGTCGGAGACACTCGTGTTGTGAGCCGTCTTGAGATACTCGTAAGGTCGTTGCCTTCCCTAGAGCTTGTTATAAATCCTCAAGATGATACATCTCAGGTCCACTGGATTATTCTCTCAAGGAAACTCATCTGCGCTAAGATGGTTACACATCGAAATAAGAATTACGTCATTGCTTTTTAGATCAAACAGTTAAGAATACAGCAGTAATAACAGAATCAATATTTTGAGACATAAAATATCTTATTTAAAAACTCATCGTTGCGAAGCTGCTTAGTTTGAGATGACATCTCTGGTTCGGGGCTAGGTAGAACGCCAAAGAATATTCATTTATTGAGACTAGATGTTTTACAGACCTCTTTTTTTGTATACAGCGTTCTATGAAAACCAAGCTAGCGTTATATTGTGTTGTTGGAACTTGTAAGCGGCATTAATACGCTGTAAGTTCTAATCTAATTTGGAGGCGTATGTCACGATAATCTCATTGAAGACGATCAACAGGTAGTTCTAGTGACCTATCTAATAACGCCACCAAGTCTGTGACGTTCACTTTGAAGAAATACTTAGAGATTGTGTTTCAGTTACGAAATTGTTTCCTGTATATTTTGTAGAGACACGACTTTTCACTTCCACTTTCAGTGGTCTCTACGCAAAACAGGAGCACTTTTATGTATTTTATATTTTGTTAAGAAGTATGTAGGTTGTTCTTCTTTCTTTAAAAATATTGAGAATAAAAAAAAAACTATGACAAAATACAATCAAACTAAAAACTACTAAACAGTAACTTTTCAGGTAGTAATTATAAGAAAATGATGGTAATGATATTATAGACACGATGATCTAACATAAGCGCACGCTCTACAAAGAAATTACAGTGAAATGATACAATGATTCGAAAGATTATTATGAGCGTTGAAAAGTTAAAGATACAGAACAGAAGTCTCACACGTAACTTACTTGGTACAGGAGGAGGTAGCTCTTTGTAATTAAGCTTTAAACTCAGCTTCCCCACTACTGAGCCTACAACAAGGTGCAAAACGGAATAGTTAAAGAATCTTAAGAATCTTACAAACAATGTATAAAAGTGGACCTAGCATAGATCCTTGATAGGGCCGTCTGATTTGTGATCTCATTAACCCAACCGTTGACTCGTTGAAAATGGACAGTTGAACGAAACCGTCTTATTGTGTCGCTCCCACTAGCTCCTTGACCTAAATATTTGAGGAACACCATAGCATAAATGAAGTCATAAAAACGTAGCTTGCCAAATGATCTAGCCTTACTGCGGTTCCTAGTATTTTTACAAGATATAACAAGTTGCAAATACTTACGTGATCTTTTTAAAATGTCAAGATTGCACTAACTGATCATAGAGAAAACAAACGTTGGCGACTAGTTTTACGTAATATTTCGAGTTAATAATTACACTCGGATAAACATTCAGATAATTATGGTGAAATGAAAGCCAGTTCCAGCAAATGTAACATCAATTTATATCAAGTACGTCAATACAAATTATCAGTAGAGGTCAACAGATTAGCCTACTTAATATGATCAACTAACAGTCGAGTGGAGAACCATCTGTTTCCATTTTACCAAAAAACTAATGTGACTGGTGTATGGAAAGCAACCGATGTGTGTTTTGTCGAGAACTGTTACCAACGATGACACACGATATGTGTCTTTCCACATATTTCCACCTGCTCGACACCCTGAAAGATTATGAACTGCATTTCTCACAACTCTGGCGCAGTCCCAAACTCCGAACCCATGTCAATAACCCGACTTCTTGGATAAGCTCCAACGATCCTAAAGCTATAGTCGTAATATTTATGCGATTTCAATGAGAAGTGCCCTGATTATTGAAGACAGGCGACAACGAAAGGGAGTTTATCTTCACAGTAAATCTCGCAAGGCGATGTGACTCAATTTCTGTTATCGGCAGGGCTATCTATATTTGAAGACAAGCAGTAGCGATAGGTGGAGCAATTGAACAAGTAGTTCCTCAGTTGATAACGAAATATCTCACCGCTATCGCTTTCACTGTCTGTCATGCTGTCCAAACATAATTATATTTTGTTTTATAATACCCATTTCAAAACTCGTCAATCGAAATCGAACAAATTTAGCACATGTGTATGTGACGATACCTATACATGGCAGATATAAAGCATTGATTTGATGATAGACAATAAAAGTAGTAGATTGAAATGCTGTCAAATAAACAATAGGTAGTATTTAGCTGATTCAGATTCGATTGTGGTTACTTTCTATAAGTTTGTTATATAAACATAAAGCTCCAAAGTAAACAGCAAGTTTTCTGCATTCAACGTAAACTTGGTCAAGATCTACAGTCACTGGGAATTGCCTTTCAATTTTATCGTATGCTAATAAACACAAGGACGAGGAATAAATGGATAATGGCCTACGCACTTCGAACACCTACAACGTACAAAGAAATCTTCGTAAAATGATTAACATACAAGGTTATGGTTCGTTCAACTACAAATACGCAATGTCCGAAAGAAACCTGCTTGGAACATGTTTTAGGAGCCAGTTTTGGCTATAGATTTACCTGCAAAGGTCATGCACCTGCCCTAAAGTTTTAGCCACTGCATTGCTCAGACTATAGACATCAAGGCATAAATGAAAGATTTGTGCGAATGATCACCTAGTGCTTAGGTAGCAAAGCTAACTAAGTAGTTTCAGAGAACCTCGCCCTGATTGCATGTTGTAAATTGTACCCTGTTCGCAATCAACTTCAAATTAACTTCTAAAGTTGTAGTTTCATGTCTAGAAAGTCTAGAATGCACTTAGCGAGAACGGTTTCGATTTTTCAATACGTCAGTCGGTATGCGCTGAGGAGTTGTCTGTTCGGTATCTAGTGCCATTGGCTATGATTACAAATCCGTTGCTTCGTTATCCTAAAGCTTATTTTGACAAAATTATGTCTGTTGATTAGCCTGATTCAGTTTATAGAAAGAGACTACAGCATTAGTGGTTTTGCCAAATTATTCTTGTTAAGGAAAACTAAACAACAGAAATGACATCATAGTCTGCCGCAATTAGGGGGCTGGTCATATTCATACGTCTTCGGAAGTGGTCAGAGCAAGATCAGGTGCAAACCACACAAGGTGACCGCAAACTTTGCAATACGATAGTGGGACATAGGATTCGGTTGGCTTCAATTCTTATGAAGTTTGACTGGAAATTTCACCGTCGGTATGCTAAAAATGATTTGACTATTTCGTAATTATGAATGCTGACGTTTTGCATGCAAGTTTCATCGCTTCTTAGATAGCCTAAACCTTCATTTAATTACTTCGTTTGTAAGACAAACTGCCCATTATTTTCGTTAATCTCTTATTTTAGGAAGTAATATCTAAGGTTACATGGTGAGATTATCTCATCATGTAACCTTAAATTTTCTTTGTCATTGAGATGTTCATATTTACGTCGGGCAAATTCACTATAACCAAGTTGAAGACTTGTTTTTATTTAGCTCACGCGAGAAATATTATTTGAATCATCCGGCCAATAACAACACAAAACCAACATGCCTAGAACTACGTGTACATACACGTACTTAGTACCACGTTGTAATCTGCAGGCTCGCTGTGTATTTGAATATTATTGAATAAGAGTGTGCAAAGTCAAGGACTAATGACGTGATTGGCCAATATCATCGAATACCTCCATCAAAACATCTGTCCTACACTCAATCGAAGTGCTTGTACTCGTAGCCATAACTAGTGCGTTCTTAGACAAAATAAACGCAACGCATGATACAATTCAGATAGGTATTCGCTAGAAGTGTTAGGTTACGACAACAATCATGTTTGGTAGACTGTAGGCTAGTAGTCACGTCCTAACCAACGTTGAATACCAAGAACGAGAGGACGTGTATCGTGCGTAGATAGCAGTCGTGAGCCTATTTATTTTAATTTCTTAAAATATTCCAATCGATTGGGAGTGAGTAGGAACGGACGTGTTGGTACGCCGCCAATTCAGCTCTGACTGCAGACGTAATGCTGTGATGCTGAGCGATGATAAATTATGACACAGGATAACACTACATAGCATCGCATCTTTCGGCACTAAAGGGCTATTCTTTACAAAACATAATCGTCGGGCGCGGACCTACTGAAAACGCCTGAGAGACTAACCTGAAAAGGAAGGAAGACTTGTTGGACTAAGTGCCTCTGACTCGGACCATTCAGTAGAAAATCTATACTTTAAATTCCAAACATTATGTAGACTAGAAGACGTGAATTGGGAGCTCCAGCATTACCCCAACATTACCTCCGATGGCCAATGACCATGGATGGCGTAAGAAGTAATTAAGAAGGTGGCTACGGCAACCCGAGACCCTGCAAATATGTTGAGGCTTAGGGGTTATGTAGAGCAAGTCATCATCATCAGCTTATTCAGCCTTATGATGATGAAGATAGCATGATAGGTCGAGAGAGGTCATGCGGTACGCGATATGTTCTGATGATATTCTACATCATAGGCCTTAAGCATTGGTGCATTTCTGAAGCATACAATGAAGTGTAGTTTGATGTAATGTAACCGTAACACAATTTACCAATTCAGTATCGAGTATTTCGGTTTTGCATAGGTACATCATTCGGAAAGGTATAAAATTGTTATGTTGCGGCCAAATCGAATTTAGAGCTGGCAGACGATGGAGTGATTGAATTGGCGCCACGTGAGGCTCACAGCTTGATGGTTACTAAAACTATTATTCTGTAGCAAACGGCGCGAACAAATATAACAATATTTACATGTCCATTGAATGTAGTTAGAATTCCATATGAGACTGGTTGCAAGCCCACAGCTAAATGATGGGCAACTGGTTTTTGATGGAGTTTCACGGATTGGTCTGTTCTTATTCTACTTCTGTTATCTTATGCTTTCTTTTCATCCGTTTATTACGTAAAAGATTACGATTACCTTACAAAACAAATACTAGCTTATTGAAAGAACTCAATTCCATTGTGATAAGGAGTAGGTTGAGAGTTGCATCAAATTATCATGTTGTCAAGAGCTCAGTGTAAACAATTATTATGGTTGATAGTGTGCTAAAACCAAGGAGCCATTTTAAACTTTATTGCAACAGGTTTAAAGATGATTATTGAATGTTTTATTGGCTGCACCAGTGAGTGTTATCCGGGTGTGAAGAACGTGAGTTAGACAGCGGGGGGTAATAATATAGTTGATCTAGAATTCTAGATAACAAAATCATACGCAGGAGTGTACTCTGCCCGAGATAAAACCTACAAAAGTTATAATATCTAATCATCATCGTGAGGGAACCGGCATGTCGTAGAATCTAAAAAGTTCGAAAAACACGAGAACGAAAGGAGCCTCTCTGAGGCGCTCTCGAAATCCTTACACCATACGTTTTGAAAGAATCAGTGACACGATAAGAAGAATTATATAATGTCGAAAAAATAATAAAGTCATAGGTAACGGAGAGCGGATGAAAAAGACGTTTTTCTAACGAAATCCAATCAGAAATAAAAAGATCAGGAGCCAAACCTCAAGTTTCCTGCCTTTTTTCTAGGCTTTGGTTTCTAGGAACTGGCGCTTATATGCACTAGTTTAGAAGACATACTCTTGTAGGTCAGAGTATCAGCAAATTAAAATGACAGTGGGTGGGGAATATGGCCCGGAGAAACGACGGCCGTTGGAGCAGAAAGGTTCTCAAATGGAGAACAGGGCGAAGGAAATACGACCTGGGGTTAGATACACAAGCTAGGCATTAAATTTATTTATTAGCAGTTGATATTTTTTGGCTCAAAATGATGATGAATCCCAACTGAATGAGGCTATACATCAGCACATTGGGTGGTACAGCAGGACTAATAAAGTCTAAAATGCTAGTTACTAAACCATACCAACCAATAACAACCTAGATGAGCTGACCCAGTAATCTACATTGTAATCTGTCCATTCAAATATTTTGTGCACACATTCGATGAACTAGTGGTCTCATTTCTTGGAAATTTGGCTGAAATCACCATTGGAAGGCGATTTTTTTTTAAGAATTGAGAAAAAAATTGCATCTATTGTAGAGGATTCATATAGCGTCAGGGACAACTGGTGATTACTCAAACCTTACTTGTGGGATGCTATAGTTAGTGTCTGAGACAGGATTTAAGATAGAGTGAGCTATAATGCAAGTCCCTAATGTACACAAACTCAATTGTCGCCAAAAATAATGTAGTATTTGCTTACGATTTAGCAAATACCACAAAGTAACACCACTCACAAGTGGTAACTCAAAGTGAACTAGTCGTTACATAAGGAAGCAGTGACACCACTTTCTAACACATACTTGAGCGGAGACCTCAATTCTTGCATTAGCATAGTGTAAAGGAAATTTTGACAGGCCTCACTGCTTAGTTGGCATCTATGCTTTTTGAGCTGTAGGTTGTGAGTCCAATTGTCTTGTAGGACAAATATTTATGTGAAGGACATCAATGAGCAAGTACCTATATTGCTACTGTGCTAATAAACATAAAAAATATACATAATACAAAAATTAAATGAATTATATTTATTGGCAAGAAGTATGGTACAATTAGGTCATAGGGTATGTAAAAAAAAGTGGCTCACATACTTTTTCAATAATAATAGCAGTAAAAATATAGCAATATTAGGCAACCATCTTCTTATTTCATTACTTTGTATCATACAGTTTGGATTGGGCTACATGGTGGATGGATGCTGAGTGAAATGTCTCCCAATGTTTGTTTTATAAATAAGCAGCAAATCTCTAACTAAGGCAGAATATTGTCTAGTCATGCATATGAGCACCATAGCATTTTACAGAGCTAGCCACAAGCAATCATAGAGGTGTAAAAACCAGTTTTAATTATACCAGAACAAGCAAAAAACAGAAACATTACAGAGCTAAGAGTTTTTAATCAATCAGGATTTTCTATAATTACACCAGTGGTAATAAACGTTTGTTTCAACTTGATGTGGTCTGAAGATTTATGTGTGTGGAAAAATTATTGTCTTAAACCGACAGTAAGTGTATTCATTATTTAGGTATTATGATATGGCAAAGTAATTTTCCATGCTGAAAAACTAACTGGGTTGGAGTCGTCAGATATTACTGGTGAATATTGATATATCTAAAATAAAAAGTTACTTAATATGATTGTAATGAATGACACATCAGATGATTTGCAGATATTGATGATGATATTTACTGTAGGTACCTTTTATAAATACAAACAGTGTATAGACAACCTGCGAAGATGTTCTGTGTAAGATTAAGCTACAATATAGTTACGATAAGCATATCAATATGATAAGCATGTTATGATTCTGATAGTTGCCTTATAACTTAGTAAAATGTAGATATTAATAAAACTATAAGACACATGACACAAGTCTTTGTTTACTAGTGCTTGGATATTTAACTAGGTACTCACCTATTTCAAAGAAACAATAATATATTACAGTACTTATAGATAAAGCAGAAGTTCAACAACCTTTCTCATTAGAAACAAAACAAACGAATAGTTTCATAAACACAAGGTTTATCTCCTCAAAACAATACTACCTATGATCAGTACAACATTGTCTCATCAAGCCATCACAGAGCAAAGTTCACGACGTAAAAAGGCTAAATCGCGCCAGTAACATAACGTTGACGCATGTAAACACTTAGACCTACGTAAGTATGGTGCAACAAAAACATTGAATACCTGTCTCCAGAGTCCTGTCTGTTCCTCCAGTCATGATCAATAGTGCCCGAGGCAAGGGACCCGGTCAACGCGCTCTGAGGGCGGCACACTCCGCTCCTGCCCAGCACCACAATCCACGCAGCAATTATAAAAAGAACCCAATTTCAATGTCACAGAGGTAACACGAGGGTACGGCGCAGCCAAATGACCGTCTGGCACAGCGAACGCGCGGTCACACACTGAATGAACCCTACGCAATAATAACATAACAGAATTTACCTTCTCCCGCATGGTATCTAGTTTCTTCGAGTATTTGTCCTTCTGTATCAGCCATAATCAATTTAATCTATTTATTTGAACTGGTTATGTAGCGAAACTCGACTGAACATAGCGCGACACGAAATTTTTATTTTTTTCCAACTCGACGATCGACGACGTTTGAGATTTGATTGATTTGACAGCTCTTTGAGATTTGCAAAGATTTCAAAGCCAACTGGCCCTAGTGGTGTGTCAATGTCGTTTAGTTGTTTTTGTCAATGTCGTTTAATTGTTTTTGTCAATGTCATAACACGCCACAGTCAATGTCATATAATAATTTATGTGCTCACTTTGCTTTGCTCGTGTCGTGCTCGGCTTAGCTTAGGTGCTCGGCTGATTTGATTACTCATCGGAACGGTGTCAAATTACGGAAAATTGGAAAGAAAATTAGTTTTCTGAGTTATATACACTTTAAATTTCTTTCAAAATGCAGGTAATGAAGTGCTTAGAGCCAGCCATCTAGACTACCAAATGTTTTAGAGCCGTCCCTTGAAGTTTTCAATGTTTATTTTTAGAATCCGAATGAGGACACAGAATGGAATGATGTCCTTCGGGCGAAAGGGATCCTGCCTCCCAAAGAGAAGGAGATCTCGGAGGATGAGATTATCAATATGATGGAGCAAACGATACAAAACAAACAGTCCGAGAGTGAGCGAACAACACTTGTTTCTTGTAGGTTAGGCAGTGCACCTGTTGCTTATTCTGGCTTGACTTGGCTCTAACCGGATGATCTTGGACATAGTCCTCTTAAATCAGGTTTTTAGCAAAATTCTAAGGTATTTCTGTAAATAATCTAAGTTATTATTTTAGAGGAGAAACAGCTATCAGAACTAGACTTAGATGGTCTCGATGAGCTAGAAGACTCTGAGGATGAAGCAGTTATCCTGGAGTACCGACAGAAACGCATTGCTGAGATGAAAAGAATGGCTGAGAAGCCTCGATTTGGAGATGTAATGGAAGTCTCCGGCCAGGACTATGTGCAGGAGGTCAATAGAGCTGGAGAAGGCATTTGGGTCATCATTCATTTATATAAACAAGGGTATGTTCAAAGTACTGCATACTTATTTGTGTATTTAACTAATTAAGTCTGCTAGAGTTTGGTCTGGCGAAAAGTCACTGAATACAACCTGCACTGTTCTAGAGAAAAAAACTGTTGCAGCTTAGACACATAAATGAGAAACTTGACTGTTAAATAAAACCTTCATTTTTAACTTTTCCAGCATCCAGCAATGCGCACTTCTTAACCAACACATGAAGCAGCTAGCCGCCAAGTATCCATACACAAAGTTCTTAAAAGCAGTCGCACAGACATGCATTCCTAACTTCCCGGAGAGCAATCTGCCGAGTGTGTTTGTGTACTTTGAAGGGGATATGAAGAAGCAGTTCTTGGGACCACATGAGCTGAGGGGGACTGCCCTCACCTGTGATGGTAAGGGCTTTAATCAATATTAAGTTATACTTTTTACATTACTGTGTTCTATTTTAGAGGAATTATTTGGTTGGGTGGAAGATGTCTGGGGCTTCCGAAAGCACAATGGAT
The DNA here is from genome assembly GCA_947578465.1 of Thera obeliscata. Classification (NCBI taxonomy): domain Eukaryota; kingdom Metazoa; phylum Arthropoda; class Insecta; order Lepidoptera; family Geometridae; genus Thera; species Thera obeliscata. Next base: position 25,705,415 of record OX387915.1, on the reverse strand, counting down.
TGGTCGACAACATTGTAAGGGTCGCAGGAAACACCTGGACAAGAGATGTGCAGGACAGAGAAGGCTGGCAGAAAATGAAGGAGGCCTATTCCCAGCAGTGGGTGATACCGGCTGAGATGATGGTTTGGTATGATTTCCAAAACTTGACTAGCCATTTTTTTGAGTTTTTGAATTTTCTTTGTTTTAGAATTTGAATACATCCTTGGTAAAGTTGGTGCTGTCGACACGAAAATAAAAGAAGACCCCAAACCTAAGATCAAGGACAAAATGTTCACAGACCTCGGTTCCAATGATTGGTGATGATAAGTGTTGTGGTGGACTTGACTGCTTGGTGCGGGTTCTAAAGTGCTTGCTATTATTTATTTTCTTCTAAGGACATGAGAGATTTGAGTTAATGATTGTTTCACGAAATAATTAGATACCAAAAGTGTGAGATTTTATTTATTAATGAAAATTGACAACACATTTTAAATTAATTGAATGTGAATTCAGTATTGTTATTGTAAATATCAGATTGTAATAAAACTAAGGAATTTCATATTGAAAACAAGTTTCGATTTCAATATTTTGTTTATTAAATACACAGAAAAACAAATTTATTTAATTTATGTACTTTCTAACAATAGGTACCCTCTATTTTAATACTCTTTAACAGTGACTTCTCGATAGTAGTTTATCCTTTTTAAGGGGGTACGATTTCCATACAAACTTAATTTACACAACTATGGGCGAATAAAGTATTCATGTACACTGAAATAGCTGTAATAGGCTTTTACAGTGGTCCTTATTACCGGCCAGTTATATAAAGTTGGAGTGTCAGCCGTTGGTCGTGGCAGTCGCGGCTTCAGAAAAAGAACTTACAGACTTTTACGTCTATTTTGAAACAGTGATGTACAAAATTGACTCTATGCTAAAAGCTAGTACCCGTTAGAGAGAATGACGAAAAAAATACTTTTTTGGGTTTTTTATTAATATTTCTGTTATCCTACAGTTTTCTCCAATTTTATATAACTGGCCGGCAATAAAGACCACTGTAAAATTCTATTACAGCTATTTCAGTGTACATTTATACTTTGTTTGCCCATAGTTGTGTAAATTCAGTTTGTTTCGGAATCGAACAACCTTAAAGGCTATATCTAACTCAAAGGTAGTTCAGTTAAAATCACAAGGATCACTCACTGAAACGTCAAAGCTAGGAAAATCTAGGCGCCAGTTCCACGCGTCTAAATAATGAAGGCCCTGTGTGGTGCTTCAACTCAGAGCGACTGGGTTGTATGATCACTCAAAACAGCCATAAAAATGTATTCTATGGTCATCAAACCAATATTTTGTTCTTGCTAGGAATTGAACTCATAACCTTTCAAAGGATATTTGTGCTTCATAAATACAGAGTGTTTAGATTAAGTTGTGTAAATTAAGTTTGTATGGAAATCATACCCCCTTAATTTACAGATGTTTAGCCTCACATGCCAGTAATTTCACCGGCACTGGAACCCTTTAAACCGAAACACAGCTACACTTTCTTCTATCTAAAGAACTTGTGTAACACTTAGTTATGCAAATAAATATCTTGAATCTGTCACTGGTTTTCCCCGTTTCCATTGTCCACAGTACCACTAAATCTAAACTCCTCGATGTAGACTCCACTAGCAGCCCCGTTGCACATTAAGCGCGGCGACGCACCGCGCCAGACAGGGCTCCACGGGCTGGCTGGCAGTGAGGCCCAGCTCGAAGACTCGCACCAGCACCTGGACTGCGTGTTCTTGCATGCCGCACAGCACATCGGCCAGCTTGTCTAGCGCTGACTGACTCACCTCGGGCAGACTCGAGTCTAGACACTCAAGGATCGCTTGCAAACCTGGAGGAATATAATACAAGTTATTACGTCAATAATACTGGATAGATGTTACTTTTGTAAAACAGCTGGCGGAAGGTGGTAACCATTGTCTATAAACCATTAATTATAACCCATTGTCTATGAATAACAAAGCATTGTCCCGCAGGTCACGTAAAGATCGTGCTCTACGATGCACTGCCTAGCGTCCATCAACTGGAGGCACACAGATGTTCAGCCTCATACGTGCTAGTAACTGCAACAGCAGAAATAGGCATGGTGGAAGTCCTCGGTCGAACCCCTCGCAAAGAGCTCCAAAATCGTTTATTCAGTTGTCACAAGGATTACTTTGAAACGGCTTAATGCTAGGTGAGTCTAGATGCTTTGGCGACATGCGACCAAGTTTAGAAGAACAGGGAACAAGTTACGGCTTGGTTACTAGTACAAGATGTATTGTGTGTGTGTCTCACCCGGCTTGGTGTCAGTGACGCAGGGCAGCACCTTGGCGATGACAGAGAGCGCCGTGGTCCGCAGCGGCGCGTGCGGGGACGCGGCGAGCGGCGCCGCACAGCGCAGGATGGCGGCGGCTACCGTAGCGCCGCCCCAAGCACCGCCGCGTCGCGTTCCCCATGACTCTATCTCCTGTGACAACACAACTTACAATCCTGACTAACTAAACAGGCCTTGGCATCTAGATGATTTGTAAAGCTAGTGCTCTCCAAACAATCCTGACCGAGGAGGTTGGAAATCCATTATAATGGAGATAAACTGTCATTGGATTGAATAGGATCCGCGCGTACCGAATTAAATCTGTGGTTTCGGAAGACATCTCACTTGCTGTCAAATCCCATAGGCTTCTGACACCAAGGCCCGTATTTCGAAACAGTGCTTGAGTTTGAGTCGAGCCTCAAGCACAGATTTTTGACACTACAATGGAAACCTGTCATAAAATATAAGCTTGAGGCTCTACTCAGACTCAAGCATTGTTCCTGAATAAACCTAAGTTCCAGCATGCGCGGTGCTTAAAAACGTGTTACGCCTTGCCTTTCTTACGGCAGCAAGGAGTTTAAAAAGTATACAATCCTGACTGAGGTGATGGATAATGGCCATTCGACGCAGTCTTTACCCGGACTACACACACACGCACAGCCTTTGATATGATTGAACAGTCTACTCTTGTCAAAATGTACCTCATCGGCATTAGAGGCGATTTGCTGCCGTTGGTTTTTTTCTTAATTCGATAATCGGTCTCAAGCTATCGTCATCAATAACTAAATTTCTAGCTGGGATTCTATTCTTAGTGGTGTACTGCAGGGTTCTCTCCTTGAACCTCTGCTTTTTCTTATGTTTATCAACGATATAAGCAATATCTGACCTGTAGATGCCAATGCAAGTTCTCAGGCGTGTCGTTCCGTTTCTGCAACGCGAGCAGCGCGTGCGGCGGCGGCGACGCGGACGCGGGCGTCGATAACTCACCCGTTTGTAGAGAACTTAGCGCTGGGATCGATCTAACAAGAAAGACAATACTCATTATTTGTTCCGAGCCGATATCCGGAATCCATCTTGAGTCAAGCACCTGTCTTTTTCACGTTTTTCGTCCTAGCAACTTCCTCCCTTCGACTTCCGGCGCCACCGTCGCCTCGTTTGGTTTGCAAAATGGCGAGGCGAGCCGCATGGCGCTCAGATTTTACTTCATTATAGCGTCGTTTTTCGTAGCGTTAACACGTCTTGGCGAATATTATATGAGATTAAATTTAAAAATTATATTTAAAGTTTAAATTTAAAGTTAAAAGTGTAAACCTCCTTTCGTTATGGAAGGCGAATTTGATCGTGATAAGCAACCAAGTGACAGTTATAACGAGCACGCGTCACGGAAGAGAAATCGTTCTCTAAGTTTGAGCAGTGCATCGTCGTCGGAGCAGGATTCTAGTCCGGACAGAAGGAAATCGAAGCAATCTAAATATGTAAGTGACGCTCAATTTGAATTCCTTTCACAACAAGTTGCGTTTTTAACAAACATGATTGCTCAAAAACATGGTGAGTCACAACCTCAAGCGAGTACCTCGCATGTGACAGAGGCTGTAACCGAACCCACAGCTTCGACAAATGAGCTGGGCTTACGCCCGCCCTTAGGCACAAGTGATGCGGATAAACAACAGCTTCAGTTATCTGAGCTATCAACTACATTGAAAGATCCGCCCTACCCGCCATCAGATGAAAAACATTTGGAAAAAATATCCCAACTGCAACGTTTTAAATCGAGCGATTGGTATGCAATTCGTTTTTCGGAAGCTCAGAAAAAATACGTCGCTACCCCCGGTTTTATAGAACTAAATGTGAATGATGAACTGAGCCGTTTCAATGTTCCTGGCTCTAACGAAGATCGTTTGTACCTTATAGAGCGAACCTTTGCAGCTTTATCTAATGCTATACTGACTCAGAAAGATGAATTGCGCACAAACTTACAGAGTTTAGTAGATTGGTCTAATGATAAAAGCACGACACTGTCACCGAAATCGCTTTTCGATAAAATTGAACAAACATTTGACAAGGAATCGAACTTCACAAAAGTGACCGACGATATTTTACAAATATCTTGCGGCAGACGAGCCGACTGTATTAGCATGCGCAGGGATATGATAATTAAGAAAATTTCTGAACAATATCATTGCGGAGCATTACAAAAAATACCACCAAGCGCGGAAAATTTATTTGACGGTGACATGCTTGCAGCCTACCTTCAAAAAATTGGGGGGGCTGAAAAACTAACTGCTAGCTTCCAGAGAACACAGCAAACAGCGGCAGCCTCCACATCCGTACAGGGGCGCGCCTATGACAATAGATCGAAGCCATCGACGAGCAAGCAGACTGGCGAAAACTTTTTTCGAAGAAATAATTCAGCCTCGAAGGACAAAGACAAAGGTCAAGCGAGGTCATCTGGAAACAAGTCGTCCAATGGCAAGAACAAGCGGTACTACTCATCCAGAGGTAAAAAATCCAACTCTCACTCGTCAAATAGGCAACATCAATCGTGACTCGCGGTCATTTCGGGGCGGCTGTCTAGAGCAATACGTACATGCCTGGAAGGATCTGGGAGCCCCCGACCATATTTGCAAACTTCTCAGAGGAACACGTATCCCATTTATTATGAAGCCGCCCCTGGTATATCCAAGTCCATCTATAATAGTAAATTACAAGACCAAGAAAAGCAAACATATGACACAACTAATCAAGACTATGCTGGACACTCGTGTACTAGAAAAGGCAGAGATCAGCCCCAGCTATCTGTCAACGTTCTTCCTAGTTCCAAAGACAGACGGATCATTTCGCCCTATCTTCAACCTCAAACGGTTAAACAAATTTCTCGAGCTAAAGGGCTTTCAACTTTTCAGTCACTTTCGAATGCCAAGTTTTTTACAGAGCGAAGACTGGATGGTAAAGGTGGATCTCAGCCAGGCATATTTCCACCTGCCTATAGCCAAGCAACACAGACGATTCCTCAGGCTCAGCTACGATGGCCAGCTCCTCCAAATGACTTGCCTTCCCTTCGGTCTTTCATCAGCTCCACGAACGTTCACCTCTCTAACGAACTGGATTGCCGAATACCTAAGAAGCCGCAACATAAGGTGCGTGGTATATCTGGACGATTTTTTACTGGCGAATCAGTCCTGGCGAGTTTTACAAGAACATATTGCATTTATGATGACTCTGCTGCAACAACTGGGTTGGACTATCAACATGGACAAGTCTGTACTGGTTCCGACACAACGCCTAGAATTTCTGGGCGTCACATGGGACACCAAACTCAACACGAAGTCCTTGTCGGAACCGAAGTGCCTAACGCTACGCAGGGCACTTCTCAGTCAGATGAAGAAAGGAAGTTGGTCTCTCAGGCAAGCTCAGTCCCTTCTGGGCAGACTCAACTTCGCATCGTTTGTAGTACGCAGAGGGAGGTTACACTGTCGAATCATGCAATTTCACAGTCGACGCCTTCCCAAGGAACATCCCTACAAACAGATGAAACTACCAGAACCTGTACTAAGCGAAATGAGATGGTGGTTAGAAGCAGCGCAGGGCGCACTTCCGATACACACGGGCCCGATCTCGCACCTGCTCACTACGGATGCATCGGACTTCGGTTGGGGCGCTCAGCTAGGAGATACAAAGATGTCAGGTCAGTGGACGAAACGACAACGATCATGGCATGTCAACCTCAAAGAGCTGTTTGCGGTCTATGCGGCAATACAACAAGAGAACAATCAGCTGCGCGATGCTCACATCCTCTTGCAGACAGACAACCGCACAGTCGTAGCTTACATCAACAAGGAAGGTGGTACAAAATCCAAGAAACTTCTGGATCTGACACGGCAACTGTTGAAGGTAATGGACCAGTTAAATATATACCTCACAGCGCAGTACTTTCCAGGTCGATTCAACTGCGAAGTGGACGCCTTATCGCGAGGCAAGATCTGCCCAGAATGGCATCTAATGTCGGCAGCGACGAACGAGATATTTCAGATGTGGGGAACACCGCAGGTCGACTTATTCGCTTCGAGGACAGCTCATGTAGTAATGCAGTATGTATCGTTGGACACACAGGATCAAGAGGCACTATTTCACAACGCGTTCCTTCACCGGTGGGATTACGAACTAGCATGGTTGTTCCCGCCACCGAACTTGATACCCCAGGTACTGTTCCAGCTGAACACTGCGAAAGGCCTGTATATACTGATCGCTCCGAAGTGGAAGATGGTATTTTGGCGTGCAGACCTTCGAGCCCGAGCCATTCAAGACCCTTACCGCATACCGAACCTTCCCGAAGTACTTATCGACACCAGGACCGGAATCCATCCGCCAGAAATTCAAGACATTCATTTAGAAGCCTGGCTGATTTTGGGTGGACAGACGAAATCAAAGATTGGTCAGTAGAAGAGAAATCTTTATTATTGTCTAGTTGGCGGAATTCTACATTGAACACATACATACCTGCATGGAATAAATGGAAAACATGGTGCCTCTCTAATAACGTAACCTATAAAAAACCTTGTCCAGAACAAGTAGCTCGTTATCTGGCATATCTACATAGCAGCGAAGGTTTGGCGTATCGCACAATATTGGTCCACAAATCTGTAATTGCTACCTTTACTAATTTATCAGAAACATTGTCATCTAATTTCTTGGTTAAACATATTCTCAAAGCTATTTCAGTTTCTAAGGAGAAGAAAATGAAGCCACCAATCTGGAATGCAAAAAACGTGATAGAATATTTAAAGAATAATACCCCGGATAACAATAACTTATATGAAGTATCGCGGCGTACCGCTATATTACTTTTGCTAGCGGCAGGACGGCGAGTACACGACCTCACCCTGCTGAGAATTGATGCTGACATATACATAGACGAAGAGAATGCTATTATTCTGTGGCCTTGCTTTGGATCGAAGACGGACGATGTCGGTCACAGGCAATCTGGATGGAGACTGAAGGTACATCCAAACAAAAACCTTGATTGTGTATATTGGACTCGACAGTTGATCAGGACGTCACAAGATCGTCGCAAGTCAGGTAACTTAACCGAACTCTTTATAACAGCTAGAGGAGAACCTAAGCCAGCATCCAGAACTGTGATAGGAGGCTGGATCAAGTCTGTACTCAAGGACGCCGGTGTCGAAGCCACGCCAGGCTCGGTGCGCTCTGCCGTAGCGTCCCTAAACTGGCTAGAGAAGTTTCCTATTGATCAAATTCTAGATACAGGAAATTGGCGGCAAGAGCATACTTTCAGAACGTATTACCAAAGAGAAGTAGCCGATTTATCAAATAATGATGACTTAACCAGTTCAGTATCTTTGTCAAATTTCTTTGAATCAGTGCGTTAGCCGATTTAGTTATTAATGATTCATTTATTAAGATTGCTATTGAATAATAATTAATGATACAAGCATTAAAAATATTTCTTTACTTTACAGTTTATTTTTATTTATGCAACACATTATAGCATCATCATAATTAAATAATTATTATGGCATACCAGGAGATAACAAACACATCACTCAAGATGGATTCCGGATATCGGCTCGGAACAAATAATAGAGAGTTTTAACTAACAATAAAACTTACCTATTATTTTTCCAACGATATCCGGAATCCAGGTAATACCTACCTGGTACATCGTGAGTAAGTATAATGAAGTAAAATCTGAGCGCCATGCGGCTCGCCTCGCCATTTTGCAAACCAAACGAGGCGACGGTGGCGCCGGAAGTCGAAGGGAGGAAGTTGCTAGGACGAAAAACGTGAAAAAGACAGGTGCTTGACTCAAGATGGATTCCGGATATCGTTGGAAAAATAATAGGTAAGTTTTATTGTTAGTTAAAACTCTCTATTATTCTGACACGCATCACTTCTGCCCGTAGCTTCGCTTGCGTGGAAACTTAAAGTAAACGTGACATGGTGTATTAAAGATGTAGCTTCACAGTATACAGATCATCAAGTTTCTAAACACATTGATGTCGAAGTCAAAAATCACACGCATACATTCGTAAAAATACTTAATGTGAAGCAAAACAATCATATAGCCACGAGTTCGGCGTACATTGCTGGCTAAACAAGAACGTTAGAAGAGACGCCGGGCTTGCCAAGGGCCAGGGATCCCAGGATGTGAGTATACTATTTATTTATTATTTTATTTATTTATTTAGACAAAGCAGTTTGATTTACTGACTGTACGAGCGCCGCATGTGCGTGCAGCAGCTGCGCGGCTTGCTGCGGGCTGGCCTGCGTGTAGCGGCGCAGCAGCGCGGCCACGCGGTGCAGCAGCGCGCCCAGCCCGCCCGCCTTGCCGCCGCCCTGAGCGCCCAGCGTCAGGAACCCTTCCAGGATGCTGTGGATCTCCGAGCTGGAGGGGAACACACTCTATTACTAACTTATGAAAGCACAACACAATATTAGGAACCAAACGTTAGAAAGAAAGAGGTATAGTTTTGATCCAATATGGCTGCGGCAACTAATGCCTTTAACTGGCGTAGCCGCATTGGATCGTAAGCAGCAACTATTCATAACGATATAATCACTTATCCAGCATAACAATAGCGAAACTGCACATTCAAAAATAATTGCACCGAATTGTGCTGTATGGTGAAGTATCTTACCTATTCTCTTCAGCAAAAAGCTCCTCATCAGGCAGGGCTTCCAACGCAGACAACAGGTAAGTATGTTGCTTGGCATGCAACGGTAGAGCTCCGCGGAGTAATGCCGCCGCCAGGGGCAAAGCCCGGGCGCCAGCGCCAGAGCACCTGGTCCATAGTGCTCTGATGCCGTTGTCTAGTCGTGCCATTCTGTAATAAAGATCAGTGCTTTAGTGATTGTAGGAAAATTATAAGTTATATGAGGACATATCTGGCCCACTGTAGATTGAGAGGTGTAGAAGTGGCCTTTGCCCTGCAGTGGGACGACTCAGGCTAAAATAAATAAATATGATGAACGTCGATGGAACAAGCATATTATGGCCCACCTGCTGTTAAGTGGTAACCATTGCCTATAACAACGCATTGCCTCCAAAGTCACGTGACTTTGCACCTAAATTGCACTGCAATACGTCCACCAACTTGAGGCAATCAGGTGTGCTTTCGTAATTTATTTTGTCGTGCACTGCCTATCCGAGTTGGCTGACCTTTTTGATAAGGAGTTGGAGGCTATGCTAGGTATAGTTACTTCTGTTCCTGGTCCTTGGTGTGGTTGGCGGGATGCGGCAGCGCGCTGAGCACGGCGTGGCTGACGCGGTCCGTGGCGTGCGTGGACGCCGCGCCCGCGTGCGTGGACGCCGCGCCCGCGTGCGTGGACGCCGCGCCCGGGCCGCGCGCGCGCGCTGACGTCAGCGGGGACGTCGCGCACGGGCGGACGCCGCACATAGACAACAGCTGACGGACTTTTGGAACCTAAGGCCAAGTCATTGTTTGAACAATTCATTTCGCTTTCTTGTCTCTCTTTGGTTGGAGAAACGATGAGACTACATCAATACGTTACGCAAACGATAGAAACTAGTAAAACTCAGACTAGGGTACAAAAAGGAGAACATAATTACCATAGTAAACAAGTATACCTGGCGTTTAATTTAAAAATGGATTGATATTTTACAAAGATTTTTATAATAATAAGTTAAGAGCCGAGCGGGTTTGTAGATGGAACCACGGTCGCGTTAGTGCCGAACAGTCCTAAGAGTTAATCGTCGAGTGTGATTAGGATCTGATGGCACAGTGGTCAGCGCAGCCCCGTATCAAGGGGAAGGTCGCGGGTTCAAATCCCGCTCGGTTCTTAGCTTTTGGGACATAATAATAATCTTTTTGGTAGTAAACACTATAAAATCAATTTTGACTCCGAAACATTGCATGGAGATAACTTATCCAAGGTTTAATTTTGAACTGGGTTGCAAAATTAAATGGTATTTCGTCGAGGGATGACTAGTTACCTTCATGTGCAGCAGCTGCAGCAGCGCCGGGTGTGGCGCGGCGGCCGCCAGCGCTGCTGCCGTGAGCGCGGGGCGCGCGCGGCAGCAGCGCAGCAGCAGCGGCAGGCGACGCTCTATGCTGCGCCGCATCTCCTCGGGGCTTGTGCTGCCGGATGCTTCCGACATTATGTAGTGCACGAGCACTTCCAACTGGAAGACAAACATTATCCTCATGCGCCTGACAGAATACCAGCGCATAGCTTCCTCACAGTAGCTAGGCATTATGCTAAGTACCGACGCACTTCTCCAATATCGATGTATCTATTATAAGGTCCACAAATTGCAACATGCGCATGACTTACATCTAAATAATACACTGACAATAAAATTCGGCACAGTTACTAAAAACAGTGAACACAACATGCATATTTGAAACGTGCGAAACTATTTTAAAAGTGGAATTAGAAAGTTTATGAGTTTTAAATTTAACATTAAGTGTATACAATAAAAAATTAGGTTAAGGTTTAGTTTTATGGTTTAGTTTTAATTAGTTTTAGTTTTTTTAAAAAAATTAAAATTTAAATAAAAAATATAATATATAAATGAAATAAGAAAAAAAAATATATATATAAAGGTAAATTATCTAACAAAAAATAGAGTTGAAATTAAACTAGAACAGCATCTCGAAAGATGCTTTTCTTTGCGGATCTATTAAATAAATAAATAAATATTTTGAACATAATACCTAAATAAATATTTTAAACAATCCACACGCCACTATTAAACCCCAAACTAAGCAGAGCTTGTACTATGGGAACCAGATAGTTGATACGATAAACCTACATATAATATCCAGACAGAGAGTTGTTACCAACTGAGCTGAGAGACCAGTGGTGCCTGATGGGCGTAAGTCTTAGGGTCTAGCTATTGATACCTGTTTGTAAGTAAGCCTGAGCGTGTCCCGGGGCTGCGCATGCTTGGGCGTGTGTCGGTCGCGGCCTTGCCACACGCGCGGGCTCTCCACCAGCGTCTCCGCGAAGTCCAGCACCGCCGTCGGACACCAGCTCCTGAACAACCAACACATGCACCATTACCGTCTTATACCGCAACAACTTCTTCTTCTTAAATTTAAGAGCTTAGCTCTTGTCGGGGTTTTGATGCAGTCCTTGACTTCCTGATACGACATGGCAGCGACTTTTTCTTTTATCTGGCTCATGTAACTTCCAAGGAAAAAGGTATAGAAATAGATTTATAGGCAGAAAAGGCAGTGCGGCAACGGCACCAGAGTGTAAATTTAAAGCCGCGGACATTCAATTACCCTTATTTATAAATAATGTTGACAAAAGTGCCTCACCTGCGGATATTGCTGAATATATTATGGAGAAAACACAAGTGAGTGTGGCTATGGTGAAGATAGTAATGAAACAGCAGAAGGATTACGACGCCTATAAGATATTTGTACCTAGGCATAAGCTTGCCGTGTTTATGGACGCCAGGATCTGGCCTGAAGGGATCTCGTTTAGACGTTTTATAGACTTTGGAGGCAGTAAGATCATACATAAAACCCAAGATGGAACACAACCAAACCAAGAACACATTAAATACTAGCGGTTTAGTTAGTTTTAACTGCAAGGGTGTGATTAGTGCTATGGATCATGTGAAGATTCTATGCCAGCGTGCGGATATCGTCGCTCTGCAGGAAACTTGGCTGTTCCCGCATGACCTACCGCTTCTGGGTACGATTTCTTCAGATTTTGGTTTCACTGGAAAATCGGCCATCGACACGTCAGCGGGGATAGTGCGTGGTAGACCGTACGGTGGCGTGGCGTTGTTATGGCGTAAAAGTGCGTTCAGTTCAGTAAACATTATTCCATGCAATAGTGTGCGTCTTGCGGCCATCAGGGCTAATGTGTGCGATTGTTCCATCCTGGTGTTTTCAGTTTACATGCCAGTTGACTTGAAAGAAAATCTAGTAGAGTTTACAGACTGTCTTAGTGAGATAAGCGCGGTTATTGAAAGTACAGAAGTTGCCTCTGTGTTCATTATAGGAGATTTTAATGCCAGACCTAGTGGATTATTTGGTAAAGAACTATTTAAGTTTTGCAGGGATCAAAAATGGGTCTGTGCAGATGTAGATATGCTTGGCCTGTCGTCGGGTACTTTCACGTTTCTAAGTGATGTTCACGGCACTACGAGTTGGATTGACCACTGCTTAGTAACGGAAGCTGCGTGGCAATCAGTGCGAGATGTGAGGGTGCACTACGATTGTGCCTGGTCTGACCATTTTCCTTTGGAAATAACTTGTAACTTATCAGTATTAGCCACATTATCCACAGGCAGTAGTTTATAGTGAAAGTAAGAACAGAGTATTTTGGGGAGAGAGAGACAATGAACAGATTGACTTGTATACTAAATTGTGTAATGAAAAATTGAAAACAGTGGATTTTCCACCTCAGCTGGCAGACTGTTGTGACCAGACTTGCCATAACATAGATCATAGGATAATTATTGACCATCTTTATGAGACGACTGTTTCCATTTTACGTGAGGCTGCTATGGCGAGTGCAAAAGTAGGAGAAACTGCTGGGAAGCGTAAAAAGGTTGTTGTAGGCTGGAATAGGCACGTGCGTAGCGTTCATGAGGCAGCACAGCATGCTTTTCAAACCTGGCAGCTGCATGGCAAACCCACTCAAGGTCGGATTTACGAAGACATGTCTGAATCAAGACGTGTTTTTAAGTCGAAACTCAAATGGTGCCAAAGAAATGTTGAACAAGTAAAAATGGATATTCTGGCCTCTCAACAGGCTAGTAAGAATTTCAAAAACTTTTGGAGTGGCACGAAAAAGTTGAATCCGAGACTTAATGTTCCTCTCTGTGTCGATGGTGAAACAGGGCCGTCTGCTATAGCCAATATGTTTAGTGCTCATTTCCAAGTGGAACCCTCGAATAAGAACTTCATGTTACCACCGTCACCGCTGCCGGTGCTTCCTACTAAGAGCCATCTGTCCTCAGCGCCACCTATTGGCTTTAGTGCAAAGGAGGTATCTACCGTTATTAAACGCAGTACGAAGGGAAAATCCCCAGGACATGATGGACTTAGTATCGAGCACCTGCAACACGCCGGTATCCACTTGCCTAGAGTTCTGGCAATGTTCTACACCTTCTGTATCAGACATTCATATATGCCGAGTGAGTGTATGAAAACGGTGGTTGTACCAATAATTAAAAATAAAACGGGGGACTCATCCGATAAAACCAATTACAGACCCATATCGTTGGCCACCACTGTGGCAAAGGTACTAGACAGTCTGCTTAACGGCATCCTAGGTAGCCATTTGCAACTTAACGACGCCCAGTTTGGCTTTCGCGCCGGGCTATCTACAGAAACCGCGATACTAGGCCTCAAGCAGACTGTCAGGTACTATACTGATAGGAAAACGCCTGTTTATGCTTGCTTCCTAGACCTGTCAAAGGCTTTCGATTTGGTGTCTTATGACGTACTCTGGCATAAAATGAGATGTGAAACTAGTCTTCCGGAAGAGGTTATTACTATATTTGATTATTGGTACAACAATCAAGTTAATATTGTACGGTGGGCAGGTGCAATATCTGATGCGTACCAGTTAGGGTGTGGAGTTCGGCAGGGCGGATTGACGTCGCCTAGGCTGTTTAATTTGTACGTCAATGGACTGATCGGGGAGCTAAGCAGCACCAAAGTCGGATGTTCTATTGACGGCAAGTTTATTAACAACATCAGCTACGCTGACGACATGGTGCTCTTGGGTCCCTCGATTAGTGCCATCAGAAAGCTCCTTAAAGTGTGTGAGGAATATGCAGGAACCTATGGGCTCAGGTACAATGTTAAGAAAAGTGAAGTCCTAGTTTTTCAACCGCATGAACAAAAAGTTGCCGCAATACCTCCGGTGTTCTTAGACGGGGTTGCGTTGCCCACGGTAAAGCGTTTCAAGTACCTGGGCCACTGGGTCACGGAGAACCTTTCTGACGACGAAGACATAGAGAGGGAGCGTAGGGCGTTGGCTGTACGCTGCAATATGTTGGCTCGCAGATTTGCACGGTGTACGGGGGCAGTAAAGGTCTCACTATTTAAGGCCTCTTGCCAGTCATTCTATACGTGCAGTCTCTGGGTCAAATATAGCAAGAAGGCAATCAACGCCCTACGCGTACAATACAACAACGCGTTTAGAATGTTGTTGCGGCTGCCAAAACACTGCAGCGCATCGGGCATGTTTGCTGACGCGCACACGGATGGCTTCCATGCGATCCTAAGAAAGAGAGCTGCCTCGGTGCTGCGCCGTGTTCATGGCAGCGGAAACAGCATACTATGCGTGATGTCAAAAAAGGTTGAATGCCCTATATTGTGGCACTTAGGGCAGCTTCACGTAAAGGGAAACGGTGAGATTTAGCTTAATTTTTAATATTTCTTTTTATTTTGTGTAATGTTAATTTAATTTGTGAAGGTGCTTATTTTTAATTTTAATTTTATTATGTGTGTGATATGGTTCCAAGTGTTCCGAATTAAATGAATTGAATTTGAATTGAATTTGAATTGAATTTGAATTTAAAGCCAACCAAAAGTGCAATCACCAAAGATTGATAGAAGATTTTTGCGGTGACCTTTGCATAAGTAGTTTAATTTAGGGACAGAACTCTTCTAGAACTTAGTTCATATCGAGGTTTTGATGCAGGTTTCTCAAATTGATTCTTTCTATAGTGGCTTCCTTGACTCAACAAGTTAAAAGATAAAAATCGTGTAAAAATTTTTTTTCGTGGATGTGTTCAGTATCAGCAGCCAATATCGGCATTTTTTTTCTGGTAATTACAAAATAGTGGTTTATATAGTTTACGTGTGCTCGAGCAGCGATGCGAGACAGGCGTGCAGCGCGCGGCAGGAGGCGCGGTGCGCGTGCAGCGTCACCAGCAGCGCCACCCAGCGCCCCGTGGCGCCGCCGTCGCCGTCGCGGCAGCCGCTACCGAACATCAGGCGCATCTGCAACAAACACAATACAATACATTACTCAATGACACGGGGATGTAAACACCAGAATTAATGTAGGATGGATAAAATGGCGATAGGTCATAGGAACAACGTGCATCCCTTAAACTAAAGGGGAAGATTTACAACTGTCTTGTAAATCTTCCCCTTTAGTTATCTAAAACTGACCTCAATACTCAATACATTTATTGCATAAACATGGTTTAGTTTAGTCAGTATCACATGAACCCTGTGTATAGGGTAAAGCAACATGGAGGTAGGCCGAGGCTTATGCACAGTAGTTGGTACGTATACCTTTTTCCTGGGTTTTATGCCACCAAAGGGACTGATGAAGAGTGCATGCAGTGGAATGTTGAAATGGATGTGTAGAGTCACGAGAATAGATAACATAAGGAATGAATCAAAAATCAAAATGTTTTTATTAAAAAAATTAAGAAGGACAAATAAAGGGTTGGGATCTCTTCTTTTAAGTTAGTTGCTTTTAAGTTTGTTAGTGGCGCCAGTGACTGAAAAGATGAGGAGAAATAGGTTAGCGTGGTACGGGCATGTCATGCGAACTCTGTAAATAAATAAATCTGATGGTGGTGGTGGTAGTGGTGGTGTGACTGACCAGTCGTGGTGGGTTGTTCTCCCGCTGCAGCTCAGAGAGCCAGTCCAGCAACAAGCCGCAGCCTCGCCCGCGCGCTGAGAACACATGCGCCGGAACCTCGTAATCCATCTCGCATTTTATCTGAAAACAATCATCCGGTTACCGAAGACCTCAGAGATGAAGCTGACATGGAAAGGGAACGCAGAGCATTGTCAGTTCGAAGGAATATGCTGGCGCGCTGTACAGATGCAGTGAAAATCACTCTATTCAAGGCATACCTACTGTACTTCGCTATACTCTGCGAGTCTGTGAACCAGCTATACCTAAAAGACGTACAATGCTTTGCGGGTCCAATGTTGCGGCTTCCGCGCTACTACAGCGCGTCCGATGTTCACCACGATGTGCATAGAGACACATTCCATGCCATCTGGCGCAAAAAAAACAGTGTCACTGCTAAGTAGCCTAGAATTATTATTATTATATTTTTGAAGTGAAAAGTTCTTTAGCGGCGTTGAGCACTTTCTGTAATGGGTATAAAATCTTAAACTCGCGTCAGGACCACGTGACCTGATTCGCGTCAGGATCACGTGACCTGATTCGCGTCAGGATCACGTGACCGTACGACACCTGCGGTTCGTGCATCTATTAATGATAAAAAGTGATGAAGAAATAGCGAAAGAAAATGAGTGAGTACTTTATAAATATACTAGATGAAAATTTAATAAGTTTTAATACGAGCGGTTTTCACTTCTGCCGGCACTCCCGGAGTGCAACCCGTCTTTTTTTTTTCAAATTCTTTGTACTGATGTTCTCCAAAACTTGGTTTGCGTGTGTATGTTTTATTCTAACAGACCCAATAGATAAAACAAAGCGTTCAGTAAACATATGTGGTGAGCATACCTTGGACTCGTAGAATCCCTCCTGGTTCCTCTCGAGTAGATGCGTGATGACGTCCACTATGAGGCCCGTGTCCTGACTCTCTATTATCTTGTTTCCAATCTCTTCCAGCGTGCTGGCCGTTGACGATTCCAACACTGGAGGAATACTTATTAAAGTTAATTTGCAAAAGTTTTTTAAGTCTTATGAAAGTATACATCATAAGTAGCATAGGCTGGCGTGCATAGGGCATATCATAAGAAGGGATATTATGGGACTTGGACAAAGTCAAAGTCAAAGTAAATTTATTGCTTGAAATACATGTCGAGAAGATGTTAAATTATAATAGGTAATGTCCAATGTATTCTGCTTATATCTAGGCATGCAATATTAAAATTTACAAGGGAATGTCACGAAAATAATTAAATTAATTGAGAGAATTAAAAATAAAACATTAGATAAAACACACACGAAAAAAGGAGTCTGAGGTACATAAACAATTTAAAATTAGGTTAGTAAACAATAAAGTTAACTAAGTATTCAAAAAAGCCTTGTCTTTAGAAAAATCATCAATTTTGTAGTAGCTTTTAAATAAAAGTAATGTTCTTAACTTCCTTTGAAACAGTGAACGTGGCATTTCACACGTGACAGTGATGAGTAGGGATGTGGAGGAATATGTGAGCAGAGGTAGACCAAAGAAAACATGGATGAACTGCGTGAAAGATGACATGGTTAAGAGAAGAGTGAATGCAGAGATTTTTATCAATTTATCATTTTTATATGACGGCTGCAGAGGGGAATGTAGAAAGAAGACATGTTTATAAATCCACCAAGCTAAGTTTGCACCTCGCTGGAATGCGGTGCCCCGCCCGCTTCCCCTCTCACCTCCCCGCGAGCGCCCTGTCTCGTCAGTACGGTTAGCATGTTTGTCGCCGACACGCGTCATACGTTTCACTGACATTGTTTCTGAAAACGGGCCATAGATCGCTAAACTAAGCTCAAAGGTAACATACCGGCGACGAGTTGTTCCCTGGTGGCGTTGTGCGGCACCCGCGACACGGGCTCGCACTTGACGGGCGCCGGCGTGCCCTGCGCCAGCTCCTGCAGGATGCTGACCACGGGGCCCGTCGCGCACTTGCATTGCTGCACCAATATGGCGGCCGTCTACAAACATTATACACATTATTTATTAACCGATTTCAAATAAACAAAGACGAGGTTCTCAAATCCGTAGAGTTATTTTTAAGTTTTTCGCATACGTTTTTCATTTGAACCCCCAGCATACCTCTCGCAGCACGTGCGCCGCGTGTGCCCGCAGCGGGCGCAGCATGCAGCACGCATGCGCGGCGCGCCGCAGCAGGCCCCCCGCCCCCCCCCCCCCCCCGCATACCTCTCGCAGCACGTGCGCCGCGTGTGCCCGCAGCGGGCGCAGCATGCAGCACGCATGCGCGGCGCGCCGCAGCAGGCCCCCCGGCCCCCCCGCCCCCGCATACCTCTCGCAGCACGTGCGCCGCGTGTGCCCGCAGCGGGCGCAGCATGCAGCACGCATGCGCGGCGCGCCGCAGCAGGCCCCCCGCCCCCCCCCCCCCCCGCATACCTCTCGCAGCACGTGCGCCGCGTGTGCCCGCAGCGGGCGCAGCATGCAGCACGCATGCGCGGCGCGCCGCAGCAGGCCCCCCGCCCCCCCCCCCCCCCGCATACCTCTCGCAGCACGTGCGCCGCGTGTGCCCGCAGCGGGCGCAGCATGCAGCACGCATGCGCGGCGCGCCGCAGCAGGCCCCCCGCCCCCCCCCCCCCCCGCATACCTCTCGCAGCACGTGCGCCGCGTGTGCCCGCAGCGGGCGCAGCATGCAGCACGCATGCGCGGCGCGCCGCAGCAGGCCCCCCGCCCCCCCCCCCCCCCCGCATACCTCTCGCAGCACGTGCGCCGCGTGTGCCCGCAGCGGGCGCAGCATGCAGCACGCATGCGCGGCGCGCCGCAGCAGGCCCCCCGCCCCCCCCCCCCCCGCATACCTCTCGCAGCACGTGCGCCGCGTGTGCCCGCAGCGGGCGCAGCATGCAGCACGCATGCGCGGCGCGCCGCAGCAGGCCCCCCGCCCCCCCCCCCCCCCGCATACCTCTCGCAGCACGTGCGCCGCGTGTGCCCGCAGCGGGCGCAGCATGCAGCACGCATGCGCGGCGCGCCGCAGCAGGCCCCCCGGCCCCCCCGCCCCCGCATACCTCTCGCAGCACGTGCGCCGCGTGTGCCCGCAGCGGGCGCAGCATGCAGCACGCATGCGCGGCGCGCCGCAGCAGGCCCCCCGCCCCCCCCCCCCCCGCATACCTCTCGCAGCACGTGCGCCGCGTGTGCCCGCAGCGGGCGCAGCATGCAGCACGCATGCGCGGCGCGCCGCAGCAGGCCCCCCGCCCCCCCCCCCCCCCGCATACCTCTCGCAGCACGTGCGCCGCGTGTGCCCGCAGCGGGCGCAGCATGCAGCACGCATGCGCGGCGCGCCGCAGCAGGCCCCCCGGCCCCCCCGCCCCCGCATACCTCTCGCAGCACGTGCGCCGCGTGTGCCCGCAGCGGGCGCAGCATGCAGCACGCATGCGCGGCGCGCCGCAGCAGGCCCCCCGGCCCCCCCGCCCCCGCATACCTCTCGCAGCACGTGCGCCGCGTGTGCCCGCAGCGGGCGCAGCATGCAGCACGCATGCGCGGCGCGCCGCAGCAGGCCCCCCGCCCCCCCCCCCCCGCATACCTCTCGCAGCACGTGCGCCGCGTGTGCCCGCAGCGGGCGCAGCATGCAGCACGCATGCGCGGCGCGCCGCAGCAGGCCCCCCGGCCCCCCCGCCCCCGCATACCTCTCGCAGCACGTGCGCCGCGTGTGCCCGCAGCGGGCGCAGCATGCAGCACGCATGCGCGGCGCGCCGCAGCAGGCCCCCCGGCCCCCCCGCCCCCGCATACCTCTCGCAGCACGTGCGCCGCGTGTGCCCGCAGCGGGCGCAGCATGCAGCACGCATGCGCGGCGCGCCGCAGCAGGCCCCCCGCCCCCCCCCCCCCCGCATACCTCTCGCAGCACGTGCGCCGCGTGTGCCCGCAGCGGGCGCAGCATGCAGCACGCATGCGCGGCGCGCCGCAGCAGGCCCCCCGGCCCCCCCGCCCCCGCATACCTCTCGCAGCACGTGCGCCGCGTGTGCCCGCAGCGGGCGCAGCATGCAGCACGCATGCGCGGCGCGCCGCAGCAGGCCCCCCGGCCCCCCCGCCCCCGCGCACGCACACGCCTGCAGGAACGTGATGACGCACGACAGGTACGGACACGGAGCGTGAGGGTTGCACTTCACTAGCGCTATCTCTTCCGTCAGCACCTGCAGTACAATTAATATTTTTGAATTTAGAATACTATTTAAAAGTTTGAACGTAATTCGCTCTGATAAAATCCTGGCTGGTAGAATAAAAAAACCAGCCTTCAGCCGCTCTATTGGTTATCCAAATTAAAAAAAAACCAATTACGCGGGAACTTCTTATTGCTTTTTTGAATACTTTGTATCAAAATACTAGAGAGTAGAGGCAATTTTAATTATAATTCATAAAAATTTATTAAAACAAGAGTTCTAGCAGTGAAAGTGATATATTCACACCACAAAGTGTAAAATTAAACGCAAAAACTAATATTATAGTAAGTATCAAACTTTTGATTGCATCAGAATTTCACAATCGCCCAGCTGTTCTATTTGAATAGGGGCTGGAGTCATGCTAAATAGCGCTTATTGCAACGCTCAGACTGCTTAGATTACCTCAACAAGCTGCGTGAAGGCAGTGTCCATATCTGCGAGAAAGGAGGTTGCTCCCGCGAAGGCAGTCGACAGCAATGAGGGGACCAGCTCGATCTGCAAGGGCGCGGGAGTCAACGTGATACCCCAGTCGTCTTCGTCTTCTTCTACCACTGGCTTCTCAGCAAATAAGTCGTCATCTGTAAAGAAATTTGTTAAGTCACTAGATTCTACTCCAACCTGTTCGGGTGGTCTAAAAAACCTGGAATTACTGGTCAAAGGAACCGTTTTACTTTTTTTTTTTTTTTTTTTTTTTTTTTTATTCAACCCATACTGTCCCACTGCTGGGCAAAGGTCTCCCCCACTTTCTTCCACTCTTCGCGATCCTTGGTCAATTGTACCCAGTTGGTGTGGAAGGAATCAAGGTCGTCACGCCAGCGTTTCCTCGGGCGGCCGCGACGTCTTCTACCCTCTGCGGGTATCCATCCTGTCAAAGTCATAAAATAAAGACTTGCTCGCTGTAATGCTACGCATAAAAAAAAAAGCAGCCAAGTGCGAGTCGGACTCGCCCATGAAGGGTTCCGTAGCATCAAATAACATAATATAAAGGTTTTTGTAGTTCGTCGAAGGGTAAATTGCGGTTTACGATTTATGACGTATAAAAAAAAACTATTGACTAGATCTCGTTCAAACCAAATATCGTTGGAAGTTTCCATAGTAATGTACAACATATATTTTTTTAGTTTTATCATTCTCTTATTTTAGAAGTTAAAGAGGGGGGGAACCAACTTTTTTCCACTTTGGAAGTGTCTCTCGCGCAAACTATTCAGTTTAGAAAAAAACAATGTTAGAAACCTCAACATCATTTTTGAAGACCTATCCATAGATACCTCTCACATAAGCGTTCGATGAAAAAAAAAATTTTGAGTTTCAGTTTCAAGTATGGGGACCCCCAAAATTTATATTTTTTTTTCTATTTTTGTGTAAAAACCTTAATGCGGTTCACAGAATACATCTACTCACCAAGTTTCATTAGTCTAGCTCTTATGGTTTCGGAGAAAAATGGCTGTGACACGGCCGGACAGACAGACAGACAGACATGACGAATCTATAAGGGTTCCGTTTTTGCCATTTGGCTACGGAACCCTAAAAAGTAAACAGGCCTTTGCATCTATTGTAGATTTATATATATATAGCGTCAGAGGCAACTGGTGTTTTGACTTATGCCCCTACTGGCAGGACGCTATAGTGCCTGGGACAAGATTTTTATGATATTATTTTATAAATTATCTATTTTTTGTCTAAACCAAAACAAAATATAAGAAAAAAAGGTAGTGACTATTCACAAAGCGCTCTGTTAGTGCGAACACCGTACTAGTTCCTCGAGTAGCACTCACCGGGAGGATAGACCTGGTGCTGCAGCCCTAACGCCGCGGCGAAGGCGGCCCCGCCCGTGGCGCCGCGCGCTCGCTGCACGCGCAGCAGCTGCGACATGTAGCCGCGCTCCACGCCCAGCCGCACCACCGCGCCGGCGGGACAAGCGTCTAACGCACCCGGTAGCACTCACCGGGAGGATAGACCTGGTGCTGCAGCCCTAACGCCGCGGCGAAGGCGGCCCCGCCCGTGGCGCCGCGCGCTCGCTGCACGCGCAGCAGCTGCGACATGTAGCCGCGCTCCACGCCCAGCCGCACCACCGCGCCGGCGGGACAAGCGTCTAACGCACCCAGTAGGGCACTCAAACAAACAAACAACATTACACTCTAAGATATATACGTTTGAATAACTTGAGAAACCGACTTCATGGCCGATTTAAAAAAAACCAACCCAACCGTCGAAATGAAATTTTTTGATGAAATTTTTATTGGTTCAATCGCTCAGATAAAAAAAGAATTTACCAAATCGGTTCACAAATGACTTTCAAAAAACTTTCAATTCTTTCGTTTCTTTAAAATTACCTCATAGCCGTCCGCGGCATACCAAAAGTCTGTATGAACAGTGCCAGCTTATTGGCCGGCAGTCCTCGAAGGCCGGCAGCCAACAGCTGCGGCCGAGCGGAGCGAACGAGGTGTAACCTCAGCCAATCAGGCAGCAGCACGGCTTCTAGGTGCGAATCCATGAGGAATGCGTTGGGAGCTTCGTTCCCCACCCACACGTTTAGGAGCCAGGAGTACATTGATTGATTGGTGTCATCTGAAAGGTTTTAAGTTATTTTTGTGACTTTTTGCACCCGATTTTCAAGCAGGAATGGCGTCTGGTGGCTTCATCATCATTATCAATTACTGGACGTAGGTTTAACGAAGAACAAAGAATGAGATTGAAGACGAGCTGAGCCAGATCTTCGGCTCTTCTCTTCCAGTGCTTGCCAGTTACATTTCGGAGAACGTCGCCCCCTTTTGCTGAAGGAGAGTGCTACATTAGGCTAATCTGGGTGTTACTGGTGATTTCATAGATTTCGATAAATGAGGTGATGTTGGATTCGACTTGATCACAGAGAAGAAGCAAGCCACTCTGATCACGGCCTCGGATCCGTAGCTACGCTACAAACCAAGCCGTAGTTTCTCGCCTGTTCTTCTAGACTTGGTCGCGTGGAACTGTCACCTAGACTCACCTAGCTTTAAGGCGTTTCAAAGTGATCTTTATGATAGAACTTACAGATGGAGGGTCCGAGACACAGCAGCTTGAGATGTGCATGCGCCACCACCACATGCAGAGTGGCGCTGCGTCCGCTCGCCCACTGCAGCGTGACGCGCTCCCCGTCCGCCCATACCCCCTCCTCCCCCGCCCCGCTGCCATCCGCTCCCAGGGTGCGGACCTACGACATTCTGTAGTAGTAGAGCTCTATGTGAAGGGCTCTAATTCTAAATCTAATTGTGTTGGGGGAATAAGATCTGCACTGACATCCGCGATGGGGTGTATAGTGCATTGTCATCCTGCTAAACCTTACCCCAGCCAGCCCATCTCCTTAAAATAGCGGAGAAGGACTTTGGGTTGGCGGCAGCAATGTTCTAGTTGACCCAGTGGTGACTCAGATGTGGAGGTGGAAGGACAAGACTCAATCAGTTCCCTGAGCCCTGTCTTGCACCTCGCTTCTTCCGTTAAAGAAGCTGAAGGGCTCGTCCGGAGGAGTACTACCACCATGTCTATTTCTGTCGTAAAGCAGCATTGCTGTGTTTCGGTTTGAAGGGTATGGGTGCCGGTGTAATTACTGGCACGTGAGGCAGAGGAATATCTGTATGCTTTAAGTTGATGGACGCAGGGCAGTGCATCGTAGGGCACGTTCCTGATGTGCGTGACCTACAAGGCATTGCTTTGTTATAGGCGATGGTTACCACCTAAACTCAGGTGGGCTATATGCTTGTTCCATCAGCTAGTTACATAAAAAAAAAATCTTGATGAATACTATCCTCAGAACATGGGACGGCTGCGTGGATTTCAACGAAATGTCCAAAGTATAACTCCACCGAGCTAAGTTTGCACCTCGCTGGAATGCGGCGCCCCGCCCGCTTCCCCGCTCACCTCCCCGCGATCGCCCTGTCACTTCAGTACGGATAGCATATTTGTCGCCGACACGCAACATACGGGTTTTCGTCTTCCTTTTCCAATTTTAAGTTAGGTTTTTTTGTTGTTATTACTAATGAACAATTACCTGATTACAAGAGATGATTCCGACAATAATATGAGTGAAAACGAAAACGAAATGTCGGCCATCGAACTAATTAACAGTAGTGATTCTTAATTATAGTTATCCAAATTAGTTGTGTATATTTTAATGTACCTATTTATAATATAATGTTAAGAACAATAAACACAAAATGAAATCTAATGCACATTGTTTACTTTTTTAAAGTTATAGCGAATCCAATTTTGCAGACCGTACCTAATTCAGTGTGACGTAATCGACGCGAGGTGCAAACTTAACTCGGTTGAGTAGTAAGTTGTGATGTATAGGTAGCGGCACATAACTTTAGCGCTGACCGTTATTACGCAGAAGTCAAAAATAAGGTACCTGAGTGGGGCTCGCGGTATGAAGGGCGGGCGTGCGTAGCGCTGATTGGCTCTCCAGTCGCACTCCGCTCTCTGTACCAATAGGTCACTCTGCACACATCCACACATGCAGTGTGCGCGACATGGCACACTACGACGCATGCGCAGCGCGTATCGCTCACCGCTAGAGTTATGTGCCGCTAGTTATGCCGCGTTACCTTCTGCAGATGGTCGTGCAGGATGGCGGTGAGCGCGTGCAGAGTGGTGTGCTGCTGCAGGTCGGGCTCCCCCCCCGCGCCCGCGCCCGCGCCCGCGTCCCCCTCCGCCGCGCCCGCGCCCACCACGCGGGACATCACCGTCGTACGCTCCATCAGGACTTGGCTCAGCTCCTATGGACAATACGACACAAAGCTCTGCTGAGCGATTGCGAATTCTGATGCAATCAAAAGTTTCTGTTTCTAGCGTATCTTTTGTTTCAATCAAAAACTAGTGGCATCTGTCAGTTTTGACATTATTTTGAGCTTCGATTGCAATAAAAAGTTAATTGAAACAAAAGGTTACGATAAAGAACGATTGCATCAAGACCGAATGTTGACGTAATAAACAAGAGATAGCGAATAGGAACTTCGCTTTGTGAAACTAGCATGGCAGATAAATAGTGGTCGAAAAATGAAGGCAACAAGATTATGTGATCGCTATTCCTCGTTAGTATCATTTATTTGTTAGAATCAAATTTTTAACCGCAACAAGGTCAAAGTCAAAAGTGTATTTATCCAGTAGAATCGCAAGGATCACCATAAAGCTAGGTGAGTCTAGGTATCAGTTCCACGCGACCAAGCCCAGAAGAACAGGCAACAAACTACGGCAACAGAATTTTACAATGGCCCAAGTTTCACATATCTTTCATCCCTCCTCATGCCATTGCCCGTTCCGAAGAAAATCTTTGTATATCAGCAAAAATATGAACGGTAAAAATTTCGCCAAATTTATCATCCGCACAGCAAGTGCTGGTTTTTCCGCAAGAAGGCCGCTGGCGGGCCATTTTTGCGTGACCCTTGCTACGTTTTGCTCGGACTTTTTTAGGTTCTACGACACGTCGGTTTCCTCACGATGTTTTCCTTCACCGTTCGAGAGTACTGTGCCAACAGTGGACATAAATTTTTCGACAGAAAAACTCATTGATACATGACTGGATTGAACTAGAAGGCGGGGCCTCTACCACTAGACCACCAGTACTCAAAGTCCCAGTGCATTTACAACATTTCGTTACCAAATGTTGTTTTCGTTTCGCCTACGTGTCTCTCTCTTTTGCATAGAAAAATAATGAGACAACAACTCTAACTACGTAACGTATTTTTGCTGTCTCATCTTTTCTCCATACGAAAGACAGAGACACGTAGGCGAAACGAAAACAACATTTGGTAACGAAATATGGTAGCAAAACTCGGACTTCGGGTACAGTGCTCTTCAATATGAACGTTAGCATACCAAGACAATATCAGTGTGGTCTAGATGTGGCGTGTCCTGCACATGCTTGGCGAGGAAGGCGATGTACGCGGCGAGGTGTCGGGGCACGCACTCGATGAGGCACGCCGCTCTAATGCGGGGAACCACCTCGTCACGCACCGCCGTCCATTGCGGGAGCTCCCATAGCAGATCTAACCATTCTCTGCAAATTGCACAATACAATGGTTCCGCTTTTTCTTTATCAATAAGTTTCTGAAAAAATAGGAAAACATACAAGCACGTATATCTGGATTTTATGAGAAAAAATGGTTACTCTAACTAAAGGCATTATCCAGGGAGGAAATAGGGGACTACGTTTGTATGGAGAGTCGCCTGTGTGATGCCTTCTAAAGTCACAAAACTAATGGGGGTAAAAATCCCAGTAGTTCTGTCAATAGAACTACTCAACAGAACAGGTGGGAGTAAACGCTCCTGTGGCCTACTTGCGGAAACCAGTCAGCTCACCAAGTAAGTGGTTCCTCGGACAAGAAGTTCCTAAGTATACGGTTAGAAACGGTTGCCTTTCTGGCAATGTACACCAGTCATATTCGCTGAAGATTCCTTGTACCTCCGAGGGTGCCTATAATTTTCTTACGTTCTGTTTAATAAAGAAATATTGTTGACTATCCATACAGCACTAACTAGCCCCAAATTAAGCAGAGCTTGTACTATGGGGCCCAGATAGCTGATTATAATACTTATTTTTTTTTTGTAAAAACTTTTTTAGAATAAATACCGCCTGAGCTGAGAGGCCAGTCAAGTAATGCTAAGCTAACTTACTCTGGGCTGACGTCAGCGTTGTAATCCATTTCGGTGGCGTCTTCCGTTTCTGTCAGCACCAGCTTCAGACCCTGTAATGTTTAGCCTTTATTTTAACTTGCATTTGTTAAACCGAATAAAATGTATACAGACTTTTATCATTCGACATGGAGCAAAAATGCCTTAGTTTAATATAAGAATGTTATGCTAGTGAATGTAGCAAAAGAGGTGGAAATCCGTGATCTAGATCTGCCTAGCCACATGGGAACGAGGCGTGATTTAATGTATGTATAGTGATGCAAGAGTGAGACAGACCCGGCTGGCCTGCGCGCGCGTGGGCGCGTGCGAGTGAGAGAGGCGCTGCGTGTAGTAGTGCAGCACGGCCCGCGCGCCGTCCTCGGTGTCGTGCAGCGTGCGGCGCAGGTGCGCGCGCAGCTCCCCCGCCTTGCCCTCCCCCGCCTTGCCCTCCCCCGCGCCGCCCGCGCCGCCCGCGCCGCCCCCCGCCGACAGGAACTCGCACAGGCACTGCACGGGCAGGACGCTGGAACATACAAAAACAGGATGAACCAAGCCGTAGCCCGCGCTCACTTTGGATACGAATTATAATATCGTACGTAAACGTATGAACACTGTTCGTACGAATTGAGTGCGCAAATTGACTTTTTTCTCCTTCAAATAGACAGAGAGCGGTGTTAGCGCATCCATTATTGATGATGAACGCACGAACGTGTAATAAAATCTCAAAAAGTTCGGATTGATTTCGGACGTCGGACTTGCACGTACATATACATTATGACTAACTTGCGCACAGTGTGAGCGCTTTCATAGTACTCAGAAGGTCGGGAATGTTCGTGCGTGTTCGTACGTTTCTGCACGAATGGAATTCGTACGAAAATGTATCCAAAGTGAGCGCGGCCGTAGTTTGTTGCCTGTTCTTCTATGCTTGGTCGCGTGGAACTGGCACCTAGACTCACCTAGCTTTCAGACGTTTTCAAAGTGATTCTTGAGTTACTACTGAATAAAGAAATCTTTGACTTTGACATAAAGGATGAATGAGTGAATTAGCTCCAGCAGCAGCGCGGGCTGGCGGCACAGCAGCGTACCTGAGCTCGAGGCGGTCCTGCCGCAGCAGGCGATGCAGCCACGGCATGGCGCGCCTGGTGCCGTGGCGCTCCACCAGCTCCAGCAGCAGCGCGGGCTGGCGGCACAGCAGCGTACCTGAGCTCGAGGCGGTCCTGCCGCAGCAGGCGATGCAGCCACGGCATGGCGCGCCTGGTGCCGTGGCGCTCCACCAGCTCCAGCAGCAGCGCGGGCTGGCGGCACAGCAGCGTACCTGAGCTCGAGGCGGTCCTGCCGCAGCAGGCGATGCAGCCACGGCATGGCGCGCCTGGTGCCGTGGCGCTCCACCAGCTCCAGCAGCAGCGCGGGCTGGCGGCACAGCAGCGTACCTGAGCTCGAGGCGGTCCTGCCGCAGCAGGCGATGCAGCCACGGCATGGCGCGCCTGGTGCCGTGGCGCTCCACCAGCTCCAGCAGCAGCGCGGGCTGGCGGCACAGCAGCTTGCCGAGCCGCAGCTGCGAGCTCAGCGCCTGCAGGGACTCCACCACGCCGGCGGGCGGCTTGCGCGCCACGCCCATGGGATCCATTGTTGTCAACTGGAACGCACATGTACGTACATCTTAGTTTCTCTGACTATCGATCGGGCCGTGCGAGCTTGGTTTTGACCGGTTTTTTGCATGGAGTCATGAGATTTCTTTCTTCACTTAACGTGTCTTCATACAACAGCTCCTAAATAAACAGGCTCGTACAGCATTAACATCAGAGAGCCCGACTCAAAGTCAAAGATGTCTTTAGTAACTCAAGAATCACTTTGCAACTTCTTAAATCTAGGTGAGTCAAGGTGCCATTAGTTCCACGCGACCAAGCCTAGAAGAACATCTCAAATCAAAATCATCAATTCCACGTGGTATTTGTAGATAGATTTCCAGATGAGATGCTGTAAGATGGCGGTCTGCTGCACTACTGGTCCAACCTATGCTGTTCTAACCTGACTGAGCAGCCGTGAGGAGTGCTCTGTGACCGGCAGCTTGGCATTACTGGCTGCTGCGAGATGCGTCTCCAGCTGTAAGATGGCTGCCTTCTCTTCTGCCTCCACTGACGTGTTGTTGTTCCATTCTATGCTGGGCTTGCTGCAACAAGATGCCCAAGATTGTTTGAAATGGAAGCCGCAAAGAGAGACATATCTAATGGAGTAAGTCAATCTATAGATGCTGATGAGGCTTGGAAAACGAATTGAAATATCCTCTAGGTAGGGCGGCATACAGAACACACCAATAACTAACTAAAATGTGCATTAGTTAATGCCAGAATGCCTGGGTAGGCAAGGCATCCTGGCATCGGCCATTTTAAATAACGGGTAGGATTAGCCGCAGCATTTTTTTTACCTACCCTCATTCTACAAATATTTCTGATGTTAGCATACTTACTTAGTGATGCAGGTCTCGATAAGCGCCCGAAGAGTGGGGTAGGCGGTAGCGGCTCTCTCCGCGAACTCATGAGGATTGTGCGCCGCTATCATCGTGAGGACTATCCAAGCGCGCCAGTACAGAGACGTTATAGCTAACGGAGGAGGAGTGTATCTGGAACACAAAAATAAACCCTTCTTGCTCATATTCCATTACGTGTGGAGAGATTTCTCTCAGGTCATTCTTCTCTATCAGCCATCATATATTTGTTTTATTACGTCAAAAAAGTCAAACGATAGTGGTGCCCTCCGGTGCTCTGCTTTCCCCTAAAAAAACCTGACAGAAACACGTTTGATTTTATGTCTACTTATATTTTATAGGGATTGTCAGGTGAGAGCACTGGTGGTCTAGTGGTAGTGGCCCCGCCTTCCGATCCGAAGGTCGAGGGTTCAAAACCACTCGTGTACCAATGAGTTATTCTGTCGAAAAATTTATGTGCACTATGCCAGCACTCTCAAAACGGTGAAGGAAAACATCGTGAGGAAACCGGCGTATTGTAGAACCTAAAAAAGTTCGAGCAACACGTGTCAAGGGTCACGCAAAAAGGGCCCACCAGCGGCCTACTTGCGGAAAACCCTGCCCGCACATCAAGTGCGCATGATAAACTTGCCGAACTTAGGGTTTGTCAGACTTACCCCATCGGCATAGTAATATTGTCCGGCGGTGCAAACGCGCACAGTTGAAACAGATACTCTGGCACTTCCAGCTTATCCACCACCATCGGATTGTCTTCCGCGGGCAACGCGCATGCTCGTCGCACCAGCTGTTCTATCAACGAGAACACTTCCGCTGAGGATACTGGCAGCTCCTGCAAAGAATGGCAGACTTTGTCATATAACTTTTGAAACTATCATGGTTTTTTACACTATTTTTACGAAGCATCGGAAGTCAACTCAACAAAATTTAACCATGGTAAATATGCCGTTATTTCATAATAAATTATAGTTTAAAAAACTAAAAAAACGCTTTTATAACTAATTGAACTAAAAAGTTAAAAATAAAACTGTAATAATCAATTGAAAAATTTATATTATTGTACAAAAATTGTGGGGTGCTTTTTATAATAACTTCAGATATAATAAACTATTGATAAAATATTTACAACAATCAAATTCAAGCCCCCCACGCTTTTTGTACAATAATATAAATTTTTCAATTGATTATTACAGTTTTATTTTTAACTTTTTAGTTCAATTAGTTATAAAAGCGTTTTTTTAGTTTTTTAAACTATAATTTATTTTTTACTTTTTAGTTTTTTTTTTTCATATTATTGCATTGTCATCGACCTTTGACAGGTGTGCAAAGTTTGAATCAAATCTGATCGTTCAAAGTAGGTTTTTTTTTTATTTTTTCAATTTTTTTTATTTTTTTTCATATTATTGCATTGTCATCGACCTTTGACAGGTGTGCAAAGTTTGAATCAAATCGGATCGTTCAAAGTAGGCTTTTTTTCTATTTTTTCAATTTTTTTTCATTTTTTTTTATTTTTTTTTCATATTATTGCATTGTCATCGAACTTTGACAGGTGTGCAAAGTTTGAATCAAATCTGATCGTTCAAAGTAGGACAAAATCGAGCTCAAAGGGGTCGGTTACATACATACATACATACATACATACATACATACAGGTGAAACTAATAAAAGCGTTATAAAAATAGACTTTGTCATGTCCAATTAAAGTACTCTTCTTCATGCCCTTATCCCACTATGTGGGGTCGGCACAACAAATTGGTCGGTCTTTTGAGGTCTTAACCTCTTCAGAGGTTAAGGGGTTAAATTGGTAAATTTTCTGTGCGCGCTTTGACTTTGTCTTAGGGGGTGTAAAAGACTTAAAACAGATGGGTTTTACTTAGACAAAAAGTGAACAATTAAATATGTCGGGCGAGGTAGCTAATCATTTTCAAATGAGGTAAGACGAACATTTTGCTGACAGTAACTGATATTTAGTTAGAGACAGACACAGTGGAGACTCTGCGCTTTCCACGAACATGATGTACAACATGAGCAGAGGGTCCCTCACCTTGGAGAGTCCGATGAACATGATCCGCAGCAGGTTGTACTGCGGCAGCGGCGCCTCGCAGCACAGGCGGTGCAGCGCCGCGCTCTCCACGAACATGATGTACAACATGAGCAGAGGGTCCCTCACCTTGGAGAGTCCGATGAACATGATCCGCAGCAGGTTGTACTGCGGCAGCGGCGCCTCGCAGCACAGGCGGTGCAGCGCCGCGCTCTCCACGAACATGATGTACAACATGAGCAGAGGGTCCCTCACCTTGGAGAGTCCGATGAACATGATCCGCAGCAGGTTGTACTGCGGCAGCGGCGCCTCGCAGCACAGGCGGTGCAGCGCCGCGCTCTCCACGAACATGATGTACAACATGAGCAGAGGGTCCCTCACCTTGGAGAGTCCGATGAACATGATCCGCAGCAGGTTGTACTGCGGCAGCGGCGCCTCGCAGCACAGGCGGTGCAGCGCCGCGCTCTCCACGAACATGATGTACAACATGAGCAGAGGGTCCCTCACCTTGGAGAGTCCGATGAACATGATCCGCAGCAGGTTGTACTGCGGCAGCGGCGCCTCGCAGCACAGGCGGTGCAGCGCCGCGCGCTCCCCCTCCGCCGGCCAGTTGTCCACCTTGCTGTACGTTTCCGCGCTTTCCACGAACATTATCTACAACATGACACACATAAACAACTGTTTAACATGCATATTTTCATTCCATCATGACATATGGTATTCTGGCGTGGGGAAAAGTAAAAACTACAGAAACTGTTTATCATGCATATTTTCATTCCATCATGACATATGGTATTCTGTCGTGGGGAAATGTAAAACCTCCAGAAACTGTTTATCATGCATATTTTTATTCCATCATGACATAATGGTATTCTGGCGTGGGAAAAAGTAAAAACTCCAGAAACTGTTTATCATGCATATTTTCATTCCATCATGACATAATGGTATTCTGGCGTGGGGAAATGTAAAAACTGCAGAAACTGTTTATCATGCATATTTTTATTCCATCATGACATATGGTATTCTGGCGTGGGGAAATGTAAAAATTGCACAAACTGTTTATCATGCATATTTTTATTCCATCATGACATATGGTATTCTGGCGTGGGGAAATGTAAAAATTGCACAAACTGTTTATCATGCATATTTTCATTCCATCATGACATATGGTATTCTGGATGGAGGAAATGTCTCCCAGTCAAACAGAGTTTTTATATTGCAAAAGAGAGCAATCAATACGTTTGATCTTACAAATAATCCAGATTTAGATTTCAGATTGGTCCCATATAAATTTGATCAAAATTGGTCCAATAGTTTGGTCTTGAAGTCGGTTTCTCAAGTTTTATAAACTTCATTTGTGTGACAAAGCCTTTACGAGCACCTGTAGATGGAGCCAAGGTCGCGTAGTCCCTAAGAGTTATTCGTTGAGTATGATTAGGATTTGATGACTAAAATATCGATCGTGCGTGTGATACCGTACCTTGTTGAGTGCCAGTTGGAAGTCCTGTCTCGAAGGCCTGTGCGCCGGCACTGCATGGTCCAACAGCCAGCCTAGTGCCGACGCCTGCAGCGCCGCCACTTGCGTCAACAGCGTCCTCTGGTCGGTCAGGGATCTGGTATGTCCGGCAGCACTGGCCGTCACGAGGCAGCACAGGCAGAAGAGGTCTGCGAGCGCGAGGAATGCGCGCTCTCGGACTTCGGCCGTGGCGCTGGTACAGGCGGCAGCCGCTGGGGAGAACGGGAGTATCTAATGTAGACTTTTTTACTCACTTTGCACCTTTTGAATTTGACATTTAGTGGAAAAGCTTTTAATTTAAACAAGTAGTTTTGCGAATAGTAGACCAAGTGAGCAAATAGTGCCGGCAAACGCTCATCTGATTATCAACATTTTTAAATGAGAATAACTTCAAGTTATCTACCTTCCAAATTCGAAATCGGAATGACTCGCTGCCGCTCAGATAAATCGTTACCCCATCTTGTAAATTATGAGTGACTCCTAGGTTTCAGGGGGTCGATAGTTACGAGAATTGTTTATGATCACAAAATCGAGTATTATTGAGCTGCGTTTCCCATAAAAAGAGTAAGAAAGCAAAGTAAGAAGCGGTAGGTACCTTCAGCGGAGGGCGAGGCGAGCGCGCGCGCCAGCGGCAGCAGCGCCGCCACGCCCCCCTCGGCGAGCCCCCCCGCGGGGGCGCCGGCCCGCGCGCCGCGCACGCACTCGCGCGTCAGCGCGCGCAGCGGCCGGAGGTACTCCTCGGGACGCATCATCAGCTCCTACAAACAACATTTATTACAATTTCGCACAACAACTCTAGAAAACATTGTGAAACCGGCAGAATCTAAAAAGCCTCCTATGAGACGCATTTAAATCCTTCCACGACACTGCTTCGTAAGAACTAGTGCCACCATCAGAACAAAATACTCTGTAGTTTGAAAAACTATTGTGTCTGATGATTTTATATAGTATTATTATCTTATCTGTGATTTTACTAAGACGGTTCCACTTTTAAACAACTCTTTACAAAGTTTTTTTAGACGTGTCAACGTCTTATAATTCGATGGAGCCGGCTGCACGCACGAAAAAACATGACGTCATGCAGCGTTACCTCGCCCTGAGGCGTTCCATTTAAGGCTTGAAGTGCAAGAAAGAGCGCGAAACGAGCGACAAAGAGGCACAATCAGCCTCCGCGTTCGACATCTGTCTCTCTCCTACTTGAGTGAGCGATGCGTCCGCGTGGACAGCTGTATGACGTTGTCACGTTCAACTATCGTCAGTAAACCGACTTTACAGACAGACATTTTTTAGTCAACAGACGAAACCAACATGGATGGATAGTTCAGAAGGTGCGCTGCATATTGTCGCCACCATAAAGCCTATAAAGCTTGGTTACCATGTAAGTGTCGGCCATGGCGCTGGGCACAGCGCAGGGCTGCGCGGCGATGAGCGCGCCCAGCACGGCCATGTTGTTGGGCGAGCGCACGCTCGACAGCTCGTTGTATATCGTGTGCGTCAGCACGCTGCTCGCTGCTCGCAGGTAGGAACAGGCTTGGTTACCATGTAAGTGTCGGCCATGGCGCTGGGCACGGCGCAGGGCTGCGCGGCGATGAGCGCGCCCAGCACGGCCATGTTGTTGGGCGAGCGCACGCTCGACAGCTCGTTGTATATCGTGTGCGTCAGCACGCTGCTCGCAGGTAGGAACAGGCTTGGTTACCATGTAAGTGTCGGCCATGGCACTGGGCACGGCGCAGGGCTGCGCGGCGATGAGCGCGCCCAGCACGGCCATGTTGTTGGGCGAGCGCACGCTCGACAGCTCGTTGTATATCGTGTGCGTCAGCACGCTGCTCGCAGGTAGGAACAGGCTTGGTTACCATGTAAGTGTCGGCCATGGCACTGGGCACGGCGCAGGGCTGCGCGGCGATGAGCGCGCCCAGCACGGCCATGTTGTTGGGCGAGCGCACGCTCGACAGCTCGTTGTATATCGTGTGCGTCAGCACGCTGCTCGCTGCTCGCAGGTAGGAACAGGCTTGGTTACCATGTAAGTGTCGGCCATGGCGCTGGGCACGGCGCAGGGCTGCGCGGCGATGAGCGCGCCCAGCACGGCCATGTTGTTGGGCGAGCGCACGCTCGACAGCTCGTTGTATATCGTGTGCGTCAGCACGCTGCTCGCTGCTCGCAGGTAGGAACAGGCTTGGTTACCATGTAAGTGTCGGCCATGGCGCTGGGCACGGCGCAGGGCTGCGCGGCGATGAGCGCGCCCAGCACGGCCATGTTGTTGGGCGAGCGCACGCTCGACAGCTCGTTGTATATCGTGTGCGTCAGCACGCTGCTCGCAGGTAGGAACAGGCTTGGTTACCATGTAAGTGTCGGCCATGGCGCTGGGCACGGCGCAGGGCTGCGCGGCGATGAGCGCGCCCAGCACGGCCATGTTGTTGGGCGAGCGCACGCTCGACAGCTCGTTGTATATCGTGTGCGTCAGCACGCTGCTCGCTGCTCGCAGGTAGGAACAGGCTTGGTTACCATGTAAGTGTCGGCCATGGCGCTGGGCACGGCGCAGGGCTGCGCGGCGATGAGCGCGCCCAGCACGGCCATGTTGTTGGGCGAGCGCACGCTCGACAGCTCGTTGTATATCGTGTGCGTCAGCACGCTGCTCGCTGCTCGCAGGTAGGAACAGGCTTGGTTACCATGTAAGTGTCGGCCATGGCGCTGGGCACGGCGCAGGGCTGCGCGGCGATGAGCGCGCCCAGCACGGCCATGTTGTTGGGCGAGCGCACGCTCGACAGCTCGTTGTATATCGTGTGCGTCAGCACGCTGCTCGCAGGTAGGAACAGGCTTGGTTACCATGTAAGTGTCGGCCATGGCGCTGGGCACGGCGCAGGGCTGCGCGGCGATGAGCGCGCCCAGCACGGCCATGTTGTTGGGCGAGCGCACGCTCGACAGCTCGTTGTATATCGTGTGCGTCAGCACGCTGCTCGCTGCTCGCAGGTAGGAACAGGCTTGGTTACCATGTAAGTGTCGGCCATGGCGCTGGGCACGGCGCAGGGCTGCGCGGCGATGAGCGCGCCCAGCACGGCCATGTTGTTGGGCGAGCGCACGCTCGACAGCTCGTTGTATATCGTGTGCGTCAGCACGCTGCTCGCTGCTCGCAGGTAGGAACAGGCTTGGTTACCATGTAAGTGTCGGCCATGGCGCTGGGCACGGCGCAGGGCTGCGCGGCGATGAGCGCGCCCAGCACGGCCATGTTGTTGGGCGAGCGCACGCTCGACAGCTCGTTGTATATCGTGTGCGTCACCACGCTGCGGAGGAGCGCCGGGGACTCCGACACCATCTCTCTGAGGACAACAGACAGACAACTCTATTCAACGCATGGACAACAGCCACGCACACAGACCTACGGTGCTCTGCTGTGAATGTCAATACTAGCTGTTATGTATCTTCAATAATAGTTAATGCAGGTAGTTGAATAAATGCCCACAACCAGTTGGCTCTAAACTTCCATCTTTTATTACCGCATCACTGGCGACAGGACGGAAATTAAATCATTTTAATTGTTTTTTACGCGTTTTGGCTACTGATTATCATGCCACTCGGTAAAATAGAAAGTTTTAACATCAGTGACCAAAATTGGGACACCTACGTGCGTCGTGTGAAACAATTTATCGCACTCAATGAAGTCAAAGAACCTTTACACGTTTCCACCCTTGTGACAATCGTTGGTTCTCAGTGCTATGATCTTATGTGCGATTTATGTGCACCGGAATTGCCGGAAAATAAAAAATTCGACGAACTTGTGAAACTTGTGAAAGATCATTTGGAACCAGAGAGATCGGAAATTGCTGAGCGACACGTCTTCAGGCAAAGAAAGCAGGCGCAGGGCGAAAGCGTTCGCTCGTATTTGCAAAGTTTGAAGCATCTGGCCAAGACTTGCAACTTCGAGTCCTCGCTAGAAGTTAATCTGCGCGATCAATTCGTGTCAGGATTATTTAGCGAGGATATGCGATCCAGGCTGTTTGCCGAGAAGAATATTGACTACAAGCGGGGCGTCGAGCTCGCTTTTGCTTTGGAGGCGGCGGAGCGGCACGCGAGCGGCGTGTCGGGTGCTCCGGCCGCTAGCAGCATGAGCGTCGCGGCCGTGAAGGATGAGGGACTCCACCGCATCGGCGGAGGCGGAGGCGCAGCGCGCGCGCGCCAGTCCGCGCCCGCGCCCGGCGGAGCGGCGGCGGCGGCGGCGGGACCGCGCCAGCCGTGCTCGCGGTGCGGCAGGTCCGGTCATGTGCCCGGCAGGTGCCGGTACAAGTTTTATTCGTGTGATAAGTGCGGTGAAAAGGGGCACTTGAAGGCTATGTGCAAAAGGAGTGACGGTAACGGGGCTACGAAGAAAGGTCAGTACTTTTTGGACGATACCGATTCCGATGACGATTGCCATTTTTATAATTTGGTCAGTAGTGTTGGTGATAAGCCCTATTATATCCGATTAAGCGTGGAGAATATACAGTGTAAATTTGAAATCGATACGGGCAGTAAAATATCTGCAATTTCTAAAAGTTTTTATGACGACAACTTTTCAAAGTTACCCATTCAAAGCAGGATTCTAACGTTTAGATCATACAGGTGACGTCATCGAAACCTTAGGTTATATTATGGTACACGTGAAGTGCGGTTTAGAGACCGCTTATTTGAAACTTTATGTGATAGATAACGGTGGACCTCCATTGTTAGGGCGTATATGGATAAAACATTTAAAATTATCACTTTTTAAATCAGATAATGACACCATCCATAATGTAAACGAAGGTGATTCGATGGCCGATTCCCTTAGGGACCAATTTCCCGAGGTGTTCGCGGAAGGTTTAGGTACTTGTAAGTCTCGCATACGGTTGCACCTGAGCGACGAGACGCCCGTGTTTGTGAAGGCGCGGCCGCTGCCGCTGGCGCTGCGCGAGCGCGTGGAGAAGGAACTCGATCGGCTGCAGCGGGAAGGGGTCATTTACAAAGTTGAAAGGTCAGACTACGGCACGCCTATTGTGCCCGTAGTTAAGGCAAACGGCGATATTCGCATATGTGGCGACTACAAGGTTACAATTAACCCGCGTTTGAAAGACTTTCACTATCCGCTGCCGCGGATCGCGGACCTCTTCGCGACCCTAGGGGGGGGAGAACAATATACGAAACTAGATTTATCGAATGCATTTCAGCAGTGTTTGTTAGCGGAGGAATCACAGCCGTTGTCGGCCATTACCACTCATGTAGGTACGTTTATCTACTCAAGGGTTCCATTCGGTATAAAATGTATACCTGAAAATTTTCAGAAAATCATGGAAGAGACGTTGAGTGGATTGCCGTCAACGGCCGTGTTTGCCGACGATATTTGTATAACGGGCGCCACTAAATCGATTCATATGTCTAATCTTAGAGCCGTTCTACAAAGATTAAACGATAACGGACTTAGAATAAATTTTTCCAAGTGTCAATTTTTTAAAGATTCCGTGACATATTTAGGATACAAAATAGACAAGTTTGGCTTGCATACGGACTCCAAAAAAGTTGAAGCTATTGTCTCCGCTCCGGTCCCAGAAAATGTTACACAACTACGGAGTTTCTTGGGCCTTGTAAATTTTTATTCTAAATTTTGCCCAAACTCGAGCGATGTTTTAAAACCTATGTATAGTTTATTGAAAAAGGACACTAAATGGAAGTGGGACAAATGTTGTGATGCTGGATTCAATAAAATTAAAAAGTTGTTAAGTAGTTCTCCGGTGCTGGCACACTACGATCCGAGTCTGCCGTTGATACTATCAGTAGACAGTAGTCAGTACGGACTGGGAGCGGTGCTGGCCCAGCGGCACGCGGACGGCAGCGAGCGGCCGGTGTGCTGCGCGTCGCGGACGCTAAACGCCGCCGAGTCTAACTACTCGCAGTTGGACAAGGAGGCGTTAGCGATTGTGTTTGGTGTCACTAAGCACCATCAATACTTGTATGGTAGAAAATTTTTACTCAGAAGCGATCACCAAGCTCTCAGTTACATATTAGGTAAAAATAAAGGTATACCCGTGACGGCTGCCAGCCGGCTGCAACGTTATGCAGTGAAGTTGGCTGCGTATGATTACGACATAGCATTTGTGAGATCCGAGCAGAACTCTGTGGCTGACGCGCTTTCGCGTCTTCCACTGGCGGCGGCCAGCGGGCGAGCCAGGGGCGAGGACGAGGAATGCAGCTACTTGAGTTTCGTACAAGAGACTTTGCCGGTAAGTTTCGACCAGATCAAAGTAGAGATGGCGAAGGACGCACTGTTGGGTAAAATAAACGGTTATGTTATGTTCGGTTGGCCGTCTTCGCACATCGAAACCGAAGCTGAGAAGCCGTTCTTCCGAAGAAAAGATGCTTTGCACTCGGACCGTGGATGCTTGGTTTGGGGTTATCGGATCGTGATACCAAAATCTTTGCAAGAAATGGTCTTGAATGAGATTCATGAGGGACACCCTGGTATCGTGAGAATGAAACAGATAGCCAGGAACTATGTGTGGTGGGAAACATTGGACTTGGACATCGAGCGTGTGTGCGCAGCATGCGAGGCGTGCCGCTCGCAGCGCGCCGCGCCGCCGCCCGCGCCGCTGCACTCGTGGCCGTGGCCGCATGAGCCATGGGCGAGACTCAACATGGATTTTCTTGGCCCATTCCGGGGTAAGTATTATCTCATCATAGTAGACGCGCATTCGAAGTGGATCGAAGTAGCGAAGGTCGGCAGTACGTCCGCAACAAGCGTGATCGGTTGCCTCCGACGTCTTTTTGCCCGGTTCGGTTTACCGAAGAGAATAGTGACCGACAACGGGCCTCCCTTCTCTTCGGTGGAGTTCGGTACGTATTTGCAGGGAAATGGCATCAGGCATTCGGCTATAGCTCCGTATCATCCGGCCAGCAATGGCGCAGCTGAGAACGCAGTAAGGACCATCAAGAGGGTTCTGAAGAAGGCATGTCTCGAGGGTATGAACGATGATACCGCTTTATGTAAGTTCCTGTTCATGTATAGGAACAGTGCGCACAGTACGACGGGACGCGAGCCAGCCGTGGCAATGTTCGGGCGACGGTTGCGAGGGCGACTCGACCCGCTGCGTGCCGACACCGGCGAGGCGGTGCGCGACAAGCAGCTGCTGCAGGAGGAGCGCGCCGGCGCCGTGCAGGCCCGCCCGCTGCGCGTGCTCGCGCCGCAAGACAAGGTGCTGGCGCGCGACTACTCAGCTCGCGCAGACAAATGGACAGACGCAGTGGTCTTGGAGCGATCGGGACCGGTTTCATATAAGGTAAAGACGTCAGATGGACGGGTGCAAAAACGTCACGTCGATCAGTTGCTAGCCGATAGAAGTGGTAAGTCGCGATTCTCGCTATCTGATTTAGGCCAGAAGAGTGATTGTGAGCTCGGTGATGCAAAATCTGTGTCGCATGAGAATATAGGGTCTCCTAGTGGTAGTGTGCAAGTATGTAGCCCGCGGATGTCTACCCCGTTGTCTTCGCCGCCCGCCAGTCCGTACTATAGCCCGCAGATGTCAACGCCGGCGACGACGCCAACGGTGGCGGTGACGCCGGCGCCGGTTGATCGACCGCGCCGGAGGGCTGCTCTCGAGTGTTACAAAAAGCTAAAAAAGCAAGCCTAATTAATTGTACCTTAATGTCATAACTATCTTGTCTGGATAACGGATACCTAATTATGTGTAGCTTACTGTTTAATTAAGATTTACATGTATAATATAGGTAGATTAAGGCATATAGTTAAGTCTTACCAATTAGATAAACTTAGTTTAAAAGAGGGCAGTGTTATGTACCTTCAATAATAGTTAATGCAGGTAGTTGAATAAATGCCCACAACCAGTTGGCTCTAAACTTCCATCTTTTATTACCGCATCACTAGCATACACAGTGCCTTCTTGAAGGAGACTGTTCTTACTTAGTAAGCTTATGAAAATATTTTGATCAGCTTTAACAGATTTTGAAGGAAATGTAAAGCCGGCGAGAAAAAAGGCAGCTTACGTTAAAACTTTTTGGCATACCAATCAATCCTGTTTTAGGAATGAAAGCCTGATGAAAGGTGTTCATACGTAGGACATGCTGGTGTTCATACCTGAGACAGGACTGGTAGGCGGCCTGCAGCGGCTTGGTCTTGAGGCGCATCTTGGCGAGCTGCGCCAGCACCTCCTGGTCGCGCGCCGCCGTGGCGCCCGCCGCGTCGCAGTTCACGCACACATACGCGAGGAGCTCCTGGCCGCAGCGCCACAGCTTGCCGGAGTTCAACCACCCTTCCAGCCGCATCACGGATAGCATTCTGATCTGGATTATCAACGGAGAAGATGCATGTATGACGTTAAAGTAAGTGTACACTAGCTGAAAGTCTCGCGCTGGAAAACTGGGGGGAGCTGCGTTATGGGATCAGGCAACTGCTGACGAAAAAAGGTTCTTGAATGGCGACCACAAACTGGAAAACACAACGTAGGACGCTTCAGATGGACCGACAACATTTGTTAAGATTGCGAAAAGTAGGTCGAAATGATTCCCTCTGCCATTGTACAGCAGTGAACTTTTTAGGCTGATGATGCAAACTGGGTATCTAAAAGAATTCTAACATTCACACAGCAAGTGCTGTGAGTGATAAGACTGCTCATTTATACCCTCTGAAATAGAGACAGTTGAACTCACCTCAGGGAATCCACACGTGGCTGACAGCAGCTTCAGGAATCCCTTGCCGATGTTGTCGGGCGCCGCCGACCGCCGCTGGAACTGATCGTTGATGGCTGCCAGCACCAGGTGCTCCACTGTCACGTGACTGCTCGCGTATCTACACAACAACTCGGCTGCTAAACCTCATTTCATTTCAATTACTTCGTAAACATTTTAGCTAAAGGCATTAATGCAGGGTGTACCAACCTATTTTGTAAATAGGATCATGGAAAAAACAGTAGGCACAAAACCGTAAGTTCCTTGCCTCTTCTTTTAGGCTTGATTGCTTATTGCTAAAATCTATCTCTTCTACACAACCTCTTTCAACAAGACCAACTTTTAATTTGCAGCAGAAAGATAAAATGCATGAAATGAAAATGACGAGTCTTGTCACTAGATGTATGTTAAAGTAGTCAGGAGAACAGTCGTAATGAGTGACAGTGAACCGGTGTACCTTGGAAACACAGTGTAGTCCAACTCAGAGAGCTCAGCCTCCTCCTCCGTGCTGATGAGTGGCGACCCCGACCCTGAGGGAGACATAGTTCCTGTAAAAATAAGGTGCTTCAGCATATAATATACCAAAACTCCTCCAACAACGTTTATCCAGTAGTAAAGTCTACACTTGGTCCAAATTTAATCGGTCCAGTGGCGTGATTGACACACAAACATTCGAACCTCGTTATTTACGCATTTATAATATGTTCTAGTAGAGTGACTGCGCTGGTGGTCTGGTGGTAGCGGCCCCGCCTTCCGATCCGGAGGTCGTGGGTTCAAATCCAGTCGTGTACCAATGAATTTATCTGTCGAAAAATGTATGTGCACTAAGCCAGTACTCAACGGTGAAGGAAAATATGGTAATGAAACGGACGTGTTGTAGAACCTTAAAAAGTTCGAGCAACACGTGTCAAGGGTCACGCAAAAACGGCCCGCCAGCGGCCTACTTGCGGAAAAACCAGCCCGCACATCAAGTGCGGATGATGAAAAAACTGCCAAAAAGTATGTAGGTTCGTCATCTATAGCGCGGGCCACGC
This sequence comes from Thera obeliscata, assembly GCA_947578465.1. Taxonomy (NCBI): domain Eukaryota; kingdom Metazoa; phylum Arthropoda; class Insecta; order Lepidoptera; family Geometridae; genus Thera; species Thera obeliscata. The sequence continues at coordinate 25,662,890 of OX387915.1, read as the reverse complement.
TAGTGCGACTATGGGGAGCAGAGGAATTATTCATTTTACTCGACGAAGTATGGCTATGTACGAGTCTTCACCTCACCTGCACGTGATACATCCTGCAGCAACTAACGAGGCTCTAGCGACCAGTCGAATGCGGTATAGCACCTCCTAACTCTTGACTCAGCTAAATCCTTCTATTCCTTCTTTTGACAGGCAGCAGCAATAGTTATATAGGTTTGCACACCAAAGGAAAAAAACTCTGCAAACACAGCAACAGCGAAACTGGCTCAAAGAGCTGGGCTGGGAGATGCAGACAAAAGTATTCTTACCTAATGTATTGTCCCCAGGTATGAGATGAGAAGGCGGCTGCTTGGTGCCAAACGCAGTGACTATGTTCTCCACTAGGCATTTGCACCAGGCACATTCCACCCACCATCTCTCATTGAGGGCATCTTCAATGTAAACCTGTTGGTTTTCACATTTATGCATACTTTTATTTCTAAACATTTTGTTAATATCAACTCTATTTTTGATTACCCATTGGTAATAGATGGCAATAATTTTAGGCCTATTATGTTCACTAGCAGTTTGTGACCGAGCTTCGCTCGGTATTTTTTAATAACGTGTGAATGATGAAATCATATTTTTCGATCTTACTAACATACTACATAATAATAAAAAAATAAGAAATGGTTATTTAAAAAAAAATCACGAGTGCAATGAGATGGAAACTTCCGGAACTTGTCTAAAGAGTGTTTATGTAGTCATTTAGTTCCAAAACTCGTCAAAAGATGGCGTTCTCTGTGAGTTCTCAGGTTCTCTTATAGCTTAGTTTTTGCTTCTGAGCAATAGATGTCGCTAGGAGTAAATTACGATAAAGTAGTTTGTTCGTAACTCCGAACGCCGATATTTTCTAAAAATGAATCCTAGCTAGATCGTTTTATCGTCCCCGAAAACCCCTGTATACTTAATTTCATGAAAATCGTTGGCTCAGTTTCCGAGATCCTAAATATATATATATATACAAGATTTTCTCGTTTAAAGGTATAAGATAAGATTATGTTCCAATAGCAAGCATTTAGCTTTACAGCTAAGTCTGTTGCCATTTGTTGACAAGAAAATGACAGTGACAAGAGTCTTTTGTAGAGCACTATGATGAGGGAGTAAGCAGTTTCTATCTACTGTCACTTTGTTTAAGATTGGTGCCAGTCTTGGCCACTACACAAGGACCTGACTTTCTTACAGTAAAACAATTTAAAACCTCATCAGTTTGTGGACCAATATCAACAATACATTTTTCCATTTTTGATTGAAAATTGGTTCAACTAATTTAAATGGTACCTTTATAAAAATATCAGGCCAATTGCTGTTTTCCCGATGTCCAGCATAAAGCATATTACATGCCAGTACAAACACCAGTGGATTCCCTTTACTCTTGAAAGCAGCACCCTGTTCCCGCTTCAGCAGTGTACAGAGAATGTTGGTCACAGTCTCGTGGGCAAACATGTTGGGTCTGATCTTGGTGAGATAGAGAAGACTCATGCAGAGGATCGGATCTGGCTTCGAGCGCTGAGACTTGAGTAGACGGATGGAGCCAGTGAGAAGCCCCAGCTGATAAATAAAAAAAGAAAATGGGTTTTTAGACATTACAGCATTAAATAGGTAGTCATTTGATTTTTAGTAATTAGTTTTCAAGCATAGGATATACCCACCAGTTTATCGGAATTATGAGTATCCAAAGCCTGCAGCACATTTGGCACCAAGTCAACCGGATCGACTTCCAGTGAGGTTCCCCCAACAGCTTCAGCAGGAGAGCCGATCCTGGATCTCTTACTTGGTGGCTGAGAACCAAACCCAGAAGTCTCCCGTTTTCTCTCTACACCTTGAAACAAATCAATAAATATTGAACGACGCAGCACCATCTGACTCCAAGTTAATCAAAGCAATGGAAACCGTACGTTTATGAATAGGATCGAAAAAAAAATAGTAAAGATGCAAGCTTGATGGAACATACCACTAGTGGATGGTTTATGAATACTGCCTCTCTTTTCAGAGTCCCTAGAGACTACCACAGTGGACTTAGTTCCCAGTGCAAAGATGTCTTGAGGATGTTGAGGTCCTTTGCTCTTGCCTCCGCGGCCAGAAGATGTTTTACCGCGTTCCATGTTACTGTAGGTTTAGTTATATTTTAATGTTAGTTCAAAGGTAATTTTCTTTACGTTTGCGTACAAATATTAGCATTTGTGTGGCCTGAAATCCTGAAAATCTATCTCTTATAGGCCGTGCCGCACTTGCGGTTCCGTTTCATCACCACACCACAACAAAACATTGTTTGATTGATTGGATGATTGGGGTGAGGATTGGGGTGCGTGTGACATTGAATTGTAAACCAATTTGGCAATGACTTTGACATACAATAAATCAGTGAAAGACGCATAGAACCGCGAACCGCGGTTTTATGTAAAGTTAGGACATATTACTGCGAATAAAAAAAGTCAGTAAAAAAAACTGTCAGTGCAGCTGTCAAAGTTCTGGGCTAAGCGAATTTAGTAAAAGGTATAATTTTCCCATGTAATTTACGAAAATCCTGCTCTAAATGGTCTAAAATCGTACATTTTAGTATTCCAATCTAAATAAATTGACTGGTGTATTTTTTTGTGAAGTTATGTAACTGGTGTTTTAGGGTTATGTTTTGGGTTTTCAGATGTTGACCTCCACCTTTTTCGGTCTCCGGGCGGCCAGCGCTTCGGTCATGATCACCAGGAATCTGGCTGCAGCGCAGAAGGCTAATGACCCAATCCAGCAGCTGTTCCTAGATAAAATCCGGGAATACAAGCAGAAGAGCGCGTAAGTTACTTATTGATTTTCTGAAGGTGATTATCCTGTCATGTTTTGATAGTTGAAGCGCTTTTTCCCCAATATCAGTCGCGTTGCTTTGTTTTTTAACACATTACATTGGCGCTGCCAAAAATCCTTTTGTGTCTCACCCTTTATTTGCATGAAAGAATCCTTACGCCTCAGGATTACTGACGTTTGAGTGATCTATTTTTGTCCCTATATTTAGAAATAGCAAGACTCCAGTTGGCATACTAACCCGGCATTGTAACCCAGTTCGGTCTAAATAATAGTCATCTAATAATCCATGTGAAATAATAAGTCTAGATAGAAGATACTATAGTTTGAAGGTAAAGTATAAGACCTCAAATATAATTTTTGTGCATCCAATAATTTGTTGAAAGAAATATAGGTAACCTAATTATATGATTGAATTTCTCCCCCACTGTGTACAGTTGTGAGACAAAAATAAATACTTTCTATTCTATTCTACATACATACTCAGACCGACAATACTTCAAATAAAATATAAATCATAATTTCTACTTTCAGTGGTGGCAAACTCGTCGACCCTAGCCCGGCAATCGAGAAGGAACTCAAGAACGAGTATGAGAAGCTGGAGAAGCAGTATGGAGGTGGCTCCGGAATCGATATGACAGCATTCCCTTCATTCAAATTCGAAGAACCTAAACTAGACTCCATTGATGAACAGGCACCCAAGGCCAAGTGAATAGTGTAGGAAATATCTGTGAATGCTTGCTAAGAGGTTTAATCAATAAATTATTTGTTAGAGACAGTAATTTGTGAAGTTATTGTGAATCCTATTTAATATCTTCTATCTCTATCCATTTTCAATACATTTTCATTCAGGATCATAGAAAGTATTATTTTTTATTGCTCTCTTTCAAGTGAGAGCTTGTTTTTTTATGCCATAGCAGGCAGACGAGCAGAAGGGGCACCTGATGGAGAGCAGCCACTTTATCAGATCTTATCATTTTTAAGAATCTTTATTGTGACAATGCACTGCGGTCTTTGAGGTGCAGCAGGGGTAGGTATTATGAAAATATTTTTTAACTTTAGCGCGGAAGATTCCACTGGGTTAAATTACAGAATGTACCTATCTACATAATATTTATTGAGACAAATGGAATCATTGGTCGGTTTGATTGTAGTCTTACAAACATGGAAGTGATAGGAATAGTGAAATATAATAGTGCTTCGTGCACTAAAGCGCCTTCTCATTTATTAATAGCATTGCTCCCGAAAAGATTCAGGCGCTTCATGTTCACTTGAAATACTATTACCTCTCGGAAAGACTCCACGCACGAGTACGTGCTACCTAAGCGTAGCGTATATATATATAGTTGGAAAAACATTGAGAGTAGAGTTTTACCGGTTCATTTTATCAACAGTTTGACAACGATAGATTTCAGGGTTATGGTTATTTGAGGATTAGAAAACAGAAAAAGTTTCACGACCAATGATCACGACTTTGATCCCCTGCACGGTAGATAGTACCTACTAATAAAGGATATCTATAACCGTGCAGGGGTGCCTATAGGTACCGATAGTAAAAGTCTTGTGAGGATGTCTAAGCTAGGTAGTCAGTGGTACGTCCAGTTATTTGCATCAGTTCCCATGATGCACTATTTCTTTAAAAAATATCCTGAAAAGAACCTAACATAACCGACGCTGCATAGAGCCGGAGGATCATTTATTATTATGCTCTGCAGAGTTCTGCAGTATAGATAAAGGAAAACAAAACATATTCCACATCTCCGAAAGTATTTTATTCAAAGCTGTGTTAGCTTGCAAATTGTTTCTGAAATTATGTAAAAGGTTATTTTTATGAATGATTAAATTTTGTTCAACCGTAATCATGGTGCATGCAACTGCGCCGAAATATCGGAAGTATACTCAACAAAATTTAATCATGGTAAATATCCCGTTGTTTCATAAAAATAGTGTTAAAACCCATGATAGCTTCAAAAGTTATATGTATAATTATAAGTTTAAAAAACTTGAGAAACCGACTTCATTGTCAAACGGCTAAACCAATTTTAATCAAATTTGTTTGGGAAAATCTGGACGTAAAAATAACCTTCCAAATAAAAAAATAATTTTCTAAATCGGTTCATAAATGACGGAGGCATGCAGTTACAAACATTAAAAAAATTATTTAAAAAAAAATAGCAACACCGATTTTAATAAAATTAAAATGGGACCAATCTGGAAGTACCTTTCAGATAAAAAAATAATTTTTCAAATCGGCTCACAAATGACGAAGTTATGCGGTAACAAACATAAAAAAAAAAATAAAAAAAAAAAAAAAATACAACCGAATTGTGAACCTCCTCCTTTTTGATTGGAAGTCGGTTAAAAAGGTTGTTGTTTCGTTTGAACATACCACGCGCGTGCGTTCATGACTAACTCGAAATATTTCCTAATCAAAGGCAAATAAACCAGCTGCTATGAGGAAAGCTATTTTCCGCTGAAGGATTTTGCGTCCTACCCTAGTGAAGTGTGGTTATTGTGCGCAGCGCTAGCTATACCTACGTAGAACTGCGTGCCAAGGTCCCTCGCCCTCCAGCAACACGGCCGGTCCGCAGTATGTTCGTTATAGCGTGAAGAGGACGACGTGTTATCTCGCTTCTAACATGGCGAACGGGTTCGTGGGCTCCACGAAGAATTTCCCGTTCTCCTTCGACACGGATGTTGATGAAGAGGACCAGGGGAGGATCACTCCACATTTAAGCCAGAGATCCGGTGAGTACCTAGCCTTGAAACACTGTTTGGAAGATATTGTTTACCTACGTCCAGCCGTAGGTACCTCTCCGGTCTTGTTTGCGCACCTGTGAATAGTGTGTGTCTCTGATGGCAGTATTTATTGTTATTGGCGCTGATACAGGCAATTTATTTCTTAGAACCAAGTTTTATCGGCACTTTTTTAGCAGTTTCAGCGACTAATTTCAATTACCTACCGATAAACCGTAGATAAAACAAAACTTATGAGCTAGTTTTAACCTACCTACTCGTGAATACCTATACCTATTAGATATTCGTTAAACCTTAGTGTGAGTAACCTCCTAGGTAGAAGTACCAATTTGTGTTGATTGCAAACAATGAAACACACCCACTTCTGATGATTGGACATTACTGATCCGTCTCATCAATGTTCAGGCGGAAGTTTCATATTCGATCGAACAGCTAAAAACTCAATTTCAAGCAGATGGTGTCAATTTTACGATTGCATGACTCCACTCAATTACCAAGGTATTGTATGTCTGGAACAACAATGCGTCTATAATCCAACCGATAGGAGAGGTGTACCGTTTTGTAGTATAAGTTGAGAGTCTGGAGTCGTTTCGTACTTGGTCGAGTTTTCAGATCGATAGGGTAGCTCTGACCGGCGCGTGTGGGTCGAAGTGTTGTCGTAATTATTCAGGTTTTCTGAAATGTAGGTCACTAGTAGACCTAACCATAGGATTTATGTTGTAATCGCAAATTATGTTATGATGAGTTCGATTCTGCAGGTTCTGATTCATCCATATCGCTTGCCATAGCTGGACCTACCTCAAGGGGCACCACATTTTATTGATAGCCTTTGTTTTAATGAGTTAGATATTTAACTAAAGTAAAATAGTTATTTGTTATACAAGAGTGCAAAGCTGCTTTTTAACCGCGTGCTCAATTTTGATGACTGAGCAAGCGCAGGATTCTAAAGTTTAACCATCTTTGCACTCGAGTGCAACACGTAACTTTTCATCCCACCTCAGCGAGGAAATGACTAAATGCAAAAAAGAACATGGCGCGACTAAAAGTAACACACCTAGAAGGTTCCGAGTTCCGAGTATGAGTTATTAACAAATTTAAAAAGGTTGTATGATAAATTCGGCACCATGGAGGTAGAAGTAAATAGGTTGTGAATTCCCAAACTTAGTGAACATGATATTCTAAATTCAAATTTACTTTATCCTCTAGCGGATAAAAACAGCTTTTCCAGTCAGATATTGAACAGGAAAACCACACTTTCCGAGCTGGTGGGATGAAAAATACATTTTCAGAAGTAAGTATAAATAGAAGGTATACTTAGTACCATATCATATTCAAGTAGATATTTATATGTGCCTAGATAAGATGGATATTTCAAGATTGTTAAGATACGATCTTATCGTTATCAGATATTATTTATTTACGGTAAACGCTAGGCTTTAGTTGGTCTATCTATGCTGGGATTCTAGGTCAATTCAATTTTGTTTCATCGAGATCTGCTGTGTTCCGGCGTAAATCCTCAATATATCTTAGCCATACAGTATTTAAAAACTGTCTTATCCCTGCATGATCTGATCCCTACATATCGCTGTAGTTGACCGTCATCGATTTGCTAAATCCCTCCCTATTTTCAAAAAGCTTTTGTTCGATCTATTTTTACCAGTCTAGTATTTATGTTGTTAAAATCCAGTCCATCCCGAGGTTGTCTGGAAGAGGTTGTCCGCCCATTTTTACCACCTGGATGTTTTCCTGTATTCCTTTGTTAATTTTACGCGGTGTGCGATAAAGTATTCTCTATTTTCTATTCTTTATTTTTCTCTCAACGCAGACCATTTCAGATATCGACTTTTATCAAAACATACATGAAGAAACAAGAACGTCGACAGCACAAAGAGATGATGGATAAGATAAATAAACACGCAAACAATTTTTTCGGTCTAAAGCCGATGAACTTCCCAAATTCAACGCCGATGCAAACAGTCGTGCCAAACGAGAAATTATATTTAGCCAGTGATGTATCATTTACTCTGAAGTATTCTGATTTTATGGCCGTGACTCAGAAGAAAATTAAACTTATCAGCGAATTGATTTGAAGAAAAACATCTAATACATGTTGCGCACGCATAAAATCGTAGCGATTTACGAGAAAGTTTCGAAAACCTGAGACAAATTCCTTCCAGAATAATCTTATTTGCCTTATAAGGTAAATTTATCCCAGAAAATTAAAGGGACAAGAAACCTTAGCAATCATTCCATAACAAGATAAAGAAGAATGCTAACAACGTCATAAAATCTACTGACTCTGCTGAAACAACTACATCCTCTGAAGGATTGATCTGATCATAGGCCAAAGTCATTAGATCCAGAAAAATCCAGTTCCTAACCAAGATGGTGGATAAACCGAGTGACTTGGTAGAGGTAGGTAAGTTAAGTATCTCTAACTACTTAAGGCTGGAACACACCGCCAGCGAACTAGTTCGCTAGCGATGGCGAACTAGCCCCCAAATAATTTGAAGTCTCCGAAATGTACATTGCCATCACAATGGCGCTTTTGGCGCTAGGTCTAGCGCAATTTCAAAGCATTTAACTGCTATTATTTTGTAGGCTAATCTTGGATTAACCTTGGATTTTAAATACGTGTCGCAGTTTGTAGTTCATATAAATTGCCAAGTTAAAAAAAAATACATTTCTATTGAGTTTTCAAAAAAAAAAGATATTTATTGAGCACTGTGACATGCGCACCTATTTTATCGGACAACTTGTGTCTATTCAAAGTATCTAGAAGCATTTAAAGTGTCTAGGTTTATGACTACAATGCTTAATTTAAAAAAAATAAAAATACTTTAGTAAAAATAGCCAAACCCTGGAATGGACCTGGCAGCACTGGCCGCAATTTAGACTGTCAAGATATGAAAGATATTTAGCCCAATCAAAACACTTAACTACTGCTAGGCATGGGAAATAATTACCTGCAGTTAATCGGCTCATTTACAACCTTGAGCTTGTTCAGCTCAAACAACTCAGCGGCTCAAACATCATGTAGTTGTTGTAGAAGTGTGGAAGTGCGAGTGCAGAAGTTAAGCCGCTTACAGACCTTCTGGCTTCACTTCGGAATCATTCTGTTAATATAGTTACCTACTTTAATTTTTTTCACTGAAATACCTAACCTACCTACCAAAGTAGCAAGCAGCAAATAAACCGAATAAATAAAGTCTGTTTAAACTATTATCGCCACTGTTTGTTTTGAGCCGTTATTTATTAAAATTAAACTGCTAGCTATGCTAAAGTATAAAATGCTATGATGTGCGGTTTTGGCCCTTACGTATTTATTGCAGAAGCAAATTTTCAACATAGTTTCTATTATTGGCTATGCATACCGTAAACCTTATATCTCTTTGTGCTTCTTCCAGAACGACTTCCAATTTGATCAGGGCGAGCAACGCCAGGCTCCATAGCTCGTCTTAATCTAGGTCTTTACCTATGAAATTGTACATTTGAATATTTTTTATGCCATTAAAATTAGATAGGCGTAAGGCTCCAAACCCCACAGCAAGCTCAGCCGTATAATTAGTTGGTCTAACTCCATCACGGCTAAGCTTGCCGCGGGGCTCCAATTCTTCGGTCCAACTTTTTCACCACTTCTACTATCGTCTTCAATTCAAGGCCTGCGCACACCTATGTGCTCTTTACCGTCGTCAGTATTTTCGAAGCATTACAACCTTGGAATTTTCAAGTCAAGAGTGAACAAGTGAATAATAGCTAAGCGTGCTCCACCTTAGGCTGCATTTTCACTTTCCATCAGGTTTGATGGCAGTCAAACGTTTAGCTATCAACAATAAAAAAAAATACCTATATATGTCGCTGGCCATGGCGATCAGTGAAACGCTGTCAAATTTGAAAGCGATATTTGACATCGTTTCATTGATAGCCATTGCCAGTGACCTAGGTGTACACAGGCCTTCATATCGTTGTTGACAACGGTTGCCAGCCGACCACAAGGCTCGTTTTTCAACTCATAATTTGCAGATTTAAATTTAAGGCTTTGCATGGGTGCAAAATACAAAAGCACATTTTGCCCTCCTTTTTTCTACACTAAGCCTGTGCAAAGCTAAGGCGATTGGCTAGTTATGTACATGGAATACATAGTGAGATAACTGGCATGTCGTAGAACCTACATAAACCGTAAAACATTGTCAAGTGCACGAAAAGAGCCTCATTGAGGTGCGTTTATAATTCTTTCACCACATTACTTTTGAATGAACTTTTGTCACCATAGTATTAAGTATGTTAAGGCTGCAATGCTTTCTAAGTGAGAGCTGAAATAAAAAGTTTTGGTTTGATTCAATTTTGGTGTGAGCTACACTGAGCTGCACAAAACGTAGATAATAATGACTCCTTCTGTCTTCGACCATATCACTTTACCAAACTTTGACACAAGAGGTGGGCGTGGCTACGCTGCCGCCACGACCAAAGAAGTAGGAAATATAAAACTTGTTAAACCCATAGAGCAGCAGCATTGTTTTTGACAAAGTCAAACGGCTTCGTAGGTATTGCTTTTACCCAACATGCTGATGCAAACAGGAATGTTATGATATTGACCACTATGTGTGTGTATAAGTATTTTATGATTGCTCATCTGTTCCCCTATATCAAATAAATATAAAAATAGAGCTAGTTTATTTTAATTATATGACAGCTGTCAGTTGAAAGCGATTCTATCTAGGATTGAAAAGTATTATTTTCAACCCACTCCTCAGGCAACTTCAGATCTTCTTTCTGAATATGAGTAATGAAAAATATAAAATAAAATGTCAGGAAATTAAAAACAAAAATAAAGTAGAAAATCACACGCAGTTATACATCACGCTCGCAGAATCCCAAGCATTCAGAAATAGTTTTCATCCAGCGATCCTCAAACATCTCACACCCAAGATTAAATGAAACGCGTGGAACAGACATGTTAACATACATAGCATAGGTACATAGCGGTGAAAATCATAACCTTTCCTTTTTTTATTTTCTTCGCCGCAGTCTATGTCTATATCTAGTCGAGTATAAATAGTATAAGGTCGGGCGCGATATAGATTAGATAGATCAGAAAACGTCGAATACAACAATTCAAATTCAATCAGTTTTAAATTTCTAATCCGCACAAGATTTTCGCCGAACACATTTTGTGCTAGACCTAAATGGTAAGAAAGTTGACAGACTGAACAGTATCCTTGGTTCATTAGAATTTTTCTATCAAACGTTTTCTGATGTACTTACTTAAGTACCTACCTATTAAACACCCGGCCTTATACTATTGAATTAGAGCACGGGTAGTCTAGTTTAGAGGGTAGCGAGCAATCCAATCCAAAGATTGACTGGACTCTCAGCTCAGTTGGCAGTAGCTCTGCCTTCTGCGCCGTAGGTCGTGGGTTCAATTCCCACCGAGAACAAATATTTCTTTGGTGAATGCAGATGTTTGTTCTCTGTCTGAGTGTTATATTGTATTCTAACTATGTGTTAACAAAATGATGTGCAGTAAAATGTATGTACTATAGGAATGAGATAGTTGATTGTAATACATCAACTATCTGATTCCTATATAGTACAAGACAAGCTCGGGGATAGATAGTGTTTTGTGGATTGTCTACATTATTAATTTATTTTATAAAGATCGTGGGTTAAAATTTGGTCGTGCACCACCAATGTATACTATTCTGTCAGTTCATCACCTATCTTATTATACTTTGTTTATCTAGATTCAAGATTTGAGTTTTTTTTATTATGGTGTAATATTAGCAATCTCATTTTGATTTTAAAATAGGTTAGTAAAACTAGAAACGAGTCTGCCCGCGACCACGGTTATTGCAACATAGCCGAAACGACGACGGGAAAATATAAAGTAATATGTAGCTGTAGGTTTATCGACAAGATAAACCTAGCTCTAAGACTTCTCAAAGTGATCATTGATATTATGTAATTTTAAAGATACAATAAATAAAATTAATAGTACATTGTTACCTGAGTGTTGAAAGTCACGTTTTTTGAGTCCCGAGACGGGTTTGGCGCCAGAGCGTTAGCGAGGGCGCCAATGGAGCTTGAGGGACTTAAAAGACTTTCACCCGAGGTAAACACTGTGCTTTTCATTACGAATACAAGGAAAGTAAAAATAAATACATGAAAGAAAAATTTGTGAAAATGAAGATTGAATTGCCGCCTTCCCGGTTTTTTTTTTCTTTTTCTCTGGCGGGCCTTCGGCTACGGCTCGCCAGCATTATTCAGCCATTAATTTCATTCTCATAATTTAAAAAATGGTAAATTGTTTGCTCAAATCTATGTTATTTTAAATAAATAGTTGAAGCTATATATTAATCAAGTAATTTAGAAGATACATTATTTATTTAATACTATCTTTATGTTATTTAAATTTAAATTTTACATGGTGCTCTAATTAGACTTTTTAAACTTCTTACCGTTGTAATGGGTTTCCAACCTACTTGCTGAATAAAAAGTTGGAATTTGGTTCAACGACCTCCTTGCAGTTAGAAAGACTTTAGAAAGTTGGAACATGGTTGAATAAAATAGAACTTGTTTTTTTTTATAATTTGACAGCTGTCAGTAGAAAGCGATTCTCGCTAGGGCTGAAAGTTTTACTTTCAATTAGGCCCCTCAGGCAACTTCAGACCTACTTTCAGAGTATGAGTAATGAAAACATTTTTACTTTACTTTGACTTTCACTTTGAATACTGCTACTCCATTGTAATCTCCATTTGATAACTCTTTGAATTGCTCGAAATCAATTGTCAATTTGAAAAAACGTCAAAACTATAGCGCTTGCAAAACAGGAAAGTATTAAAAACCGGATTATCTCCGGCTTCCGGCCAAAAACCGTTTCCAGGTTTGGTCAACGTAATATTTTTTCATTTAGTAGAATTTTAACAAGAAAACAATATTCTAAGATACCTACAAAATCAACTATTAAAAAATTGTACGAAATAGGAATTAGTATCTAGTGAAGTTTAATATTACTTGCTTTATTATTGAGTAGTTTATTGTTGAGTAGATTAGTAGTAGTAGTGGAGCTTTTTGTGAAGTGCTCATCCAGGGAAGTACTACCACCATACCTGTTTCTGCCGTGAAGCAGCATTGCTGTGTTTCTGTTTGAAGGGTGTGGGTGCCGGTGAAATTACTGGCACTTGAGGCTGAACATCTGTACGCGTAAAGCTGATGGACGCAGGGCAGTGCATCGTAGGGCAAATTCCTAGCGTGTGTGACTTACGAGGCAATGCTTTGTTACAGGCTATAGGTACCACTGTTACCACTTACAGGCCTATACCCGAGTGGGATCCTAGCTAAAGAAAAATAAGAACACAAATGAACAAAAAGTAAAACTGAAAAAAAACTAATAAAAATAAATCTAACATCAAAATATATGTATTAAAAATAAAGTTTAAAATTAAATTTAAACAAAATAATGACTATAATGTATGAATGTAAATAATAATGATGATATAATAATAATCGAAATAATAAGTAATAATATGCATGAAATGTAACTTAATGTAGTTATGGAATGAATGGGCTTTTTTAATTTTTTATTTTATAGTTACCACTTAACATCAGGTGGACCATATGCTTGTTCCATCAGCTAGATGTATTAAAAAAAAAGACGCAGTGCAATAATAGAAAAACAAAGTATTGGTTTTATTATGTTTTATCGGTTTTTAGCTATGTATGCTTTTAGACAAAAAAAAATCTTTTTAGTAATGTTTCAATTACCTGGACATATTAGGGCTAAGAATAAAGTGATGGTGAACTGAACGCGCGAACCTTGTGCAAACAACACCCACACCATTGCCTCCATATTGCCACTGTTATGACTTTTGAGGAACAAGATTTAGCGCAGTTTCAAGACAGTATCTAACACTAATACCTACTAGCTCGCTGCGTACAATGACAGTTCGCGGCGCTGTGTGGGGATGAATGCAAAACCCTACGCTTGAAACTGATCGCCATCGCCATCGCAGTTCGAAACTGTTCGCCGCAATCTTTTCTAAGCTTAATTCATTCACCCGCTAGTCCGGGGTACCTAGGTAGTTTTTGTTCACGGGGATTAAAAATAAAACAATATTTTTGAGGCTCAATCAGTAAGATTTATGTTTCTGATACTAAGGAAAATCGGAATACGTAAAACTTCCCTCACTGCATAGGCATACGCCTATCTATCATTGCGTCCTGAAGTGAGGGTAGTTATTATACCTCCACCTCTCAACGACGATAGCACTCATGTCAATGCTCCAGTCTGCCCACGACCACAGTTATTACAACATAGCCGAAGCGTCGGGGAAAATTATACGCGGTAAACACCCATCATCATCATTATCATCATTATCATCATCATCAACCTATATTAGTCCACTGCTGGACGTAGGTCTCTCGCAAGACGCGCCACTGAGCCCGGTCTTCGGCTCTTCTTCTCCAGTGCTTGCCAGCTACATTTCGCAGATCGTCGCCCCACCTTACCGGAGGGCGTCCTACACTACGCTTACCTAAACGCGGTAAAAATACCCGTGTAACAGTTTAATGTGTGTTATGATCGCAAAAGTTTAAAAAAGTACTATTGATAAATTTTGCTTAGCTGTCCGGCTTTTCGCAAAACCGGAAAACCGGGTTTGCACGCCCTAGTCAGGACGTAATGTCAGATGGGAAACTGATGGGTGGCTGAACTAATTGATGCCCGCGACTTCATCGACTGTCTCCACGGGTGGTGATTATACACTTCCTTGTTTCGATATTATATTTATGCATTCCATCTCTTATAAAAAAGTCCCCAAATATTATAAATACATTCACTTGTTCTGTTTTTTCTCCATCAATCAAAATATTACACGCTGTTAAACATTCATATCGAATACCATAAACTTAGCCTTATGATTGTATTTGTTTTTGTATTTATTGATTTACTTTGATTATGACGGTTCATTCTAGGTATGTAAATGCCCTTATTTTATTGATATTTGATCTTATTCTAAGCTTCTCTCCATCCAAAATTTGATTGGAAAATACTGATTTGCAGCGATATAACCGCCCATTATGCATTACTATATTTTTAAATAGTTTCAAATAAGATTCTATCCTATTATTATCTTACACAACATCTTTTTTTGCTTTTAACGTAGTTAAACAAATATTTTTAGAAGTAATATATTTTTTTTCTATTAAAACTAATAGGAAAAACAATTTCCAGAGTTCAATAATATTAGAACGAATCCTCAAAAGTTCTCTTTTTCCAAATTTTAGACTCTACGGGTCGTTTTCACCGATGACTAATCAGTAGATCAAATATTTGACGATTGTTTAAAACACAAAATTAAGAAAAATTAAGTAGGGGGTAGTAAAACATTAAATAGGGGATGCTTTGTCTGTCACGATCTGGGAACTTTCGTTTTTATTAGTAGTGATCGCAGCGTGCAACTGTCAAAAGACGCGGCAGTGTGTGCGGATGTATACAATTCCCTATGTTGAAACTGAACGGTTCGCCACCGCGCCCGCCAGCGAACTAGGTGTGTTCGAGCCTTTAGTAACAATTTACATGGTGGCGTCTAATCTAGC
Source organism: Thera obeliscata (assembly GCA_947578465.1). NCBI lineage: Eukaryota > Metazoa > Arthropoda > Insecta > Lepidoptera > Geometridae > Thera > Thera obeliscata. Next base: position 25,647,707 of record OX387915.1, on the reverse strand, counting down.
GCGCGACAGGCCATAATTTGTGGTGCGTGACGGACGGCCGTCACTGAAAACTGAACAAAGCATGTACTAGCTCGGCTGTGTGCCAGGCACGCTCAGTCTACTCCCAAACACACTACAATAACATTGTCTCCTTCGTTTGCGAAAATATTAACCGAACGCGATGTGATTTGGTGGAAAAACAGTGATTTTCAGTGATCTAGTGGTCCCGCGACGATTTTAGGCGGCCATTTTTGTGTCGCGACGTTTTCTGGAAAATTCCATAGGTTTTTGCAGTAGGTGTGCGTGCGTGCATCACAAATCTTGTTTATTTGAGATTCGAGGTTTGCAGTTTCCGACCCGTGTTATTTCTGTACATTACCTTTTACTTACCTAACGTTTTTCTGTGTTTTGATGAAGTCTCTGTAGTCTTGTAGTCTATTTCTCTTGCAGGTAAACTTACCTCTGCTTACTGTCTGAAGTCTTTTAGATAATACCTTTACACTTTTATCGGTTTCCCCTGTATTGAATCAGTGCAAATTACAAATTGGGTCTGCTCCAATTTCTAATTTGTCTACCAACACATCCATTATTAGATGATTGCTTTTCTGAAAGGTGAATTAAAGTTCGTCTTTCAGTGATATTTTATCGTCCCGACGAAACGAGGTGGGCAGGTCTTTGACATTGCTTGTTGATCAGCTGGCGTTCCAGAAATAGAAGTCACTCGCGCAACAAACATACCAACTATAGTACACTGTAGAGATATTGCGCACACGCAAGCCGCAGCTGATGTGTCATATCATGGCTCTTAAATTGTGTACCTAACATCTAAATCTTTAACGATGATAATGCCATCTCATAACCTCAATCCAAAAGGGTTAGAGCGAGTGGAACCATCTTAAACTTTATTCCTAAAGAGGGGTTCAAATCATTATGTACGATCTAAAGCTTAGACCTTACTATTAATTAGCATCATCACATCACAATGTTAGGCAAATATATCCCCAATTCCGCTCTATATACGATTTTGTGCAAGCATTTGCCAGTGCCTCTCAAAGGACGTCCAGCTTATTTCTTCAATGATGCGACGACCTTACCTATCTTTTAAAGAAACAAGTGTCAAGGAATTGTCCAAAGAGTTCTTACTACAATCTAGAGATATCCATCGGGCTTAGTTCAACCTTGGAGCTACCACGTGGTTGCATAATGTACTAAATTGATGTCGTGTCCGCTGTCTGTGCTTTCAGCGGAGTTAGTTGGCTATGAAACGTTAGCTATTACCACAGACAAGTACCTATTAAGTATTGTGTAACAGTAACAGCGTAAGCAGATTTCCAGAACTTCTTCAACCCCAGCTAGATTCATATAATTACATTCGGCTCTCTCTTATTCTATTCAACGCGTACCCCACAATGCTCTTGTAACCTAGTAGCTTTCGATCAAAAGCTTTGTCAAATTCTTCTTCAATTGCTTTTGATCATTCGAGTTTTTTTTTTCTTATTCCTTTCAGCTTCTAATTTATAATAAAGCAGATCTACTTATGACAGATTATAATGATAAAATATAGGAAAGAAAGACTAGGGATTAATTTTGGTGTCCTTAATAATTTTCTTTCACATTGGTTTCTAACTTGTTTCAAAGGATATTGCATTAAATAGTTTCCTTGTAAAATACTCTGCTACACTATCGGAGCTCGGTATCTACGAGCAATCGGCCTACCACAAGCTCTGTGTGGCTCTGTCTCTGGCTCTAGTTTTAAATCTGTGTGAGTGCTCACCAGTGTATTATACTATGTGTGTGACGTTTCGACGTAGGGTTTATTTAGTCAACACAGACTCACACACAACTCACACAGACTCAATACCAGAGCCAGACAGAGCTTGTGATAGGCCTACAGTTCGCGTGCTGGCACAAGTTAACGTCAGAGTAGGTAAAGAAGTTCCATTTGATCGTGTCAATAACCTTGTTACTAACCTACCTTGTAAACTGAAGCTAACATCAGCTAGAACTGCCGAAATAAATAAAGGACGTTACTTGACTTCCTAAACTGAATGGTCATTCATTATCATGTGACTGATAGCCAGATAACAGATAACAAGGTAGAAACTGCAAATTTTGATTTATTTGGATGCAACTGCGATCACGTTCTAGACATTTTCTAGTTAGTATTCCAAAAAATATAACACCAAAGTGGTCTCAATTTCAGTGGTTTAAAATAAAGTGAATGTGATTGATGCTTCCTAGTGTCTTCAAGAGGCGTACAAGATGGCTCAAGATCACCATGCATCCTAATCAACTCTTTCTTCGATGACGAGGATGGTAAGAAATTGTCAATAATTTAAATAAATATTTGACAAAAAAATATGGCAAAAAGAATATTCCTTCGAGCCGGATTTGAACCAGCGACCTATGGATATCAGTGAATTTCCTCTACAGTCCACCGCTCTACCAACTGAGCTATCGAAGGTATGAGAGAGTCCGTGAAATTACATATTAGTTTACATTCGACTTATTGTTCCTTACGAATTTATTGGGGTGACCAGAATTTTTATACAAAAACCTTAGACAATTAAATTGTCTAAGACAATAACGGGGATACATTATACTTTTTGACTTGACAAGCCATTATACTGTGCGATCACCTTATTTTTTGCTACCGGATAACCTGTACTCTAAAAGAAGTTTGTTACAGTTTTTGTAAAGTACATAATCTAATTACATATTCATTTAAATTATTGATGTTCATGTGCATACGTAAGTAAAAACTTATGACTAATGAATGTAGTAAGTAAGCAGTTTTCATAATTAGAGCACACGTCAAAATAAATGCGAATTTAGTTGTTTTAGCACAGTCGGGGCATGCGTAGCTTAGGGGACTAGCGTTGCGCACTCGTGGTGGTAGGTTTGCGGCCCCGGGCCGGCCGCCTACAGGCTACAGGCTAAGGTTGGCTAGTCAGTACTCAGTCCGCGTTCACCGGTTGTGTTGCGCGGTTGCCACTCGACACCGGTTAAACATTCGCGTACCATCGAAACCGGATTGGAAATCAGTTCGCATTATTATTAATTCATTTAAGCACGTCGCGTCGTGGCAATCGAAATGCTAATTTGAACGTCATTTTGTTTAAAACAGTTAGTAAAAGACTTGTTTTGCGCGAACAGCTGTTTTACGGCATGCGTGTTCTTTGTTATCGAAACAAATAATTGTATTTAACCTCAAAGGCTTGTACGCAGTATAATATGTGTATACTGCGTTATACTGGCGAATTAGGTTGTTTTTAAAGCGATAGCAAGGTGTTATTGTCATTTATTTCTTGAGTATCTATCTACGTAGCTAATTTAACTTCCAACTTCAATCAATAATTTGGTTTGCCTTAATCATCGTCTCAAAATTGTGCCTTTTTTCCTAATCAACCATTTGGCATATAAAATAGTGCTTACGTCATCGTAAACAAAGTTATTTAAATTAATAATTAAAGTAAAAACATTTCTATCTTGACTATTAATTCTTCATTGACTATCAATTTTACTTGAAATAATTGCAAAAAATATTATGGGTTCTACACTGCAAATCTAAATAGACGAATTTAAGAATTATAAATTTAAAATACCCGTAAGAAGGAAACTTTTTGGCACCTCTTGAAATCATCTATTTACACTATTGAAAACCCTATCGAAATTGGAGCCGTCAATCAAAGAGTAGATTTAAAAAAATCTACTTTTGATAGTCGCATATAAACATACTACTACTGTATACTTACCGTAGCATAGTTTACCTGCCCGAACCAATAAAATTACCCGGTTATGATTTTTTAACCCTATTAAGTTATTAAGTTCATGTTAGTAGATAATTATTAAATTAAATAATTGATATTCATTCAACTTATGCGTAAGTTTAACCCAATGAAAGTTAGATGTGGGTGAAAGCGCATAATTACCGACAGATCAACAGTTGTGTTCTAGTTTCTGCCCATGGCTTCGTTATTGATTAATTTATGTACATACGTCATTCGTCTAATTCCGGCCGATAACCGCAAAGTTCAGGCTACTACGTCATATTTATTCCACAACATGTTTTAACCCCTGTTGCAAAAAGACTTTGCAACTTAAATTTTGCCCATGCTTAAGATATGCCATCGTATTTTACAAACAGATAACAGATTTCAATGCTGTTTTTAAATTCCAAAGCAATTTTAGATTCAGTTGTGACGATTTTGGCAGCTCTTTCAAAAGATATGCCTACAAATACCTTATAAAGAACTAAAAGATGCAATGTCGGTTCATGGATTATGCTCATAAACTGTCAACAAGAGGATTACGTCACACCCTGAGCCCTGAGCTTAAACTAAGCAGTAGTGGTGTAATAAAAGTCATAATAAGCCATTCCTAACGCAGCATTCCTATCATATGGCTTACTTTTCACGGTCGCTATCACTTTAATGTAAATTGTAATAGGCTTATCGCTGACAGGAAACGACTGGGTAGGTATTGTATCGAAGTGAATAAAGAAGTTATTTTCTTGATTCCTCATCGGCGTATATACCTCTGTCTTCTTATTGATTAATTACACCACTAAGAATGTCACCTCTTGTTCAAATATAACCAAACATAGACACGGTACTGACAAGGCGTAGTTAGTATTTTTGAGGCTTGACAATAAACAATGGGTTTGCACTTTCAAATTCAGAACATAATAATTGAATCACTCACGAAGGACACTACCAAAAACGCTACATAGGTACTGACATATTCAGACAACGCAAATAAAGATCAGCAAAGCATTATAATGCGACATTGTCTTGACTTGTGTGTGTTGAATACATATCAATGACGTCACTGCTCAGTGCTCAGCTGTTCATCTTGCTTTGTTTGGCGGAGGGTCGGCCGGCATGTAGGTCAGACGCTTGAATATTTTAGCTACTGTTGCTAGGCTTTATCCAAAACAGAAAATACATCCGTTTCCTTATACTCTTTTGTATTTAATAAATATGCTTATCGTATAACAAAAGTAAAGTAAATCTACATATAAGCACATCAGGCACTCGTAAACTATAAAGATAATTGCCAAGACTAGGTCATCCAAAAACAGTTTAATTTCTATAACCTCAGACATACTACATACTAAAGTATAAATATCTAGGCGACAAAATCTTTGTGCCTCTCAATTATAGGCGTCCTATAATTGAGACACACAGCGTGCGCAAACTAGACTCAGACAACGCCAAGTTAGTTTATTGCTATCGGTATATTATGCTCAAAACAAGTCACTATCTTAATGGTTATTATTTACATAAATATTTAAAATAGTACTGCTTGCCACGGCGCTGTTTACTTGCATCATCTTTCTTCAACTTTTCCTCTGATAACCTTCACAGATAATTTGATAAGGAGCATTTTTAGGTTTAATTTTATTATTCAGTTCATGTTGATGAGTGAAACCCAGTGTATTCAAGTGCCGGTGCAAGATGTATAGTTTCGATAAGGACCTCTGGCATGTAAGGAAACCTTCACAGGACCAGGATGACGAAGATAAGAGCCAACGTAAGAAATACTATTTATTAAAGGAGACAAGTCTTTTACATTTATAGAAGATGATTTATACAGTGTCAGAGGCAACTTTTCACTCACTCATGTTATATTATGAGCTATGCTTTTTAAATATAATTTGTCAGAAATATATTTAAAAAGCATAGCTCATAATATATTTCAATACAAAATGTGAGATTTACCTAAGAAACGTTTAAATTTATGATAGTGTTGCTAGACACATTATCATTCGTGAATTTATCAAAATATGACGTAAAAATATTGATAAAAGAAGTGTTGAAAAGTGTAGGTGCATAAGTTCTAAAAATAAAGCAAGATATTAATAAAATAACTGGATACGCTGGCTTTAGCGTTGAAATTTTGTGCGCAATGCGTATGTCCTTACAGCCAGACGTTGGCAACTGTTCTTAGATCGCCACTTAAGATTTGCAGCATCATTGTTTCCATTAAATATTTGATTCTTCTTCTTCTTCCTGCTCTTTACCCACTCTATGTGGGCTTAGCACAAAATCGTTTCCATTATAGGATTGCTCAACATCATCTTGTTTTTTGCAAACTGTAGTTACAATGTGTTTTTGTTGTAACTCCAACGGTTTGCCTTAAAGTTTTTGTTCAATAAAGGCCTTTATCATCATACTATTATACCGGACATAACTATTGTGGTAATGTGTAGTGTCGGAATGAAAATGTTCGTCGATTTTCAACTTGATTTGTTCAACGTATCACGATCACATACTACCTTTTGAAACTGAATAGACCGAATACACCGATAAGTTAACGTCACAAATTATGTCGTGTTCATGATCAAGGCACTACTGGTGCAAGCGAAAACCGACTCTAAGGTGACGAAAATTTTCATACCGCGACTGTACCTACTAAGGTAAGTAGAATGATCTATTTACGTCAAGTAAACAATAAAGTTGACTCACTGACACCGCGAGCTGGGAAGGTAGGCAAGGTACCTTACCTACTTGAGGTAAAACATGAATTATTAGTTGGTACAATATTAACATAAGTTTTTTTTCAAATTTTGTGATCAATTTCCCTCAAAATTTTTGCTCATTGTATTTGTTTCATAATCGGAAAAAGTGTTTTAATTTCCTGTCAAAATCTGTGAGCAACCACAAAAGATGTCAATAGTATGGATAAGATCTCAAAAATCCCGGGATCTCAAAATGTCATAAAATTAATGAAGTTAACTACTGTTAAAATTTACTAATGTTAAAATTTATATTGTTATACTCAAAGAAAATCAATTGGATTTCTCTTAAGTATATTTTATTAAGCAACTGTATACTGTAACTGTAAGTACATTGAGTATTGAGTAGATTTTTATTAAGTATCAATCTCGATCATCAATGGTTCATCGATGATATTTTCCCATCATTCAATTTGCATACTGCCGCGTGTTCCAATGCGTAAAGCTTGCAACAAATGATTCGCGATTCGCGACGCTATTATAGTGTTGTGACTGGAATGCCAAATTATGAGCAATCGATGCGATGCGCCCTTGACTTGAAACAATCGTCCACTTTGATCTAACGATAAGGTATTCAAAACGCCTCAGATTAATTTATGTACGTGTTAATATTGTATTGATTCAACAAAAGCGATATTCTATTCGCTTTTCGCTTTTCCTACTATTTATCTCGAAAACGTCGAGATCGTTCCTCCAACTTTTTCTTAGCCGACCTCGACCTCGCCTTCCGTCTGCTTGCCACGGACTGCCAATGCTTATTCGTTGGAATACAATAACTAATTAGAACATTGTTCCAGGCAGCGAAAGCCCAACTGCAGCAGTTGGTGCGGAAACGCCGCGCGACCTGCCCAATGAGCTGTCAGCACCTTACGAAGTGCCGCAGTTTCCCATCGAGCAGATTGAGAAGAAGTTGCTGATACAGCGACAATTAAACGTCAAGTGAGTAATATTACCTGTCAAGTCAATTGTATTATCCACCTAAGGACATAACTCACGCGTATAAGACCAATATTTAACGTGTAACCTCATTCAAAATGTTTGACACTTTGTGGCTCGCTAAAAGTCTCTTGACACTTTCATGTCAACAAATAAAGATGGCAGCAAACTTAGCGGCCTGCTAAGTTATATGACTGCTATAGGACCATTATGAAGATCACTTTGTGTTAAAATACTATATTTGTGTATTTTCTTTATCTACCTGATGATTCCGAGTAGCTTATCTTCCAACCTAACATTAATTTTAATATGTTGTTTTGCAAATTTTCTATTTTAAAACCATACCCGGAAACAGGGAAAAATACTGCATGAACTCAATGAAATCCATTTAGGTACCCAGGTAGGTGATAATTTGATTTGCGCGTCCTTGAACTTGATACACGACAGACGCGTGCGGGCGCGGTGTCGGTTCAAAACAGCTTGAATCTATTTTCAGTAAGAACTTTAGTTTTGTTAAACTCAGTTTTTAATCAAATTGACCAGTTCTATTTAATTATCAAACTTATCCTACATATTATGGTATTGTGGCTACCGTACTACCGTACTATTTAACCAAACAAAATTTATAAGTAGTTTTTTCCTACCTTTACAAGGACCACGTACCCACTGGTACAGAACAGACTATAGCGACGCGATCCGACCATTAAAAGGGCGCGATAACTTTGGCAGTGTAGCCACGACCTTGGTCATATAAAATAATATGACGGGGATATCCTAGAACACAGCCAAAAAATAAGTACAGACTCACCCATCGTCTTTATGGGCAATTTAGAAGTCTAGCCATTTATTAGAGCCAATACTGTTTATTTCGTCGTGTCGGCGACAAAACCCTGTTACCTACTTACCTAACTATCTTGTTTTATCTAGCACTAGTAGAGTCCCCGCAACTTTGTCTGCCTAAAGATATTTACCTACAAAATTTGACACCTCCATTGAACCCATTGAAGTATGAACTTTCAGAAATCGTTTCTTTGTGAACTCCTTAGTGCTTCCGCGAAAGAGCTTATAACTTCAGAACTTCGTCCTCAGGCTGTGTGCACTAAATTTCAGAACTTTATAGGCATAGATTCGGAGATCTTGTGATTGCTCTTCTCGTTTCATAACTTAAAGTATAGATTTTATGGTTTGGTACCTATCTACTTACACCTACGGTAGTACGATACTAAGTAAGGTTCCTTTAATGTGTATGTTCGTTACGTTTTTAGGAACCATTGGTTCGTCACAGTTACGTCTAACTAAAGAATAAGTAATTTATAATCTGTCACAGTTCAATTGTAGGATGTGATCAAGGCCTTTACTTTTATATAAGAAGTCGTAAGCTGATAGAAAACACACGTCATGCAACACGAGTTTGCAATAAACTAAACAGGGCGCCAGAGTCGGTAATTGGATAAACCTTGACGCGGCAGTAACCCTTGGGGTGGTCGCCATTCGTAGTGTCAGTGCATGTCTGATCACATGTCTGTTAGTGCTGATCATTTGCCCCACCGGGAATCTGGAACTCGATAAGTCAGCCAAAAAAAAACAAAATTGTTGATAAAAATCGGAACTTCTGAAAACTTATGGACACCCTTGTTAAATTGGGTAATGACGTGTCATCGCCTGATTGGATGATTAACAGTTTTTGGCGGGAACGGAATATGATTTGAAAAGTGGTGAAGTGAACGATCTTTTTTGCAATGTTTGGAAGTAAAATCGAGTGTCAAAGGTGGACATCGTCTTGGAATAGTTGGTAAAAATAATGTATTGTATCATCATCATCATTATCAGCCTGAAGAAGTCCACTGCTGGACATAGGCCTCCCCTACACATTTCCAGGAAGAACGATTCTGAGCCCTTTCCATCCATCGACTTCCCGCGATCTTATCAATGTCGTCGGTCCATCTGGTGGGTGGGCGCCCTACGCTTCGTCTTCCGGTTCGTGGTCGCCATTTGAGAACCTTTATTCCCCAATGTTTTTATGTATTGTATGTATTTGTAATAATAATTAGATAGTTTGACCGAAACCGTCAAACATCTATGCTTGACACTTTTCAATGGAGATCAGTCAAACAATATTCGGCCACTGTAAAAATAACGGTCAGCGGTACAGCGGTCTCGGTCAAACTATAAACAGAAATAGTGGTGGGTACTTCTAGAGGTTATCTAGACTCCGCAACGAAAGTCGAACTCCCTACCTAGGTACTCAATTTCTGTTACCATTCCACTCCAAGATAAGATGATAAGGTGGCACGCGCAAACGCTTTTTTTATCATGTCTGAGAGCCTGATGAATGCTTGAATGAATCAATTATTCATCCTTTATAGAAGTACTGAACGAGGGCTTTATTTGACTTCAGTTGAATACGAACAGTTTAAGGCTCGTATTCAGAAACAGTGCTTCAGTCTTAGTCGAGCCTCAAACTCTCTCAAACATCGATTTTTGACAGTTCTCTTCGACTCAGGAGCGGACAGGGCGTTCGAGTGATTTTTGTTGCAGGCAATTCCAGCAACAAAAATCACTCGAGCGATCGCGTAAATAGATTTGAGTTGTCAATCTTTGTGTGAAAAATTTAAAAACGGAACGCGGATTCAATGATCAATCAAGCCATGTTGCTGGAATCGACGCCCTGTTTCTGAATACGGGCTCGCATTCAAAAACAATGCTCGAACCTCAAGCATAGATTTTTTGACAGTTCTTCATTGAAAAGTGTAGCGCGTTAAGGTCTACGGCGTAGTGCGTGGTTCTACGGCGTAGTCCGTGCGTCTACGACGTAGTCCGTGGGCCTACGGCGTAGTGCGTAGTGCTACAGCATCTCATGTGTTTTCTCTACCGCTGTTTTCTCGAGTTCGTCTGATCTGGTTCCCATAGTACAAGGTCTGCTTAATTTGGGGCTAGATAATGTTGTGTGGATTGCCCACAAAAAATATTATCATTTTATTTTTCATTATCATCATTTTATTATCATTTATTCAAATTCAAAGTTATGTCGCCTAGCCATGACGGAGGCTAGAAATAATTAACTAAATAAATATTGTGGACAATTCACTACCCAGCCCCAAACTATGCAGAGCTTGTAATATGGTATAATACTTGAATACATCTTTTTTTGTAAATACATACTTAGAATACAATATAACACCCAGACAGAGAACAAACATTTATGTTAACCACACAAATATTTGTTCTCGGTGGGGATCGAACCCACGACCTACGGCGCAGAAGGCAGAGCTACTACCAACTGAGCTAGAGGCCAGTCTGGCTAAAAATTAGATAAAAATTAGCTAAAAACTTACCAGAATCTTTACCTCCAGGGCAGCAGAATGCGGCCAATCAGTCCGTTCGTTCGGAGGCAGCGAGGCCGGCGCGGTGTTCGAGGAGGCAGCCAGGCTGCGGGCCCTGGATGATGAGGAACCGGACGTGATCCTGCCTCACTTCCAGAGGGTGGCCATCAGCGGGGAGGATACTTCTGGGGTGAGTCTCTTGAGTACATGCATGACCAATGCCAACGCTTTTGTAGCTGCAAGTAGCAAAATCGGTTCAGCAGTTTGGCCATGATGCCGGTATCTCAAGTTTTTTAAACTTCACTTGTTATCTAAATATATAAAACGTACGTTACTGACTGACTGACTGACAATCAACGCTCAGCCTAAACCGTATGTCCTAGAAGCATGAAACTTGGAGGGTATGTTTCTTTTATAGCATAGGGATGCACTAAGAAAGGAAATTGGAAAATGATTTCCCTATGTGGAGAAAAAGAGGAAAAACTTTTAAAAGAAAAATTAAGGGGGCGTAACGGCAAAGGGGCGAGTGAAACCGCGGGCGTCCGCTAGTAGATAATAAATACGGAATGGATAATTGTACGGGATCCTTCTGGCGCGAGTCCGACTCACACTTGGTCGGTTTTTGTTATCTATAAGTATGTGTATACGCGCGCACGAGCGATGCCTCTGATGCTGCAAGCGTAACCGCTTTCCATCAGGTTGGCCGTATGCTTGTTTGCTAACTTAGTTCAAAAAATAATGTTTTGCGGTCGGGCTTATTAATTTCCACTTCTCCCCAGGTGCCCTTAGAGGATCTTCAGCTAGCGTCTTCCTTCCTGGTGGAGGCGCTGGAGATGCGCAAGCGGTACATGGAGCTCTCCCTGCAGAGCTACTCCAACATAACCTCGCGGTTCATCCGGACGCTGGACGCGGATGGACCCACGGCCAACAATAACGTGCCGCCTTGCAAGGTCGTCAAGAGCCATATTGAAGGTAGGTTCTACTTGTTTTTTAACCGACTTCCAATCAAAAAGGAGGAGGTTCTCAATTCGGTTGTATTTTTTTTTATGTTTGTTACCGCATAACTTCGTCATTTGTGAGCCGATACGAAAATCATTTTTTCATCTGAAAGGTACTACTTCCAGATTAGTCCCATTTTAATTTTATTAAAATCGGTGCTGCCATTTTTTTTTAAATAATTTTTTTAATGTTTGTAACTGCATGCCTCCGTCATTTATGAACCGATTTACAATTTTTTTTTTTATTTGGAAGGTAATTCTTACGTCCAGATTGTCCCAAACAAATTTCATTAAAATCGGTGTAGCCGTTTGGCAATGAAGTCGGTTTCTCTAGTTTTTTTAACTTATAATTATTATCTCTCTATCCCTGTTAGAAACGTAGGATGAAACATGGATTAGACTGGCCATGGGGTCGAAGTACTTGGCACAAATCAAACGAGGCCTATATCTTGCAGTGGGTGAAGTCGAGGTGTAGGCCTACCATGAGCTCTGTCTGGCTCTGTCTCTGGTTCTGTTTTTGAGTCTGTATGAGTGCTCACCAGTGCATTATACTGTGTGTGTGATACGTTTTAACGTAGGATTTATTTAGTCAACACTCACACAGACTCAAAACCAGAACCAGAGACAGAGCCAGACAGAGCTTATGGTAGGCCTAATTGAAGATGATAACATCCATCATAATCCACGTTTTAAAACGACTTAAATTGAATTTATAACTCCACAGTTAACTCGAAGAAAGTTAAATTGTTCTTTCCAGATCACATAGTCCACCCTCCCTTCAGAGACAAGGACCCATGGGAGTGCCACATGCCCGAACCGAAGGGCTATACCGTCCGCCACCTGAATGGCGTCTTCAACTTGTACAGGAAGGATGAGAAGGGCGAGGAAAGCCGCGTGCCCTACGAGTATATCGATCTGGCGCAGTACATACAGGATAAGATCACGATGTGTAATATGATCGCTGATGGACCTCTGTGAGTACCTACCTTGTAATCTTCTCCATATTGATAGCGAAAATTCTTCATTGATTATAGTTACAACTATCACTTTACCTATTACTAGCAGCCCATCCCGGCTTCGCACGGGGTAGACAATATTGTTGTACATTATTTTGTTCTATCGCTAATAATTTCGGCAGCGCATTCGACGAAAGACATTTTAAGACTCATTTTTCTACACCTTCGGTTACATTGTTCAAATTTTACCAAGGATCCCTATTTTTTTTCAAAATGAAATGTAGCCTATGCCAAATTGGAAGAATGTAGCATTCTATTGGTGAAAGAATGTTTTAGATCGGCCCAGTACTTTTTGAGCCTATTCATTACAAACATACAAAAATAGGTATTACAAATCTTTCCTCTTTATAATATTAGTATAGATATAGACAAGGCAAACAATTACAAACACCCAGGCGCCATCTTCGTCTTCCTCTTCACTAGTCATGGTGTCTCTTCACTTGGTCCTAGTAGAGATGTCCTATTCCCAAAACCGGCTAACAATATGTATAGTCAAAATCAAAAATTTCTTTATTCTATGGTATCACAAGGATCACTTTGAAACGTCATAAAGCTAGGTGAGTCTAGGTGCCAGGTCCACGCGACCAAGCCTAGAAAGAACAAGCAACAAACATACGGCTTGGTTCCTACCCTTTTATTGAGTGATAGATAGATAGATAGAAAATACTTTATTGCACACCACATAAAAATTAACAAGGGAATACATAAAAACACATCAAAGTGGAATACAATGGGCGGTCTTATCACTAAAAGCGATCTCTTCCAGACAACCTTGAACTGCTGTTATTATTTTTATTTTGTAAAAGTGATCCTTTTACAAAATAAAAATAATAACAGCAGTGTATTGCCACTCCAACTTAGTGAGACGTAGGCAATAATACAAAAGAACTATTTCAAAGACAGCGCACGCTTTGCACGCTAAGCATACTTCAACTATACCTAAGCATCTTCTTCTTCCTCCTGCCCTTATCCCACTTTATTTGGGGTCGGCAAAACATGGTTGTCTTCCTCCCCCATTCCCCTCTGTCTGGTTTTGTAAAAGGATCATACAAATAAACTGTAGGAGCCACGTAGTTTGTTTTAGTTGCCTGTTCTTCTAGGCTTGGTCGCGTGGAACTGGCATCTAGACTCACTTAGCTGTAAGACGTTTTAAAGTGATCCTTGTGATACCATTGAATACAGAAATATTTGGTTTTGATTTTTGATCATAGCTTTTCCGGCTTCAGACTGCCTTTAGCGGGCTCAAATCTACACCACGTCTGCCGCTAGCTCAAAACTCAAAGGATAGTAGGAATAGGAAGGCTTGTATTAAAACAGTGTTTTGTTCCAGTAAATCGTTCTGCTACCGCCGGCTGAGCTACCTGTCCTCCAAGTTCCAACTGCACGTGCTACTGAACGAGCTGCGAGAGCTCGCCTCGCAGAAGGCGGTGCCGCATCGGGACTTCTACAACATCAGGTCATCATTTACCTATTACTTCATCAATTTATTAATATTACTAGCAGTTGTTGTGAATTATATTTAAATACGAATTACTTACATAGGTACTGATTAAATATTAATATTTTTCGATCTTACCGACATAATAATAAACTCCACTACTCGTCAATAGATGGCGTTCTCTGTCCCACTAACTCATGACTTAATCAACAGATGGCGCTAGGAGTTATGATTTTATGATAAAGTTGATTATTTACTTTACGATTAAGGGGACATTTTTTAAAAATGAATCCTAGCTAGATCGTTTTATCGTCCCCGAAAACCTCTGTATACTTAATTTCATGAAAATCGTTGGATCAGTTTCCGAGATCCTAAATATATATATATAAATAAATAAATATACCTAAATATATATATATATATACAAGATTTTCTCGTTTAAAGGTATAAGATTATCATTGATTTGTTGTATATTATTTAAACTGTGTGTGTTTCTTTCTGTTTTAGTATTTAATAATTGTTAATATTTTAATTTTAATTTGTGAATCCGAATTTTGAATTTTGAACCAGAGTGTGGTGAAAAGATTTAAAGTGCGCTTCAAAGAGGCTCCATTCAATGCACTTGACACCATGTTTACGCACATATTTTGAAGGTTCTTGGACATGCCGGTTTCCTCACGATGTTTTCCTTCGCCGTTTGAGACTGGCGTGTGGTTCCAATGTTTTTAACTGCCCAAAAATGTATGTGCACTGTACACACAATTTGGTCAGAAAAAATCATTGGTACCCGAGTTGGTTTGAACTTACGATTGAAAATGATCTTATTATTGTTTTTAACAGGAAGGTGGATACCCACATCCATGCTGCATCTTGTATGAACCAGAAACACCTGCTTCGGTTCATCAAGAAGACGCTGAAGAATCACGCAGACGAGGTAATATCATTTCTGCCGTGAAGCAGCATTGCTGTGTTTTGGTTTGAAGGCTGTCAAAATACAGGCACATGACGCTTTAAGAGGCCGACGGAGGGCGAATTTTCATACAAACGTAATACCAAAATTATTACTAGTTTAGGCAGATTTTTACTATATTATTGTAATAACGGTATTCGTATAGTATTTATCTAGGTTCCTAAACAGTTTTTATTTTAAATTACTTACCTCAAATGAAATAAACACCAATCGCATTTACAAATTTTTTTCATTGCAAAATGTGATTGGCGTTAATTTCATTTGAGGTAAGTAATTTAAAATAAAAAGGGTTCAGGAACCTAGATAAATACAATACAAATACAATTATTACAATAATATACTGAAAATCTGCTTAAATTAGTCATCATTTAGGTATTACGTTTGTATAAAAATTCGCGCTCCGCCGCCCCTTAATACATAAAGTTGATGGACGCAGGGCAGTGCATGGTAGGGCACGTTCATAACGTCACGGGGTGGTCACAAATAAACTTTCACCAAAAAGCACGAGTAACATTCAAAGGTGTCTCTTTTTGTTGCCATAAAATTTATGTGACAAGAATATCTTAGAGTGCGCGCAAGTTACGTCTACGCGTGATGGCAGAAACATGAACTAAATAGACTAGAAATACATCTTCCGATCACAAACATGATTAGGGAAATCCAAGTTTCATGCCTAGACAAAGACATAGACATTTATTTATTTACTACATAAGCATACATAAACCAGTAAAAAACAAAGACACTAAAATAAGAAAACCAATAGATATATCGATACTGGAGAAGTGCGTCGTGTTTCTGTGTGCTACAGCAGCAAAAGGGCCTTGACTCATAATGCCTAGCTACTGTGAGGATGCTATGCCATTTTTTTTCTTTTTTTTCGTGTTTTCCGTCAAGCGCAGAGTTATTTTGCGCGCACTCTGCAGCCGCTTTAAAGTGTGAATGTGACCTTACAGTTCAGTGCTATTCTTTCTTACAGGTGGTAACACTACACAAAGGCACTCCGATGACCCTGAAGTCTGTCTTCCAGTCGATGAACCTCAGCACTTATGACCTTACTGTTGATATGCTAGACGTGCACGCTGTAAGTATACTCATCTCCCTCTTTTATTATCATTCGCTATCATCTTTCTTCTTCTTACTTATCAATTATCTTCTGAATTTAGGGATATCTATAGATTTCCAGAGTGACCTATGCACGGCGAAGGCTATGAGTAAGTTTACTATTTCGTTTCAAAGTGTACTATTTCTGATGAGCGTAGTCTAAGATCGTGGTGAATGGCAAGAGCTATGCCCAGCAGTGGGTTAAGTTGGGCTGTGGACAATGATGATGATTGGTTAAGGGCCGTTCTATACTCCACTTTCTGTTTCAACTTTTATAAGATTATCTAAGTACAACCAAGCCGTAGTTGTTTGCCTGTTCTTCTAGGTTTGGTTGCGTGGAACTGTAGGCCTACCACAAGTTCTGTCTGGCTCTGGTTTTGAGTCTGTGTGAGTGCTCAACTGCTCACCAGTGTATTACTGTGTGTGTGACGTTTCGACGTAGTATTTATTTAGTCAACACTCACACAGACTCAAAACTAGAGCCAGAGACAGAGCTTGAGGTTGGCCTTAGACTCACCTAGCTTTAAGACGTTTCAAAGTGATCCTTGCGATTCTACTGAATGAATACACTTTTGATTTGATTTGACACGTCACTATTTAGTCCGCTATAAGCTTCATGTACAATAATTATTAATTGATTGTATTGTTGTAGGACCGCAACACGTTCCACCGCTTCGACAAGTTCAACGCCAAGTACAACCCCATCGGCGAGAGCAGGCTGCGGGAGGTGTTCCTCAAGACTGATAACTACATGAACGGGAAGTACTTCGCCAGGATCATCAATGTACGTATTAACAACTAACTGTTGGCCATGCTGCCAATGCCCTGTAAGGCCTACCACAAGCTCTGGTTTCTGTGTGAGTGCTCACCAGTGCATTATACTGTGTGTGTGACGTTTTGACGTAGGATTTATTAAGTCAACACTCACACAGACTCAAAACCAGAACCAGAGACAGAGCCAGACAGCGTTGGCCATGCTGCCAATATCCTGAGGACGCATCCGTTTGCCATAGTGCCTGGGACGGAATTTTAGATGGAATAGGCTTGCCCAGCACCTATCCCATCCTGACAGCTCAGTCGGCCTAATCCTTAAAGACATGGTCAATACGTGCAGAGCTGAATAAGCCATGGGTTTTCTTACGATGTTTTCCTTCATCGTTTGAGACCATTTCTCCCCAAGACAGCTTCTGCATCTTTATCAAGCTCAAGTCCGATCGTGCAAGAAGTACTGTTGCCACCTGTGGGATGGCTCTGCCAAGTATCAGCTTGAAGCCTTAGAGTCTTAGGGTTGGCGGGCGGGGCTACGCTAGATAAAACTTCAGACTCATCATCATCAGCCTGAAGAAGTCCACTGCTGGACATCCTCCCCAACACATTTCCAGGAAGAACTATTCTGAGCTCGTTCCATCCACCGACTTCCCGCGATCTTAACAATGTTGTCGGTCCATCTGGTGGGTGGGCGCCCTACTTTTCGTCTTCCGGTTCGTGGTCGCCAGTCGAGATCCTTTATTTCCCAACGGTTATCGGTTCTTCGGCTGTCGGATCTTCATCATACAGCATCATAATAGGCATGAAGACAGTAATCAAGAAGATATCGCCAAAATATTTACCTATCTGATCTAATGAAAAAGGATTCAAAGATTTTGAAAAATGTTTTTATTCTCTTGTTAATGTCGAGATTAATAATTAATTTGTTAAAATAAATCAACAAAATACAACAATCTGCCATGATAGCTTAAACACCGGTCAGAGCGAATTACGTCACGTCTCAGTAAACGTAATTCTGATTTAGTACAAAAGCACCAATGTTTACTGTTGATATACTAAGTCGTGACGTAATAACAGACGCCATGACACCAGCGAGCGTCTTGGCGTGAATTTGAAAATTTAAATTTAAATGTACTTTTATTGCACAAAAACCTTAATTTTCTACAGAAATATGATATATTTTAGACATAATATATACTTCTGAATATGATAGAAGAGATTTTGAAAATTAGTCATTGTGTCTATTGTTTCAGGAAGTAGCGTCAGACTTGGAAGAGAGCAAGTACCAGAACTCAGAGCTGCGGCTGTCGATCTACGGCAAGAACACGAGCGAGTGGGCCAAGCTCGCCAAGTGGGCCATCCAGTACGACGTGCATTCCAACAACGTGCGCTGGCTCATACAGATACCACGCCTCTAGTGAGTTACTAAAGCCGTATGAGTCTGAGTCGAGCCTCAAAGATAGTTAGGTTCACCATTAAGAAGTGTTTTTTAACGCTTCTTAACTTCCTAATGGAGAATTGTCAAAAAATCTATTCTATTTGCAAACCGAAGTTGCCATCCTTTGGACAAATCCAGAAAAAAAGGGAAATTACTAACTCAAATTGCCAATTTAGTTTTGATGCTGGCTGTACGTTTTTTTGGGTTAAGAATGTTGAAACCACAGCCAAAGTGTGGACGTCTAAACTGTCTCAGTTCACTTTTGAGAACTCTGAACCACCGTAACACTAAATTTAGGAAGAGTTCTATTGCTAGGACTAGGACATGCCGGTTTTCGCGCAATGTTTTCCTTCATCGTTTGAGAGCACTGGCATAGAATACATAAAGTTTTGGGCAGAGAGAGTCACTCGTGCATGACTGCACACTCGACCTTAGGATCGGAAAGTGAGGCCGTTACTACTCGACCACCAGCGCTCTAAAAGCGAACGGTTAAAATATTAATGTTTGAGGCACGACTCAGACTCAGACATTGTTTCTGCTTACGCCCCATACGCAACTTTGCAGTGTACCTACTCAGTAGCAGAACTCTATGTGAACGGCTCGTCCCGGGAAGTATTACCACCAAGCCTATTTCTGCTGCCCAGCAGCATTGCTGTGTTTTGATTTGATGGGTGTGGGGGAAATCCCAAGACATGAATGAAATTCACATTAATGTATTATCTTTGTGAATATTCCTAATATTTGTTCTTCCACAGTGATATCTTCAAGTCCAACAAGATAATGAAGAACTTCCAGGAGTTTCTCAACAACATTTACCAGCCGCTGTTCGAAGTCACCAACGACCCTAACAGCAATTTGGAACTACACAAGTTTCTCACTGTAAGTAGCTCGTGATCTCTCCCCTACTGAGTGGTCTGACCTCGTAAGATAAGGTTAAATATTTCACCATGATTGAGGCCGCCATGTCACTTAAAGGCAGGAGTGGAATAAAAGCTCTTCGTCTATAGACTGTACGTGATTGGACCCATCAATTTCTTTGATTGTAAACGTTAGCTCTGGACTGACCGAAACTGTGACAGATGTCTTCTGGCAAAACTCACACCTATAATGCAGTTAATTTCAAAATGTGCATTCCAGCGTTTCAGAGTGATCCTTGTGATACTACCTGCTGCTGAATAAACGAATTTGGCTTTAAAAAAGAGGTAGACGCAAAGCTCGGAATCTCTTTGAAGGATAAAATCCAAAACGAGGTCATCTGACAGAGAACCAAAGTAGTCGACATAGCTCAAAGGCACTTCCACTTATGCTTACTTATCTTTTGAGTCAAAGAAGTGGAAGTGAGCCGGTCATGCTTGCCGTAGAACAGACAATCGTTGGAGCAAAGTTACTAGAGTGGGGCCGTGTTTAGGTAAGCGTAGTGTAGGACGCCCTCCGGAAAGGTGGGGCGACGATCTGCGAAATGTACAAGCACTGGAGAAAAGCCGAAGACCGGGCTCAGTGGCGTGATTTGGGAGAGACCTACGTCCAGCAGTGGACTGATATACGTTGACTAGCAGTTGGTAACCGAGCTTCGCTCGGATTCTTTTTCGTTAATTTGTATTTTTAAGAAATCGTAAGAGTCACATTTATCATCTTTACTGGTTTATTCATACAGAACAACGCCATCTGCTAGACATGCTTGCAGTTAGTTGCTCACAATCGTCAATAGATGGCAGGAGCCAATAGAGTCACATATTCAGTTTATGTTTAATTATTGAATTCGGAAAGAAATAATCATTTTCTTAAAATGAATCCTAGCTAGATCGTTTTATCGTCCCCGAAAACACCTGCATACTTAATTTCATGAAAATCGTTGGCTCAGTTTCCGAGATTCTAAATATATATATATATACAAGATTTTCTCGTTTAAAGGTATAAGATAATGATGAGACAACGGTATAATCGAATTCCCCAGCACCCTCATCCAATAATCTCTTCTTGTCCAGCACGTGATCGGCTTCGACAGCGTGGACGACGAGTCAAAGCCCGAGAACCCCATGCTGGACGCGGAAGCCAAGTTCCCCGAGCACTGGGACGATGAGGAGAACCCTCCCTATGCGTACTATCTCTACTATATGTACGCTAACATGACCGTGCTCAACCAGTTCCGCAAGTGAGTAGCCTTTCACCACACTGGGTTGTTGTTTGCTGACCTCAACGCTGAATTATTTGAAAACACGTTGCAAAAACCAGAGGGTTTTTGATGTCTTAGCAAAATTTATTACAAAGTACAATATGCCTATCTGCAGGGCGAGCTCCATATGGTTATAGCTATGGCTGTCAAATTGTGTATAGATAGGCTGACCCACACATTCATTTTCTTCTTGGGTTTGAATGTGTTGACGATGTTGACACAATTTTGACAGCCATAACCATAACCTTAAGAAGCTCATGGTACGCCAGCTGGTGTGACCAAGAGTCCACACTCCGCAGTCGCCCTGAATAGCCCAAGCCAGGTTCTGTGTTTGAATGATAAAAGAGAAGTGTTTTTTATCTACAACTAGCTGATGGAACAAGCACACCTGAAGTTTAGCGGTAATCATTGCCTATAACAAAGCATTGCCTCGTAGGACACGCACATCAGGAACGTGCCCTACGATGCGCTGCGTCCATCAACTTGAGGCATACAGATGTTCAGCCTCACGTGCTAGTAATTTCTCCGGCACCCCTTCACACCGAAGCATAACAAAGCTTTTTCGCGGCAGAAAATGGCATGGTGGTTGTACAACACAAATTTCGACAAGTATCAGCATGGTAGCTCAAACATTTACCCAAATGTCTTCAAGCAGTCAAATGTAGTTCCTTTATTATATTCTTTGATTTTTAACATAGCACTGTGAAGTATTTTTACCTCGTATTGCTAAGGTATCTTTGTTTCCAGGGAACAAGGGTTGAACACATTTGTGCTGCGCCCGCATTGCGGGGAGGCGGGGCCCGTTCAGCATCTGGTCTGCGGGTTCCTACTCGCTGAGAACATCTCCCATGGACTGCTACTAAGGAAGGTATACCTACCAACAAACCTTATTGATAGATCCACAGCTCAGTTCTGATCAAGGAGTCTCCCAACTGCTAGAAGTTCTCAAAGCTAAAAAACAGCATGTAAACATAACAAAGAATTTTTTGTAATATATCTGTCTATAGGTGCTAGGTGAACGTTACCGGCGTTAGTGGCTTGGTTCCTATCGTTTTTCGAATTGTAATAGAACATTACATTTTGAAATGCGATAGGATCTAAAGCATTCATGGCATGAAAACTCAAAGTCTAATATGTATTTATTCAATTAATGTGTATTTATTCAATGTACATAGACCAAGCCTAGAAGAACAGGCAACAAGCTACGGCTTGGTTCCTACAGTTTTTTTTGTATGATAATTGACTGCTAAGCTAACTGAACACGTCCTCGAAAATAAGTTGCATTGTCCATTCCACTACGACTGAAGTAGAGTATCATACGAAACTCTAGTTCCCATTGATGATGAAAAGCCTTCCCCATCCAAAGCGTCCATGTTCCAGGTGCCAGTCCTCCAGTACCTGTACTACCTGGCTCAGATCTACATCGCCATGTCTCCGCTCAGCAACAACTCTCTGTTCCTGAACTACCACCGCAACCCTCTGCCGGAGTTCCTGGCGCGAGGACTCTGCATCACGCTCAGCACTGATGACCCGCTGCAGTTCCACTTCACCAAGGTATGTACAAAAATACAATTACAAAAATATTTATTTGAGAAAACAGTTTTACAAAAATCCAGATATGCAATGGACCCCGCACTAGGATTAGCCTGTATCGCGGGAGACCTAAAAGAGTTTACAAAATGTGTAAAGTGGCGAACAAAAAGACGTGATTTGAAAGGGTAAGGTAAAAAACAGTAAATAAATAAACCCTAATAATAAAAATGTGAACAGTAACCACAATTACTACCAAAAATTAAACAAAATCACATTACATCTTCAAATAATGTATCCTGGTACCCGTGAACTAGTTCTAGCTGGTGCTCTTAAACAGTGAAGGAAAACATCGCAAGGAAGCTTGCGGTTTTGTCAGCTCCGTACGTATTGACCATGTGTCTTTCCTGAGGATTAGGTATACTAAGCTGTCAGGATGGTACAGGTGCTGGGCATGTCTATTTCATCTAAAATCCTATCCCAGGCACTATAGCGTCCCGCAAGTAGGGGCATGAGTAAAAACATTGACGCTATATAAATCATCTACAATAGATGCAAAGGGCTGTTTACTTTTACCCTCAATCTTGAGAGAAAACGTAGTGAGGAAACCGTTGTGTTTTACGTGTGTTAAGTGCACGAAAAGAGCCTCTCTGATGAGGCGCACTTAATTCATTTCACCACACTGAGTCAACAGAAGAAGATAAGGTGTGCTTTCGTATGAAAGATCTCTGGAAGCATTAACGAAACATGAAATGCACGGGAGTTTAGCAGAGGTCATAAAGAATAGGGTGAAAACATTGAACTTACAGAGGCAGCTGAAATACTGGTTATGTTGTTATTATGTGTGTGTATCTGTGCTCAGATTATAATCAGATTATCAGCCCAAATTATAAAGTCCTGTCGTGCCTAATTAAATACATACCTATCCAGACCCCATTTTTCGGTACTTTTAGCGATTTTTGCTATGGTAAAAACGTATTCATGTGAAAAGTTTGTATAGGACTGCCCATTTTTTATTGGCTATCACTATAAATGAATATATCATCTTTAATTTTATACCATGTTATATCTACAGTTATGATTCCTGGTTCCATAAATGGTACTCAAAAACCGTTGGTATTCGTAAGTCCCCCCTTAAGTCACAAAAGTAACAGTAGGTTGTTAGGTTTTTTATTTATACCTACTTAATTTCAAGAATAGTGCATGGCAGTACCCGAAAACAATCGGCTCGTACTAGGTTTAACCAAGAGTAAGTGGCTACACCTAATTTTAACCGGCTAAAACTAGGTGTAGCCGCACTTGGGGCCTTATTAATAATCCTGGTGTAGCGTTGGACTAGTTAATCCGTGTTTTGTCACATTTGCTAGAGTTGACAATTGCATGTCAATGCAAGAGACAAAACACGGATTAACTAGTCCAACGCTACGCCAGGATTATTAATAACACCCTTGGGGTTTTAGCCGAAACATTATACAAGATTTTCTCGTTTAGAATATGTTAAAGATAACATAAGATATGTTAAAGATAACAGTGCTTTTATTTACTTTCACTTGTTTGTGTTTCCCCAGGAGCCGCTGATGGAAGAGTACAGCATCGCGGCGCAGGTGTGGAAGCTCAGCTCCTGCGACATGTGCGAGCTGGCGAGGAACTCCGTGCTCATGTCCGGCTTCCCGCATGAGGTTAGTTGAGTCTTCAGCTCAGTCGGTAGTAGCTCTGCCTTCTGCGCCGTAGCTCGTGGGTTCGATCCCCACTGAGAACAAATATTAGTATAGTAAACTCAGGTGTTTGTTCTCTGTCTGGGCTTTAGATTGTATTCTAAGTATGGATTTACAAACAAAAAGTTTTTAAGTTCCCATTTCTTTGTCAAATTATGTGTGATGACATCAATATTTTTTTGTTGAGGGTATGTCGTGTTGCTTCCGAAGTCCGACCTAGTATTATTTGGAGTCGGGTTTTTTAATTGTAAACTTGTCTCAGATGAAGCAGTACTGGCTCGGCCCCCACTACACCAAGGAAGGCGTGTCCGGGAACGACATATCGCGCACCAACGTGCCGGATATCCGCATTTCCTTCCGCCATGAGACGCTGCTCGATGAACTTACTAACATCTTCAAGGTAAAATATGAGTATTAACTTGCCCAATTATTATTCAGGTGTTGAAAAAATGCTTGAGTCGGAGTGGAGCCTCAAGCATAGACATTTTGACAGATCTCCATTGAGAAATGTCCGAAGCCCATATTCAGAAACAATGTTTGAGTCTGAGTCGAGCCTCAATTTATAATAAATCAATCACCCACTCAGGCCCGTATTCAGAAACAGTGCTTGAGTCTGAGTCGAGCCTCAAGCATAGATTATTGACATTATTCAAGGAGAACTGTCAAAAAATCTAATTTTGAAGCTCGACTCAGACTCGGACTAAATCACTTATCTTGTCAGTTTCCCATTGAAAATTAGTCACGTGGAACTGGCATCTAGACTCACCTGCTGCAGGCATTTTTTATTGTTATACGACTGAATTAATATTTTTTTGATTATGATTTGATAATGCATAAGGCTTGACTCAGACTCAAGCATTGTTCTTGCATACGGCCCGACTTCATCACCATAAAATATAAACTCCTCGTCTTTATTTTCGGGTTTCCATGTTCTTTTCTGCATTTTATATAAAAATAGGCTGTTTATTGAACTCTTTGAAGTCAGGGAAGAGACACGTGTAACGCAACACTTCTTCTTTAAACTTGATGGCGATGCTTTTGCTTGCTTCTGAGTACAACCTTCATATCGGAGACTACTGCTATGTAATATTTACGCAAACCTACATGCACAGCACACACCACAAAACATTTCAAATTAGTATGTTTTAGTTTCACTAAATTCTATACTCGTAGTTACGGTTGTAGGCAATAAATATAGTAGGTACATGTCTTTGAATGAGCACGCTCTATGAAGCCGAAATTAGCTGATGTGCAATATTTGTTGCCTATTACTATACCTACATGTTTGTTTGATTAATGTCTGTTTTCATTGGGAGTTTCGAAAGTGCCTGCCGCATCTTCCTTTATTGTTCAAGTTTCGTCACCATGTAACATCACATTTTGTACAGAAAAATGGGGCGTCAATTGAATACGTCTCGTAACTTCGGGGATTCCCCCTCCGCCGCGCGCGATGTGTTACCAACCCTTACCTACTTAGCTTTTTTGATTCTTAAGCTATCCAGTGGTGTAATATTGAAATATGGATGGGGATGATAGATATTATGTAGCTGCAACACTAAACTGCATCCCCCATTTTGTTACCATTTTTTTTTATGCGTCTTATGGAAGCTATTTTAATGGTAGATCAAACGGCTTACTGGTTATACATACTTTTCTAACTGTAAAGCTTTACGCACATCTAGGTGATCTGCGATGGCAATTAGTTTCAACATAGGATTTTGCAACATCTACACACACTGCCTCAGATTTTAACAGCGATACACTGATTGCCCTCTCCGGTGGTCTAGATGTGCGCAAGTTTTAAGGCTGGTCAAGCACATTTAGTTTCCAGAAGTGTTTGTAATTTCATTCTAATGTTGATTGTACTCATTGTTCTCGCCTTGTGACATTAAAAGAACCAATGTGCTTCATGTGTCCCATCGTGTTTGTGTTCACGTCCATTGTCATATTTCAGGATGGGTTGTCGGCAGGGCGTTAACATCCACACACAAGACATCTGGATGCAGTGACTAATATACATACTTACATACTCATTGGTCTATGAATACACTATGATATGTATAGGTTTATAGATCAATGGAGGATATGGCGAGTAGAACTGGATTTATCCTCTTTTTTTCAGGTCATAAAACTCTTTAATAACTGCTTAGTTTGGGGCTAGATAGCCTAGATAGTGGATTTTCTACAATATTTATTTACTTTATGAAAATATTTCTTGAGCGAGCTCAAGGATCAAAATTTTAAAACGTTTAACTTGTGATGTTACGGGATCCGGTAAATCACGCTTTTCAAATGACTCGTTGCTTGAAAATAAATCAGAGTAGACAAATCCAGTTTTGTTGGCCAACTCCTCAATGCATTTACTGCTATCGTAGACTGTGACAAAACCACTACAATCCGTGGGTATCAAATAAATAGGTACTTACCTAACCCAAACTAATTATAAAAAAAAAAGAAAAACAAATCATTATGTTTAAAAAATTATGAAGATATGGTAAAATTTTTAGTTTACGCTTGTTTTTGACCGAATCCTAGTAGGTTTATTCCGGAAGGATTTAATAGATACTTTTATGTAATGTGGTACTATTCAGATTTTCGAAGCAAAATTTAGAATAGGTACATTTTTTACATAATTTTGTGTCAACTACAGTGGCACAAGATTATCTAAAAATTAGATTCTAGAAAGAAATAAATGAAATAGACTGTAGATTTTAATCATTTTTGGCTTATTTTTAAGATTTACCGGTGTCAAATCTCAAACCATATAAAATACCAACTTTTACCTAACCTTGTTCTTAACAATTCTTCTCATTTTTTCTTCGAAGTTCTGAATAGACTGGGTAGTCCTTGTATTAGCTGATATTTAATATTGAAATGTTGAAACAGGGCCGATTCGCCCCAATATTTATAATGTTACTCTTAATAAATAGACCCCTTGTGATAAATAAGTGAAAATGAAAGATTGATAGTGCCATTGCATTGTTAGAGTAGGTAATTCCTTTTTATCCTGAATTTGGTAGAAGCTTAGTTTTAGGTCCAGCCGTAAGACAAATCGTCAAGAAAGGTACTTTAGCCCATATTCAGAAATATTGCAGTTAGAGTCTGATTCGAGCCGCAAACATGGTTTTTTAGCCAAAAAATCAAAAAATTTAAAAAAAAAAAAAAAAACGATGCTTGAGGCTCGACTCAGACTCAAGCATTGTTTCTGAATACGGGCGTCTTTATTCTGAGGAAAGGTCCAAATAATTGGTCATTATGGAGAGGACAACGATTGACAAATTTCCAACAACGCTTTCATATTAACCCATAGTAGATGCGTTGTCTATCAAACATCTATAGTCTTAGGCCCGTATTCCGCAATAGTGCTGAGTCTGAGTGGAGCCTCAAGCATAGATTTAACACATTTCAATGGAGAACTGTCATAAAATCTATGCTTGAGGCTCGACTCAGACTCAAACTTTGTTTCTGAATACGGGCATTAGGGCCATAGTGAGATAACTTTTATGAATACTACCTATTTTAACATCGAAAATAAACTTTATTTATTTATAAACTGTAAGCATTCTAATTCTTCTATTAAAATGATTTAAAAAAGTCTGTGAGTTAAATATAATCAAATCTATGAAAAAACTTGGGTATCTCTAAATAAAATTTAGTATAATAAATTAGTAACAGATAGGTTCCCTGCCTTATACTACTAGCCTATGATATGAAATCCACTCGAATTTCTTACAAAATAATATAGTTATTCTACTCATACATTGTTATTTGCTTGTACATAGATATGCTTTAAAAATAACTAATTGCTTTTTTACATTCTAATGTATTAAATAAAACTTAGACGTCTATACTCTGGGTCTTATTAATAATCCTGGCGTAGCGTTGGACTAGTTAATCCGTGTTTTGTCACATTTGTTCGAGTTGACAATTGCATGTCAATGCAAGAGACAAAACACGGATTAACTAGTCCAACGCTACTCCAGGAATATTAATAAGACCCTTTTAGTATAAGTTTAATTTTAGTATAAGGTTCTAAAATGAGAAGGCTCGTCTGATCACTAAACGCTGAACTGTAGACGATTTTTAGATAAAAATGACTCAAGCCCGTATTCAGAAACAGTGCTTGAGTCTAAGTCGAGCCTCAAGCATAGATTTTTTGTCAATTTTCAATGGGTAACTGTCAAAAAATCTCTAATTGAGAGTGCTTGAGACTCGACTCAGACTCAAGCACTGTTTCTGAATAAGGCCTTAGTCTTGTCTAAAGTTGAGCGTTTAATTACGAGTTATTTCTTTTGGAAATTAGTTTTTAGTAAAATCATACAGTTGGTGTTAATGTTGACCAAACGTTTGTAAAATGATAAGTAGGTAGCTTCTATCAAACGGACTTCCTCTTTCGTTTCTAGGATTAGTTTATATTTTGTAAGCATTTGCTTTTTGATAGTAACTTGTTTACGTAACGCTTGTGCTGTGTGTATTTTGTCCTGTTTTTGTCATAGTGTGCTAAGATATTAATAATTATGTATTTTATTATTAGGTACTTACCTACTTAGTTATTATTTAGGTTTATTATTTTTCCTGGTTTTTTTGCCAGTGATTTGTAGGTTACATATTGTCCTATATTTAAATTCTATGTATATATTCTATACCTACCTTTATGAGTTTAATCATATTTTTTGTAAATTATTAAGGATCTCTTAGCACATGACTTATAAAAACATAATTTTAATGTTTCTCCGTAATTTAAGCTTCTATAGAAATCATGGTTAATAATTTCATAAGTTTACACTTACAATGTTTATTGATATCAAAACTAAAATTAATGTTGTATTTGTTGGTAATAAATGGATCATTCGCATTTTGGCTTTATTAATTAAACCCTTATGTCTGGTCTGTACCAAGCGAACAAAGCTGCCTTTTATTACGTAACTCGTGAAAGATCCGCCACAAGCCTTGGAGAGTCATGGCTTTCAAACTTATTTTTTAACAATAACTGATAGCAATGATTGCCTATTTTAAGCGAGTGGCAGACTTGTGTTTGGGCACAGTAATACAATAACTAAGATTTATCTACACATCACACAATACCTACACTTTCTGAATTAGTAGGTTTCTAGGTTATTTTACCAAAATATTGATTTAAATTGTATTATTTCTGACGTAGCTTCAGCGCTGTCGCACACCTATCTTCTTCCAATAAGGTATTAAGTGTCGTGTGTTTTGTGTCGTTTGCTGTCTGTTTGCGCTTTTAACAATGCCCTTGGTAAGTACTTTGGGTTTTCATTTAACTACATTTTTATCAAGCCACATGTTTAAAAATGTACCTTTCTACTGTTGTGTAAATCATGTACCTACATTAACATGATCTCCAAAACATAAATTCTCATTTACGTATTTTATTTAACTTATAATGTTTAAGTCTCCATATAAAACTCTATACTGTTCCATTTATGTAGGATAACCTTGCGATAAGCGTGAATAAGAAATCATTGTAGGTGTTAAACGCATAGGAAATTGCGTTTAACATTTATTATCAATTTTATTCTTCTATTTACACAAAATTAAAAAATCATCAAACAAGCTTCTTCTTAAAATCTCAAACTTATTAGTTTGAGATAGAGATTTGTCTTGACCTATTTACGCTTGTCGCAAACCGGTCGCGTTTTACATAAGCGACCAGTTAATTTTTTTGTTTGTTTTTTCAACAGGCCGTCCATATGCCCTCTTCCCCTCTCGCCCCCGGAGAGTCGCCGGGTAGCCCGTTACATCTGCCTAACTTCACCAGCCCCGTCATCAACCTGAAACGACCCTCTCTTGCCTAACTTGCCCTTTTAACTCTTCTAAGTCGGTTTGCAGAAACAATGTTTGAGTCTGAGTCGCGCCTCAAGCAAAGATTTTTTGTCACTTTTCATAGGCAAACTGGATACAGTTATGCATAAGGAGTCCAAGCGCCAAATTTCATTTTTTGATTTTTTCGCATTTTCGTAATAACTAGGGCATAATTAAGCCATAGAAAAAACACTCTTGCAGCCAGCTTCACTCTAAGTGGTATTTTTTGATACCCAGTCCAAGCGCCTTCTATAGCAAACTAAGTATTTTGAAATGCAATACAAGTCCAACAACCAATTTAAATCTAACAACCAAATTTTATGATGAAAAAGCACATTTCCATTATACATTACTAGTCCAAACGACGTAGTGTTACGCATCAGTAGTCTACGCGACAGTTGTTTGTAACTTCTGAACAGAATCTTAGTTTGGGTGGAAGGAGAGGCTGGCAGAAGAACCCAAGTCATGTTTAAGGAAGCACATATTATACTAGTTTACCAATGTCAAAAACTTAATTCTTTGGTCAACTTAATTGTTGCGGAGAACAGAATAAAAAAAATAAAGGCCAGAATACACGTATAAAGATAAAGATAAAAATATTTTATTGTAAAACTGTCTATAAAACATCTTAAAAGTAATTATGTTCCAACAGCTTACCTATTTCGGGCGTACAATATAGCAAAAAACCACTAACAAATACTTTAATATTACCTTATAATATACTTAATGTTCTCATGTATGTCTTTTTGAGAATAAATATCTTAAACCATAAAAAAGTATAAAAATAGACCTGATGATCTCTCCTCGAAAAGCACCCTATATTTCTGAAACTGCAATTAATACTTTATACTCCACAAGACTACAAGAAAGTTATGGCAAGCTGCAGAACAAAGAATCACAAATACTGAAGAAAAGGAAAAAGCTATTGTCAACAGAAAAAAGATAACAGTGGGCGAGAAGGTCAATAATAATTGGTTAAGAATAAACCAGATAAAGGAAACCTAAAATCATCCATTGCCTCATTATGTCAAGGCAGGAGCAGTAGAAGAGGAAGAAAGCTTAGAAATTGATGTAAAGAAAAGAAAAGGTAGGAAAGGACAAAATGTTTCAGAGAAAAAACTAAAAGATTTAAAATCACTGTTTCATAATATCCCAAACGACGCTATAGCATTTGACAAAGATTTGATTTTTGATGACACGATTGAAGATGATATTGTTGTTGAAGGTGTTGATGGCCATTTAGGTTTTTGATCCGGAACATATTGAAGAAGAGTAGATTTATATATTATTTACCTACTCCATCCTACATCCTACCCGATATGTTCTGGGTTTGGGGTTGGTGTTTACCAATAATATCATCAATCATTATTCTGTCTGTCTGAAAGCTGAAGATAATGTCTGAGATAGTCCTTATCTTGTTTTAAATTATTATTGTTTATTAAATTATGATAATTATATTGTTTTATTTTCTGGACATACTATCAGTGCCATTTTAATAGTTTTTTATATATTTTTATCAATCCTCTGTAACATCTAATATAAGATGCTGAGTAAATACGGAAATTCAAGGGGTTTTAATTAAACGATAGGAAAATAGTCCAGGAAACATTTTTATGTTATACTTATACTCATTTTGCAAAATGAGTACATCATATTAATTCGTTTCCACGTGCACTTAAAGCTAATCTTCCAGAATAAATAATTATTTTGTCTCTTGGACTCGTTTTGCAAAATGAGAACATCATATTTATTAGGAGTCCAAGTGCATTTTTAACGATATATTCCAAAATAAAACCTTTTTTTGTGTTTTTTTTTTGTAACATGTTAAATTACAAATATAAGCTTCAATGTACATAGATTTACTTTCTGACGATGCAAATGCAAATCTTCTACCAATAAAAACGCGTTTATGTAATTTCCCAAAAAACTGAAAATGGCGCTTGGACTCACTATGCATAACTGTATCCAACTGTCAAATCACTATTCTTGAGGCACGCTCGACTCAGACTTAAACATTGTTTCTACTTTAAAGGCCCGTATTCTGAAACAGTGCTTATGTCTTAGGCGAGCCTCAAGCACAGATTTTTGACACTTTTCAATGGAGAACTGTCATAAAATCTATGCTTGAAGCTCGACTCAGACTCAAGCGCTGTTTCGGAATACGGGCCTTAGGGCCGTATACAGATACAATGCTTGAGTCTGAGTCGAGCTTGAGTCTGAGTCTGAGTTAAGAAGAGTGAGGATCGACTCAGACTCAAACGTTGTTTCTACTCTTAGGGCCGTATGCAGAAACAATGCTTCAGTCTGAGTGGAGCCTCAAGCATCGATATTTGTCACAATTTAAATGTTCAAATCTTAGGCTTGGAGGCTCGATTCAGACTCAAGCATTGTTTCTGCCCTTACGACAAGTATTGTGCTTAAGCTTTAGAGTCAGTGCTTTCATAGACTAAGGGCTGGATGAAGTAATCCCAAAGTACTTTGGGTTACCTACCTAATAATGGTTAAGTTATGTAAGCCTATTGTAATTTTGTGCATCTTTTGTTGGTGATATACTAAATAAATAAATAAATGTATGGTTAGGGAGAAGCCAAAAATAACTTCTTCACTTTTCGGTCAGATCCTATTGAGTATCCTATAGGGTTTCGTAACCAGCTACGTAGAAGATTTTTTTTCATAGTTCATAACCGGGTTATGACATAATAAAACATTATTACTCACACTGTATGTGTGCTTAGTTATGGTTTATTTTAGTACCTAGTAAAAATTAGATAATCGTGGGCTGTTTTACAGTACAAAACGTAAAATATAAAACAATGTATCCTAAACCTTCGTTTTATTTAACCAGGGGGCTAATTCTCGGGGCGATCTCGATCATTTTGCAATTTTATTGCTTCTTTTCACAACCCCGCACTTCTTCTACGTTTTCGGTATATCATAGCTGTCGAGGATTTTACGATGAGGTCGTTGATGAATTACTTAAGGACATCATCCATTCTCTCTTCGAAAACAAACAATAAAATAAAATTACATAGTACAAGCTCGGCTTAATTTGGGGCTAGATAGTGTTGTGTGGATTGTCTACAATATTTATTTATGATTCTTCTGGGCTTTCTGGGCAATTATTATGCCTACTCCAACCTCCTTTTCCTATAAATAGGTAGGTATTTTAAAAGTAGGTTTTATTTATCTAAAACTTTATAAGGCCTTTTCAAACTCCTTGATAACAAGTGACAGCCAGTCACAACTTCATGTGTCTCCATCACACAATGCCGCGAAAATAGAAATGGGATAAAAAAATAAAAAATATCCCTACAATAACACAATTACCTACAAGCAGTAACAAGCCAGATCTAGCCATCTTCCCAATCATGAACAGACCCAGGGCCGGCAGGAATAGCAAGCAAGCTCCCAATATGTTCAGTACGCACAAGGAGTACAAGAAATGGACCAGTGCTCGAGAGTAAGTTCATTATTCGTAAGTACAGGAACAAACATAATAGGAAATCAATGTTTTTCCGAACACCTATAACTTTAAAAGAGTGAATAAATATCTTCTAGGTGAGCATGCTTCGACCGCATGAGATTGCGGTCCAAGCCTGTAAATTGTACTGAATCTGAAGGTGTATTGATATATGAAGGTGGAGTTGTGTCCCTTCCTTCAGATGGTATGGTCGTGGGTTCGAAACCAGTGGTGTACCAATGGATTTTTCTCTTCGAAATGGGTTTGTGCCAGTGCTGAGAGCAAATCTCAGCGATGGAAAACTAATAACTACGCGTTTAAATCATTTATTCTAGCAGGGATGAGCTTGCAACCCGTCACATTAATCTTAGTTAAGTACCTAAGTATCATCTTACTAACCTCTATAGATCAAGGTCTGAATGAAAAACTTTTTAAAAGTTGTTATTCGAATACTTACTGTACTTTATTTGTCATTCAAATTAACACCACATTTAGCCTGTTGTGATGTTATTGGATTGGACTTACTCCTTAGCTTGCGCACATCTTAGTGTTCTGCGGTGGCGATCAGGGAGTGGTGATGCCACCGCAGAATGCCTACGTGTGCTAGACTCAAATGACGTAGCAGAACGCCTCAAAAGTTCGGATGTTCCTATTTTTTTCTTTCAGTTCACCTGTAGGAACTGCAGAGCAAGATATGTATCCAAGCCGCAATGAAACTCAGCAAGAATTCAGTAATGTGAACCGCACCTACGTCCGCGGTCCTGGTGACAGCGGGATTCAAAATGAGGTGCCCTTTCAAAGGGTGTCTGTTCAGGGCATCCATGTTACCGGGGTGAGAGCCTCTATGACAGCACATAGACTTTTAAACTCCTTGTAGTGCAGTAGTGTTTTACCTAAGTCAAAGTCAAGAATTATTCAGTAGTTTCACGAGGGTCACTTTAGAGCTGGGTGAGGTACCAGTTCCACGCGACCAAGCCTAGAAGAATAGGCAGCAAATGACGGCTTGGTACTACTCCATTGGGACAGCACAACGACGCGTTCAACTTTTGAGGCTATTATTATTTGAGGTGCTTGTTCACTCCAGTACATTGTGTCAGGTCAGTTCTCAAGATGTGGTAATTACTAAGTTGTATTAGGCTAGTGATTACCTAGTGGAGAATACCGCGGAAGCAGTTTGAACGCGTTGGTGTGGCTTTTCATCAGCCTAATCGGTTAGCTTTCGTGTTTTTAGATGTTTTCGGGTTATAAGGCTCAATGTCGTTAGTTCTTAACGCATCTTCGCTATCGTGGACTCATCTATTGCGAAATCTCAGACTAAAGTAAAATGGGCAACTCGTGCACAGCTGTCTTGAGTTTCAACTTCAGTGTTCTCTGAAATTCGTTAGGTAGAAATGATGCTTATGAAAGTTCTAGCTGTCTCATCATCGAGTGCCTTACTTCAGGTGCCAATGGAAGATCTAATCCGCTCGGCTACGCTCCTGGTTGAAGCCCTACGCATGCGTCGAAAGTACATGGATATCTCGTGCCAGTCGTTCGCGGCGACCGCGCAAGATTACCTCTCCAACCACGAGGTGCCGCGGCTGGCGCGTCAACACTACCAGTCCAGGGCATTCAATAGGGCGCTGTTGGACCTTGACAGTAAGTTTATTAGGCCCCATAAGCTAGTAGTAGAACTCTTTGTAGCATTAGTAGAGTTTTTTGTGAAGGGTTCGTCGGGGAAAGTACTAACACCATGCCTATTGCTGCCGCCAAGTAGCATCGCTGTGCTTCGGTTCGAGGGTGTGGGTGCTGGTGAAATTACTGGAACGTGATGCTTAACATCTGTTTGCCTCAAGTTGATGGACGCATGGCAGTGCATGTAAGTAGGGCACGTTCCCAGCTTGCGTGACCTGTGAGGCAATGCTTTGTTTGTCTCTTTGATGTGAATAGGGAGTGGATTCCAAAGATCCACCACCTCTAAAGAATCGCATTGGAAATATGTTGAATGCTTGAATGCTTGAATGCTTTTATCATCCGTCTGAAGAAGTCCACTACTGAACATAGGCCTATACATTTCCAGGAAGAACGATTCTGAGCCTTTTCCATCCACTTACTTCCCGTGATATTTACTACTCTTTTGGTATCATATAGGTATGGGTATAACTGGGTGCCTAACCTTTAGCAGAAAGAAATTACGTGTTTAGTGTTTTGCAAGCTGACATGGCTTCTGCTGAACGAAAGTATTAGACGCTAGTGTAGCTGTGGGCAATAAATAAAAAGATATGTTGTTAGCTCTCCGAATTTTTTGTTTTCCTTATTTAGATGTTTTAGAGAAAGGCCAGGTTAGGAGTACCCTAAACCGACGTGCATCAAAGAATATTATACAACGTGTATCAAAATATGTGTACTATCCCGAAGGGGGGTGAATTTCCAACCCCCGGGGAACAACTTTTGTTCAACGACTTTTCGAACTTCGTTCGAAGTTTTTTTCAGAGATACCAATCTGAAAAATACTGCAATGAAGTTTCAACATGAACAGCTGACTTTATACAAAGTGACAACCCTAAACTCAGCTACAGAGGTAGTAGGTAGTAGTAGTAGACCTACAGAGGTAGTAGGTCAAGGGGTCAAGGGGTTACAAGGATAGGGTTGTCAATTTATTTAGGCATTATGAAATTAAATATTTTTGTATGGGAAACTGAAAATAGGAATTTTTAATTTTCTCCCCCCCACAACTGATCACCATTGTGGTCTGAAACCCCCCACCTTCGCATAGTACACATATTTAGATACACCTTGTATAGGTATGTCAGGATCGTAGCAAGTGGAATTCCGTGATCTCTGCCAACCACTATGAAAATGAGGCGTGATTTAATGTATTGTGACGCCGTGCTGACGTAACTACGTGAAGATTTTTGTTCGACATTCAAATCTTACCAGAAAATTCTAGTAGCGGCGAGTGCCTTCTTTAGGGAATTCAAATAAAGAACCGAAAGTTCTGGACTAAAACAATAAATTATACAGGTAGGGAAAGACGATCGGAATCCAACAGAAGAAAACGAAATGACGATCGAAATTCAATAAATGACAATCGAAATTCCGGGTATATAAGGAGCTGCAGGCGCGTCTACGGGCAGTTCAGTGGAAAGTGATCTGAAGAAAGGAACAAGAAGGAAAAGTGGAAAAGTGGAAAAAGTGAACAGTGAAAGTGAATAGTGAACAGTGAATAGTGAAGTGCAAAGTGGTGAAGTGCTCCCAGTGGACTATTAGTGTTCGGAGCACAGCGTTGGTCCGTGTAACGCATAGTGCGCAGGGACAGTGTCGGACAGTGCTACGCGTTGCGTGCAGTGCTACGCGTTCAGTGCAGTGTTACGTGTTCGTAGTGCGAATAAATCGCTACTTTCGGTAAAATCAGTCGTTTCCTTCCAATCCCTGTACCCACTTCCGTAACATTTGGTGTCAGAAGTGGGATTGGAAGGTAAAATGCCTGTCATGCCGAGGGAAGGCGTGAGCACTCGCGCTAAGACTGGCTCGCAGCAAGCCAGTGGCTCTGGCGCCGAGGCTTCTGAAGAAGAAACCCCTGGACGCCAAGATAACTCCGGAGGGGCAACTACTGCAAGTGCGTCGACGAGGACCCAGGTTGGACCAGACCTGGGCGCCTTGTTTGAGCAACTGCGCGCCATGCAGGAAGAGCAAGCCCGGCGGCAGGAGGAGCAGCTGCGCGTCATACGGGAGGATCAGGCTCGCCGGGAGGAGGAACAAGCCCGCCGGCAGGAGGAGCAAGCCCGCCGGCAGGAGGAGCAGCTGCGTGCCATCCAGGAGGAGCAGGCTCGCCGCCAGGAGGGACAGCTGCGCGCCATCCAGGAGGAGCAGCTGCGCGCTATTCAGGAGGAGCAAGCTCGCCGCCAGGAAGAAGATGCCCGCCGCCAGGAGGAGCAAACTCACCGGCAAGAGGAACAGTTGTGCGCATTGCAGAAAAATCTTTTGACCGCTATCACCGACAGCATGCGGAGGGTAGAAGCGGTGGAGGAAACTGTACAACAACACGGAAACCGCCTCTCCTCCATCGAGGAAGACGTCAAAAAGCTCAAAACAAATGGAATCCCGGCCTCAGCGACCATAGTAAGTGCAACAACCTCAGGCGGAAATTTCAAAGTCCCGCCTTTCGATGGAACCTCTTCTTGGGCGGCTTACAAGCTACAGTTTGAGGCTGTGATGAACCTGAATGGGTGGACCAAGAGCCAGGCTAAAACCGCGCTTACTTTGGGACTACGAGACAAGGCTTTGACCGTGCTGGAGGCCTTGGGGAGTGATGCAACCTACGAGCAATTGCTGGAAGCCTTAGAATCGCGCTACGGGGACTCACACCTAGAGCATGTTTTCCGCGCTCAACTCCGTGATCGATGCCAACGAGCAAACGAGTCATTACAACAGTGGTCCCTGGAGGTAGAAAAGTTGGTCCGGAAGGCATACCAAACATCGCCGGCATCGGTCATTGACAGCATGCTTTTGCAGTCGTTTGTCGACGGTATTCTCGACGCGGAAGTAAGAGCTGCCGTGCGCTTGGGTCATCATGGTCACATCAAGGAAGCCGTCGCGCATGCGCTCGAAGTAGAAGCCGTCCGACGAGACCCGAGGAGTGGACGTCTGAGGGAGATTAATTCAACGGAAGTGGAGCGGGTAAACCAACGCAGAGCTTTCGTCCCTAGATGCTACAACTGTGGGGAACGTGAACATCTAAGAAGCGGCTGCCCGAATCGGATTGCAGAGAGACGAGGGACCGATGCTTGTGTACAAGCGTCGGAGAACCAGGAAAACTAATTCCAGCCAGGGCTGAGGGGTGGGCGCTGGCCGGTAGACATGAAGCCCCGAAAATCAAGATTCATCAGAGCACAGATGGAAACAGCTTAACTGTTAATGGATCAGTAAATGGAATTTCGTGCTCATTGACTTTGGATACTGGAGCGTCACGTACGGTAATTGGGACACAGCTGATAAGAAAAAACGGAAAGATCAACGTTCGGAAGGGAGCTTACCAGCTAACAACGGCTACCGGCCAGCATATACCAGTATCAGGTGAACAGAAAGTGGCTATCAAGATTGGTGAAAAACTTTACTGGCAACAGGCGGTAGTAGCTGACATTGTGGATGACTGCATTATTGGCCTGGACTTCTTGAAGGACCATCGGTGCAAGCTCGACATTCACTCCGGCGTTCTCAAGTGTGGAGAAGACGAAATACCGATGAGAGGCGGTGGTGAAGGCAAGGTGTACTGCATTAAGAGCACTAAACTGTTGCCAAGATCACAAACGCTAGTTCCAGTAATTTTTCCTGGAAATAAAAGTTTGAAACAGCGACGTTGGACAATACTGGAGAAGGTGGATAACGAGTCATCATGGCTGCCGGCACGTACAGTCGTCAATTCATCTATGGAAGCAGTGGTACCTGTATTGAACTTGAGCAATGAAGAACAGGTGTTAAAGAAGGGTACGCTAATAGGACGAAGCGAAGAAATTGTGTGGTTGCGGAATTGTCAGGAAACCAAAAAGACGGAAGCAAGTACAATTGACGTTAACAGTATACTAGAAAAATGTAAGCAAGATTTGACAAGTATTGAACTGCTCAAGGCGAAGAATTTGCTACGTCGGTACTCCGATATATTTTCGAAGAATGATGGTGATATCGGAAGGACGAGTATGGTTCAGCATAAAATCAATACTGGAAATGAACAACCTATACGACAACGACCTCGCCGAATTCCTTTTGCCAGAGAAAAGGAGGTGGACGACATGATTCAAGACATGAAGGATAATGAAGTAATCGAACCATCGTCCAGTCCGTGGTGCTCACCAGTGGTTTTGGTAAAGAAGAAGGATGGGTCAACGAGGTTCTGTATTGACTATCGCCGCCTAAACGACGTGACCAAAAAAGACATTTATCCATTACCAAGGATAGACGACACCTTGAATACTCTCAACGGCATGAAATGGTTTTCTACGCTGGACCTAAAAAGTGGCTATTGGCAGGTGGAGTTGGATCCTAAGGATAAGGAGAAGACCGCGTTCTCCACAGGGAAGGGCCTCTGGCAGTTCAGAGTGATGCCGTTTGGGCTGTGCAACGCCCCGGCTACTTTCGAGAGGTTAATGGAACGTGTCCTTGCTGGGTTGCTGGGAGAAACCTGCTTGGTGTATCTCGATGACATTATAATAGTGGGGTGAGAATTTGATGACCATTTGAAGAAGCTGGAATCCGTATTCAACAAGTTGAGAAGTGCAAATCTGAAACTAAGCCAGAAGAAGTGCTCATTCTTCAAACGGCAGGTGAACTATTTGGGACACGTTATTTCGGAAAGCGGCGTCGAAACGGATCCTTCGAAAATTTCGGCGGTTAAAGATTGGCCTGTGCCTTCGGACAAAACACAAGCACGGGCGTTTATGGGACTTTGCTCTTATTACCGTCGTTTTGTCAAGAGTTTTTCAGATATAGCGAAGCCATTGCATAGACTAACAGAAGAAAAACGGCCTTTCGTCTGGGACCAACAATGCCAGGCGGCTTTCGAGGAACTTAAGAGCCGGTTATGTGAAACACCAGTACTCGGATATCCGGATCAGTGCAATGAATTTGTAGTTGACACAGATGCAAGTAATACAGGGATAGGAGGAACACTCTCACAAAGAAAAGGAGATCAAGAAGTTGTGATAGCTTATTACAGTAAATCCCTGTCAAAACCAGAGCGGAATTATTGTGTCACTCGAAGGGAGCTACTAGCAGTTGTCAAAACACTTCAGCATTTTAAGAAGTATTTATTGGGTCGGAAATTTCTAGTCAGAACAGATCATGCAGCCTTGAAGTGGCTACTGCAGTTCAAGATCCTGAAGGACAAGTTGCGCGATGGATTGAACAACTACAGGAGTACGACTTTTTAGTAGAGCATCGCAGTGGGAAGTCTCATGGGAATGCTGATGCTTTGTCAAGACGGCCGTGTTCTGAAGACTGCAAGCACTGTGTGAAACAGGAAGATAAAGAAAAATCTATGGTCCGAGTTATAAGAACTGATACAGTAAATGATGATTGGAGCAGCGATGCCATGCGTAAACTACAAGAAGAAGATGAAGACCTTAGACCAATACTCAATTGGGTGAGAGATGGATCCGCACGCCCAGGATGGAGTGAAGTTGCCGGAATGAGTGCAATAACTAAGAGCTATTGGGCACAATGGAATAGCCTGCTCTTACACAATGGTCTTTTATGTCGAAAATGGGAGAGTGCATCAGGACAGGACAATCATCTTCAGACAGTTGTGCCGAAGTCAAAGATTTCTGATATACTGCGAGCGTATCACGACGGAACATCAGGCGGTCATCTCGGTGTGAAGAGAACTTTGGTGAAAATTCGTCAACGTTATTACTGGTTGCACTGCAAGGAAGATGTTGAAGACTGGTGCAAGAAATGTACGAGTTGTTCCTCTGTCAAAGGACCACAAACAAGAAGTCGGGGGGCGTTGAAGTTATACAACGTGGGTGCTCCTTGGGAACGAATAGCTTTGGATGTGGCTGGGCCGTTTCCAATGACGAATAGTGGAAATCGTTACATTTTGGTGATAATGGATTACTTCACAAAGTGGCCAGAAGCGTTCGCATTACCAAATCAGGAAGCTATCACTGTGGCTAACAAACTGGTGAATGAAGTTTTCTGCCGATTTGGACTACCCCTTGAAATCCATAGTGACCAAGGCAGGAATTTCGAGTCGCAAGTCTTTCAGGAAACATGCAAAATTATGGGGATACACAAAACTCGGACTACGCCGTATCATCCGCAATCTGATGGAATGGTAGAGAGGTTCAACCAAGCTCTGGAGCGGCATCTGGCAAAAGTTGTTGAAAGCCATCAGAACAATTGGGACGAGTACATTTCTCTGTTCCTTCTGTCGTATAGAACGGCAGTTCATGAGAGTACCTCTACTACTCCGGCCCGAGCGAACTTTGGTAGGGAGCTTCGACTGCCAGCGGATCTTCTCGCGGGTTGTCCTCCAGATACGCCTAGTTGTATTTCGGAGTACGCGGAAGATTTAAGAAGGAAAATGGAGGAAGTTCACGGGCATATGAGAGAGGAGAATCTGCGTGCTAGCGAGCGAATGAAAACGCGATACGACAGAAGCGTCAACTCCAAGTCCTTTGAAGAAGGTTCTGCTGTTTGGCTTCACAACTCCGTTAGAAGGAAAGGAAAATCTCCAAAACTACAACCGAGTTGGGAAGGCCCTTTTCAAGTAATTACGAGGATCAATGATGTCACATATAGAATTCGGAAAACGCCAAGAAGTCCAGCGAAAGTGGTTCATGTGGACAGGTTGGCACGGTACTACGGCTCTAACGATGCTCGGGACGAGCACGTCTAAGGAGGGGGTAGTGTGACGCCGTGCTGACGTAACTACGTGAAGATTTTTGTTCGACATTCAAATCTTACCAGAAAATTCTAGTAGCGGCGAGTGCCTTCTTTAGGGAATTCAAATAAAGAACCGAAAGTTCTGGACTAAAACAATAAATTATACAGGTAGGGAAAGACGATCGGAATCCAACAGAAGAAAACGAAATGACGATCGAAATTCAATAAATGACAATCGAAATTCCGGGTATATAAGGAGCTGCAGGCGCGTCTACGGGCAGTTCAGTGGAAAGTGATCTGAAGAAAGGAACAAGAAGGAAAAGTGGAAAAGTGGAAAAAGTGAACAGTGAAAGTGAATAGTGAACAGTGAACAGTGAATAGTGAAGTGCAAAGTGGTGAAGTGCTCCCAGTGGACTATTAGTGTTCGGAGCACAGCGTTGGTCCGTGTAACGCATAGTGCGCAGGGACAGTGTCGGACAGTGCTACGCGTTTCGTGCAGTGCTACGCGTTCAGTGCAGTGTTACGTGTTCGTAGTGCGAATAAATCGCTACTTTCGGTAAAATCAGTCGTTTCCTTCCAATCCCTGTACCCACTTCCGTAACAGTATGTATGTTACCACAGTTAAAAAACGTTTTTAGATGACGCCGCTGAACAGTACCTGCAGCTGACCACGTGTTCCTCAGAGGAGCTAGTTCGTCCACAGATGATGGTCAGCCCTCAGAGGTCTGACACCAGGAGTAAGAAACAACACCAAATTAGAAATAGAAAGACAATATTTCAATTATGTCACAGATCATGAACGACACAAAAAATATAAGAACAAGCAATAATTGACAAAAAAAGGCTCCCACTCTGGTTTTCAGTAGCGTCGAAAGTACCTAAATAGTTTAGCCTTGTTGCGTTCTTAGCTACTGAGCACGTTTTCATTTATACCTACACTAGTAACCCAGGTTATAGTATTATCCAAAAGAGTTTAAATAAAAAACTGGCGTCTCCATAATTTTAGTTCCCGTGATCGGAACAGCGGCATTCATCCGTCCTGCTGATAACATGAGGACTTCCTTCGAAAGCAACGATGAACTACTCCAACCAATACTACCAGGTTTGTCTGTTTATTACAAGAAATATAATTCATTATGTTAATAATGAAGTGAGGCTGAACATCAGTATGCCTCATGTTGATGGACGCAGGCAGTGCATCGTAGGGCACGTTACGTGCGTGCGTGACCTACGAAGCATATAGGCGATGATTACCACTTAGCATTACGTGGGCCATATGCTTGCATAATATCGTGAGAGCCGACGAAACACTATTATTTTCAATATAATTCTCATGATATTTTCATGATGATTTCGTGTCAGTTGCACAAATAAATTTGTAGATTAAAACTTACATTCTTGGATTACTGATCTCGAGCGTCAGCAGAACACTTCGAAGTAGACTTTAAAGTAGAGTAGGTATGCGCATCTTGGGTCTCCATCATCATCTCTGCCCGTGTACTATGTCATCGACTCATGATTAGCTATCCAAGTAATAATAACTTGATGCACGTGCAAAGGTACTAAGTTTGGTTATCCCCAAAATCAAACTCAAAACTCAAACTCAATAAACTTTTATTCAATACGATACAAGAATCACTTTGAAACGTCTTAAAGCTAGGTGAGTCTAGGTGCCAGTTCCACGCGACCAACCCTAGAAGAACAGGCAACAAACTACGGCATCATGAATGATCTTCCAGGAGTATACCTCGACCCCTGGGCTTGCACCACCCCGCCAGACCGGCGCTACACATGCCGCTGGGTGGACGGCGTGATGGTCCTCTACAGTACCCAGGCGGATGCCGACGCGGGGAGAGCGCTGCCGTATCAGACGCTGCCCTTTCGCCAGTTCGCTGAGGATATGTCCAGGCTTATGGACATGATCTCT
The DNA here is from genome assembly GCA_947578465.1 of Thera obeliscata. Lineage (NCBI taxonomy): Eukaryota > Metazoa > Arthropoda > Insecta > Lepidoptera > Geometridae > Thera > Thera obeliscata. Next base: position 25,604,228 of record OX387915.1, on the reverse strand, counting down.
GATGGGCCGCTGTTAGTTTACCTCCTCTTTTGAGAAGATAGTGGATATTTTAGTCAGTTTTTCCCGCTCAATTTTTTTTTGTGGCCATTTTTAACCAGAACCCATACGTTTACGCCAGCATTATTATTGTCTAACCATCATTTAAGCTCTTTGTAAAAAGTTAAGGGATTTTTTTAGTCAGTCTCAGACGTAGGCTTTGTTGCTCAGAAATGTTGGTGTCCATAATTATTTCAGCCAGCATTAATATTCTGTAACCATCAATTGAGCTCTTTCTAGCTTCGCTGCTCAAAATTCTTATAACCATTTGAACCTGAACCTGAAGGTTTACATTGTACCTATAAGTTTAAAAGATGAAGGGATGTGTTTCTTTTACAGAAAATCATTCAGTTTTCGCCGACTGAGCTACCTCTCCTCCAAGTTCAAGATGCACGTCCTCCTGAATGAGCTTCATGAGCTGGCTCTACAGAAGGCGGTTCCTCATAGGGACTTTTACAATATCAGGTATTCAACTTCCACTTTCTACTTGGGAAGAACCGGAAAATATAAAAAGTGATCTGCTTAAGGTTATAGGGCAAGGTGGAGGTTGTAGAGATGGAATTTAATGCACTTTCGCAGATGGGGCTTTAGGTACAATAATGCAAATAACAATGAAATGTAACTTGTATTCTTAGGAAAGTGGACACCCATATCCACGCAGCTTCTTGCATGAACCAGAAGCACCTTCTACGGTTCATAAAGCGCACTCTTCGCACTCAAGCTGATGAGGTGAGTCAAATATGATTGATGATGTAAATTGTCATCAGTCTTAGCTGTGTCAATGCTTGTCTAAATACAATAAGTATCTGGTACCTAACAAATCAGTGTTAATCGACTTAAGTTTTAAGTTAAATTCTCGACAAAACGAGTTTTTCTTCATGCAAAACTACTTTTAATCGAAAACGAATGTCTCTATGCGTATGCGTATGTCTATCGGACTTACAGGGTCACACTTCTGAATAGTACCATTACGAGACTGCTAGGTCTGGGAAACCAACATTCTTACTATCTTTGTAGGTGGTGGCTATGACTTCCGGCGTGACTATGACGCTTCGGTCTGTGTTTGAGGAGCTGCAACTCGACGCCTACGATCTGAACGTTGACATTTTGGATGTACATGCAGTGAGTATTGAGGATCCCAGTTGGTGTAGCCTACACCTAGGAATATAAACCAATACAAGGGTTGGGATCAGCTCTATAAACCTACACCGTGTAGGTTCATAAAGCTGATCCCAACCCTTGTATTTTCTACAAATGGCTTCTTTATGTAAGTACTTAGTACGAGTACGTGCTTAAGTCCTCATTAGAGCTGGCTTACTAGCATCAATAGTAAAAATGTCATTCTTTTCAGTTTATGCTCAGATTTAACGGGGTATGTACAGAGACTTGGGGGAACTCCTTGCTTAGAACATAGCAATTTTTATTAAACGTTCTTGAAGGTACACACAGAACAATTGGTTTACAGGATCGCAACACATTCCATCGCTTTGACAAGTTCAACGCAAAGTATAATCCCGTCGGCGAGAGCAGACTGAGAGAGGTGTTCCTCAAGACTGATAACTACACGAATGGGACCTACTTTGCTAGAATGATTAAGGTGCTTACTTATTTTTAGGTGGAGATCAACTGGGAGTTAATGGGTAATCTAACTGTTTAGCGGAAATACATAATTATGTTACAGGATTATAACACAGTCCTGCTTCTGGTCTCGTTTGAAAATGATTGTAATATTATTTGAACCAGAGACAGATGGCCTAGGCAGCCTCAGAATGGTGGCTTAGGGATGCTCAAAGACCTAGAGGCAGATCACCCGCCCATTGGTCGAACGACTTTATTAGAGTGCTGTTATGGAGTGGTTGAGACTCGCAAGGGACTGAAAAGAGTGGCGTATTAAAGAAAAGGCGTATACTATATGTATTAAGGTATACTATATGAAAGTATTATACTCAGCAGTGGGTGTGAACGAGCTGTAGTGGTGATGGTGTTTTGAACCATTTCACAGTATTTTCAGGAGCTATAAATTCACCACCTCAAGATTTGACATCTTTAGCTATTGAATCCTAAGTAATCACGATCTTCAGTCATGAAGTGCCGAGCACAGAAACTTCCAGACACCTCAAAGACCACACACCACTCCACAGAGAGTCTTAATAGTGCTTAGTCCCAGAAGTTCTATTTGATTAAGTGTCGTAGGTTTGAAGCTCCTGGGTTTGGGAAATATTAAAAACGCAGCCTTTCTCTGAACGTCTTATAATTGTCATTATATAAAGATAGCTATAGTAAGTTAAATTGCCGGTAAACCAATCTGCGTCTCCAGTATCTGAGGCATGCAAATTGGCGGGAACATATAGGGTTTGTCGTCAATCTCCAGGAGGTGATGGTAGACCTGGAAGACAACAAGTACACATACGCCGAGCCACGTCTATCCATCTACTGCAAGAACAAGAACGAGTGGAGCAAGCTGGCCACGTGGGCGCTGCGTAACGACGTGCACTCCCCGCATGTGCGGTGGCTGGTGCAAGTGCCACGGCTGTAGTGAGTGACACTGACTGGACTATAGATAGATCGATGGTAGAACCAAGCCTGTTCTTTTACTGCTTCTAGGCTTTGGTTATGGCCCCATGTGGAATGGGCACCTAGACTCTCCTATCTACGTCAAAGACAACTCCATAAGTTAAGTGATTCTTAGTTGTTTAATACAAATAGCAGATGGAACAAGCATATGGCCCACCTGATGTTAAGTGGTAACCACGGTTTATATCGCATTGCATCGTAGGTCACGCACGTCAGGAAAGTGCCCTACGATGTACTGCCTTGCGTCCATCAACTTGAAGCATACATATGTTCAGCCACACGTGCCAGTAATTTCACCGGCACCCACACCCTTCAAGCCGAAACACAGCAATGCTGCTTAGCGGCAGAAATAGACATGGTGGTAGTACTTCCCCGGACGATGACGATAGCGTGTCTAGAACTGGGGACGAAACGAATGTTAGACACAGTCATGCACATTTTCAGTTCTGTTACAAAAGTGACAGGATCGATATACCTAAGTAAGCACATACCGCCGAAGTTGTGGGCAAAATGTTTGTTTATAGAGGCATCATCTTCAACGGACATATTTTTCATCAAATCTGATGATATCACCATAATCTTTACAAAGATTATGGTGATATCATCAGATTTGATCTCAGCCTTCTCTATTTTCCTTAGTGATATCTACCGCATCAACAAGCTACTGAAGAACTTTCAGCAGTTCCTGAGCAACCTGTTCGACCCACTGTTCCAGGTCTCCATTGAACCCAGCTCCAACCCTGAACTTCACAAGTTCCTCACGGTATCTCCATCTTTGACCATTCCTTCTTCAACATAATCCCAGACAACCTTGCTAGCGTTTGATCTTGCTACTTCTCTGTGAAAGTACTAGAGAGTTGGAATCAAAAATACCATCTGCATCTGCATAAAAAAAAACGAAATAATAGGAAATAGTAAGACATAAGGATTTTCTAGAACAAGAATTAATTACTGATCCAGATAAAAGAGAAGGTCGCTGTCATGACGTATAAGGAAGTCAAGGAAGCCATATTCGAGCTACTCAATTGTAGGAAACTGTTCTGAAAAAAGCTGAGCTCAAAAGATGTATGAATTTTAGAAATGCCACTATTATTTATATAACTTTCAGCACGTGATAGGCTTTGACAGTGTGGACGACGAGACGAAACCAGAGAACCCAAATCTGAACGAGCACATGAAGACCCCCGAGCAATGGGACGATGAGGAGAACCCTCCGTACGCGTACTATCTCTACTACATGTACGCTAACATGGTCACGCTGAATCAGCTAAGGAAGTAAGCAACAGAAGGAAAATAAATACTTAGATAACACGCAAGTAGGATACAGATACAGTTTAAGCTTAAAAATTAACAGTCACAGTACAATGGAAGGAATCGTTATGAGTGGTGAATATATTTACCAAGTACTTCCCTGACACCCTGGACGTATATCTTGCAGCACAGATAGATGAATTTGATCGAAGCCGCGGGGTCGAAATGAATGAGACTGGCACAGTATCGTGGTAAATAGCACAAGCTAAGGGAGGAATACCCAGCAGTGGGTTAAATCGGGCTGTGGATGGATGATTAACTACTTCCCGTGGCGGACAAGTTCTTTGTGTCACCCACCGATAGGTCAATGATCTAAGTACTATAATAGATTTGGTAAGCTTAGATGAAAGCGTCATGCGTCAGAAAGTGCTCGGCAAACCTATTTGGAAGAAGATTGGATCTCCTTCCATCCATAGTTGTTCCACTAGCTAAAGGTTTTGGTTTCCAGACAGCAGGGCTTGAATACGTTCGTTCTACGACCACATTGTGGAGAAGCAGGCCCGGCTACACATCTGGGCGTTGGATTTCTACTCGCTGAAAACATCTCTCACGGCCTAATGCTTAGAAAGGTAAGTCCTTTTTGAATTTCTCCCATAGTAGTCAATGAAATTCATAAGTAACTTTTACGGTTGCCACAATGTTTTTTTTTGTTGACTCCAAATCCCGTATCTTTCAGGGTCACTGCGCCTTTCATGAGACCAGTCTAAACTTATGATTGAATACATACTTTGTTATAAGCTGAATCGTTTTTCAGTTTTATTACAAGGATCACTTTGAAACTAAGCCTATTTACATAGGGTTACATGAGTCTAGGAACCAATTCTAGAAGTTCAGTCCATCCCTAGAAAGCTATCTAACGCGCGTAGGTACCTATGCTCCAAAAACATATCCTACATTTCACACAGGCATTTTCCCATCTCTTCTCCATGTATGGTCAGGTGCCAGTCCTGCAGTACTTCTACTACCTGGCTCAGATCTTCATCGCCATGTCTCCGCTCAGCAACAACTCTCTGTTCCTGCGCTACCACCGCAACCCTCTGCCGGACTACTTCGCGAGGGGACTGCGGGTCACGCTCAGCACTGATGATCCTCTGCAGTTCCACTATACCAAGGTTGGTGTTTCTTCTTTAAGGTAGTCTCTGTTATCTTCTAATTCTAATTGTGTTGGGGAAATAAGATCTGCACTGACGTCCCGTGATGGGGTGTATTGTGCATTGTCCCCCTGCTAAACCTCTGTTATCTTTAGAAGAAAATGAAAAAAATGAAAAAAATGAAAAAATGTTTATTTGCAGCAATATCAAATTTACAGAGGTGTACTATTTTACAACTATTAAAACTAGCCGACATACTCATAAATTAACATACCTACTCACAGTTTAAATTTAATAACCTACCTACTTACATTTTTAATTTTGAATCACTGTTTACATTACATTTAAACACTGGTTAAGAGATGACAGTAGTGCAAGGCATGGCTTATAAGTTTTTCAAAAGTAGGCAGGCGATACAGGCAGCTGCAAAATCTTGGTAGGTTAAAGGTGAAACCATAATGCACAGATTAATACCGCGTCTTGGAGACGCTTGCGTCTGTTACTTGAATTAGATCTAGATCAGTTAAGCTATCTCTAGATCGTTTGCAACGGTCTGCAGATAGCTCAACCGCTTCTTGTGTTTTTGTACATTTTGTAAATGATTGCTTAATTGTAAGATTCCTTGAGTAAATAAATGTATTCACAAATTATTGTATTGAATTGCTGAGAGATGGATAAGGTTCTAGTTACCTGTGATACCCACACTAGATAAAAAATCTGTATCGTGAGTATCCATACGATTACAATGGGGTGAATAACCTCGGTTAGGATTGTTTTAGTTTTAGGGGAGACAATAAAAGTATAAGATTGTATGTGTTAACTATAAATAATAACAGTAAATTTACATCTTTTATAGTGCAGTAGGTTTATGTAATTGACACTAGCAGATTTTCGGTGTAGTCATAGGTGAGAGATCCAAGCCAATTTACCAATATCTGTTTAGCTTTGAAAATACAACAATGCTTTATATCACAACATTTTACTATTTTATTGTATAGAAAATTCGAAACGAAGGGACTAAAGCGTTTGGCAAATGAGGTAGGTATTTACAGACTTAGTTTGAATTTTAAATACTCTATGGGTTAACATATCATGATATGGAGAAGACTTTATATTTTTTCGCAAACTAGTTTTTTTTTCCATATGTACTGGATACCTACTTATTATGTCTATTGTAAGCGAGCCTAAGCCCCATTTTCCCCACATCTATGAGAAAAAAATACACATTAGGCCACTTAAGTTACTTAGTAAATCTGTGGAGCTTATTTATCGCACTCTCGAAAACTTAGTTAGCACAGTGTCAGCATGTTGTTCACTACTTACTATTCATCGGATTTTTAATATTCTGAGTTGATTTAGAGTTTAGCAAACCCCTCCTAATAATGATTCCAGTCCAGCAGTGGATTCATTTAGGGTGATGAATCCAATTATAGCAAGGTACCTAAATACGACATTGACTGTTGTTCAGTCGACTGGACTCTGTTTTAAATTGTGATTGACTCACTTGTGTGCCGTTCTGTTCTGATGAAGTGGTTTCCAGGAGCCGCTGATGGAGGAGTACAGCATCGCAGCGCAGGCCTGGAAGCTGAGCTCGTGCGACATGTGTGAGCTCGCACGGAACTCTGTCATCATGTCGGGGTTCCCGCATGAGGTAAGTACATCTTCTCTTCTTTTTCAACCGACTTTATCTTTAGTTTGATGAATTAATGTCCTGTCACGGTCGCCAACTTGTTTGTGATTACAAACAAATAAATAAAACGTTGTGGATCCTTTAAGAGAGGTTTTATATTGATTTAACAATTAAGTATTAAATAAAGAAAATAATGAGCAGACGTATGAGTTGTCGCTCGGGTGGCGGTGTCAAGTCAAGTGAGAGGGGGGCGGGAACGCGGCGCGGGCGCAGGTGTCCGCCGCCGGCAGGTTGTTTCTAACAAATGTTATTTTTCAGTTTACCATGAGGAAACGTCGTGAGGAAACCGGGAATGTCGTAGAACCTAAAAAGTTTAAAGCATGATTGTGTATCAAGTGCAAGAAAGGAGCCTCTTTGAAGCGCACTAAAAGTCCTTTCACTAAAACTTTTTTTTATTATCTTGTTACGTATAATTTGAATAAGTAATGTCCAATATTTTATACGATGCCTCACCTCTCCCTCTTTCTTTCCTAAAAGTGCTAGTTTTGTATCTTCGAAGTTTATGTCGTTTAAAAGCGTAATAGGTTGACGACATTCAGACCAAGAGGAGGCTGGAGAATGTTGACACCTCTTCTCTTGTCATGCCACACTGACAGGTTTTAAAAGACGATACTAAACAAAAATTAAAATAGCAGCGAAGTTCCGGTGAAGTGGACGGCATAGACATACCCACAGTCCACTTGGTACTCGTTTCCCATGAGCACATTTCTTTTGCCTTTATCTTCCAGTGAAAGAGGATCTAGGAATACCCAGCATTAGTAGACACCAGCTTAGATAATAATAATGACTGGCCTCTCAGCTCATTTGGTAGAAGCTCTGCCTTCTGCGCCGTAGGTCGTGGGTTCAATCCCCACCGAGAACAAATCTTTGTGTGGTGAACACGGGTGTTTGTTCTCTGTCTGGGTGTTATATTGTAATCCAAGTATGTGCTTACAAAACAATATAATATCAGCTATTTGGATCCCATAGTACAAGCTCTGCTTAGTTAGAGTTACGTGAATTGTCTAAAATGTTTATTTTTATAATGATGTTGAATCTCTTGTGCCCGTGCTCAGATGAAGCAGTTCTGGGTGGGTGCGGAGTACTTGCGCGACGGTCCCGAGGGGAATGACATCACGCGGACCAACGTTCCCGATGTACGCATCTCCTTCCGACAGGAAACTCTATTGGATGAACTGGACAACCTATTTAGAGTTAGTATACTTTCTGCGTTTAGGTAAGCGTAGTAACTGTGAAATGTAGCGAGCACTGGAAAGAGCCGAAGACAGGGCTCAGTGGCGCGTTTTGGGAGACCTTAGCCTTACGTCCAGCAGTGGACTGATATAGGTTGATGATGATATAGGCTATGGCTATAACATAGCTATAAACTATAACAAAGCATTGCTTCATAGGTCATACACGTCAGGAACATGCCCTACGTTCATCAACTTGAGGCATACAGATGTTCAGCCTCACGTGCCAGTAATTTCACCGGCACCCACACCCTTCAAACCGAAACACAGCAATGTTTGACGATGAATACGACTAGTTTGTGGGTATGTTTATCGGAGTATATAAATGTGTGCCTAATGAACGAATATTTCATTATTTTTGTTTTTGTCCTTTGTTACAGGCAGCACAGTAAGTTAAAGAAACAAGAAAATATATTTCATAAAACGAGTTTATTTACTAAAATATTAATACTATTTACACTAAAAATTACAAATTAAGCTATGTATATCACAATTTAATGACATGTCTACATAATATTAAACATTGAGAATGCTAACATTATTTGCAGGCGACAACATGTGAAAATTTCATCTATTGTGTACAAAAACGGTGTATTAAAAACATGATAAATTATCCTGGTTTTATTGGTTTTTCGTATCAGTCGCAATTGCTGTCAAGATCGTGGGAAGTAGGTGGATGGGCTTAGGATCGTTATTCCTGGAAGTGTACAGGGGTGGCCTAAATCCAGTGGACTTCTACAGTGGAGTTCCTTGTCGAAGATAAGTTTTGTTTCAATTCGATCTATATTGCAATCGAAACTCAAAATAATGTCAAAACTGACAGATGCGAGTATGTTTTGATTGTAACAAAAAATACGCAAACAGCCTACAGATTGATTAAACCACAAGCGTGTTTGCTGCTCTGTGGTCATCATGCTCTCTCTACTTTGGGTAAGCAAAAGCGTTTTTGCTGCTCTGAGGATTAAACGTATATGCTAGTATCTTGGCCTACCTTCCCATATATTTTTTTCATTTTTTGAGCATAACACTATACATTGCAGTTGTTTAAAATCCCATGACATTTTTGGCGTCCTTTCACATCCTATATACACTTCACATGATTGAAATAGAGTCTAAAATCCCGTGATACTCGTAATAGCTTTTTCCTCCTCATGCGGCGTCATGTTCCTATGCGAATGGAACTCCATGGAGAAGGAAGCGAGGCCCGAGCTAAGCGAGCGCAGACTGGACGAGTAGCCGAGCAGTTCCGACAATGGAGCCAAGCATTCTACCACCTGCAATAATAAGATTTACATATAAAAACCTTGAGAAACTGACTAAATGGCCAAACTGCTGAACCGATTTTGATGAAGTTATTGTTAGTTTTAGACCAAGTGAGGGTAGTTGCAACTGCGACTGCCTCCGCTTCCCAACGGTAACTCCAATGAACTCCAGTTTGCCCGCGACCACGGCTGTTGTAGCACGGTCGAAACGTCAGCAAATAATAAAGGTCATCGCGATAAATACCCGTTTCTTCGATATGCCGGCATGGTCACGCACCGTCCAGTTTCAGAGAAACTTCCTCCCGCGCACTCTAGGGTTGTGGAATAATCTTCCTTCTGCGGTTTTCCCTAGCGACTACAGTATGGGGTTCTTCAAAAAGGGCGTTTTAAAATATTTAAAGGGTCAGCAACGCGCGAGTGATGCCTCTGGTGTTGCAAGCGTTCATAGCCTACGGTAACCGCTTTCCATCAGGTGGGCCGTATGCTTGTTTGCTAACTTAGTTGTATAAAAATATATATATATAATTATGCATAACGATAAGTGCAACTGCTCCTGTTGTTAGCTCACCTTGTTCTGATGCCTGACATGAATGTGCTGGATGTGCACCCGCCTCCTCGCGAGGTCGGCCAGCACGCGCGCCGCATGGCTCTCCGGACACACCACCTCTAGCGACATCACCGGCTCCAGCAGCACTGCTTCTGCTTCTTCAAATACCTGGGAACGTTGAAGACTTGTTAAAAGCTGTCAAAACAATTATTATAATCGATTAACACTTATAAACCCGTGGTTAATAGACATGGCGAGCCTAAAACCATGCAATAACCGACACTTTTCTTGTCAATATGTTTATAACGCTGCAGCAAACTTCCCCCATTTTTGCCCCTCTACTCCGGCCTATTGGAAATTGTTTCGCAACATCAATCTATATTAGAATGAAATACTTATTGTTCCTCTCAAATTTGATTGAAACACCCAACCCACCTTCCCCCGTGTTTCACCCCAATCAAAAATCGCCATCGACCTAAAAGACAATAAATTAAGGAACATTGTGTGCAAAAATAACATGAAATTTTAATTTATACAGACAGTATTGTATGTACTAAGACTTACCTTCCTGAGACACTGCGCCACCGCTGCAGTCACCACAGACTCGGAGGTCCCCCGACCTACTTCCAACCAGTGCAGCGTCACTCGGACATCTATCACCTGTCAATCATGAAGTTATTTCGTTTTATTTTCGTGTTATTTTCACATTGTTTCTGCATACGAGCCATAGTATCTGTATAAAGTGTACTCACAGGACATCCCAGTTTAGGTCCATGCATGAGCGCCGACGCGATGCCTTGTCGAACCGCCTGCAGTTGTCGCGGATACACGCGGGATAGATTGGCAGCACTGTCGCCTGACTTGTCCAGCCTATATCCAATGAATAAGTCATTAAGCCTAGGTTCTAGAAGCGCTGTACGAAATGAAGATAACTTCTTGAAATGTGTAAACAGACTTACCTCTGACTGGGACAAGATTCTTTGAAGAAGAAGGGGTTCTTCAAAAAATCTTGAAATATGAAGCAATGCTTTGCTATAATCGATGGTTACCATACTTAATGTAAGTAATGGCATCAGTTCATTCGGACAATTATGCCAATGTCAAGTGCGGATATATTACATAAATAAAATAGTTATTAGCCAAGTCAAACAATAGATAAATCGGCCGTCATTGGCTTTGAAGAAAATGGTTTTTATAAAAAATCATCGGGAACATTTTCTTTCAAATCAGAATACCAAATTACACTTTCATTTCAATTGCTCACCCTTTGAGCTAAGACCTCAAGTGATGGTGGTTAAAATATCACCAAAATTACACAGCAGAATTCAAAATAACACCAGAAAAACAATTAAACGAAAAAGCTATGTGACTTCCCAAAATGACAGAAAACGAATCCCCATGCGCTTGTTCCATGCTACTGAAAACTTACTTCAATACCTTATCCTGCGGCAGTCCCTTCACCGGTTTAGCAGAGAGAGTGACCTTCACCTGCTGCCTTTGATTTCCAATCTTCCTGTCTTGTGATAGAGTATGTTTTCCGCTGCCCACCAGCGCCTCTCGGTACGCTATTTGCAAAGGACCTAGTTCCACGTCGATCTTGTACTCGCGAACTATTCGTTCTTTTATTATTTCTAGGTGGAGTTCGCCCATGCCTAGAAATCAAAAATAAATAAATAAATGTCCGCCCATACCTAGAAATCAAAAATAAATAAATGAATGTCTATGTCTATGTCAAAAATGAATCTATACTATATAATATTATCAAGACGAAAGAATTGTATTTTTTGCATATGTTTGTAATTAATAAACTCAAAAACTACTGTGTCGATTTCAAAAATTCTTTCACTATTGGAAAGCTACATTCACCCTGAGTAACATAGGATATATTTATGTGTTCAAAAAATAAATGTCCACTAGGGGACACGGGACAGGGCAATAGTCTATTCATAGAAACGAACTCTGTGCCGCGGATGGCCGCTTGTAAAAAATAAATACGAATAAAATCCACACAACACTATCTAGCCCCAAAATAAGCAGAGCTTGTACTATGGGAACTAGGTAGCTGATAATAATAATTGTTTACGTTTTTGGGCGACGGGTAATGGCCCAAAAGGTATCCGTTCACACGTTGCGGCATCCTTTCGCATGCCTCAGCATCCACGGGCAGATGCCAATAAATACCATTAATGTCTGGTACTTAGCGAGCGGACTGGCTTTGCAGGTAGTGGTTGCTAGTTCAGCCCTACACCTGATGGTGGAAGGTACCTGCCAGCACCAGCTGTCCGTTCTCATCGTCCGCAATGACGCGCAGGCTGGGGTCCTCGCGCTGCAGCTCGGCCAGCGCCGTCTCCAGCGCCACTTGCTGGCCGACGCTGGGCGGCTCGATGGAGCACAGGAATACTGGCTCGGGGATACTTGTGCCTGAGGATACACACATACATTACAAGTTTCAGTTTCAGTTTATTTATTAATTAAACAATTAAAATCGTATGCGAATATGACTTAAAACTAAACACTTAATTCAACTTATAATAATAACAATGACACAAATAAATTTAAAATTAAATATTAAGAATTGAAATTACATTTAACAAATTAATATACTTATACTATTCTAAATTATCACATGTCAAGAATTCATTAATGCTGTAGAAACACCCTTTCAACAACATACTAGTTAGTCTAGTTTTGAAAACATTAGGGCTATCTATATTTTTCAAGCATTTTCTAGCAAGGGTAATTTAGTTGGGAATGACCACGCCTTCTGATCGTAAGGTCGTGGGTTTGAATCTGGTACACCAATGGATTATGCTACTTGCAATAGACATGGATAACCGTTTATTTGCTTCTTATCACACAACAAATAAAACATGAATAAAGAAAAAAAATATATATATATACCTAAGTAGCGTAGCCCCGTACCAAGGGGAAGGTCGCGGGTTCAAATACCGCTCGGCTCTTAACTTTTGGGACATTATAAATATATTGCTCACTGTTCAGTTATCGCTGTTATTCTACCAAAACCCTTACTATTGGCAATATTTAAAGTTAAATTACAAGTGAAGTTTATAAAACTTGAAAACCAAACTTCATAACTGCTGACGACCCGCTTTAAATTGGCAAAACTGTCCGAATGGACAGAGACCATTCATTAATTAAGAAGAAGAAGAGGTTAATATTTTATAACCAGCTGCTTTTCCATCTCAAAGTCTTCTTAGTTCATGATACATAGCTGTAGACCTCACCGATGCCTAGCAGCACTTCAGCGGTCTCTTCATCCGTGGGCGTCGTCTCCAAGTTCTGCAGCCGCTGCCTCGCGCTGGGCAGCATTACACTCTCCAGCTGTCCGTCCTGCAGCAGTGCTGTTAGCGAGGCCTTGGCGCGGGAGGCGGCTGCTTGGCTGGAGGTCACCAGGTCGCCGGTCATGGTGGCCTGGGGAGTACTGCGTTTGATTACTTACTGTTGCTTGGGAACGACAGTAGAGCTTTGTGAAAAGCTCGTCCGGGGAAATAGTAAATAAATAAATAATGCGGACAATCCACACAACACGATCTAGCCCCAAACTAAGCAGAGCTTGTACTATGGGAACCAGGTAGCTGATATACTTTTTTTTGTAAATACATACATAGAATACAATAAAACACCCAGACAGAGAACAAACATCTGTGTTCACCACACAAATATTTGTTCTCGGTGGGGATCGAACCCACGCCCTCCAGCGCAGAAGGCAGAGCTACTACCAACTGAGCTGTGAAGGCAGTCGAAAGTACCAGTATGTCTTTTTGTGCCGTGAAGCAGCATTGCTGTGTTTCGGTTTGAAGGGTGTGGGTGCCGGTGCAATCACTGACACTTGAGGCTTAACATCTGCATACCTCAAGTTAAAGGACGCAGGACAGTGCATCGTAGGGCACGTTCCTGACGTGCGTGAATTACGAGATGATTACCAAATGCGAATGAAAGCGATGAAAAATTATGGACTATCCAACACAAAAATATTTTTTCAATTCGGACCAGCCGTTCCCGAGATTAGCGCGTTCAACCAAACAATCTTTTCAGCTTTATAATATTAGTATAGATAAGTAGATGAGTAAATGATTACCTTGAGTGAGCTGACCACAGCAATGTTCCCAGCTGTAACCGAGTCCACTGGCTTGCATTCATCCGCGAGTGCCACGTATAGCGATCCAACCTGGGTCATACAATCAGATTACAGCAACGCAGGTCTCTAGACATAGACATTTATTTATTTACTACATATAAGCACACATAATAGTAGTTTATGATACTGTTGCATAATAAGGGTTCTTATAACATGAGTTTTTTTATATTATCACACGAGTGTTATAAGACCAAGTTATGTACATACACTACTTTATCTACTCTCATACTATAATACGTAAAACAATATTGCAAATAAAACGCTGATGCAATCAGCTTGCTATATTTAGTTATGTCAACTTCGTTGTAAATATTGAGAGTACTTTTAATCATGGAATATTTAACTTACATACTTGACACTTTATATTTTTCAGATAACTCTTGAAAGTACGCTAACAACACATTTTCAGAAAATGATGTAGCATTTTTATTCATTTTCCATTCCATGAATTCGTGGTAACATTTATTATAGTAGCTCCTAGATTTCGTCAGCTTCCAGAATGTCTGGTGGTGTACAACCACTACTATCCTCGCTTTCAGACATGTTTTTACACAAAAACTTATGTATTTTACGAACAAAACACATTGCGAAACATTAAATTCACGCGTACGTGTATTGTCATCACAGTGAACTTGCCGCCATTAAAATCTAACCAATGAGAACGCAGCTGCGCGCCAATCAGGAGCGAGCGCGCGCTGTCCTTTTTTATTTAATTGGCACAAGATCTTACCAAAGAGTTTTGTGTATGTAATTTTAGTAGTTTCGACGAAGTTTTCACGTATAACCCAACTGTTTTCAAAAGCCAGCCTAATATCAAAATTTTATACAACTGGTATGAGGATTTTGACATAAGGCTCGCCAGGTTAATTGATCGCGTTTTATTGATGTTTTAATGAGATTTTACGATAACGATGTGGATATTATACCATTATGTGAAATTGCTTAAATTGAGTGTTTTGTTGTCTGCGCTATAACAGTAGTAATTTCAAGTCAAGTATTGGAAACATAAGTAGAATGTTACAACATTAGTGTAGATAAACCAGTAAAAAACATTACACTAAATAATGAAAGATACAAATAATACATCGATACTGGAGAAGTGCGTCGTGTGTGCTACTGCAGCAAAAGGGCCTTGACTCAGCATAATGCCTAGCTACTGTGAGGAAGCTATGCGCTGGTATTCTGTCAAGACCATAAGCCAATAGATTTTGTGAGACACATTTTCTCTTGTTGAATATCATTTCAATTATTTATTTTAATTTCCTTATTTATTTTCCTGGCGTTTCGGCTATGTTGCAATAAAGTAATATACGCGATAAATGCCCGTGTAATAGCTTCAATATCATCAAAGATTCTGCTAGTGTTCTCTATCAAGCTTACGTAATAAGTAAATGGAGCTAGATTTGGATTTTTCTTTTTTCGATTAACACCCAGCCTACCTGTTCAGTAGTGTCTCGTCCCAGGTTATAGATCTTCTGTCCCTTAGTGATCTCTCCGCTGTATAGCCTCAGGAAAGTTAGCACGCCTCTTTGATCGTCGTGTTGAACTTTGAACGCTCTCGCAGCCAAATCCGTGCCGAAACACTTGTATAGCTTGTGACCTTCTAATGGGGAGGGTAGGTAGGAAATTATAGCGTCCATTAACGTTTGCACACCGATGTTTTTGTACGAACTGCCGCACAGAACCGGGAATGCTTTCATGGCTATCGTAGCTCTTCGTATAGCGCTCTCAATATCCTTTTGGCTAACTTCTAAAGTTTCGTTTTGTATGATGCTATCAGCTATTTCGTCGTCGACAGATGAGAGCGTGTCTATGAGTTGTCTATGGTCAGTGATGGCGGCTTCCCATTTATGTCCGTCTTCTTTTTCAGTGAGTTTGCGGCGCGTGAACTTCTGACCGCGTCCTTGTGTCCAGATGATCTCGTCCAGGGTAATAAGATCTATTAAACCTGGAAATAGGGAGACACAATTATTTGGGTGGTAAGTCAAAGTCAAAAAATGTTTAATCGGTTGGGATCGCTTTGAAACGTCTCAAAGCTAGATGAGTCTAGTCTAGGTACCAGTTCCACGTGATCCAGCCAGGTAGTCAAAACTATCATCAATGTATTGATTTTTACCCTTGGGTTAGCGGAAGAGTCAACCATGAGTTTGGCCAGACTCTTCGAACCAGTGTGTGGTGAAAGGATTTAAAGTGCGCCTCAAAGAGGCTTCTTTCGTCCACTTGACACATATTTTTCGAACTTTTTTTTTACACAACTAAGCTGACAAACAAGCATACGGCCCAACCGATGGGAGGCAGTTATCGTATCCTATGGACGCCTTCAATACCAGAGGCATCACAAGCGCGAACTTTTTATGTTCTACGACATGCCGGTTTCTTCACTATGTTTTCCTTCACGGTTACACTGCTACTGCAGAGAGAGAGAGAGAGAGAGAGAGAGAGAGAGAGAGAGAGAGAGAGAGAGAGAGAGAGAGAGAGAGAGAGAGAGAGAGAGAGAGAGAGAGAGAGAGACCGAGAGCGAGAGAGAGAGACATGGGGGGAGAGAGAGAGAGAGAGAACTCGCCTATAAGTCGTCCATCATGGCGCACAGCATGCTGCAAGAGCAGCGTCTCAGCGCGCAGCTTGTCTCTGACGGAGCGCACGCACGCGCGAGCCTCCGCGTCCGCGCGGTCCATCTTGTTGAGGTACAGCAGCCGAGGCACGAGGTAGCCTTCTGATTGACGCCACACCGTGTGCGTTTGAGCCTCTACACCTGATGATGTACGATACATATATAGATAACACTTTATCGTAACACAAAAAAAAAATATCGGCAGGTTTTTCCGCAAGTAGGCCGCTGGTGGGCCCTTTTTGCGTGACCCTTGACATGTGTTGCTGGAATTTATTTAGGTTCTTCGACACGCCGGTTTTGAGAGTACTGGGGGCCAATTCTAGACTTTTAGAGATTTACGCTCGAAATAGAGATTTGAAATGTCGCGAAAGCAGTGTCATATCACCAAATTTGTCGAAGATAATATCGAACCGCGCTAAAATGCGTATTCTAGCCACCGTTAGACTTTTACGTTAAACTTTTACTTTAGAGATGTCAGAAAGAAGGTTCATTCTTAGAACTTCCACAGACTATCCCGTTGTTGTTCATGTTTATCTACGTTCCGTTTCTATCGATAGAATAGTTCGATAGCACTAACTTTATTATTGTCTTCAAATAAACACATTTCCTATTAAACGGCGTTTTTATTGCGTTCTTGTTGTTGTTTATAATAGATTCATTTTCATTAGATAGTAATCAATGGACTTTTCGCACAAAATATTAGTTACAATAATTAATTCCGGAAACACACGGAACGTTATGTTCCATAAAACTGTAAACTTTGTTGTTTGTAATCTATGGTCAGTTGTCTATGAAGTGTTGTAGATATGTTCATTACACTCAAGAGAAGGACTCCGATGACTTGAATTTTCAATTCAAAGGTTAACAACTAGATGGCCATTCAATGCAAAAAGAATATTTCTCTCGAAGCTTGAACCCCGGACACAAGTATAGACGTTGACTGTCTGATTGACTGCTCTTTTAACTGCGCCATTGAATAATTACTAAGTACGAGCTAAATTCAATCACTCCTCACTTATTGTAGGTTTATGAGAAAGCATTATTCGCGTTATCGCTCCCAACTTGTATCCCCTACAAACAAGTAAACATCATTGACTTTTGATCAAAAAGTAAGACTAGGTGGTATGGTCTTGGTACTCTAGCCTGCTCCAAGGACCGAAAGAAAAAAAAAGCCCAAAGTCACCCAAAGTATATTAGAGATGTCAATGTCGACTACTACTCACCACTCGACACATATCTAACGGCCTTCGCTCGATAAATGTCTATAGTGATATTGCTGGAATACGATATCTTTTGAAAATGTCATGTCTATTTAAATTTGACAGTTCTTGTGATATATATCTACCGTGACAAAAAAGTCACTGGTCTAGAATTGCCCCCCTGGCATACTGCACATAATTTTTCGACAAAAAAACTCATTGGTACACGACTGGATTTGGACCCACGACCTTAGGATCGGAAGGCGGGGCCGCTACCACGAGACCATCAGTGGTCTCTGTGATCTGATGAGGGATATTTTTAAGGTTGTCTCTAGACCATCATATTTATGTAAATAATATTCACCTGCAGAAGCATCAAGCACTATGACAGCTCCATCAAGCACCGCCAGACTCTGTTCCACCTCCATGGTGAAGTCAATGTGGCCGGGAGTGTCTATCAGGTTGATTTGGCTGTCGGCCCAGGGGAAGGATACTGCAGCAGCTGTTGAATAGATGTTTTTGGATTTACAACTTTTAACAAAGGACTTTAAGCCTCTTGGCTGACGAAAATCAAAATGAATAAATGAATATGAATTCCAGTCACAATAGATGTTTCTATTCTATAGTGTCTCAACTAGATCATTGCATAAGTAGGCAGGAATTTAGGAACTTTCCATGTTCTGAGGACAATTTCAGTTCTATCCATCAGTATCAAACTTGAGTCCGGTTAATGTACGGCCAGTTAATGTACGCACTGTTAAAACGATGCCACTTTTTTTCAACTGGAAAATTGTAAAGGCCCATGTACACTGTCGCAAATTAATATTTCGATTATAATTATTTTTATCTAGTGATGAATAATTGTACTAAACAGGCAGCGTCTTTGAGGTTAACTGGCATCGTAATAACAGTGTGTGTAATAACATCATGTACATTATCGCCTCCCCCAGACTTTACCAACCATGTGACTTTTTCCCATCCCATCCAATGTAGGGTGTAGGCTTGCTCCCAGCAGTAAGATGCAACGAGATACTCTCCTGTAAAACTGCCTAGCTGGCAGAGCAGAAGGGCCACCTGATGGAAAGCAGCCACCTTCACCCATGGACACCTGTAGCACCAGAGTTGATGGCCTTTAAGTTAAACCCATTTTGAAGGGCAACTTATAAATTCTCCGACTTACATGTAATAGTGATCCCTCTCTGCCGCTCCTGATCCATGTAGTCTGTAACGGTGTTGCCATGATGCACCTCTCCCATGGACCTGATGGTGCCAGAGTAGAATAGCATCCGCTCTGTTGTAGTGGTTTTACCTGAAAAAACAGTTAGATAGGTATAATGACAATGGGAGAACGTAAAGGAGGTTGAAACCTGCAAGCAGGTTGCTTATAAAAATAAAAAGATTGTGATAGTTTCAAACTGTGGTGGAATTTTTAGATCTTCATTGTGATCGTCAATATTACCGACTGCAAAAGCCGGGACTGGTAGCTTAAACGTGCCACCGAAGCACGGAAGTGCTATGATGTAAATATCACTACCAGTCCCTATCCAAATGCTGGCCAGGCAGTACATCGGCTAGGAATGCGAAAATTAATAGAAGGAAATCTAACCTGCATCTATGTGTGCCAATATTCCAATGTTGCGTATATTCTCGATATTGGTTGTATTCTGGCTGTCGGAACTTGAGCAGCGTCTGCATAGTCTGAGTCTGCCATTTTTCAGCACTTTTCTGTAATAATTTATCAAACAAAACGTTCTCGCTTTGAACATTTTTCCAAAATCTAGCGATGGAAAAATGAAATGCCGAAGCGAAAAACAGCTGATCGCCTTTGACTTTGACATACAATAACATTGATGACATTGACATTACAGCCAATTTAGCATACGGAAATTCGTTCAAAAAATGTGTTTCGTTCTTTAATTGAGATCATGAATGAATGAATCCAATCAGTATCTCTATCTCTTTTCAACAACAGCAAAATACATAGAGATATCCTGTCGCTTTTCTCTTTTGCTCATTCCTTCTAAAATCATGGCATCTTCGTCGATTTGTTTGTGTTGAATACAAAAATTAGGGAAATTCAATAGGAAAATAACAGTCGTTGTTGATCGGTGAAAACTCTCAACATGGGAGTACCAGCGTTCTTCCGCTGGCTAAGCCGCAAATACCCCAGCGTCATCGTAGAATGTGTTGAACAGAGGGTACGTATCATAACCTCCACGTCTTGTTATTTGGTTTATCATAGCATTTCGACGGCTTCCAACTGTTTTTATGCCTTTTGCTCGACCGAATGCCGCTATGACACTTCTGGGGAGTCTAGGGAAATGAGTGGAAGTTTGAGAAATCTCATAAAGAGTTGGCTGACCTACACTACTCATTTTTGTAGTGGGCACTTCATACAAAAAACTTGATAAGAACAGAAGATAAGACAGATGTGATCTATAAAGTGATAGTACTTTAAAAATCGTATGATCTTTGTAAATATTATTGTTTATTCTATCATTTCAGCCAACCGACGTAGATGGCCAACTCGTTTATGTGGACTCTTCTCTCCCAAATCCAAATAATGTGGAGTTTGACAACCTCTACCTAGACATGAACGGCATCATCCACCCGTGCACACATCCCGAGGACCGGCCGGCCCCTAAGGATGAGGATGAGATGATGGTGGCCATCTTTGAGTGCATTGACAGACTGTTCCGGATTGTCCGGCCTAGGAAGGTTCTGTATATGGCTATTGATGGAGTGGTAAGTTACTTTGATCTCCAGAAACAATGACTCAATATTGAGTTCAGAAAAACAGAAAATCTATCGTCTAAAATCTAAAAATCCACAAGTTTAGTTTGATTTAGTTGCAAGCGTTGCTTTATGAGTAAACTTTTCCATGTTTACCATACTGACTTGACTTCACATTCATAATTCTCATTTTCCTCACAACCTTCTGCTTCCAATTTTATATTTAGGCTCTGATTAGTGTAAAGCTGATACATTGCCTTCCAGTTGTCTCTTCAGGGTAGTCTTCCGCTGCCCATGAGATGCCTCTTCTTTCTTCCGTCTTTCTATATTACAGAACACACATACAGTCCTACCTACTGGAGACTGAACTCAATAGATATCACTTACCTTACTTGATCTCTGCCAATATCAATATTAATTCAACTTGCAGGCCCCCAGAGCCAAAATGAACCAGCAGCGTTCCCGCCGTTTCCGCGCCTCTAAAGAAACCCAGGAGAAGATTGACGAGATCGCCCGCATCCGCGAAGACCTGAAGGCTAAGGGCGCCTACCTGCCCCCCGAAAAGCCTAAGGAGGCCCACTTTGACTCCAATTGTATCACCCCAGGAACACCCTTTATGGATCGGTTGAGCAAATGCTTGCATTACTATATTCATGACAGGTAAGACCAAGTTTCGGCTATAAAAGTTAAACCATGAGGTTTGGGTGGCCTAAAAACTTCACCCTCAAACTCCTTTAACTCACATTAACCATTGATTCCATGGTTACTTGCAGATTGAATAGTGACCCTGGCTGGAAAGGCATAAAGGTCATTCTGTCTGATGCTAACGTGCCAGGAGAAGGGGAGCACAAAATTATGGATTACATTAGAAGACAGAGAGGTAAGCTTATTTACATCAATATACATATTCTATTGGCATGCCCATTTTTTTATGTCTTCTATTTGGAGAATAAAAAATGCCATCTCTTCGATCTAGATATTTATTCTTCTTGAGCATGACGCGACGCGACTTGATGGGAGTAATATAGTTTTATTAACATTTTTGTCTTCTCTTCAATGTAGTTATGTGCAGTTGAAAAATTTATGTGCAGTGCACTATGCCAGTACTCTCAAAACGGTGAAGGAAAACATCGTGAGGAAACCGGCGTGTTGTAGAACCTCAAAAAGTTCGAGCAACACGACCGTGTCAAGGGTCACGCAAAAAGGGCCCACCAGCGGCCTACTTGCGGAAAAACCTGCCCGCACATCAAGCGTCATGTCATCAACTTGCCGAAACTTGCCCCAATTGGTTTGTTTTCGTCAGCTCAACCGGACCACGATCCCAACACCCAGCATGTGTTATGCGGCGCCGACGCGGATCTCATTATGCTGGGGCTGGCGACCCACGAGCCCAACTTCACCATCATCCGGGAAGAGTTCAAGCCGAACAAGCCGCGTCCCTGTGACGTCTGCGGCCAACTGGGTAAGTTCATTTACACTTCGTAAGTGGCGAACAAAGGAAGAAACAGACCATAGGCCATCTCCTGAGTTCTCATCACTTATCTGCCTGTTGAGCATGGGGACTATGACTAACCCCCTCAAATATGCGGGAGCCTTATGTCCAGCAGTGGGGTTATTCCAGCTACAGATGACGATGAATCACGTTTCTGGTAAAAATATTAAATAGTACTAAAGTGGTATAAGTTAGCGCATAATTTTAGCGCTGACCGTTATTGCGCAGAATTCAAAAATAAGGTACCTTAGGGGGGCTAGCGGAATGAAGGGCGGGCGTGCGTAGCGCTGATTGGCTCTCCAGTCGCACTCCGCTCTCTGTACCAACAGGACACGCTGCACACATCCACACATCCAGTGTGCGCGACATGGCACACTACGACGCATTCAAAGCTATCCCCTCCGCGTATCGCTCAGCGCTAAAGTTATGTGCCGCTGGTTATACTAATATGTATGCCGTTTATTTCATTATGTTTGTTTGAACTTTTACTGTGTGCATTTTGATTAAATTTTTACCTTGACATAAGCTGCCGTTTCATTCTTCTTCTATACTTGTTATGCAACTTATGGATGGAACATTGAGGTGAATTCTTGTGTTTGTGGTCAGGTCACGAGATGAAGGAATGCACGGGCACGACGCCCGAGGTGGCGGGGGGCGGGTCGGACCCCGCGTTCGGCTGCCAGGACAGCTTTATATTCGTGAGGCTCTGCGTGCTTCGGGAATATCTCGAGAAGGAACTCAGTGTAAGTTATAGATAGATAGATAGATACAAGATTTATTTGTAAAAAACTTATTTTACACTATCTGATAGATAACTCTTTATTGTTCACCACACAAAAGATACAGTACAGGACATAAAAAAATAACAATTAGGTAAAACAATGGGCGACCTTATCGCTGAGAGCGATCTCTTCCAGGCAACCTTTGCATGGAAAGAAATAACGAATTGAAAGGCGGTGTAGTTAGTGTAGTTATTGTTGTGATGAAACAAGGAAAATAGTAAAATACTACGCAACTGTCGGTTAAAGACCCGCCGCTAAAACTGACACTCCTTAAGGACTGTCGTTGCCTCTTATTTCTAGGATTTAAATGTGTCTAGTGCATGATAGGAGCCTCTTTGGGGTGCACTTAAAATCCTTTCACGACACTGGTTCTAAAGAACACGGTAAGAAGATTTTTAGGATTGTTTGTATACTATGTGTGATGAACATAGATGTTTGTTCTGTGTGGGTGTGTGTGTGTACATATTTGCAAAAGTACAAAAGTTATTAGCTTTCTGGTCCCTATCCAATGGGAGAGCACTGGTGGTCTAGTGGTAACGGCCCGCCTTCTAATCCTAAGGGGATCGTGGGTTCAAATCCAGTCGTGTACCAATGAATTTGTCTGTCGAAATATGTATGTGCACTATGCCAGTACTCTCAAACGTTGAAGGAAAACATCGTGAGGAAACCGGCGTGTCGAAGAACCTAAAAAAGTTCAACAACACGTGTCAAGCGTCATGCAGCAAGAGCCCGCAAGCGGCCTACTTACGGAAACCAGTCCGCACACCAAGTGTGGATGATGAATTTGCCAATTTTCCCCATCCAATGGTCAATGCAACTTAAAATAATTAAAATTTGTGGACATTACGCATTGCGCTTTCTAGCCCCAAACTAAGCAAAGCTATCAGAATATACTTTTCTTTGACTATGATAAATGTAATTCCAGATGCCGAATCTCCCATTTCCGTATGATTTCGAGCGAGCGCTGGACGACTGGGTGTTCATGTGTTTCTTCGTCGGCAACGACTTCCTGCCGCATTTACCGAGCCTCGAGATCCGGGAGGGCGCGGTAGATCGCCTCGTCAACTTGTACAAGAAGTGCGTTTATAAGACTAAGGTGAGGAAATAGCATCTCGTTTTTAATTTCCGTACAAAACCACCGACGCGATGGTTTGAAGTTAGCCGTTTGGCGAATCTTCGAACAGTCATTGGCCATTTTCGCACAAACGCCTCACTACACAAAAACGACGGCAAAACGATCATAATAACGGCTTGTTGGCAAACTCATCATCTGCACTTGGTGTGCGGACTGATTTCCGCAAGTCAAAAATCAAATCAAAATCAAAAATGTTTATTTTGGAGTAAATACATGGCACAAATAAGGTCAAAGCACGATAACATTCGCAGAAGTTATAAACTGTGTCGCGAACATTAACGCCCTCCTCCGACTTAGGGAATTCCAAACTATAAACCTATAACATAACTTAATTAAAACAAAATTCTTAGTGTGATTGTGTTTTTGTCTAGAGTTTGCGTAAGTGTGAAAGTTTTAAAAATTTTGGGGTGGTTCTCCTGGAGTCTGGTTAAGAGAAGAACCTGTAGTGTACATAAATTGTGTCGTTTGTATGGGTACGGGTGTGTGTGTAAATATGGATGTGGGTGCGTGTGCGTGAGTAAATGTGATTTGAGAGACTGAGATTCTTATTGTATGGGCTTTTTATTGTACTTGTATTAATGAGTGAGAAGTAGGCCGCTGGCGGGCCTTTTTTGCGTGACGCTTGACACGATGTTCGTTTTTTTTTCTATGACATGCCGGTTTCCTCACGAAGTTTTCCACTTGCATATTGTACATACATTTTTCGACAGAAAAAGTCATTGGGACATGGCTGGATTTGAACCCACGACCTTAGGATCGGAAGGCGGGGCCGCTACCTAGTGGTACCTAGTGGTCTAGTGCCCACCAGTGCTCTCAGGCACTAGTAACGGCTTGCATCCCTATAATTCCTCTCCATCACCCAGGGTTGGCTGACGGACTCCGGCGACGTGAACCTGGACCGCGTGCAGGTGATAATGACGGAGCTGGGGCACGTGGAAGACGAGATCTTCAAGCGGAGGCACACCAACGAGCTCAGCTTCCGCGCCAAGAACAAGGCGAGGCAGCGCCAGCAGAGACCCAACTTCGGAATGCTGGAGAACACGCAGTTTGCTCCACAGGTCTGCTTTTTTAGTACCACTAAATTATAACAAAAATATTTTAGCGAATCCACTAAACACTATCAAGCCCCAAACTAAGCAGAGCTTGTACTATGAGAACCAATCGGTAAAATAGTTTGTGTTTATTGTCACAGGCATTGGGCCGACGCGGCGGCGGCGGCGGTAACAACAGAATGCAGAATGTACGCCAGGAAGCCGCCAGTATGAGACTTGCTGGCATGAATGCCACGCCCGCTGTAAGTACTGTTTGCCGGTTTTGGGAATAGGACATCTCTACTCGGACCGAGCGACGTTACAAATCATTAGGGGGAAGGCGTCTTGCGTAGTTGTGATTGTTTGCCGTGTAATAAAGTAAATATTCATATTATTCATATTCATTTATTCCAAAATAACAAAATACATTTGTGTGCGGAATTTAAACTAAAACTAAAATTTAAATTTAAAATTAATCACAATTAATGCAAACAACAAATTAATTAATAAATACCTATCCATTACAAGTTTCTAGTAGCTAACTTAGTCATAATATAATATGTCTTAATACTATTAAAAGTTGTTTCATCATAACATTGTGTATGTCCTACTTAATAAAAATATGTCAAAAAGATAAAACAGAGTTGTAGCTTCATTACTAATCAATGAAGAGATTCAGCCCTTTTAGTACATACCATAGTATATTTCATTCTTTTGGCTATCTATATCATTGTGTAAAGATTGGGGGAAGTCGGATTGAGAAAGCCCAAAATCGATTTTCCTGAAAATGTATGATATAAATCCAGTAGTAGGCTTTTTCCGGGTGATAATGATAATGAATAGTAAATGGAAGGTAAAACTGTATGCAAGTTGGCTCTCACCCTAGCATAGGTAGGACAAGATTCCATGCCAGCCCTCAAATTGAAATTAAATCATCAATATCTATACTAATATTATAAAGAGGAAAGAGTTGTGTGTTTGTAATGAATAAGCTCAAAAACTACTGTAACGATTTCAAAATTATTTCACCATTAGAAAGCTACATTTACCCTGAGTAACATAGGCTATATTTATGTGCTTAAAAAATAAATCATTCTTAAAACTATGTATATCCATCACGTGACCAAAACTGAACTAATCACGCAAATGTATGCTCTATTCCCCAGCAAGACGAGTCAAACTCCCGCGGTCGCAAACGCACTTCGGAGCAAGCGGGGTTAGACGAAGAAGAAGACGAGGACAAGCATGACGAAGTGAGGCTGTGGGAGGACGGCTTCAAGGAGAGATATTACGAGAGCAAGTTCGAAGTGTCCAAGGATAATATGGAGTTCAGGTATGTGGTCATCTTCTAAGAGGTAACTCTAGCTCAGAGGCTCCCAATCTTCTTTTTCTCGTAGACCACTTTCAAAATTTTGCTGGTTCCGGTGGACTCCCTGCTTTGCAGCTACATTTATACAATATTCCAGTCGACAAAAAAATATAGAGATTAGATCTAACTATGGACATTTGCATTGCGGCCGAGTTCCTACCACGAATTAACAGTTTTGGAAAAAAGTAAGAATTGATAGGTTAATTAATAATTTGATAGGCGAAGTCAACATATTAGTTCTTCACTATCGAAACCAGATAAATTTTCGTGGACCCTCTTACGAATTGTGTGATTGTGATATTTTTGACACGCCATCGTAGACCTCAGCCGAGTCTCCCGTGGACCCCTGGGGGTCCACCTGGACCACGTAGGGAATCAATGCTCTAGCTGGATGTAATAAACCAGTCTTAATTGGCCTAGAAAGCTGAAATTAAGACGCAACCGGGATTGATTCTACCATTATAAAGGCTTTCAATAAAGAACATTTATAAAAAAATACTGTTAGCCTAAAACCTCTTAGAAGACGGTAGTGGACGGGGGTTGGGGGAGATTCAAACAAGAGGTGCACTTTACTATGTTATCTGTACCGGCTCAATCATACGAAAAGGAGAGTTAAGTTTCCAACGCCATCTGGGAATGAATTGGGAAATATTTTTTTATAAAACATCTCTTTTTAAACATTTTCAATCGCATTCGTCAGATACGCCAAGTAGTCTAAGATCCCGCTATACCTTCACCGAGCTGGTTATTTAATGAAACGTATTTTATATTTAATTAAACATGTCAACAATGGCCCAGGTCTTTCTATAGCGGGATCCTATACTAAAGGCTAATCATGAGCCAACTTCAACTTAAAGTAGTGACTTTATATAAGTGTTTCTTATACAGGTATCGCGTAGCACTCCAGTATGTGCGTGGTCTGGCCTGGGTGCTCCGCTACTACTATCAAGGCTGCGCCAGTTGGAAGTGGTACTTCCCCTACCATTACGCACCCTTTGCCTCGGACTTCGTCAATATCTGCGGCCTATCCACTAAGTTTGAGAAGGGAACGCAACCGGTAAGTCTTATTGGTAGGAGAATAGAGTCTAGTTTCGTTAACCAGGTAGTAAGGCTGCGCCAGTTGGAAGTGGTACTTCCCCTACCATTACGCACCGTTTGCCTCGGACTTCGTCAATATCTGCGGCCTATCCACTAAGTTTGAGAAGGGAACGCAACCGGTAAGTCTTATTGGTAGGAGGATAGAGTCTAGTTTTGTTTACCAGGTAGTAAGGCTGCGCCAGTTGAAGTGGTACTTTCATCTAGACTAAACTTTGGTCAATATCTACAGATTGTCACTCAAATTCAATGTCTTATTACTGGGAGGATAGAGTCTCATTTCTTCTGCTGGTACGGCTGCGCCAGATTAAATACATTCTTGATGCAGCCTATAAGAGAAGGGCGTGCCACCTGTCTCACGTCTGCGGGAACAGTTAAGGAATTTCGTACTGGGAGAATAGTCTTGTTTCCTAGTACGGCTGCGCCAGTTGAATGCCACTATTATTATGCCAGCTGTAATTCAAGACGTACAATCTACCTTACCGCCGCTTAAATAGAGCTTAGAATCGTTTGCTCTCTCTGATAGTGTTGTTGTTTCAGTTCCGTCCCTTAGAGCAGCTGATGGGCGTATTCCCAGCCGCCAGCTCCTCACACGTGCCTCAGCCGTGGGCTAAACTCATGAGTGATGCGGTAAGTTCAACCTCAAGTCATATCAATAGAAAGAGCAGTAAAACCTCTCCAAAAAAAACTGGTTCCCATCTTACAAGCTCTGCTTAGTTTGGGGCTAAATAATAGTTAGGAATCTCATACTAGATTATAATGAAGATAGGAAATTTCTATTGTAATACGAGAGAATTGATTCAGCGGCAGCGGTTGATCCTGGCTTTAGTGGTCGTTAAGCCATGGCTTAAAAGCCTTGTGACCAGAATTAGTCATTAGCGTGCATTTTTTTTTTAATTTAGCTTTGCCATTTGCATTTAAACAATGGTAGAGATAATTGTAATTTGTTCCTGCCAGTTTCAATAGTTGGTACTTACTTGTTTATGCTTAATTTTTTTCTAAAGTCTTCACTATATATTGGTCAACAACTAAACAAACTAATTAAGTTTTATGTTACGATTGTTCACAGTTCTCGCCAATAATCGATTTCTACCCTATTGACTTCAAAATCGACCTGAACGGCAAGAAATTCGCGTGGCAAGGCGTGGCCTTACTCCCTTTCGTGGACGAAACTAGACTGTTTAAGGCACTGGAGCCTTACTATGAGAACCTTACTACGGCTGAGAGTAAGTTATAGTCACCATTTAGCTGTAGTTAGAGTCTAAATGGGCCTAACTACAGTCCACCAATTAGAAAATTGTACAAGCTTCGGTAGTTAGAGTCTAGATGGCGCTAACTACAGTTCACCAATTATAAAATTGTACAAGCTTGGGTAGTTAGAGTCTAAATGGCGCTAACTACAGTTCACCAATTATAAAATTGTACAAGCTTCGGTAGTTAGAGTCTAGATGGCGCTAACTGCAGTTCACCAATTATAAAATTGTACAAGCTTGGGTAGTTAGAGTCTAAATGGCGCTAACTACAGTTCACCAATTATAAAATTGTACAAGCTTCTGTAGTTAGAGTCTAAATGGCGCTAACTACAGTCCACCAATTAGAAAATTGTACAAGCTTGGGTAGTTAGAGTCTAGATGGCGCTAACTACAGTTCACCAATTATAAAATTGTACAAGCTTCTGTAGTTAGAGTCTAAGGCCCGTATTCCGAAACAGCGCTTGAGTCTGAGTCGAGCCTCAAGCATAGATTTTATGACAGTTCTCCATTGAAAAGTGTCAAAAATCTGTGCTTGAGGCTCGACTCAGACTCAAGCGCTGTTTCGGAATACGAGCCTATATGGCGCTAACTACAGTCCACCAATTAGAAAATTGTACAAGCTACGGTAGTTAGAGTCTAGATGGCGCTAACTACAGTCCACCAATTAGGAAATTGTTCAAGCTTCTGTAGTTAGAGTCTAGATGGCGCTAACTACAGTCCACCAATTAAAAAATTGTACAAGCTTGGGTAGTTAGAGTCTAGATGGCGCTAACTACAGTTCACCAATTATAAAATTGTACAAGCTTCTGTAGTTAGAGTCAAACGTCCAAATACTAAAACGCAATTCAGATTTAAGCACGTCTCAAGCGACGAATATTTGACAGATTTTCATTGAAAACTATAAAAAAAAGCAATTTGTGACGTGCTCAAAATCTGAGTTGCGTTTCAGTATTCGGGGGTAAGGCCCGTATTCCGAAACAGCGCTTGAGTCTGAGTCGAGCCTCAAGCATAGATTTTATGACAGTTCTCCATTGAAAAGTGTCAAAAATCTGTGCTTGAGGCTCGACTCAGACTCAAGCGCTGTTTCGGAATACGGGCCTATATGGCGCTAACTACTACAGTCCACCAATTAGAAAATTGTACAAGCTACGGTAGTTAGAGTCTAGATGGCGCTAACTACAGTCCACCAATTAGGAAATTGTTCAAGCTTCTGTAGTTAGAGTCTAGATGGCGCTAACTACAGTCCACCAATTAAAAAATTGTACAAGCTTCAGTAGTTAGCGACTAGATGGCGCTATTTACAATCCACCAATAAGAAATATTATAACAAACGCCTTATCCACAGAGCTACGAAATATTCGCGGGCACGATCGCCTGTACGTTTCCTCCGGCAACAAGAGCTATGAATTCCTGCTCGGTCTATACGTAGAGGCGAAGGGCTCGTCTCTCAAGGGGCTCATAGAGAAGAACCAGGACTATCCGTATCGGTCGGACGGCGTACGGGGAGAAGTGATGCTGAGTATTGATAACGTTGTCATTGGCGGGTTAGTATTTACTTAATAAATAGGGAATTAATTAATATTTTTGTATTTGTATTATAAGATCCTGCAGATGTGAAGTGTGGGTGTAGTGTACACTTTAAATCTGAATTTATTGACATGCTTTTGCATCTAATGTTGATGATTTATTCAGTGTCAGGGGCAACTTTTCACTCTTATCCCGATGGAACTGGCACCTAGACGCACCTAGCTTTAAGACGTTTCAAAGTGATTCTTGCATCGTACTGAATAAAACATTATTGACTTTGACTTCTTGCCCCTATTTACGGGATGCTGTAGTGCCTCGAACAGAATTTTCAATAGTAATTTAAAATCCATCCTCACATTTAGTCAGATTTCCATCAAAGTTATGTGTTTGATTCTATTGCAATAAACCCTTTTTATTTTGTCAATAAAAGTAGTCTGTCAGTTATCTGGTTTCACATTGCAAGCTTTGCGTGGTTTAATGCTAAATAGTGCTATTTGGTATTGTTACAAATATCAATACCAATTTCCTCTACAGCCAACTATCATCCCCCGTGATCGGCCTCCAGCCAGTCCTCGGCAACCAAGCCGTGTGCGTCCGTTTCATGGACCCGCAATACCCTGAGGAGTTCATCTTCCCAGCCAAGCGGCTGAAGGACGCCGTGGAAGCGCCCAGAGTGCTCAAACCCGGCGCCTTCCCCGACAACGAGCAGAGGAGGAACTGGCGCCCGCAGATAGGTAACACTTACACCACAGATAGGCAACATTTACACTACAGATAGGTAACACTTACACCACACATAGGCAATACTTACACCACAGATAGGCAACACATACATTAAAGATAGGTAGCCCTTTTACCACAGATAAGGAACACTTACAACATAGATAAATAACACTTACACCACACATAGGTAAGACTTACACCACAGATAGGTAACACTACTTACATCACAGATAGGTATCACACCACATATAGGTAACACTTATACCACAGATAGGCAATACTTACACCACATATAGGCAACACTTACGCCAAAGATAGGTAGCCCTTACACCACAGATAAGGAACACTTATAACACAGATAGGTAGCCCTTACAGCACAGATAGGTAAAACTTACACCACAGATAGGCAACACTTACACTACATATAGTTTTTTTTATGCAACTAACTGATGGCCAAGGGATGCTCAAAGACCTAGAGGCAGACCACTCGCCCGTTGGTCGAACGACATTATTGCGAGTGTTGGGAATGAGTGGATGAGACTCGCGAGGGACCGGAAAGAGTGGCGCAATAAAGAGAAGGCCTATACTCAGCAGTGGGTGCAAACGGGCTGATGATGATGATGATGATGACAAACTAGCTGATGGATCAAGCATGTGTATAACAGTAGGTCGTTCACGTTAGAAACCTGCCCTACGGCGCACTGCCGTAGGGCAGTGCGCAGCCTCATGTGCCATTAACCCGAGTTCCTCACAAAGAGCTCTACTTCTACTATGAGTATTGACAGCACGCAAACACAGTTCAACAAATATATAATTTTGAAGCAATTGACTGAACCAAGCCATAGTTTGTTGACTACTCTCCTGGGCTTAGTCGCATGGAACGGGTGCCTAGACTTATTTAGCTTGTAACCTTTCCGGAATCCACAGTCTCTGCCTATCCCTATGGAAAACGTCCGTGATATCAAATATGCATGTATCTAACTGGTTTGTTGTCCCCTAGGAATGACTCGTTCCAACACTGTGGCCAGTCTCGACTTATCGGTTCACCGCACATTGGGACACCACGTCCCGCGCGAGCCAAGCTCCTACGCATCCATTCCGCCGCCGCCGAGACAAGATCAACTACGCAGTAAGTACTTATCTAAGCTAGGACTTGTTTAAGTCATGACTAGTTTAAGCCATTGCGGAGAACTTCGAGCTGTGCTTAAGGTACTTGTACGACCGCCGGCTATGAGAGAGAAGCGAGTGTGTTATTCGATAATTTTGTCGATGGGTTCGCGCGCAGTGTAAACGGTCAGCGATCAAATATGAATATAAGCGTCTCTTTTATTAACACAGAATCTATATCATTTGTTCGTTTCTTGAGCGAGAAAATAGTTGATAGTTAATCGCTTACTAACCGGCGCGGCGCCGGCGGTCGGACTGTGCCTTCAGCCGGTACTAAAAGGTCATTGTCCGAGTTATGGTATCCAACGTAGTAAGTACTAACTTAAGCCATGACTTGTTAACGCCATCTCTGAGACCTTTCAAGCTATCCTACTCATAATGATCACGCAAATTGCGTAACTTTAAAATACTTTTAAAATATGGAAATAACATGCATTACGAGGTGTTGGTACCGCGATGAAGCGTCATACCCGCCAACAAAACAAATATAATTGGGTCACGTGACCTCCCCGTACTGCCATGCCGTGACGTGTGACGTCACACAATCCGTTGAACTGCGACCCTATATGAACGCATGCGTTCTCCTTTAAAACCAGTACAATAGATTTTTAGAAATTATTAGGTCGCAATCATAGTTTCCAAAACGATTCGTGAGCAATAAGTCAACGTCAAAAATCGTTTATTTAGTTGTATCACAGAAGATCACTTTGAAACGAATAAATGTCGGGGTTTTGATGCAGTTTTCTCCAATTAAGTCCTTCGAATGCGGCCTCCTTGGCTTCTTTATACGACATGACAGCGACTTTTTCTTTTATCTGGCTCATGTAACTGTTGGCCTTCCTCTTCCCCGTTTTCTTTGGCCTACAAGACATAAAATTCGTCATATAATTTTTATATTGAACTATTTACATACATATAATTTATAGCTTTATTTTGTATACTTATTGAACTATCAGCTTTAAGTAATCTGAAATCTACCACGCAGTTCTAAGCCGAATTGTTTTCCCAAGCGATTATAATAACCAACTTCAAATAAAAAAACAGGCAAGTGCGAGTCGGACTCGCCCATGAAGGGTTCCGTAGCATCATATAAAGGTTCTTGTAGTTCGTCGAAAGTTAACTTGCGGTTTACGATTTATGACGTATAAAAAAAACTACTGACTAGATCTCGTTCAAACCAAATATCGTTGAAAGTTTGCATAGTAATGTACAACATATATTTTTTTTAGTTTTATCATTCTCTTATTTTAGAAGTTAGAGGGGGGGGACCAATTTTTTTCCACTTTGGAAGTGTCTCTCGCGCAAACTATTTAGTTTAGAAAAAAACCATATAAGAAACCTCAACATCATTTTTGAAGGCCTATTCATAAATACCCCACACGTATGGGTTTGATGAAAAAAAAATTTTTGAATTTCAGTTCTAAGTACCCCCAAAATTTATTGTTTTTTTTTCTATGTTAGTGAAAAAATCGTAATGCGGTTCACAGAATACATCTACTTACCAAGTTTCATCAGTGTAGCTCTTATAGTTTCGGAGAAAAGTGGCTGTGACATACGCAATACGGACGGACAGACAGACTTGACGAATCTATAAGGGTTCCGTTTTTGCCATTTGGCTACGGAACCCTAAAAAGAGGAGGTTCTCAAATTATCGGTTTCATTTAAATTTTTTTAATGTTTGTTACATAACTTTGTCATTTTAAAAACCGATTTGTAAAAAAAAAACTGAGTTTCCAGATCTAATATTTTCAGATTGGTCCCATTGAAATTTCATTAAAATTGATTTAATAGCTTGGCCATGAAGTCAGTTTCCCAAGTTTTTTAACCATATTATCTTGAACTATTTCTGCAAAAACGAGTTAATTCGTAATGCTTTGTGCAAGTAAAAGCAATTAGTTCATTAGCGCGAATCGTCTAACAAAAGAGTAAGGCGCGCATTGTTTTCAATCGCCTTTTTGTTTTTCCGTTGTTCAAAGGTTAGGGCTCGCGTTATGAAAGAAAAAAGCGAACGCTAACCCGACTTCCGAATTGAAAAATATTGAGTTCTGGCCGTTCAGGACCCAAAAAAGGTTTCGTTCTAAAAAGGAGTATATTATGCAAATCGAACGTTCCCTTTCACTGTTGGTTATCTTTCATTGGTAAGAGATAGCAATAGTTTAGGCATTGCTTATAAATATTTTGATAGGATCCAAATTTCATATTTATATTAGCTAGTAGCCAACAATGAGTCCGAAATAAGTGTTTTAAGATGTTTGACCCACTATTACGATTACGAGTGTAAACATCTATATTTTTTGCAAAATACTCTTTTTAAATAGACAATGTATTGTGATCGATTATCTTGTACAATAAGCCTATCTTTTTCAATTAAAAGTGGGCATAAAAGTACAACACAGTCTCAATTAGTTGCTTTCAAACATAAAAGCGTTCAAGAAAAACAAAATTACCAGTGTCACTGAATGGATTCCATTATTCCAAATTCGAAATTCAAATTGGCCTATCGTCCCGCGGCGCATTGACGTGTAATAGCGCGCGAAGGCAAACAGGAAGCGCGCGGGAACACCATTGTCCGCGCCAGTGTCGCCAACTACGAAAATAATAATTATCGAGGGTTGCCAGCACAATGGGGCGATTTTTTCACATAACGGGTCGATCGGCTCAAGTGCTTCCTATTATCCGGCCGGGGAGGATTAGGCAACAATATCGGAAGCAGTTTTTGTAATTTTTTGTACTTTGTAACCTTTAACCAGGTGTCTGAAAGGTGTTTTAATGCGTATTTTGAACTTTTTATCTTCTAATCCGATAAAGATATCCCTCAAAAAGTATTTAAGGATACACTTTATGCGAAATATAACGTAAAAAGCCGTGCGTTTTGCTTATCTTTCGAGATGTGCTACGTTGAAGTAGCTTATTAATTCATCGACATTTTATTAGACCATTATAACAACACTGTACTTTTGACTTTACATTTCAAACAACAGGAAAGTCACTTTGACGTGACTTCCAATTAATTCCTATTTTGAATTGCTTTCGAATCAATTTGAACAAAATCCTCCAGATCTCTTAGCTCTTATACACATTGTGACAGGGTTGATTATGGCACAGTTCGTGAGACAAGTGGGTAGGGGTGCCACGTGGCCCAATTAACTAACGCCCCCAAACTACGGGGCATTTTAATTGAACACGCTTATTTGATTTTGCGATTGACGTGTGCATAAATATAGGGACCATGAGAAATTGATTGAGCTGTATTTTTTATGGTAATTTGTGTCAAAGTTATGGGGTTTATAGCCAACTCTCAGACGAGCTTTTAATCCGCTCTAAGCCACCGTCATGGCTAAGCGACGATTCTAGGCCTAGGATTGACCACTGATCATAATTTCCATTAGAAGTAGAGTAGAGAAGAACTCTTTGTAAAAGAGTTTGTCCGAGAAAGAAGAAAGTAATCTTCATCCTGCACATATCCCACTTTTTGTTGGGTCGGCACAACATTTTCTACTCCATTCTCCTATATCAGCCGTCATCTCTGTATTCACTTCTTTCTTTTCCATGTCATCTTTCACACTGTTCATCCATCTTTTCTTTGGCTTTCCTCTACCCAAATACCCATCTACATTCATACTCATCACTCTCTTAGCCACATGACTATCATCCCTCCTCATGACATGAGAAAAGAAAAGTACTATCTGGACTTATTTCTGACAAACAGTGATTCACATACATTGCTTCTGTACCGATTCCGAAATTACAGGCACTGAAACACTGACTCTGATTTATAAAGCTTGGCAGAATAGTCGGATGGAGTACCAAATTGGGTATAAAGAAAACAAACCTGCCCGCAAATAGATGAAGTCGCAGCTCGTTCGATTGATCACCCGACAAGAGGCAATGTTTCAAACTGAATGGGACTCGTTTTGAGATTTGAACAACCGCAATATTTGACACAATGCCATCTGAAAAAGCGTAACAAGACGCAACAAATAACAAGCGCTCTCGATTCTAGAAGCTTGTGAAGGTTTGACAGCGACACTGGAGATAAAACCTGGCGTGCGCACTCGAGCGTAGCCCTATCCTGCAATAATTAGAGGCGGGCTTGGCGCGTGCTCAAGTGCCTAAACCTCGTCGCGCTAAAGTTGCGAATTTTACACAGTTTTCAGGGGTCTGCTGTTGTTTATTGGATGGGATCATTATATTGCTAGTCTTGTCTCTCGCTGTAATGGTGCATTCAGCTGCTGAAATTGCGATGCGTCTTGGTTCACCTATGCTTGAAGATCTGACTATGAAATAGCCGATACCTATATAACATACTCCAATTTCGCGCATTCTCGCCGCACTCAAATCTCTTCTGGATGCTAGTCCTGGGTGTGATCTGTTTGAGGATAGCTAGCTGAAAATTATGTTTTCATTACTCATACTCTGAAAGTAGGTCTGAAGTTGCCTGAGGGGCCTAATTGAAAGTAAAACTTTCAGCCCTGGGGAGAATCGCCTTCTACTGACAGCTGTCAAATTATAAAAAAAAACAAGTTCTATTTTATTCAACCATGTTCCAACTTTCTAAAGTCTTTCTAACTGCAAGGAGGTCGTTGAACCAAATTCCAACTTTTTATTCAGCAAGTAGGTTGGAAACCCATTACAACAGTAAGAAGTTTAAAAAGTCTATTATGATAGCGCAATGTAAAATTTAAATTTAGATAACATAAAGATAAGATAACATAAGTATTAAATAAATAATATATCTTTTCAAAATGACTTGATTAATATATAGATTCAACTATTTATTTAAAATAACATAGATTTGACATTTACCATTTTTTAAATTATGAGTATGAAAATAATGGCTGAATAATGCTGGCGAGCCGAAGCCGACGGCCCGCCAGAGAAAAAGAAAAAAAAAAACCGGGAAGGCGGCAATTCAATC
The DNA here is from genome assembly GCA_947578465.1 of Thera obeliscata. Lineage (NCBI taxonomy): Eukaryota > Metazoa > Arthropoda > Insecta > Lepidoptera > Geometridae > Thera > Thera obeliscata. The sequence goes on along the minus strand of OX387915.1, from coordinate 25,567,291 downwards.
TTCATTTTCACAAATTTTTCTTTCATGTTTTTATTTTTACTTTCCTTGTATTCGTAATGAAAAGCACAGTGTTTACCTCGGGTGAAAGTCTTTCAAGTCCCTCAAGCTCCATTGGCGCCCTCGCTAACGCTCTGGCGCCAAACCCGTCTCGGGACTCAAAAAACGTGACTTTCAACAATCAGGTAACAATGTACTATTGAATGCTTGACATTCTGTGAGCATGATGTATAGGGGCGATTCTCTGTAAGCTCGTAATTGGCTGTCCCAACCGATTTTTTTAAAAAGTAATAAAATTATTTAAAAAAAACACTCCTAATAATTATTGAAACTACATGCATTTGGCAGTTCATTACATAAAGAAAAATAATCAAATTATATTATTTTCGTAAAACAAGGTTTTATTACGTATTTTATTTATTTAGTTAAGACCTGTAAACTTTGTCCCCAGAATTTACATACAGTCCCCTGCCAAAAATTTAAAGCTCCAATAAATAAAAACTTTAATGTTTACAAACATTTTTTTAAGTGAAACAAAACGCAATTATTGTGAAGTTACAACCTTATCGAATGCAGCGGCGAGGCATCATTGTTTTAAGTGCCAAAGCGTCATTTGTGAGGTGAACACGCGTTTAGACCGCTACCACACACAGTCCTCTGGTAAGTAAAAACATTTAAATTAATTACTTTAAGTATCACTATATATCATGTATTGTTTTATTATTAATGTCTACATTGATCGGTAGGTTCTCAAAAAACTATTTTACATTACATTTGTAAATATTGTGAAATTTTACCGAAATATACAGTCCCCTGGCAACAGTCCTCTGCCTGAAAATTCAGTAGGGGGTATTTGTGATAGTTTTTATGTATTGTTTGTGTAAATTTATCAACTAGTTTGTTTTATTAATGTAAGAATCATCAAAATAAAATTACTTCACATTATTTTTCTATAAAAAACTAAATTATTTTACACAGGCTGATCAAACACACACAGCATGGCTCCTAAAAAGAAAATGTTATACCGAGAGGAATTATTACAGAAAAAGAGAGAAGCAGAACGACTACAAAACCAAAAAAGAAAAAAATTTGCTTTTTTATGAGAAAATACGCCTTTTTCAGATCCAGAAGTATAGGTGTTCCGCCTTATGATTAAATTTTGATTAAAAAGTTGTTTTCTGTATTTTTTTTTCGCAAGTAGCTTTTTGATTAATGATGCGCAAATATTTCATAAAAATATTACATGATTGATTAATATAAAATGACTTTTTTCTAAGTACAACAGTCCTCTGCCTCACTTAACAGGCCCCTGTCATGTTTTTTTGGAAAATTGTTAATAACTCGCAAAATACGTATAAATGCAGTGGGCCTCCTTATCTAACTAAAATAATAGTTAATTTTCTTTGAATTAGTGCACATTTTTTTGCCAAATGTTGAAAAAAAATCCCAGGACACCATTTGTATGAGACCTGTACGAGCTTACAGAGAAATGCCCATAGCTGTGTGTGAATTTTTAATGTATCGTGGTTATTGTCCTGATATTTTGTTTTATATTTTTATTATTGACATTGTATCTATCAAAATTTTACCAAAAATGTTTATGCTTGGCTTATTTTTATTTTTCGTTGTGTCTTTAATATCTCTAATTATTGTAATTGTTGTCAACCGTTGTAATAAAGTAAATCAATAAATACAAATTCAAATACTCAAGTTGTAGGTTGCAGTGGTTTTGAAAGCACAATAAGCTGTCTGTTCTTAGACACACCTAGCTTTAAAACGTTTCAAAGTGATCCTTGTGATACCATTCAATAAAGACATGTTTGATTTCGTTTTTGAGCCACTAAGCCATACAAGACGAAGACCAAATTTAATCAGGATTTTATTTAATAAAATGTAGAACTAAACAAAATCCCAACAGCTGTAAACAAAACCTAATATTCAAAAATGTCTCGTTAGCAAGCACCTTTCTAACCTCAAACGGACAATAATAAAATGTACGGAATTCTCTGAAGAGCTAATACCACTCGACATTTTGCCGAAAGAATATTTCTTTGTGACGGTTTGGTTACATAAGCTTGAGTTTTACACGAGGAATAAAAAACTTAAAAGAAAAAGATGCCTCGTTTCTGGCCACGCCCTCAGAGGGACAGGAAATCTCTTAATTAAGATGACATAACAGGTATACCTATAGGACGTAAACCCTCTGCGGAATGGTTTTAAGTGAAAACCAAGGTGCAATGCAATGCAAAATATCCCGGTTTCATTGAAATTACGTAATAAACTTTCGTAACTAATTTACTCTAACAAGTAACGTAATACTTAGTTACATTACGTGTAATGATATACATTCTATTTCTCTCTGGTTTTGAGTACGTAGTCTTCCTCCTCGATCCCCACCGAGAACAAATTTGTGTGGTGACCACAGATGTTTTTTCTCTGTCTTGGTGTTATATTGTATTCAAAGTATGTATTGTATTTACAAAAAATATATAAGTATTGTATCAGCTATCTAGTTACCATGCTTACTTTTCATATTCATACCCTTCCTCATCTTTATCTTTTTTATCTTTATCTCTTAAAATTACTTTTTTTTCACTAGTTCCCATAGTACAAGCTCTGCTTAATTTAGGGCTAGAAATTGTTGTATGGAGTCCACAGTATTTATTTATTTGTCTTTTTGATTCATAAAACACTTGAAACTTTGGCCAAGATGAAATGACCAGCGGTTGAGCCGTAAAATAAAAGCAGACATGCTCTTTCGCAAGTACAAATTGGTATTCTATCTTCTTTTCCGTTGTTTTTTTCAAACCAAGTGTTGTGAAAGGATTTTAAGTGCGTCTCAAAGAGGCTCCTTTCGTGCACTTAACACATATTTTCGAACTGCTTAGGTTCTACGACATGCCGGTTTCCCCACGATGTTTTCCTACACCGTTTGAGCGTAGTGTACATACATTTTTGGCCGAAAAACTTATTAGTACACGACTGGATTTGAACCCACGACCTTAGGATTGGAAGGTACCGCTACCACTACCCCACCAGCGCTCTAATAATATATCTAGCAAAATTAATTGAAAAGAATTCCTTTGTTTATATTTCCAGTGTACTAGAGTACTTGCTTACCTACTCAAGTACTTTCGATATAACGTACAGGCGGAGCTAGGAATGCCTGTAAGCTCTCAGCAAATACATTGCAATTCCATTTAGAAGAATTCACCGTTCAATAGAATAATGTTTTCCTTGCGTATACGTAGAACTGTAGTGTAGACTAATACCATCTTATACAAACAATTAGGTATATTAGTCAGAGTAAAAATACATCTATATTTTGTTCATCATCATCATCATCTATAGCCCGACTTCACCCACTGCTGGGTATAGGCCTCTCTCTGTATGTGCCACCACTGTTGCCGGTCTTGTGCCAATCTCATCCAGGTCTTGCCTGCGATGTTAACCACATCGTCTGCCCATCTTGCCGCAGGGCGACCAACGCTTCTATAGCCAGTTCTTGGACGCCATTCAGTCATCGCCTTACTCCACCTGTCATCACCTCGCCTTGCCAGGTGTCCTGCCCAGCTCCATTTTAGTTCCGTTATGCGATTCCCAACATCTTTGACCTTTGTTCGACTTCGAATCTCGATGTTGGGAACACGGTCTATAAGCTTGATGCCGAGCATGGCACGCTCCATGGCTCTCTGTGCAACTCTCATCTGGTACACAGCCTCCTCTGTGAGCGGGATATTTTGTTAGTGAAATGTTATTATTTCTTAAAATAATCGCAACGATTTCCTTGACACGTCTTAAAGCTAGGTGAAAACAGACAGGTAAAGGTACCCAAAATATAGAAATTAAGCCCACGAGCCGGCTAAACATCTTACATTAACAGCAAATAATGTTAAGTAACTTGAGTAACCGACTTCATGGCCAAACTCTAATCCCTGAATCGATTTTGATGGAATTTCTATAAGACCTATCAAATAAAAAAAAAATACGGGTTGCACTCCGGGAGTGCCGGCAGAAGTGAAAACTTGATTATTAACGTTGAGCATGTTTGATATTTTGGAATGGTTAGGGGGGGCTTGTTTGTTATTTGGCACGCTGTAACATACACGAACATTCGCGCAAGCGCCCTGCGCTGCCTAAACGAAACAGTAGGCCCAGGCATACATTTTCGCCGCGCCGTAGAGAGGGGATAGCTGTCTACTCTCCATCCGTCTTACGCTTTTTCGATCAGGTCACGTGTCCTGACGCGCTGACGCGAGTTTAAGATTTTATACCCATTACAGAAAAAGTGCTCAACGCCGCTAAAGAAGTTTTCACTTAAAAAAAATTTTTAGAATAAAATTATAAATGACGAAGTTAAGCGATAACAAACATAAAAAAATACAATCTAATTGAGAACCTTCTTCTTTTTATTTTAAGTCCGTTAAAAAGGCAATCGACATTTATTACAAATCATCTTCGATTGCAATACTTACCTACTTATAATTTACTAGCAGCCCGTCCCGGCTTCGCAAAGGGTAGACAATATTGTTGTACATTATTTTGTTCTATCGCTAATAGTTTCGGCAGCGCATTCGACGAAAGACATTTTAAGACTCATTTTTCTACACCTTCGGTTACATTGTTCAAATTTTACCAAGATCGCTAATTTTTTCAAAATGAAATGTAGCCTATGTCGAATTGGAAGAATGTAGCATTCTATTGGCGAAATAATTTTTTAAATCGGCACAGTACTTTTTGAGCCTATTCATTACAAACATACAAAAATAGGTACAAATCTTTCCTCTTTATAATATTAGTATAGATTTCTTACCTAGATAGAAAGAAACATTATATTTATTTAATCCTAGCACTAGTATTTCAGTCCCTGAGTTTGACAGCGCAATTTTGGCGCCTCGCCTCTCTTTCACAGCTTGAATGTGTAGCGTCGACTCCCATTAGATGCCTATTATGTCTGCCGGGTTACCTTTCCTTTCCAACTCTTTTTATTTTCTACTGCTTAGCTGGGGGTGAATGGTGCTATGCTCAGGCTGCCAGAGCTATATTTTGGCAGTTTTTCCCGAGGCGTTGTTTTTAATGGTAAATGTCAGGGCATAATAGCATGAAGTAAGCAGTACAAGTATGTAGATACCCTAATTGCTTTTCGTGCAAACATTAATGGGAAAAAAATGGTTTCATGCTGAAGAATCATGCTAATGAATCAGTTTTATTAGGCTAGCAATTTCTAAATAATGTCCTTTTAAAAGTAGGACTTATTTTTTACCCTAATATTCCAGTCGAAATACGTAATCCTCCTACACAATTACAAATTCCTTAATATCCCTCTTTTGTATAGCAACAATAAATTGATGATTACACACGGCCCCACGTTGGGCGCCAATGTAGAACAATGCCGGCTAATGGCGGCGGCTCGTTACGCTCTCGACGCTCCGCTGCCGTCCGTAATTATTTACAGCTCGACACCCTGACAGGTGTAAATGCATATTTTGTACTGTTACGTAATGCTCTGAGTTCCTCAACTATATGATGTTCCACTGGCAATTATTAAAATAATTATTCATTCGTAAAATACCTCTGTGTAGTTGTATGTCTGTGTAAGTAGAATAATGACAGGTAAACTTCACAGGTAATTTATCTTTCGGAAAAAATTGGCGCCCAGTGTGGGGCTACGATGATCAATGAAAAATAAATGTTAATGTACTATGTTTGCTTATTGCACTTATTAACAGAGTTGCCATTGATCACCAATTCGTTTTATTGTTAATTTTCCCACTACTTAGGTCGTCTTTGTTACAAAACGTGAAATATTTGAACTGAAGACTCTCGAACCGCCAACAATCTTCAAAATCCCACACATTTAGGCTTTGTAGCGCGCTAAGAGAGTTGGATCTTTTTATTTACATTCGACTTAAAAGCTTTAAACAAAGAAGAGTGAATAATAAATCCCTATTTTCCCCTGATAGGGCGAGGGTATCGATGACCTAAAGCCTTGCTTGCAATCCCTTTAAAGCCAAACCTTGATGGTCCTGTCACTCCGCGCTGGGATTAAACTGTGTACATTACACGGAGTTAATACGAGGGAAGCTTCACAAGAATAAAGAGTACTTTAAAGTAGGTTCTCGTCAAATACTAAACGTTACCCATTCCATATCAAACGACTGGAATATTTCATAGAAAGTTCGAAAATGTTTTTTTTTATGTGGTTGTGTCTTATTTGGCAATAAACTTTTTTGTATTTTGTATTTTGAAAGTTATCTAGACATTATGCTTTGAGATGGGACTAATAAAAATCTATTTTGTCTGAAATCCCAATGTCTACAATCTACATTTCAACATTGTTTAAAAAAATCCATTGTAGAGGATGGCAACATTTTCGTTTTTTATTGAAAACATAAGGCTAATATTAATATTTGACTCCTGTACAATCATAAACAATGACTTCAAAGGACAGTATTATGAGCTGGTCACAAACTAATGTATTGATTAGACGCCCAGTCATTTCCATAGATTCCTATCTCCTTGGATCTGACATTAGAGCTGCACAAAGCGAGCGATTAAACACTCCGCCAGCAACGCGGCTCGGCGTGGCTGTGGCGCGATTTGCAAGCGGTTTTGAGTCCTCGAGGGTTGCAATATATGAGACGTTTTGTGCCGGAGTGATGTTGAGCGCTTCTTTGCGAAGATTTACTGATTTTTATAAAGAGAGGCTGGCTTCAAAGAAACATCATTTTATGATGAAGAAATACCCAGTACTCATAAATATTTTAATCTTTTTTGCTTCAATATAACCAAATTGAAACAGCTTTTTAGTGATGTTCAAATACCATCATATGCCACATATTAAGAGTAATATTATACCACTCGGTGTCAAGCCGTAGTTTTTTCTAAGCCTGATCGCGTAGAATTGGCACCTAGACTCACCTAGCTTTAAGACGTTTCAAAGTGATCCTTGTGATACTACTGAATAAATATATATTTGACTTTGACTTTGATACAAGGATGAACAATATAAAACTAACAATGACATCAAAATTGGCCGTTACTTAGCATATGATATAGTAGGGAGTGCTATAGAATATGCTGCAACTATAACGCTGGACAAGAGACGCACAGAACAGAGGACAGAGGAGGCTGGCAGAAAATGAAGGAGGCCTATACCCAGCAGTGGGTGATACCGGGCTGAAATGATGATGATGATAATAACGCTGGTCTTCCATGACACAGAGTGACGCAACTACGACTCATCGTCGTTACAGAAGTATCATTTAATGATATAGGTTTTCCATTTTTTCTTAAAAAAATATGACGTACTATTGACACAAATAATAAAGCAATAACAAGACTTTTTAGTTAGACTAAGTGTAGAGTTTGAAATTATAACTCTCTACTTCTGTACTTGAAATGAGTAGTTTCGCCCTACAAAAGGGCGATATTCCTAAAAGTGGAAACACTGACTATCATAGTGAGAAGATACCTTCTTCATTTTAAGATGAAGAAGGAAAGTCAGCTGCAAGTAATAGTACATTGTTACCTGAGTGTTGAAAGTCACGTTTTTTGAGTCCCGAGACGGGTTTGGCGCCAGAGCGTAGCGAGGGCGCCAATGGAGCTTGAGGGACTTAAAAGACTTTCATCCGAGGTAAACACTGTGCTTTTCATTACGAATACAAGGAAAGTAAAAATAAAAACATAAAAGAAAAATTAGTCAAAATGAAGATTGAATTGCCGCCTTCCCGGTTTTTTTTTTCTTTTTCTCTGCGGGCCTTCGGCTACGGCTCGCCAGCATTATTCAGCCATTATTTTCATTTTCATAATTTAAAAAATGGTAAATTGTTTGCTCAAATTTATGTTATTTTGAATAAATAGTTGAAGCTATATATTAATCAAGTAATTTAGAAGATATATTATTTATTTAATACTATCTTTATGTTATGAAAATTTAAATTTTACATTGCGCTTTATTTAGACTTTTTAAACTTCTTACCATTGTAATGGGTTTCCAACCTACTTGCTGAATAAAAAGTTGGAATTTGGTTCAACGACCTCCTTGCAGTTAGAAAGACTTTAGAAAGTTGGAACATGGTTGAATAAAATAGAACTTTTTTTTTTATAATTTGACAGCTGTCAGTAGAAAGCGATTCTCCCTAGGGCTGAAAGTTTTACTTTCTATTAGGCCCCTCAGGCAACTTCAGACCTACTTTCAGAGTATGAGTAATGAAAAGATATTTTTTAATATGCGCCCTAAATCAGGAAATTTCGAAATAAAAATAGGGCTTTTTAGGGCCAATGTGTAAATAATTTAGGGAAAACCCAAAATCTTAAGTGGAAACACTGTAATTGAATGTGCATCTCAGCTCACAGAATTAATTATTTGTAATTGAGTGTTATCGCTGAGAGATCGCTCTCAGCGATAAGGTCGCCCATTGGTTTACCTAATTGTTAATTTTTTATGTCCTGTACTGTATCTTTTGTGTGGTGAACAATAAAGAGTTATCTATCTATATATCTATCTATCTCCTTGTTTCAGATCGATCTCATTCATCCGGGCCGCGGCGTAGCGGGTACCTACCATACGGTAACCAAGGTCACCACGACCAGGGCTACCAGGGCAGCCAGACTTACAACAACTCCGGCTACACCCTGCCTCACGGCCAGAAACGAGACTATGGCCAGCAAGGCTACGGCCAGCAAGGCTACGGCCAACAAGGGTACGGCCAGCAAGGGTACAACAGCCAAAACCAAGGGTACCAACGAGGTTACAATTCTAGCTCAAATAGTAACCAAGGTCATCATAGGAGTAACTCGTATCAAAACAACAAGTATGGAGGTTCAGATCAGCAGGGGTCATCGCAATCCAATCAGAGGTATCAGGGACAAAGGAATCAGGGAGGTGGTTGGCGTTAAATTAAATATAAAGATTCGGATAGAAAATAGGAATTAGGAGACTGACATTTGATGGACACACTGAGTAGACTCCCGATATTTGAAGACATCGCAAATACTCGCAGTCAGTATCAAAAGTCGATTGGTATTTCTGGTTAATAAAGTTAAAATATTTCTTAAACCAGCTATAGATAGTGCAATCCACAAAGGCGCGCCCCACTATTCCTCCTAACCGTTTATAGTATATGTGTGCAAGCTTCCGTCAATGTTTGAGTGTTATCGGTACACACTAATTACCTATGAGTGCACACGCACACTACAATGAATAGACTACGGTTCGCGACTGCCGCTGCCGCTCGGAGAAACTCCCCGCACGTCTTCGTGAATTGCACTATCTATAACTTAGATATTGACTTTTGAAGATCCGATTTGAACTATAACTATTTGCAAATTTAGAGAAAAGGTGAATTTACTAATTGAAGTTGCCAATCTACTTTTGACGCTGACTGAAAATTCGTATTTTTGACCAAACAGGTTTTGGTCATAGCAAGTTAAATTATAAAGATTTTGACTAGTTCTATTTAAAAAAAATTTATTAGTTTAAATTAAATGATTTCTTTTAATTTAAACTATTTCTTTTATAATTTAACTTACTATGACCAATAGTCATACTAAATTAAATTATAAAGATTTTGACTAGTTCTATATTTGAAAAATTTTGATTAGTTTAGATTAAATGATTTTGATGGTTTTTTTTTGTAGAAGATTTTATGGTTACGCATAATACACTGATGAAACTGAAAGATTTATACCTAATTGATTTTAAACTTTAATTTAATTATTAAATTAAACTAAATGATGTGGACAGTTAATGAACGGTATTGCACTGTAGATTATAATTATAAGTATATTGTAAAATACACACATTGGACTCCATAATGTCTTTTTTCTCATAGTTTGACCCATTTCTCGTTAGGCGTCATAATAAAATCCTGTAGGCAGTAACAAAAGTATTCTTGGTTTGTGGGAAAACCATAAAACAATAACTAAAATATATATTTAGGACAATCCACACAACAAATTAGCCCCAAATTAAGCAGAACTTGTGCTATGGGAACTAGATAGCTGATAATACTCATAATATACATTTTTTTTGTGAATACATGCATACAATATAAAACCCAGACAGAGAAAAAACATCCACAACACAAATATTTGTTCTTGGTTGGGATCGAACCCATGACCTATGGACTAAAAGACAGGGCTACTACCAACTGAGCTGAAAAGCCAGTCAAAAGTAGGTAAATACCTATGTTTCTACAGTTCAGCAAAATGAAATGCTTCAGCTTTACTGAAGTAAAATACACTAAATATGAACACATTTTTCCTGCAACTGTTTCCTGTTTTCGATACTTCAAATACTGTTATGCATTGCATCCGAAAACTTAATTAAAAGCATGTAACGTACACGTCAAACGTTTTCCAATATGGCCGACAAAGCGCGTCTGAAGTGGCTGACGTTTTGTGCACGATCAATAGTTTTTTAAATTCCTTTTTGCGCCACAATCGAAGGTTCGGCACAAAATCGTCGAACATGAAAAGGAATTAGGGGCCCTACGGACTGGAGGCCACTTGAGAACTGAATGAGGTATAACTTAACGGAGATTTTTAAGATCTTTTTGTCCAGGTAAGCCAAATGCAATGTTAATAATTCGACTCGGAAGTCCGCTACCGTCATGATTATGATATTATTAGGAAAAAGTTATTTACTTACCTATGTGTAATATGGTAATTCATGAAACCGGTGACCTTACGAAGAAATCGTAAACTAAAAGAGATGAAAAATATTCAGAGGAACTATGGCGTTTGGACTTTAGAGTTACGAACATCTCTGCGATTCTGACTTGAACTTGACTGGAAGAAAGTGTGTCAAATTCAATTTATTTTATTACATTACATTCATTTTATTTTATTTACAGATCAATTCAATGTTTCTATACTAGTATACAATCAATAAAATATGAATCAGGTAACCATCGAGATCGAGAGAAACTTGTGCATAGGTTAAGCACAATATGTAGGTATATAAGTAGAATTAAAAAACTTTGGAAATGACAATAAATATTAAACAAAAAAAATACTTTAAACATAAAAATATGTTGTGTCTAATACAAAGTCATAGTGTAAGTAGGTAAATATTTAAGTATTTGTCTAAAATGCAGCAATAAAAAGGCCTTTCATATAAGGATCTAAAATGCCAAGGTTTTAATTGCGTAGCACTAAAAAAACATGTTCGCAAAAGTGGCTTTCGAGGCCAACAATTCAGTTTCAAAATATTGTGCCGTTTCTCAAAGAAATTGGAAACCGAGATTAATCAAACCTTTAACAATAGCGAAAACCTGTATAGATGCACTGGTCTGGAAGACCATAGGTGTAGTATTGCTTCACTCCGACAATTCTCACAAGTCACAATATCCCATTTGAAGCGTAAAACTGCGATAACTGTATCGCGCCGCGAACCGCGCCCCTGCTCACTTCCCATAAACACGACTAAGATCTAGAATGTTCACTTCACCGTGAACTAATGTGTCAAAAGACAAACTTTTGTTTAATTTGCACACTTCTGTGCTAATGATTCCTGCGAGGCGGGCGCTAGCAACGGGACGCTTGCAACCCTGCGGAGCTCGCGTGACTTTCAATGACGTCATGCGGCGTGCGCGCAGTCGGCACTCCCCGTTCCAAATTCAAATTCCATTTGACAGATGAATTTGACTTCTTTGTGGTGGTCTTGAGAACATGTAAGTGCCGCTTTGAGGAGTCGTCCGAGTGTGAATGAGCAATTTCCGATTTGATGGGAATGTGGAGGAAGCGTTGTTCCTGGCGCATGATTGACGGCTGTGGAAGATCAAGTGCCGTGTAAGTCAAAAGGTCCATTGAGTAATTTGCAGTTCAATAGTTCTATTTAGCAATCGCCTTGAATTTAAGATTCTTAAGAGTTCACGTCTTTCTTTTCAGATCTACAAGACCGCTGATGTGTTTTAAAGATATTGATTTTAAATTACTTTGACGTTTATATTTACTTAACTTCTAATACGGTCTTCAATTTGCCTCAAGGAATCAATCTATGGATACTTGCCAAGAAGCGCTCATGAAGGAACATAGAGCATCCCAATTTTACATTGGCTCCTCCCGTGGTGTCTCTTCTTGTGTTGAGTTTCCATTCACTTCTTCTAGGTACCTACTTGTGTCACTACTTAGTTTTTACGAACTAGCGTGGTGAAAGTATTATAGGTGCGCCTCTGAGGATCCTTTCATGCACGAATTTTACGAAAGTAGGTAGAGCCTACTTTAATTCAACGTCTGCGTAGACATAGTATAGGTAGGTACTCTGTTTCGTATATTACAAAACGATTTAAATGTTGTTTAAAAACCACTCTCCTGCATAAAATTGCACAAACCAGAAGCTACGGCAGATGCTTTTTATCTCCCTCAAAACATAATGGCACGCCTCATTTACTTACAAATGAAAATTACTTACAGCTCCGGATGAGCACACAAAAAGTTACAAATTGTTCTAGTTTCCCCCCAAATTTTACATTCCGAACACGCACAGCTCGCCACACTGATTGGTCGGCGCTCCTTCACGCCGATTGGCTCACAATTTGACAGTAATGGCGTTAACTCTATCTATTCCAAATTCGAACATCATAATTGCCATCCCTAGTAAGTTCGACAGTAAACCTTGCCACGTTAGAACAGAGTTGGATATTGCGCGGAAGTGGACTATCATTTGTTTTACTTTCGCCTAGTTTTTCTCCCCTCTAGACAGATGTTGCTACATTTTAGTAACAATTTCGCCCACGACTCGCTTTGAAAGCTATTGTGTAACTTTTTGTGTATAGTATTATTTAGACTAATTCGTTTGTCGTGCGGTTGGTTAGATGGTATCGTAGGGAGATTTAATTCATTGGATGCGTTTTGTTCAGCTACCGGTTTTGGTTATTTTTATGCGGGATATTTTGTTTTACCTTTTTTAGAAGAGGCTATTTTCTACAATAATTGGACATGAGTTTATGCTTTCTATTATCTTCGGTCAGATCAATTAAAGTTTGTTAATTCAACTATCGTACCGAAATAGGTCGTTGTACTTATAAAGTAATAATAAATATTGTTGACAATCCACACAACACTCTTTAGCCCCAAGCTAAGCAGAGCTTGTACTTTGGGTAACCAGTTAGCTGATAATTATATTATAATATTTGTTTTTTTGTAAATACGTTTTTATAATACAATACAAGGTGTATCTAAATATGTGTACTATGCGAAGGTGGGGGGTTTCAGACCACAATGGTGATCAGTTGTGGAGGGGAGATAATTAAAAATTCCTATTTTCAGTTTCCCATACAAAAATATTTAATTTCATAATGCCTAAATAAATTGACAACCCTATCCTTGTAACCCCTTGACCCCTTGACCTACTACCTCTGTAGGTCTACTACTACTACCTACTACCTCTGTAGCTGAGTTTAGGGTTGTCACTTTGTATAAAGTCAGCTGTTAATGTTGAAACTTCGTTGCAGTTTTTTTCAGAGATACCAATCGAAGTTCGAAAAGTCGTTGAACAAAAGTTGTTCCCCGGGGGGTGGAAATTCACCCCCCTTCAGGATAGTACACATATTTTGATACACGTTGTATACCTAACACCCAGACAGAGAACAAACACCTGTGTTCACCGCAAACATATTTGTTTTTGGTGTGGATCGAACCTACGGCCTACGGCGCAGAAGGCAGAGCTACCAACTGAGCCGTGACCCTGTCCAGTAAGGCTCAAGAGTTTGTTAAAATGTCTATAAGCATAAACGAGCCAGTGCATCATATCCTATCCATTTATAACGAACATATTATTATGTAGAGGCGACTGCTGCGGAGTTGCTAGATACTGAGCAATTTAGTATTATATAAATAGTTTTTAGATTTATAGTACCTAAGTAAGTTTTTTATATTAGTTTAAGTGTATCAACAGTAGAATAAAGGCTTTTTTATTTTATTTTTATTTTATTTTATATTATTATATCTCTATTTCAACAAATTATTTGATCTTAGGTTTACAAATCTGAAAAGCAAACGGATAGGTACTTTGCCAGTTTCAACCCAGATAGAATTTTAACGTTCCATTTCCGCTTTATAAGTAATTTGTTAATATTCTTCAATACCTACTCATTAGACTCAACTCATCAATAGCAGTAATAGTATCAATAGCAGTATTAATATTCAAAACTTCCGCACAAAATAACACAGCGCTAGGATTAAAACAAGGCCGTGAGCATTTATCCGTTAGATTGTTATATTCACGGGCGACTCGAGTGTCATATTATATTTTTTCATCTTTTTTCTTTAATAATTCGCGCGCAGCGGTCGAGCTTCGAGCACTCCACTTGAGCACGGACCCAAAAAAATCTCTAGAGTTTACCCATGTGTTATAGTATTTATTGCGGTAATGCATTGGGTTCTGTACCTACAGTTTTGTTTTTTAGGGATCCAATTTGGTTAGTAATTCGTTTGAGATCCGGCTCGAAGGACCATCCATTTATGAGAAGCATTAGTTGTCTTTGTTAACGTTCAAGTCTCGCTTAATTTCTTTAACATTAACCTTTTTGAACGATCCAAATTTTTCTCGTGAGCACATTGTCATAAAAACATCGCAATTGCCTATTTAATATTTTAGATTATAGGCTTCGCTAAAGTCACCTCTGAATCAATCAACCATAGGTAACACGTTGTAAATGTATCTCGGCAATCTACTAGCAGCAGTTTGCTTGGCTTAGTGAATAAATTATGGTCTAAAAGTTTTTATTTCTCGTCCATCGAATGCGGATCCCTAAGCTCAAACACAAAACCGCGTCATTTGACGCAGCATTATTATGTATTTTGGAAAAATCTATTGTTTCGCAATCCCCCGGCGGCTCTCGACTGAAGTAGCGCCATTCAACGCCCTGAAAGAGTTTCACATAGAACTAAAATCATTTATTATGTAGTACACGCATGTGAAAGGTGCTGGCATCAAGCGTTTATGTAATGAGCTGTAATCGCGCCCTTTACACTTCAAATGTTGTTTTGAAAGGAAACTTTTTATTCGTTTTATTTGGCGTGCAGCTGGGTCAACTGTTGCGATATTTTTAAGCGGCCATAAACAAAGATTAAACGAGACGAAAGCGAAATATTTTCCTAATTATTCTTATTTTTAAAAGAATTCATAATATGTAATGTACTGATAGTTTTCTGGGTCTGCCTATGCAACATTTTTTTATTTCCTTAGCAACTTCTGCTGCATCGATTAATAGATAGTCTAATAGCTAGACAAAGGTAGGCATAATAATAGTAGAATCCTACCGGCGTCAGTCAATTGTATGTATATTGTATACGACTAAATAAGCTATTTTCTGAATCTTATATCCTTTGAGCTGAAAGAGCTGTAGCATCGGAATGTACCGTAGTACTAGTAGTACGTAGTAGATTTATGTAAAGTTTTAGCAAAGTACCTACAGCATCATAAAATACACCTAGCAGACTTAGATACACCTCCTTGTTTCACTACTGAACCAGAATCCATCATTATCGTGCCTACCTGCGTCAATCGTCGCATAGACACAGTACCAATCCACATCAAACAGAAGCCTTCCTTTGTGCGCTATGTTCCCATATTCCTCCATTGTTCCACAGCCGCCATTAACGGCCAACAATCGGAGTGAGAAAACGCGCGAAACCGCTCTGTCAGATCGCTCGCCATTTTCGCTGAAGTGGATGAAAGTCTGTATTTAAAACCTTTGACAGACCTTGAGTTTACATTTTGATGCATGTATGTTGTCAAAGTAATTTCCAGGATGCGGATATGATCAAAGTAGTGCGGCCGTGTCGAATAAATGTGGATTTAAATGCTAGTAACACGCTTTCAGGACTTTATAGGCCTCTTTAATGACATTCTTGCGAAAGATGTTGAAAAGTATTCTATGTATAAATTTACTTATAAAGAAAGCACTGCATTGGTAATACTTTTACCACTAGTTACAAAATTGAATAACGTCATGTGAGGTCCAACCAATCTCAAGAATCTAAAAACCAAATTATTTCCCACTAATTCAAATCTTAAACCACTACAAAATGATTGCTATATTTTAACCAAACAACTATAAAATTAGAATCATTAAAACAAACAAAACACAATTGTTATAATGAGGTGCCTTGACTTTCGGAGATAATACACCTGTCAATGCTTGTCAAAATAATACGCGTTCGGAATGAATGGGTTGAAATAAAAGGTATTTTGTTCGGAGGTAACGTCAAGTCATTTCGGGGTTCAATCAAAATTACTGAAGAAATACTACAGTAAACATTTTATAGAAATGTTTAGTGTTAAAATATTTGATTGATCAAAATATTTGATTGAATGGAAATCCCTTGTAAAATGCTGTGTAATAAATAATAACTATAACCGTCTGGGTTTAAATTATTTGTCTTACACTGGAAATAAGAAAATTTATTTTACAGGGTGTGGGTATAGTATATTTTCCTTATTGTAATCTCTCTTTTAAACGTAAATTGTGTGTGTCTCAACTTTAATATGTTACCCACCGTGTACAGAACCCGCATTCCACATACAAAGTATTGGTGGTCGACAGCACGCCCATAATGAGTTGTCAAGTTGCACTGACAGCTCGATTGTTAGCCTTGCGCCTGCCACCGTGACTGGCAGACGAGAATGTGAAATATTTTCATAAATCAATAACACTTCTCAAGGGATCTTCGCTATGTGGCCCGTGCACCAAATTGCTACAAAATTCAATAATAATTTAACATAATTAAAAACTATCCAGACACTTTATCCGTTGCATAAATTCAAATATTTAACAGATTTTTAAAAGGTGATTTAAGTATACTTATTAGTTAGGTTGTTGCAAGGTACTTTATGAAATATGAAATATATTTTCGTTGCGCAGAGTAGGTGCTATTTCCGAATAATAATTGTAATAATTAGCGAAAACTCATCGTAAAAGTATAGTTCTTTTAATAAATTCATTACAACGCACGCTCGTGCTCTATCGATTGTGGCCTCTTTGCCCGAACGTGCCAGAGACAATCGACGCGATGGCGCTTCTCTACGCAGCTCTGCTCTACGTTAAAACAGCTTAAATACGTCCGCATAATCTTGAGAAATGACTTCTGGATCATCGGAATATGGTTCAAAGTTGAGTCCCGAACATAAAAAAGATAGAGCTTTCGAAATTCGAATTCCGGAAAATAAATGTTCGAGCCAGTAACAACAGTCACATCAGAAACCAGCTTTGTGCATTGAACCAAAGAGGCTATAATCCAACGGCTTTGCTCCGCTGCTATAAAACCTTTTTGTGCGAAAACTTGGCGCTCTTTGTCTCTGACTCACTGTCAAGCGTACTTGTGTTTTCCCGCGTTTTTTGTTCTAATTAGTCAGCCCCTCGGTCCTCAACCTTCGGTGGCAAGCTCTCACCAGCAATTCTGCCGCCAATGTTACCGAGAAATTCGTTATAAAAAATAGTTGTGTCTGCAATTTAAACCCCCTTATAAATTACTCATCTGTGCTCAACATGTCCTCGAGTTTGTGCAATTTTATGTAACTTAGCTAATTCCCTTCGGGAAATGAATATCTGAGTGGGTAGTATATCGACATACCTTCTAGGTATATACGTAACGTACGTATTACATAACATATTCTACGGAAGGTAGGTTTTACCGAAATAAGTTGGGCGCCCAGCGTGGTGGTATTTTTTTAATTTAATCTCTTGAAATGGGCTGTGGTGCCTTGTTTTATGAGATTCTTGTGATTTCACCTTTTGATTTTAACTGTATGCGTGCCCTTACATTAAATAGGCACCTAAAGCTTGTTTTGAATGAATGATTTTTTATTTATTGAAAATGAATGATTTGAATGAATGAATAATTTTATTTATTTTGTGAAACTAGAACTTACACTATTCATAACAACTGGAATTATAATTACTTTTATATGTAAGCCATCACATAACTGGTTGGTTTGACCAACCAACGCTGGTCTTCCGTCGCTTTGACAGTTGGTTTGGTAGGTAACCTATTATATTATTGTCAGATGCTTTCTCTTTAGGGCTTCACACACAGCAGCTATAATGTATAATAATGTACATTTACATCCCGGGAAAATATACGTGAATGAAAATATACATTATAGCTGTGTGTGGTCTCCTGACGATTTCTATGGAAAGATGTAATGAGATGTATCGTGCTATAATGTACATCTTTACATTATAGCTGCTGTGTGTGAAGCCCTTAAGAGTACCTACAACACAAAACACATAGGTACTGATTCCGTTCTAAGATCGACTTATATGCTATTCTTAAGTACCTTCTATTCTGCCAGCCCATTCCAAACAATGCTTCCAACAGAGCCATGAAATAATTACAGCAATTACGCAGTTTCCAAGCCCCATGTATTCCAAGACGTTGTTCCATGAATGGAAAATCTTAGTCCGTAATGGCGGCGCACCCTTCCCCGGCATTCATAGCCCTGCGAGGAATAATGTTCACAAATTTGTTTACAGATCGGGAGGAAACGCACAATTGTGATGAATAGGGAAAACGCGGGTAAATAGATTTATGCTGGGGAAATATTTGGTGTTTCAGTGAGGGAATGAATTTTTAGGGCCCTTCGTAGAACCCTTTTTTATTGGTGAGCCTATTATAGTGACTCGTAAATCTTTGTTGGCACTTCTAATGGTACCTATATTATTATAAACTAACCCAACTACTAAATAAATTATTTTTTCAACTATGTACCTACTCACATAGACAATCTAGCACCAAACTAAGCAGCGCTTGTACTATGGGTACCAGATAGCTAATATAATACTTAAATACTTTTTTTTGTAAACATACATATAATACAATATAACACCCAGACAGAGAACAAACATTTGTGTTCACCATACAAATATTTGTTCTCGGTGGGGATTGAACCCACGATCTACGGCGCAGAAGGCAGAGCTACTGCCAACTGAGCTGAGAGGCCAGTTTAGGATCACGGCTGCAGCACAAGTTACGAGTACTTGCTACTACACAATAGAGAGAGTCATCATCACCAAATACACTTATAAGGATAATGTGATTTGGTTTTAAACAAATAAAATCAAGCTTTTACGCTTGCGGTCGCGTGAAACTTGTTCCTAGATTCACCTATTTTCAAGACATTTAAACGTAATCCTTGTTTATTCGTGATTATGCCTGGTATCACAGTATCGGTAAATATAACATCTATCGCGGAGTGAAGTTGTCCATAACTCCTTCCCATGTCGTTAGTTTCAGATCGATCTGTTTTGTGCGTGTCTGACAAAAGGCGGGGGCATGAGGCGTGCGACTGTCTCGGGTAGGTAAAACACGCACCGACCATAATTTAAGAATTACCTACATACTCGTTCCGTTTGCTTTGTATTTGTAGCAGGTACCAACCCACCGAGATATCACACATTTTTTCATCATTTATCAGCATTTGGTAAATCAATGTACAACGACTATACGACTATTTGTGTACTTACCAAATTTCATTTAAATCGGTTCAGTAGTTTTGCCGTGAAAGCGTGACACACAGTGTTATTTTGGCTTTTTAAGCCTAAGTATCAACTTTCTCACCTATGCCTTACATGACGACACGCGTTCCTCTCTCCACTCAGAACGTCAATCTCTAATAAATAATGCACAAATTCAATGTAATTTCTCAAACAGGTAAGGTACTTACCTATTAGGAAAGGAATTTCCTCATTACGTCACTACTGACATAAATCCTTGGTAACCCGAAGCCGGCGATAATATGCCTGTCTGCTGAAGAGGCCAATAGTTTTCAATTTCGCCGCCCTCACCTGTCCGCCGGGCTAATCCACCATTTTATTAGCCTACCCTCGTAATGCCGCGCACGTGCGCTCTTCCCCGCCTTTGTTCTATCAAAATTGCTCGCCAAAACCAAAACAACCTATCTCCAGCATCGATCCTTTCCAAACAGAGTTCTATATCTTTGTGCCACAGTGTTAAATTCATAGCTTTTGCCAAAAAGATACGCCATTGTTACTTGAAAAATTCGATGTTATTATTTCGTTTTGGCGGGCCGTGACTGACGTTTACAAAGTCGTTGTTGCCATGCGGAATAAACTGTTGTACCCGTTATGAGAGATTAAAGCGTAATCTGGGAATATTGAAGACAATAAAATGAGCTTAGAGCGTGGAAAGGCCGGGGTGGAATCCAAGGTAAACGTTACACCAGTTTTTATTATTGTTTAGAATTGAGGGGATGCATGCGACTTGTTGTTGTGACTTAATTCGATATGACATTGTTTTCGTACGTCAAGTAGATACTTTGCAATTTGACGTAGTATTGTACCTAAATACTACACCCCAAATCTCAAGAAAGTACAAAACTATTGAGAAATAATAAAATGCAACGGTAAAACTCATTAATTTTTATTATTTTTATAAATCGAAATTTATTACACCTCGCTTTCAATAAGTAAAATTACTTACAAATTCCTTTTGTTATTAATAATTATTTTTGTATATTATCATAATCCCTAATCCCTAATTCTTACATCGATCTATCATCTGAACATATATATTAAGTTGGAAACATTAATTTTACAATTTCAATTATTTCTAAAGTTCAAGCTTATTGCTATTCATTGTCACTGAGCGTAAAAGTCCACCAATGTTACGATGTTGCAAGTAAAAACTATTTAAATTCCTTGGGATTTAAAAAAATAAAATAAAAAATTATTTTAAGTACATATTTTTTCGATGAAGCATGTACTATAGGTAAATAGGTACTGTCGCTTCACATTAATAAAACAATGAATTCATTGCTTACTTTATTATGATCACCAAGTTTTATTATTTTAAATTATTATGTTCATTTAAAAGAATTTAGTAAAGAATGTAAACAGATTTTTAGAACTATTCGCTCTCATGATATTTAGTTATTTTGAGTCGACCAAAAAACATTTTGAAAATAGGTCTAATTTTATAAGATATTTTTTGTTTCACCAAATACAAAACGTTTTTTGCGTTCATCGAGTATTTCTTTTCTAATTACAAATATTAGATCCTAGAATATTTACACAATATTATCTACACACTCAAACACTGACTCTTGTGTTAATTCATGTCGGTAATTACTATTCACACTGCTAATTACTACTCGTAAATTTATTTACACAACTTTTTTATCAATCATCTACTTTTTGGGAGTGAAAAATTTGAATACAATTTCATAGAGTTCGGAAAACATGCCGTTATGTAGGTAAAATGAATATTTTAGATTATACAGTGTGTAGGTAAAGGTACCTAATAAATTTCAATACATACACTAACGACTCAATTTAAAAAAAAAACAACACAAGACAAGTTTTATGAAAGTAAACACAAAATATGATGATAAAAATGTTATATTTGCTATTAAAGATACGGTCAGTTTGGCACTAATTTATAGACAATCAGAAGATTCCATAGAAAATATGGCTTGAAAATGTACGTTATAAATTTATTAAGTAATATTTCAGTTAAAGATTTAATAACTCGTGAATATTCTAAAAGTTAGATCTTCTGATCGCAACAAATGCATGAATAAAATATCACGTCAAAGAACTTCAAATCCTCGTTTGTACTTAAACTAAGCTACTTCTAAGTATTTACACGATACCCTCCTCCCGTTACGAAAACTTACAATTAAGCTAAAAGTTCACTTCTCACAAACACTTCAAATTCCACTGCGTATTCACTACTTTCTAAAATGTCTGAATGTTCGGTTTATTTTATAGCTGCCCCCAGCATCGCCTCACCCAAGACAATGTTCTTGGAAGAGTTCATGGCGCTTTACGAACAACATTACCACGTACCTAATCATTTACGATTATTATGGCAATTAAATTATAATGAAACTCCGCAAAAGTGGGGAAATAATCTCAAATGGCACTCAATATCTGGAATTAAAAACTAATGATTTCTCCCTATAAATGAGGAAACATCTTTTTCAAACGATAATTTCCTCAAAAATAGGAAAGATATACTATCTCAAAAGCAATTCAAAGTTTTGCAAATATTAGACAAACATACCTTACTGGATCAAGTTTTCAGTCAAAAAACTAGTTTCAATAGTAAGATGACTGAACCACTTCCCAGAGGCTTTACAAAACTAAACCGCGCCAATCACACCTCCCTAATCGAAATACATCTCTTCCTTGAACATGGTCTCGTGGTAAAGCTGTGGGAATTTCTACCAGGCCCGGCCCTGCAGCGGTAGATAGCCGGAGCATTGCTGCTGGTAGGCGGTCGGCTGGCGGTAGGAAGAGACCAGGGGGTTACTGCAGGCCGCCTGGGCTTGCTGGCTGGCGTACCCTGACGTGGGGGTCGCGCAGTGGCTGTGTGCTGGAGACGAAGACTCTCCCGAGCCGCACGGCTTGCCGTCCTTCACGAGGACTGGCACCGCCACCCGCCGAGGTGATGATGATGACTGTGGAACAACGGTGGGAAATAGAAAAAACTAAAAGTAGGTTAAGAGACGTAGGCATCTCCATTTAGATTTTTCTATCTTTTGATTTAAGTACCGGCGTAGCACGCTAGTTCGTAGCACTGCTACGAAACTAAAAATCTGTGGTTTATCTTATAAAAATTTATCAAAAATAATCAATGTTTGTTTTAGCTATTGCCATCTCTTACCAATGGAAAATGACAAACAGTGACAAGGTTAACATTCAACAACGCTATGACTAAAGTCACGCTAATAAAGTGCGTTTATAAGAATGATTATAATATTAGGTATACCATTTTACTACTCAGTCCAGAATCTACAAATACCTACTCTTTTAATTGAGCACCGTGGTTTGCTGAGTGTAACCCTTATAAAAGAGTGCTGTGAAAGGTCCAGATAAACGTGCTTCCACATACCCCAACTCAATAATAAAATGTACACCAGAATTTCCATTTATTATATTTGACAGTCCCGTCGAGCAAATTACACGTTATAAAACAATAATTACGAGGGTGAAGCGAGGCGCTAACAATCAGGGAGCCAGCCCGCCCACACGACTCGCAAATTGAGCCAATTCCAGCTGCCAACCGACGAGTAACTGGCAACACATGCGCACATGGGTTCACACTTTTGATCAAGACATCCGGCTAGAGAAACGACAGGTTAGGTAGTAATTATAATGAGTAAACAATATTGCGTATTTCCGGTGATAAGGACAATCTAAACTATAGCAATAATATTACGAAAATAGTAATTAATTTAGTTAATAAGCTTGCAACACTGTTTTTTGTGCTAATTTTAGTATCTGTTGTGGCAATACTTTTTCTTCTTCCCTGATTTGCCAAATAAAACGGCTGTGCTCACGACTGTAATTTTTATAATTTATTAAACTCAGGTTTACAAGTTTCCACGCATTTTATTTCGTACATCCGGCATTCCGAATTTCTGTTATCACAGGTTTAGGGTGATTTTGAGTCATAATCAAAAGTCCTCCCTCACCCAGCTCCTACGCGACTGCAAGCAAATTGAAGCAATTTGAGCAGGGCAACACCAACACATACTTTGCGACAGGGATGCCCACTCGTCTTCTGTCGAAGATTGACTTGAGATCGAGACGGTGCGCGGAACGAAATAACGATGTGAGGTTATGTAATTTGCTTTTGAACAGTATTTTTTCATCCTCAACAAAATCGATATCTACCATCTAATATAATACGGCTAACTCATTGTTTTTACCTATGCAATAAAAATATACTCCTTACAATACCTGGGGTACCTCATTCATATTCGCCAAAATACCGTCAAATAAAGGTTTATCTACAATCAGTTATCAACACGCACGATCGCAGCAGCCCTGCGCTGCGTTGCGGCAGGAAATACAATTCTAATTGTGGGGCTGCCAGATTCGCTGCGGGACCCGTATATTGGAGTCTGAGAAAACAATCGAGCTACCTCTGTATTTTTTGCTTGCTTTGATTCAATTTGCATTAAACTAACTTCTGAGTTTTATACGTAGGTAAGTAGCAACAACGAGCTGCATTAGGATGGTTACAATTCTTATTTTTCAAAGTAACGCCACCATGACTTTTGTTATCACTTAGAGAGGTAACTACTTTATTTAAAAAATCATAGAGTATGATCATCTTAGTGCAAGCTATACTTGACGTGAATACTTTAATAAAAAAATACTATACTTACTGATTTTTTATGAAGGCAAAAATTGTAGATGTATGATATTTACTTACTTTGAACCTAAGTAAAGGAAGAGCAGGAAGGTCCGGTAGGTGCCTAGGTAGAGACACTAGTAGTATTACTTATCAATAAATTCGTCAATCGGGTTCAAGGATGTTTCTTATGTTCTTTTCCCGTCCGCTTATTGATTTCATTACTTTGAGGGTAGTTCGCGGCAGGAGAGCGAGGGGCTGCGGTGTCACGTCCACGATTTTATCGCTACCTCGCTTAATATTCATTGTTCATTAGCATTTGGCTGACGGCTTCATAATATTTCCGCAGGTATTGAAAAATTTAGCTTTAATAAAATGTAGAGTCAGATAAAAGGTTTCACAAGGCCTTTAAAATGGGAACGTTATTTAACGGATAAAGACAGAAACCTTTAATATTCAAAATATGAACGGAGAATTCATGGTTACTATCATCATAAAAAATATCAAATTACTTATTAACGCATCATTACTTACTTTGAATCCTTTTCAGATTACAAAACGACCGACGGACCGAACCGACGGCAGTACCTACTTCTAAGTTACAGAACAATAGATGATGATATTATGTTCTTACCTGATTATGTTGGTTCTGTTCCGCCATTGCCTTCTCCTTTGCTTGCCTCTTGCACTTATAGCGATGATTTTGAAACCAGATTTTGACCTGCAATAAAATATCTAATCAATGATGGTACAATACTTAAAAAATACTTTATAAGTACATCATAATCGGTTACTTAGGAATGATCTAATTTTACTTCTAAAGTTTAAGTAAATGAAGTCCACCGAACAGTTTGACCTCAATCCACCCTAAGGCTCGTAGCCGGTGTTAATCCCATTCGAACATCTCCAGCAAAGTCAACAGTGCGTCTAAGTCAGCGCAGCATCCTGGCCTCCCTGAAATTAGCGCTAGAGCACGCTACATACAGTCAACACTCCACCTTAATGACGAAAGAATAAACACAGGCATGTTTGCCCCTCAGCGCTGCCTTTGTCTACGCACGCAGCAAAATATACTCTTTATTTATTATTTATACATCGAGAGCGTTTCCTCCGTGTTTATTCTTTGAAATGGATGTGTGCCCTCCTCGGCTGATCCCGCGCCGCTATGACCGTCCGCCATTTTGTCCGATCCGATACTTTCGACGCGACCCGTTATAAAAACTTTGTTAACGTGCTACTAGGAGTGCGTGTTCCACTCGTCGCGAGAGCTTATCGGTCTTATTTGTTATTTTTTAATGTTTGCTCTGTCAGTGCAGCGACAGTCGGTGGTGGGAACGCAGCGGCGGGCGACGCGAAGTCGAGCGCTTTTGTCCGTTGTGCTCGAAATGATGATGCTCGCTAGTTTATTTATGGAGTAGGTGAGAGTTAATGAACGGGCCCCGACGGCGGGCGTCGCTTATTGCTCTCCGCCAAGCCTTGGACGCTCTCGTGTCGAGCACTTTCTTTCAGTATCCTTGTGCATAATGCTGGGTGTTTCCTAGCACGCACTCTCGCCGTGAGAGCGCCATTCACTTGTTTGTTTTACATCTAAACGTCTGGTGTCGCGGTACAAGTGACGGGACATTTCGGGTGTGTCCAAGGGCCTTAAACTACGTGCTTGAGAGCCCACACCCACTTAGCTACCGAGCGTCATGTTTTTTTAATATACTCATAGGTTCCATTACGTAATGTTAAGGAGGTACTTTGCTACTGGAATCCGTTTAGACATTGCATTATTTTAAATTGATAGTAAAATGAACAACATTCTTTCGAGTTTATCCACTTTTTGTAGAAACAAAAAAATATTACTTTGATATTACCAACACATTCAGAAGGCGTCAAAGTTGTAGGAAGGAATGGGAATGGGAAATACTTTATCATCAAAACTAATATGGTGGCCACCCAAATAGCTGTCATCTTGACAATACATGTCAATTTTGGCGCCAATGTCCTCTTATATCAAATACCTAATTTAAGTTTCAATACTTGAACCATAAGGTTTAAATTCAAATGTCCTATATACCCAAAACGTTATGAAGGGCAATGCGTAGGTGTTCTTTTACTGAGAACGATGACTTGAGAAATCAGGGTATCTACAATTATTGTTATTTAAACACACGCATCTCCTATTTGTTTAAACCTTCATTTAGTGTTTTTTTCTACTAAACGTTGTTTTATTTGATTGGACTCTACGAAGAAACAAATCAAAAAGTTGCCAGGAAAATTAAACACTTAGATATTTTGGTAAAAGGTAAATACCACTTTTGAAAGAGAAACTATACAATATAAAAAAACTAGGAAGCAGCTAGTGAAATCATACTGGTGTGAATAGCTGCCTAGAAGCATAATTTCCTGCGTCAACTTTGAAAAGCTGCATTACGGAACGCCTCGTGATTTGTCAGTCTCCTCCTAACAATATTATGTGATTGTCGCATTATCCCACATCGTTGCACGCACCACTAAACAAACACCCGTCCGTCCGTCTGACAACCGATCAATGGCATCATTTATTTAGTAACTTATAAAAATATTCTACTTTCACAGCAAAAAATAGCCATAATTCACGTTAAAAAATTATTTGTACGGCACATTCGACCTTATTGCTGCGTGTCTTATTAAGATTAAAAGTAACGGTAAATTAGATACACCGAGTGTTGCCAGGTAAAGGAACGAGAGTAAATGCCATAGTTGACAGCCGGAAGTCATGTTTTTACAGGTGAAACGAGAAAGTTAATGGGAAAATATTTCCCGAGGAATAAGATAAGCTTGCGACCAATTTATTATAGTACTCTGATGTGAATGATAAATAAATGCATAAATGGTCAGCAAAAATCAATCTTTGAGCCCGTATTCAGAAACAGTGCTTGAGTCTGAGCCGATATTTCAATGGAGAACTGTCAAAAAGTCTATGCTTGAGACTCGACTCAGACTCATAGCACTGTTTCTGAGTACGGGCCTTAGACTTTTGCCATCTTACACCAGTTGGTAATACTTATGTCAATTTTACATCAATGTTTAAAAAGTAATGTTTTGGTACAAGTTGGATATCTTGTTTTAGGTTATAGTTCCAAACAAAACACCGGGTTGTACCACCTGTCTACTATAGGTAATTAATCAATTAGCTGTACATATTAAATCACTATTATACTAAACCCTAGTAAGGTACTACAGCTCAATTAACATTATAATACAAACTCAATAAGTAAAGTTGAAATGCATGTATGTAGCGGCCCCTGCCAGCCGACCGTGAGTTATATAAACTGAGCTAATATTTACTGAGCAATCCATCAAATTAATACTTATTTGTTTACAGTAGCCGTTTTATGAATGTTTGCTTTATTTTAATTTATTTTTGATTGACGTCTGCTTAATCAAATGCTGTATTACTACTTAATATTTGCTTAGAGCTAAAAATTATCCCCGTGTTACCCACTAGGTACGTCATTGGGTCCGTTTTGAAGGTACCTACACATTATTTTTAAATTTTTTTTTTTGGTGTTAAGTGATTGCAATAAATATGTTTTCTAGCATCAGTATTGGAAATAATAATAAATATTAATATCGTTTCAGAGTTTTAGTTGGTTATATTATTGAGGGCTAGAATGAAAAATTGATTTTGAATAGACGGAGTCCAAAACCAAGTTGAATAAGTTTGTCAATGACTTAGTAGTGCAGATGATAACATAATTATCGTAGTAATGGAAGAAGTAAACCAAATGAATAGGCCTATCTGCAAGCGCCTCAACTGAACCAACTCAGCCGTTCCATTTAACAATACCTTATGTCCTACGCAAACACCGCAATATCGGAACCTTACCCACAGTGCGAATTCAACTCGAAAATTTTATCATAGTAATATGGCCATACCTGCCCCACAAAGGGCCCGTGTCAGGTGCATTATCCTCTTAGATATCTAATCCTTCGTCACAAAAGAACGCTACAAAAACTTCCTCCATTCACCAAACCTAATCCCTTTCAAATTGCTTACTTATAATCGTAGAAATAAGACGAGAAATCGACAAAAATCTACGCAATATCTTCGTGGTTAATTACACAACCGCAGTAATCAAATTCGAATTTCAAATATGTTTTGACATGTCGGCCGCGATCAATGCTGAGCTCGAATTTCGGACAATGATACCAAAAACAGTTTTGGTTGAGTATTATTTTTTAATTCAGAGTTTTATGCGATGATGGTTTTAAATCGGCCAGCCTTTAACAGGAAGCGTATAGAAATCCCACGAAGATTAGGAGATTAGAAAAAAGTGAAGTGGAATTATTGGAAAATTATAGGGATGTTCAGACGATGAGCCGCCGCGGGGGAGGATTTCGGTTTGAATATTGGGTTAGCTGAAATAATTATGATTTTACTTTAATATAAAAATGTGTATGTTTTTCTCAAGCTACCTGCGAGCTGTTGTAAGGTCTTGGTTATGGTTAACCAATGTGGTGTTTTGCTCACTTACTGTGCTTATTGAAATCATCAGTTCAAGTTTAAAATGTTCGATTATTTTTTCCAGCCCCTCATTTGAGCAGATCACAAGTCAAATGTTTTTTATCGCCACTTCCACCTACTTAACGTCCAGCAAGCGAACAGCAGTCTGACAAGCCGTCATTGTTCAACATCATGAGGCACCATTATCTTATTGCTCCCATTAATATCGAGGACCCGCATGTGCCGCATCCGCCGGAGGGCCACAGCCCGCGTTCGTGACCATAGACAAAGAGGAGGAAGGATTGCCCTGCTTCTAGCGCGCTTTTGTTTAGCGTAACTTCGGTATTGTTTTGTTTCCATTTTTTTAGGAATCTCACATGGAGTTCATCGACCGAATGACAAAGATTTTTGATTACGTGAGGTAGCCATAGTTTTATTCAGCGTTGACTGCTAGCAAGGTAGAGTTTGCTAGAGCCAGGTTTCAAACACATTAACCTCGGAAGTCAATTGAACTACACAAATAGAAATAAAAGTCATTTGAAAATGGAAACGGCCAGTTCGTCCGGGGAGCTCAGTATCAACAGTGGCGGCGCGTCGCGAACATCGAAATTTACTTAAGTTAACGAAACGCGAGCCCTCTGTTTGCGAGGCGCAAATACTGCGGAATATTGTGGCCTGGATGACGGGCAGAGTTCCTTTATTGCGCGGCCTCTATTTAAACTGTGCTATGCCTATGAATATGCACGAATGGAATGCGCGCTCTCGGTGGTTTCAAATGAGAGTTGGAGCTTTTAAATGAGATTGAATTGATGAGGTCTTATTCACTAGTTATTTGAATGATATCATGTGCAGTTGATCAAGACTTAATTTTCATAATCTTTCATAATCGTTTCACCTAAGGCATTGTACAAATGATTTTTATTGTTTCTGATCCTCTTTTTGATAAGTATCTCTTTTTTTTTCAACATGGTCAAAAATCTTAGATGGGGTTTTCTTAAATATGAAGCTGAGCTAGTCTAAAATATGACTTGCTCAGCTAAATATCGGTACTAGCTGAGTATCACACTTTTTAAAATAGAAGTGTATTTTAAAAAGTATGATTTTAGGAAGCTACTCGAGTCGTTTAAATAAAAACTTTTAGGCGTAATAATAAAATCTAAAAGCGTGTAATTCAATATGTCCTGGGTAATGCTTGCGGCGAAGGAGTTCGACACGCGGCGCGTGCTGCTGACAGCGAGGGGATGATGACCAGTCAGGAGACCAGACATCACGCTCGGTCACAAAGCGTTTGATGAGATCTTACGCCAATTTCACAGTGTATTGACTTGGATTGGACGCTTTTTGGGATCGGTGGTAGTTTTTTGCTTACCACGGTATTAAGTTATAGCTACAAGATGATGAGATGTTGCCATTAAGTACCATATATCTAGTGATATCATCTTCTTTAGTTTTGCGTCCATCAAGGTGCTGTAGTAGGTTACTTATCTTCTAACTCTAGGAATGCTATCCGCCTAGTGACTGCGGAGTCCACCAATATTAAAATACGGGTGCACCATTGCATGGAGGCTAACCTGTTGTTAACCTATTTGTCTACTAAGTAGTTTGTAGGTACCTACTTAGGCATACTTACCTGCCAAAGCGCAGCGTAATAAGGGCTGGTTAGTCCTCGTGTCCTGTCAATTAATGCAAACAATGCCTTGACCGGTGACATGCAGACCCAATTAATATTATGACAATGCACCACATTATAATCGGCGAATCAACGCGTGCCTCCGTGACGCGCCATTGTTCCCGCCGACTCACTTTGACGTTTGTTTTGGCGCGAATTCAAACGCGTCTCCGTAAATGGTGTTGACACCCTCAAAATGGAGATTATTCATGGATGTTTGCGGCCCTTTGTTGGGGTTACACAGTGAGTTTATGAAATTTATATTGACACGGCCGAGATTATCGAGTCTTTGTTATGAAGGATTTGAATTTCGCGCGCGCGAATGTGGGAAAGCGGGACGCGTGTCGCTGACAGAAATATTAATAACAGCGCTCGTTCCAACCCTGTTACCTACAGACCCACGGTGGGTAGTTTAATGTGCCTAGGTATGACATCAAAGTGAGCTTTCACTAATTCGGAGACAGCACTTGAAAAAATACGAAACAACAAGGAGAATTTCCTCGCGACGACTCTCGAGAATCAAAGGGAGTCCCCCGATCCACTGGTGGCGTCGCTGGCGCGTGTAACAAGATGCCAACTTAACGAGCTAACCGTGTACGCATAGGTATCTAATGTTGCCAGCGCAGCGGTTGAATAACAAACGGGAGTGGTAGAATAACTGGTGAACACGGTGCCTGAGGCGGTCGGGAGCGAGAGACGCGCCCTTTGGCTCGTTTGGTTCGGTAATTGATAGGGGATGCCCGGGGCGGCCATGAAACCGATTACAGCGTGATTTATGGTTATGTGTCGACAACAGCGGCCGGAGGCGGCGACGGCGACGCCCTAATGTTGTTACACTTGCTAATGTGGGAAACAATCAAAACACTTGAGACACGTGTTACCGGAACTTAAAAAAAACCGGATAGTACCCTACCTAAAAAAATATACCAAAACGTCTTATATAGGTAATACAAAATAGAAATTTGACATTTAAAACTTATAAAACTGACCTGCGTTGGCGTTAGATGTATAAGTGACGCTAGGTGCTCTCTCTCGGGCGCTGACAGGTACTTCTGTTGCTTGAACCTCCGTTCCAGTTCGTAAACCTGAAAAAAAAAACAATATCAGTCTATGGCTAGACAGAGAAGTAGAAAAAATGCCTGGATTACGGTGTTTCCGGTGCGGAAACGGAAGCATTCTAAAACCGATTTTTACCCAAGTTTAACCAGAAAATTTTAGCACAAGCTTTCCCGGAAGTGCTTTGAGTGAACATTTTATATAAATTAGGCTTACACATTTATTGGAAAATATTATTTTGAAGTATTTTATTTATATTATGTTGCTTGTAAATAACAGTTTCAGTTATAATAATTATTCCGAAAATATTTTTTTCGTAACGTTTCTTCGGTACGGAACTGTAGAGATTACTATTTTCTATTAATTGCTTTATTTCCTTTACAGTTATACTACCAACCTTTCCAAGACTACTGAAAAAGTCCCCCACTCACAATACCAAGTAATACCTATAGATATAGTAACACTACACATTATGTAACTTTCCTACAACACGGAACCGACACACACGCAACTAAAACAAACTCTGTCTAGGAATTCTGGCTAGGAATTCTCGGTGTGGAATTAATTACATAGTGCCTACCTATAGAGCAGTCGGTGCCTTCGCCCCCGGGGGCGGAGCCTCGAGTGGGCGGGGGCGGGGGTGGGCGCAATTAAATAGCTCGGGTTAACGTAATTTTGGGCTTCTGGTACTTAGGTATATGTGTGTTGAGGAAAGGGAATTATCTCTACCTAAAAATTGCGTGCAAAGAAAAAAGAAAATATTTGTCCTTCATAAAAAACCGGCCTTAATCAAACTATATAGACGGTCCTATAACGATCAAGAATGGATGGATAATGTGTCAATAAACTATTTATAGCATGAAACATAGATTACATTTATTGGTAGCGATGTGCGAAAGTAATGTGGTTCGAAAACCGTAAAATGTTCTGCATTTAAAATTCACGAGCCGGTATGACCGAGCTTCGCTCGGGTTTAAAAAAAAATAGTACTATTATTTGCCAATAGATGTCAGGAAGAGTCGTATCTTTATTGGCTTATTTTTAATTAACAATGCCTTCTAGCTTGCAGTTAGTTGCTCACAATCGCCAATAGATGGCAGGAACAGTCGTATATTGAGTTTATGTTTGATTATTGCAAAACACCAACTTCTCGTCATTTTCTAAAAATGAATCCTAGCTAGATCGATTTATCGCCCCCAAAAACCCTTGTATAGTAAATTTCGTGAAAATTGTTGGCTCAGTTTCCGAGATCCTAAATATATATATACATATATATACAAGATTTTCTCGTTTAAAGGTATATAAGATAAGTGATGTGACGTCATGATAATATCGTAATAAATTGGTCACTCTTCTACAGACTACAAATACTCATCATTTTCTGTAGTCTCTCACGTCAGACTGTACTCACTGTAGTAATAAGAATGTAGGCCTTTATTTTTAAAATCTCAGCTGTGTAGTTTAACTTTCTCGCCCTTTACGCTAAGCTCATAGAAAGTAGGTGCAAAATGAATTTCCACAGATTGGCCAATGTTGCCATAGCTACACTGCGTTCCCGAGTCGTCAGCAATAAAACTCACGTTTGACGCGATCGGAATAACCTCCCCTCTTGGCTTAAAGCGAGCTGTTCAATGCGCGACTTGACCTTCGTTGCCAAGCAACTTATCGTCACCATTTTCTTAGCCGGCTGTGTTGTTGAGTGGGCATAGGTTCAAATAGATTGTCAGGTAAGTACTTGATTTTGGATGCGAGTCTTGTGCATTTCTAGAGGAACTGTCACAAGCTCAAACCATCAAGCTCTGTATGGCTCTGTGTCTCTGACTCTGGTTTTGAGGTCTGTGTGAGTGCTTACTAGTCTAATATACTGTGTGTGTGAGGTTTCGACTTAGGGTTTATTTAGCCAGCACTCACACAAACTCAAAATCAGAGACAGACAGAGCTTGTGGTTGGCCTACAGGTTATATCAAACCAAATCCAAATGATTTTTTGGTCACTAAAATCACTTTGAAAGTATTCGTGCTTTTTTTACGTGCCAAAAAATATGCAGTGCTAAGTTATAGTCGCTCCATGCATGTCTATCTTTAAACCGTATATTAAAGCAGGTATAGCGCCCTCTAGTCCGTATTTATTTGTAAAATGATCGGCAAATAAAGCTCCTAGGGGTGAATACAGAAAGTTACTTTTTACCTACATTTATCCTATACGTATACGTATAATGCCTACTGCTTTTATGAAGAGACTTAATGAAGGAGCATTACTTTGTGCCTTATATTTTCTGATGTATATAATATAATTATATCTCTACATTATTTGGTAGTGACTAACCAACTACCAAAGTCATAATCCTTTCAATTTTAAATTAAATTTTGTGCAAAAACTAAAAAGAGAGATAGTAGCGAGTTTTCCACTGTTATAAGAAGTGCGTGCAGAACACCTTATCTTTTCTAGTGGCATCTTTAGCGTCTATAGAGGTTTTAGTGTTCAAAGTGTAGGATCCTACACTGATACTTTCACGATTTCACCGTAGAGGTTATGGTGTTCAAAAAGTAGAGTATCAACACTGGTAGGTACTTTCACATTTGTTCCGATTTTATGGCACTTTGCCTGAACGACGTAGCCGCTCGTAAACTTTTGTAGACACAATCTTTTTAAATATTTTAGAAACTCAGGCCTGTAAGCATTTGTACAGAAACAATGTCCAAGCCTAGGCATAAATCGAATCTCAAAACTAAAACATTACCTAAAAGACTCTCAAACTGAAATACTTTGGCAGGGTCTCCTAAGGTGGGAGTTAGTGTACTTATACGCATTAAATTTTGTACAACTTATTATAATTTAGAATAACATAGTAACACTTTTGTATAATCGTTGTCTGTTACCAAATAAATATTTTAAACCTCTTTTTCTTTAGTTTGATAACAAAATTTTTAGTTTGATTTGTAGTTAAATTCCTCGAATACGATCCCGTTTTATTTCGTTTAACATTTTACTGTTACTGTTTAACATTTACTGTTACTTTTTCATTTACTGTTACTGTTTCATTTACTGTTTAACATTTAACTGTGTTAACGTTTAACTGTTTACAGTTTGTAATTAGAATAAAAAATCGTGGAGCGAACTCACTTGTGCTTGCGTGAAGAGGACTCTTCTCTTGCGGCGCTGTGCCAATGGGAACTGCATGGGCTTGGAGTCAGGGCCCGCACAGGCCGCTAGGCCGCCCATGTTGTTGACGTGTCCCATACCGCCCCCGCCCGATGTCATCAGCCTGGAAACTAAAGAAACCGTTCAGATGCGCACCTGTTTGGTTCACAGACGTGGAACAACAAAGATTTTTATAATGTCACAAAAAATAAGAGCCGAGCGGGATTTTGACCCGCGACCTTCCCCTTGGGCTGCGCCGACCGCTACGCCATCAGATCCTAATCACACTCGACGAATAACTCTTAAGGACTGTTCGGCACTAACGCTGGTAATAACAGTTATTTTATATAGACTAAGAAAAGTCTAAGAAAATGCCTAGATGGAAACCTCAACAATAGAATATTCTGACGATGTCATCTGGTTTTTGGCTAACTACCCGCAACACAGGTTCTCCTAGGGTGGGAGTTAGCGTACTTACGCATTTAATTCTGTGCAACTTATCATTTTTAGTTTATAAGTACCTGTTTGTTAAATGTAGTAAGTAGCAGTTTTGTAATACCTATTGATGTATTGTTACCAAATAAATCAATCTTATAAATCTATAAATCTTATATCTAGGTATATGTAGCTTTAACCTAAATAAAAGTTGCTATTGAGTACAAATCTAGCAGCTTTGTAGGTAAAAACTAAATCAAAATAAAAATTTATTTATTTGGATCTTTTAGCAAATAGTACAGAAACGAAAAACTATGAAATTCGCAGGAGTTAAAAACTGTGTCGTGTTAGGTACCTTGTTTACATAAACATGAACCTTACTGGGAGACTACGAACAGTTTTACAAAACTTTTTCATTTTCGTACCCTTAGGTATCCCATTCCAAAATAAAAGCGAAGCGCAAAAAAATTTCAATTTAAAAAAGTATAAATCTGCTAAAATTGCAACCAGGAATTCGGGCAGCGTTGTTCCATCATTATAATTATACGAGTAACATTTTAAAACAAACCATCAGCGAAATTGCACTTCCATCATTAACAAAGGTAGGAAAATGGATAAAAAATTAGTAACTTTGTGGAGGAAATTATATTTTCATCTCTGGCAACATTTTAGCCTGCCATT
This sequence comes from Thera obeliscata, assembly GCA_947578465.1. NCBI lineage: Eukaryota > Metazoa > Arthropoda > Insecta > Lepidoptera > Geometridae > Thera > Thera obeliscata. Next base: position 25,531,724 of record OX387915.1, on the reverse strand, counting down.
TTAATAATGACACTGAGCGATTTAACCAGAGAGAGAAATATAAATAAAATTATCCAGCAAGAAAGTGATGAGTACTTAAATTCAAAAACAGAAGGCGAATTCTGTAGCACTGGCAACTTTTATACTTAACTAGTGGACGCCCGCGGCTTCGCTCGCCCCTTGGCCGTTATGCCCCGTTGATTTTTCTTTTAAAAGTTTTTCCTCATTTTCTCCGTTTAGGGAAATCATTTTCAAATTTCCTTTCTTAGTGCACCTCTACGTTATAAGAGGAACATACCCTCCAAGTTTCATGTTTCTAGGACTAACGGTTTAGGCTGTGCGTTGATTGTCAGTCAGTCAGTCAGTCAGTAACGTAATAGTTTTATATATTTAGAAGATACTTTTTGATGTTGGTACACGGTGGAGTGATAAATTTAAAAAGTATGTACCTACCGATTCCTATTTCTTTGACTTGACATTACTGTAAATATGTAGGTAGGTACTCAAATTAAATTATTACAAAGCGCGCACCTATTCCTCCGTATTTTCCAATAAGTACTCAAAACTTTTAAAGAATAGAAACGGGCTTACATTTTGTAAATTCATCAGAGTTATTCTCCGCGACGTTTGCTCAAATATGCGCATTCATAATGGAGTCATACGGGTTCAGAATCTCATAACATTATATTGTAGCGTCAGCGAGAACGGCAGCAATATTCCACACATTATACACGTTGAATTCACCGCTCATTCTATTTACACAACACTTCAACATCGAAAAGGGTCTTTCAATAAAATATTACTCCCCATTCTTTCTTACTTATTCCTATTGTGCGTTTTGGCTGAACGAGAATAATACCGTAGCCTCGTATCGAAAAAAAAAGTCTATCGCATCTCGCTGCTTTGTCAATAGACCACCGGACAATTTGTTATCAGGACGATCTAAAAAGTGGTATTTCATTGAATTGTTGCGCTAGTAATGCACTTTTCGATGGATTTGTATGAAGGCGTGGTTGATGGAAATAAAGCGGTTAATGATACGTAAACAGTTGTTTACAAACTATAAATCGGATGATTCAAATATCGCTGTCAGATTTGAGATTTGACAGCGATATTTGACAGCGTTTCACTGTTCGCTGCCGCCAGCGAACTAGGTGTGCGCAGGCCATAACTGCTAGTTATAATAAAACCCCTTTTTAATAAACCCCTTTTTTTTTATTAGAACTGTTTGTAGAGCAGATAATGATGCAGGCATTTTTGCATTTCGTCAGGCACGTAAAATTTAAAGAAGGATTTGTTTTTTAAAATACTTAGTGCATTTAAACGTTGCAATTTCAACTATAGCATCTAATAATTCTTAAAGTCTAGTTGGGTTTAGTTACCAAACCTAACCTTATTCAATTTTTATTTCGTTTCACTACATTTTTTTATCAAAAACGGCAAACCTAGCATAGCCTTGCATTTTAGACTCAATTTATAGGTATTTTTGGAACAGTCACATGTATAGACTTTACTGTCACTGATCAGAGTACCTAACGACCGGCTACTTTTACCAGATAAAAATATTTGTGTCTCTACTTTAGACCATACAAAAACAAAGATTTAATTTGACGAATAGCTAACATTACCTAGCAAATCGCATACTCTTTATTTGAAATGACAACGCTCTTGATTTTTTTCAGGCAAAATAACATACGATTCTACCTTATCAATTCCTAAAAATAATTTCAAAGATTCACCGTTTTGTATTCTAAAAGGGATCCCTTGTCATCCCGTGTTGTCACGTCATGTACCCTGGGTGTCCGGGTGTGTGGGTGTCCGGGGTGCAATATTTTCATAACAAATACACGGGTAATAGAACCGACGACTGTCCACGACATGTCTCAGAATAATGTGTTGAATCAATCTATTTCTGGACATGTTTTGTCACCAAAACATGTCCAGAAATAGATTCAAAATTAAACGTTCACACGTTTAATTTTGGATGACAATTTAATATAAGAAATAACTTCATAAGAAACTTACGGTTCTGGCCAAATTTTACTTAAAAGTTAATCTATTTCCCACTGCTTCTTATTTTGTTTATGTACTATCATACATTTATGTCTAAATTCTGTTTTAATTTATACACAAAGTTTTATGTAAGTATCGTTTATTTTTTAAATAATTTTTATTTACGCAAAGAAACTTACAATTAAACAAATATTTACAAAATGTACAAAATACACAAGAAACAGTTGAGCTATCTGCTGACCGTTACAAACGATCTAGAGATAGCTCAACTGATCCAAATCAGTAACAGACGGAAGCGTCCCCAAGACGCCCGCGGTATTGCCACGCTAAATCGCAATGCTAAATTTATTGTATTTTGAATTTTCTTTTTATGTACGTATAGTCATGTCAGTGTTTTTTTCTTTTTTTTCTGCTTGTGGCGTCACCTTAGCTCTCTCTGCCTGAAAAACAGCGCTGCTGGGCTTAGTAGGTAGGTATTATCACACACTGCTAAGCAGCAATAGCTGTATTATATGCCTATTTGATATGCCTATTTCGCATATCATTCCGACATACACTTTAAAAAGTTACACAATTTAGCAAGTAATGTATATCGCGTAGACCCTCGTAGACACTCGTAGACCCAGCGTAGACCATTCGTAGACATCATATTTTGTGCTATTATTTTTTGTGTCAAATGTTGGTCACATCAATCTGTTTTATAATTCAAACGCTTGAACTCAAATTGCATAAATTTAAAACAATATCTACATTTCTAAAGAGCTTGGTCAGCTAAAATGACCCCGACAGACCCCGAAACTTGAATAACCGCATCAGGAGTTGGTGGTAATTACACAAGTTGTGGTCATCGAAGGCCGTCAGACGCACGCCCATCCCCCTCCCCTCGTATCTCCCCACCTCACCCCCCTCTCACACCCTAGTATAACTCACTCGTCTATCTCTATCGTATTGTATTGTAAAATGATCTTTATTACGCGGACTCTAGATTCTATTATGCTATTTATTTTGTCCATCGTATATTTCGAGTCGAGGTCATAGTTTCTTTATGAAAGAGACACGTTATACCTAAATCAAATGTAAGGACGGGCCTATGCAGAGTGAGTCTTTTCGATCGCACTCTGAAGCCTTGAGTACATCTTAGCGTTCTGCGGTAGCGATCAGAGAAACGCTGTCAAATATTGCCGTCATATTCATATTCAGAACGCTTAGATTTGCGCAAGGCTTGAGGACATAATATAAACGTGTATGGGAAAATGTTGTGAGGTTGAAAATTCTTTTTAACCGACTTCCAATCAAAAAGGAGGAGGTTCTCAATTCGATTGTATGTTTTTTTTTTTTTTTTTTTTTTTTAATGTTTGTTACCGCATAACTTCGTCATTTGTGAGCCGATTTGAAAAATTATTTTTTTATCTGAAAGGTACTGCTTCCAGATTGGTCCCGTTTTAATTTTATTAAAATCGGTGTTGCCATTTTTTTTAAATAATTTTTTTAATGTTTGTAACTGCATGCCTCCGTCATTTATGAACCGATTTAGAAAATTATTTTTTTATTTGGAAGGTTATTCTTACGTCCAGATTGTCCCAAACAAATTTCATTAAAATCGGTTTAGCCGTTTGGCAATGAAGTCGGTTTCTCAAGTTTTTTAAACTTATAATTATTTAGTTCGTTTTTTGTAAAAACTAACTGAACTGCTGAACTAAACAATCATAAAAATCATTAAATTTAGATAATTTTATTTTTTGTTTTTGTTCTACTGATTTGGATTTTCTTCTTGATGACAAACGACTTCTGATAAGTGGGGCCTAATGTTGCTGAAGCTGTCAACAAGTAGAAAAAAAACTTCACTGATGATAGTCTTTGGTCTTTATTCTGAGATTGTACCTATCTATAAGTAATGCATGCTACAATTAGTTGAATATGGAAGATCTAACACTAAACCCTGACACCTGTATCCACACCTATGTTCGCAATAAAGTTATTATGGTTATGATTATGAATTTTAGATAGGATATACAGGGTTATTCATAATTAGCTGCAAATAATCAGGAATTAGGTTCAACAAATAAAATAAAAAATATTTATGAAATGATTTTTTTAAAGTTTTGTTATGAAAATCATGAGAAAATCGATAAAGAATATCCTTTGGAATCATTGGTGCCTGACCAATTGTGACCTTTTATCCGCGCCCGCGTGCGCCTGGGAGGGTCATCGTCCTGTTCTCCATGGCAATCATTATGCAATAACCGTAAAGAAATTAATAAAAATAAAATATGATACAATAACTTAAATCAAAACTTAAAAAAAAACATTACATAAATATTTTTTATTATATTTGTCGAACCTAATTCCTGAGTATTTGCAGCTAATAATGAATAACCCTGTATTTAGTAAAATTTTAGGAAGGTTTTTTTGGATAGGTTTAAATGTCCTTAATTATTTTTACGTCTGAAATAAAGCTAACTATCGTCTGTATGCCCATCCGCCCCTCGCTCATGACCCCAACTGTCCCTTGGCCAATTTCACGGCAATCGCAGTCATGAAACGCACTCTGCAAGCTCGGTAACGGTTCATTTTGTTTATTTCTTTTTACTGGTGTCAGTATATGACACATGGAGTGATATTGTCATATCTAGCGCACACCTAGGTGCGATGACGATCAGTGGAACATTGTCAAATTTGACAGCGATATTTGAAGGGTTTCACTGATCGCTGACGCCAGTGACCTAAGTATGCGCAGGCCTTTACCTCTTTTCCGACATATCAAAATTCTGCCAGCAATAAAGAAAAGATTTGAAGTTATAAAATGAAAACATTATTTAACAGTATTGCAGTCATATACAGAGAGTTGTTTAGGCTAAAAAAATATTTGACGGACAGCAACAGAATAGGTGAATGAGGCATTTCAGTTGCAAATGCATTGTGGTATTGGTTTTCTGTCATTTTGGGAAGAAGAAGTTTTTTCATTTTAATTGTTTTTTTTTAGTTTTATTTTGAATTCTGTTGTGTTATTTTGTTGGTTATATCACTTGCAAAAGCAAAATCAAAAAAATAAGAAAAATCACTTGACGTTTTAGCACAAAGCGTGGGCAGTTGTAATGAAAGTGAGTTTTGTGATATCCTGATTCGATCGAAAATGTTTTCGGCGAAAAACGCCACCATTTTCTTTAAAGCTAATGACAGCCGATTTTCCGACTGACTTGAACAAAAACTATTTTATTTATGTAGTACATTCTCACTTGACAATGGCAAAATTGTCCGAACGGACAGATGCCATTAATTAAGCAGAAGAAGAAGAGTTGTATTATGGATTTTTGTTCCTCTTCCTAGGTATCACGCCTGCACGGGATGACTCGCACTTGGTCAATCTCATTACTTGTCTAAGACCTGCGCACACCTAGGTCGCTGGCGATAGCAATCAGTGGAACGCTGTCAAATATCGCTATATAGCGTTTCACTGATCGCCGACGCCAGCAACCTAGGTGTTGGCCTTCAATCGAAAGTGGCCAGTGATGCGTTATTACGTAATCGCCAAATACGATAAAAAAATTAAAAACATTACGTATGCTTATAAAATGCACTAACAAAAAATTACTTTCAAATTCATCGAGACATAAGTAATAGCATACGCAAATCCATTAGCTGTCGTCAATATTGGCCAAGTTAAGGCCTGCGCACATCTAGGCGTTTGCGATGGCGATCACGTGAAACGTTGTCAAACATAATAATAAATAATAAATGATGCGGACAAGCCACACAGCACTATCTAGGCCGAAACTAAGCAGAGCTTGTACTATAGGAACCATATAGCTGATATATTACTTAAATACTTTTTTTTGTAAACATAGAATACAATATGACACCCAGACAAACAAACATCTATGTTCACCACACAAATATTTATTGTTCTCGGTGGGGATCGAACCCACGCCCTCCAGCGCAGAAGCAGAGCTACAACCAACTGAGCTGTGAAGGCTGTCGAATATGAACAGCGATATTTGACAGCGTTTCAGCTGGGCCCTGTTTAATAAAGACAATTCGACATATACCTATGTCACAAAGCGAAAAAATTGTGGAATTGTCGCGCTTAGGTTATTAATAAAAGTGACAAATATGTCACTAAAGCGCGACAATTCCACAATTTTGTCGCTTTTTGACATTTGTGTCGAATTGACAGCTTTATTAAACAGGGCCCTGATTGCCATCGCCATAGCCTAGATGTGCGCAGGCTGCCACGGTTTCGGAAGCCGGTCACGTACCTACCGCTAACTAATTTGAAGTGCTGAGTCTTTCTAAACACAGGAGGTGTCACTTCTGTATAATTTGATGATCTAGTGTTTTTCTTGAAGTACCCAAAAGTGCTAATTGTCTATGCAAGTACATTTTTATAGGTATGTGTATGTTGGATATTAGGTATCCTTTAGGCCTACTACAAGCTCTGTCTGGCTCTATCTCTAGCTCTGGTTTTGAATCTCGGAGAGTGCTCACAAAAATACTGTGTGTGTGACGTTTCGACGTAGGATTTATTTAGACAGCACTCACGCAGACTCAAAAGCAGAGCCAGACAGAGCTTATGGTACTACTTACTACTTGCTACTATACTACTGCGTATATTATCTTCTAACTTTTAAAAACAAATCGGATATGGAACCTCTTCAGTTTTTTCATAGGTACCGTCGCAAAAAATACAAGTACCTATCTTCTAGGTACATATGTAGTTAATACGTGACCTCGGTTAAGATTATAAGTGAAAGCTAAATAAAAATAATGCAAGTTCTTTTTATATAAAAATAAGTCGGGTTTTCCTTCCTGACGCTATAACTCGATAACGGCTGGAGTGGAGGTCCAGAGAAGGTTTAAATCGTTTTTTTTTCAACGGGAACGGTAACTGAGAGCGAAGCCGCGGGCGGCCGCTAGTAAGTTAATAAAACTTAGCATCAGGTGTCAAAAATCTTATGTATTTTTATACGTATAATTTGTAACTTGAGTAGGTATGGATAACATATCATAATATGGAGTATGGAGAATCCTCTTCAGCCGAGGAAATCGTCTCATTAAAACTTTTAGAAGTTCATATTAATCGCATTAAATTTGGCAACGCACAGATCACCCATTCACCCCACGAGAGTGTTGCCAACGCTAAATAAACTCCGGCAAATTGTGCGTGAATAAACAACTTCCATAATAGCTGTATTGTGTTACCTCCCCTCTGTCTAAAAATACAGTATCTGACGCGCTTGATCGAAACGAGGTGCAGTTAGATAGATGAATGAAATTTTATTGTGAATTTAGTCGAGGGGTTGCAGATTCTTCTTATTTGAAACACATTTTGGAAATAAATATTTGACTGTTAAATATTCTTACTGCAGAACTTTAGTGAGCATGGAAAGTTAGAAAATCTAGAGAAATATTTACCCTAGTCTCTACAATCTCTACTTTCCATGTTTGAAAATAAATTGTTTATAGGACCAACGTTCAGTAAAGCTCCAGTAATATAAAGTACCTACGAGACAGTTTACTAGTGCATATTAATTAGCAAAATGTTTTACAGAAGCGGTTCGCCTAAAGAAAAGCATGCGCGAGTTAATACGAATATAAAAATAACGTTTTAAATTCTCGCGTTTCATGTTAAACAATTTCAGCGTGGCGAGCGGGAAAGCCAGAGGCCACAGATGTCAGGAAATGAAATAGCAAACATTTCCGCGGCTATTTCCCTCAGTGTTGCCACACTAAAGGAAGATAAACGGCGGTCGTCTGCAGCTGACGCGTCCACTCGTTGCGTATTAGCCGCGCCTACATGGAAACTAAGTGTGTCACACACTTATTTTTTCCCCGCGGCAATTTTAATTTCAGTTAGCTGACCGTGTGTTGGTGAACGTTTGATGTATGGTAACACTTGAAAACGCTGCAGGTATCGTATCGGGGTTTTTTAGCTCGCTCTGGTGCTGTCACCTGCTTTGAAGTGGTCTCGAGTGCGGTCACGATAAACGAGAAATTAATAAATTGCAATATTCTAGTTGATCGTATAGGTATCTGTGACTCGTTGCTCTTCGTTTGTAGAAAACAACATGAATATGTAATTAGGTATGCGCTGTCATCGAGTAAAGCTGGTAATGCTAAATAGCTCGTCAAGTCAAGTCATGTTTTACTGATTTTGACTTGTGTTTTATTTACAAAAATTACAACCATATTTGGACAGCACTCCTAGAACCACTTTTGTCTAAGTAACAACGTTTGAAGAGCGTCATATTTATTCGTATACGTGCGCAGCATACCATTTGCCATCGATAGACAAAAGTTGAACTGGGCGAGAGCGTTCGACAGAGTTCGACTCCATCGACCTCATGCTATTTGCGGACGTGAGGCCTAATGTTTGCTCAGCCAAGGCTCTAGTGGTGGACAAACATGGGACCGATCGGATGGAATTGCTTATTTTGTCTCTGCGTACACGGCTCCCTTAGCACACAGGTACAGCAGGCGGCGCGGCTTGCCCCAGGGTAGCTTTCTTCGCCCGCTTTTTCTTTTACATTACATTCTTTGTCTAATAATTCGGTGGACGGTATTCGAGAGCGTGTTTTTTCTGGTCGAACAGCATTACAGATTGGAGATTTACCGTTTTAATCTCGGCTTAGAGATGCTTATCTTTGCGGAAGCGTGCCGTATTTTGGTGTTTAATTACTTGCACATTTTACGCTTGTTTAAGATATTATGGTTTTGTTAATTTGTGATTGTGTTTACAGTTATAAAACTTTTAAGTTAAAGAAAGTTCCGAAGAGTACTTACCAACTTCTCATAGTTTTTTGAGCAGTTTGGTATTTTGAAATACGCACAAAAGATGTGTATGAACGAACTTGTCCTTATGGTAGGAACTTTGTGTTTCATTTATATTAGTATTTAGTAGGTACTACGCACAAAGGAAAGTATAAAAGAGGACCTAAGTTACTGTAAGTATGTATCTAGTCTAGGTATTATGATTCACTGTGAAAAGTAATAACAGCTCCCCTTGATCGTTATTGATCCATAATTGGACGATTGTTGGATCTATTATTTGCACTTTCTCCGCACTACTGGGTAATCATTATTTAGATTGGATCCCGGTTCTTGTGTGCTTGTTGTCTCAGTTGTCCGGAGTGGTTTCGGGTGTCAAACTTTAGCGTTAAGTGTGGTAAGTCCCATTGGAATTAGTTCATAACTTCGATAACCCGTATCGAAGTCAGTTACGTCTCGATCTGAAGAGCTTTTCTCCAATAATTATTTAAGTAGGTAGGTATGAGTAAGTAGGTATGTCAAGTAACATTGTGGGGTTTTTATGTTGTTTACATTATTTTAGAAAGGGGAAAGACTGTCTATGGTATTTGTAATGTCTATTGAAGTGGCGACGCGGAGTTTCCAAAATTCTGACTTTATATTAATATTACAGACATCTGATGATGGGTTTGAAAAAAAGCCGCCATTTTTTATTCAAAGTCAAAGATGGCTGATTTGCCCATTGATTGACTTGACTAAAAACTATTTTATTTATGTAATATATCCTGACTTGACATTTTTAAAATTGACAAAATGGACAGATACCATTAATTAAGAAGAAGAAGTCGCTCCGTTTTGTTACTAAAAATTAAGCTTAACGATGCTCCGTTACCAAAATACAGGGTTAACTAATAAAATCAAAGCGTTTGATCCCGTATCAGTAATACAAGTCTTTATAGAGACATGCGTATACGCAGTGCACCTGCACATACAGAGTCCCGCGGCACCTATCATATTACACCAAAGAACAAACAGTGTGCAGATAGGTCGCGTGGGTAATTGCTCACTTCAACATACATGGCCTTACAAACGTTACTTGGTGTGAGACATTGCTTAAAGTTAGCCCTAGCTATCACTGTTTGTCATTGTTTTTCTTATCGTGTCATTGGGTGACGAACCAGTGTGGTGAAAGGATGTTAAATGCGCCTCAGAAGAGGGTGTGTGTTTGTCATTACCTAGATGGCAGTTACTTATACTCGTACACTGATTTTACATACTAAAATATTTAAAAATACTGGGAAGTATTTATTTGTTGTACTTAGGTAATTATATAAGTAAAAATATTTCGAAAACTGATTCCTGTAGGCCTACCATGAGCTCTGTCTGGCTCTGTCTCTGGTTCTGGTTTTGAGTGTGTGTAAGTGTTGACTAAATAAATCCTACACACACAGTCTTATGCACTGGTGAGAGAGAACTGACACAGACTCAAAACCAGAACCAGAGGCAGAGCCAGACAGAGCTCATGGTAGGCCTACTGAAGTAATGTTGATATGGCTTTCTTTATCGCGCATTTTTGAATGATTTTGTAATTGATTCGGGTCCATTTCTGTCAAAAGTAAAAGATTTTTGAAAAAATCATTATTCAGTTATTGTATTCATATAAAAAGAGGGCTTGACTCCTTTTAAGAATTTTCCCTAACTCTCGTGGTTTCGGACTTGTCCATCACCACCCTTCTCAAAAAACTACCCTGTATAATAAATATTGTTAAATTACACATTAATTCTCCTACGTAACGTAATGTTAAAATTTTACCCTCCTTCCGTTCCGGGCAGTCGGGTAAAATTGAAGATTTGGCGAGATTTTATCGAGTAAGTACACACCAATGTTATGTAGGTAGGTAATATGTTTCATAATATGTTATAAGTATATATTTAAAAATGCGAAAAAGTACTCCAAATAAAAAATCGAGGAAAGCGTTGAAGTCTTTTGTATGGAAAATTGTTGAATTGCTTCATAAGTAGTTATTTTATCTAAAAGTAAAGTTTGTATTGTAGATGATTTAAATTCAGCATAACCCATCTCACCCGTGCCCCTATTTACGGGACTTGGCCATGGAGTAAGCTGGCTAGACACCCATATACCATATGTTCTCAGCTTAGTCGGCCTTTTCCACAGAAAACCACGTACAATACCAATTATCAAGCAGCTGTAATTTTGGTGATTGCTATAGCCCAAGGTAACCACTCAACATCAGGTGGCTGAATCTTCCACCACTTTTTCTTATAAAAAATACTACGCAGACGACAACCTAAGTAAATAAAGTATTAATTTGTGTTTGGAGTGACTCATCTAAGCTGATGACTCGTCAGCTAAGATTCCCGACCGCTGTAGAAGCACGGATGGGTACTCAATATATTTTTTATTATTCACTAATGGTGTTTGTCCGCTGGAAGGCATTGCAACTTGATATAGATCGTAGTGCGCCGGCAAACAGTGGCTAGCGATGACGACATTAATTAGGTATGCGTACCTAAACATATTACAAATACAATAAATAAATAAATAAATAAATAAATATTGTGGACAATTCACACAACACTGGATGAGAGTAGCCTAAGATCGTGGTGAATGGCAAGCGCAAAGAAAGGCTTATGCCCAGCAGTGGGTTAGTCGGGCTGCTCGGATGATGATAATGATGATAAAGTTTATGATGGTAAAGTGCCGTGTATAGAATCTAAATATATAAAACTCTTACGTTACTGACTGACTGACAATCAACGCTTAGCCTAAACCGTAAGTCCTACAAGCATGAAACTTGGAGGGTATGTTCCTTTTATAGCATAGGGGTGCACTAAGAAAGGAAATTGGAAAATTATTTCCCTTAGCGGAGAAAATGAGGAAAAACTTTTAAAGGAAAAATCAACGGGGCGTAACGGAAACGGGCGAGCGAAGCCGTGGGCTACCACTAGTACTGAATACAATACAGTAAAGATTCGGAGTTTTGCTAGCACATTTCGTCTACGAAATGTTGTTTTCGTTTCGCCTATTTGGCTCTCTCTATTGTATGGAGAAAAGATGAGACAGCAAAAATACGTTACGTAGAAACGATCGAAACGAGTTGTTGTCTCATCAATTGTCCATACAAAAGAGAGAGACAACACGAAAACAGCAGTGTTAGCAAAACTCCGAATCGGAGAGTACTGAGCCCGAAGTCCCAGTGCATCTACAACATTTCGTTACCAAATGTTGTTTTCGTTTTGCTTATTTGTCTCTGTCTATTGTATGGAGAAAAGATGAGACAACAACTCTAACTACGTAACGTATTTTTGCCGTCTCATATTTTCTCCATACAATAGAGAGAGACAAATAGGCGAAACGAAAACAACATTTGGTAACGAAATGTGGTAGCAAAACTCCGACTTCGGGTACAGGAGTTTTGTATCTGGGGGCTAATTCTCGGGCCGATCTCGATCATTTTGCAATTTTGTTTTATTGCTTCTTTTCACAACCCCGCACTTTTTCTACGTTTTCCGTATATCGTAGCTGTCGAGGCTTTTACGATGAGGTCGTTGATGAATTACTAAAGGAAATCATCCATTCTCTCTTCGAAAAGAAGCAATAAAATAAAATTTCAAAATGATCGAGATCGGCCCGAGAATAAGGCCCCAGACAGAATACAGTAGAAAGGCGATCATGCGCCGTTTGTATGGGAACCGCCATGCGCCATGCTGTCACCAGTTTTACATTTCCATTATTATTTATTTATTTAAAATAGCACTAAATATGAGGATTCTAAGAAAAAAATATAAGGTAGGAGAAGGTAAAGAAAGTATTTCTTTACTTTAACTAGTTACTTAACTTCTTGTCGGGAAAGTAATTATTACACAACATGGCATTTTTTAGTTTAATACTTCCGAAAAAACTGCTGAATTTGCATGGAGAAAGGAGCAATGCTCATGCCTTTTTGCTACATTTTTCCAGGCACATTGTCAGTCTACAATGTTCTGTGGTGCCGGCATAGTCAAAGTCAAAGTCAAAGTTGGTGCAAAGGGGATGAAATGATGATAAAGCGCAGTAAGAAGTGGAGTGGTTTCAAAAGACATCGAACCTCACTACAAACTTCAACAGGAATTAGTCCTAATTGCAGAGCCGTCGCGCGTCGGTGAAGTTAAACAACTAAAATTACGAATACTGCAATATCTATTCATTTGGACACCATCCCAATACTATTTTCGTCGACTACCCGCAAAGCTCCGTTGGTAGTCGCTTTGCCTTGTGCGCAGGAGGGCGTGGGTTCGATCCCCACCGAGAACAAATATTTGTGTGGTGAACATTGTTCTGTCTGTGTGTTATTTGTATTCTAAGTAAATTAGAAAAAGTATTTTAAAAAAATATATAGATACATCATCATTATCATCCTTTCCACTGCTGGACAAAGATCTCTCCGATGACAATGCCACTAAACCAGCTGGCCTACCATGAGCTCCATATGGCTATGGTTATGGCTGTCAAAATTGTGTCAACATTGTCAACACATTCAAACCCAAGAAGAAAATGAATGTGTGGTGACCCACATGCCTATCTATACACAATTTGACAGCCATAGCCATAACATATGGAGCTCGTGGTAGCCCTGCAGTTCTTCGGTTCTTCCCATCCAGTAGCTGCTGCCTAGCTGTCTTCCGCCCAAGTTTTATTTATTAATTATTTTGTGTGAAATAAGTACGTCTATAACAGGGGTATCAAATCTCGTGAAATTAGTAACTACAGCAACGATCTCATAACATCTCGGTTATCAAAGGTACGCCTCTGTAACCCGAACATCTCTTGAGCCGCGTATCGAGTTACAAGCCTAGCGCCACGTTGATCGAATGCAAAAAACGCAAATTGCGAGCTGGAATGGTTTACTATCCCACAGTAAACACTATTCTTTGGTAAAAAAACTGTCATGTAAGTGGTATGATAGAGGCATAAATAATTATAAATTTAAAAACTAGAGAAACCGACTTCATTGCCAAACAGCTAAACCGATTTTAATATAATTTGTTTGGGACAATCTGGACGTAAGAATAACCTTCCAAATAAAAAAAATAATTTTCTAAATCAGTTCATAAATGACGGAGGCATGCAGTTACAAACATTAAAAAATATTTTAAAAAAATGGCAACATCGATTTTAATAAAATTAAAATGGGACCAATTTGTAAGCAGTACCTTTCAGATAAAAAAATATTTTTTCAAATCGGCTCACAAATGACGAAGTTATGCGGTAACACACATTAAAAAAAATACAACTGAATTGAGAACCTCCTCCTTTTTGATTGGAAGTCGGTTAAAAAGTAAAAGTAAACAGGGCTTTGCATCTATTGTAGATGATTTATCTGAGGTGGTTTTTTGAGAAGGGTGGTGATGGCCAAGTCGGAAACCACGAGAGTTAGGGAAGTCATGAATGGAGTCATGCCCTCGATTTTTAGGAAAACAATAACTGCAAATTTTTTTTTTCAAAAATGTTTACTTTTGCGGAAGAGGACCCGAATGATTTTTCATAAAAAGTTACTCAAAGTTAGTTAAGTATAACCAATGGATTCTGTTGCTGATAAGGTTAAATCTTTGCAATAAATGTATAACTAAAAGTTAATGGAAAGCAAACTTAGCCCTAAAATATGAACACAATACATGATCAAAAGTAGAACAGCAGGGCTACCACAAGCTCCATATGGTTATGGCTATGGCTGCCAAATTGCGTATAGATAGGCTGACCCACACATTCATTCTCTTCTTGGGTTTGAATGTGTTGACACTGTTGACACAATTTTGACAGCCATAACCATAACCATATGAAGCTCATGTGGCCTACCATGAGCTTCATATGGTTATGGTAATGGCAGGTAAAACAGAGACGAAGTCAGAACATTCTCATGAAAGGCCCTTCAATTCGTGTCACGAATCTAGTGACACAACAAGTAGAAGAATTCGTTTATCAAATCTTATTTGTTTAATTTTGTATAATTACTTATAAATCAACAGAGACAGATGTCGAACGCTGAACGCGGAGGCCGATTGTGCTTCTTTGTCGCTCGTTCCGCACTCTCACTTGCACTTTAAGCCTTAAATGGAACGCCTCAGAGCGAGGGAACACCGCATAAGTCATGTTTTTTCGTGCGTGCAGCCGGCTCCATCGAATTATAAGACGTTGTCACGTCATTAACCTAAGAATATTCATGCAATTTAAAAACTGATTCCAAAATAATAATCCGCCGACTCACTGGCAAACCTGGGGTCGTTGGAGGCGGGGTACCAGCTGGCGCCCCGCATGTCCCCGTAGTGGGGCAAGTCCGTGGGCCCGCAGCCGTACCCCTGGACGGGGGCGCCCCCGTACAGCGGCACTGCGTACGGGTTCGCCGACATCCCGCAGGACGCGGCTGGACCCAGGGGGGAGTTGATGCTGCTCCCCGAGGAGTTGGACCTGCGGGGGGAAACGAGGTTAGTATTATGTATGCAAAAAAAAATAGGTTGGCTGTAAAGTTGGTTTACTGATGATAGTTGAACGTGACGACGTTATAAGAAAATACACAGATGTCGAACGTTGCCGAACGCGGAGGCCGGTTGTGCTTTTTTGTCGCTCGTTCCGCGCTCTCGCTTGCACTTAAACCTTAAATGGATCGCCTCAGAGCGAGGTATCGCCGCATGAGTCATGTTTTTTCGTGCGTGCAGCCGGCTCCATCGAATAATAAGATATCATTGCCCTATAAAGCTGGGGTATCTGCTAACGAGAGGTTTTACGTAACCTCTCTTGATGAGTGAATATAAATGTACAAAACAAAGGTGTTGCTTATTAAACACTAATGACCTTACTTACAAGCTTAAAGCCTTGAGCACATCTAGCGCAATGGCGATAGCGATCAACTGTCAAATATCGCTGTCATATACGCCCTCGCAGAACGCTTAGATGTGCGCAAAGCATCTTAGCGCGCAAAGTTACTTTGGAAATCGGAAACAAATAAATTGTGGGTGATAATATAAAAATAATCTTGGTAATTTTATGACAGGTATGCTGCGGTCTTGGTCAAGCGGTGCATTCTTCAAGTAAATTATTTTAATTAATAAAATTAGTAGGAAAGGGAGATGCTAATTATAAATCTACTAGCGGCCGCCCGCGGCTTCACTCGCCCCGTGCCCCCATACTTTTTACGGCGATAAAAAGAACCTACGTGCTATTTCAGACTATAATCTATCTTTGTGTCAAATTTCATCTAGATCCGTCCAGCCGTTCTGGCCTTATTGAGTGACAAACATCCATCCATCCATCCAAACTTTCACATTTATAATATTAGTGGAATACAGCGCATATTGTACCCTAAAGCCGACGGAGTAAAGAGGTATGTTTGGATCTCTGCTTAAGTCTATAGGAAAGAGGTGTGATTTTATGCATTTCTACACTAATATTATAAAGAGGAAAGATTTGTACCCATTTTTGTATGTTTGTATGTTTGTAATGAATAGGCTCAAAAAGTACTGGGCCGATTCAAAAAATTCTTTCACCAATAGAATGCTACATTCTTCCAATTTGACATAGGCTACATTTCATTTTGAAAAAAATTAGGGATCCTTGGTAAAATTTGAACAATGTAACCGAAGGTGTAGAAAAATGAGTCTTAAAATGTCTTTCGTCTTCCGTGCTTCCGTGCGAAGCCGGGACGGGCTGCTAGTATGTAGATAAAAAGCTAGTTGTTTTTTTCTACCAAAGATGCGATTTTTCTACTGCCGTTTCTTATGAAGCGTTTCGTTCTAAGGTCTCTAGATCTTGTAATTTTAAAGGTTCATAACTCTTTTAAAATAAGAAAATTTATTTTCCAAACAAATTATACTTAATCCTTCTAAAAAGTGACCTAAATCTGCCACAGCGGCGCCAACCCGTCACCTTTAAACAAAGCGCAGCTTAGCTGTCTAATCCCTATTTACACAATTTAATCCCTACCCCTAAAATCATCGGAATTTCAACCTTATTACCTTGGAATAGATACTAGATACACCCCTCCTAAGTACACCCCTGGCCATCACGTTGTTTGATCTGACAAATTGCGTTTTGACAGGGTGCCGAAGGCAGAAGCCGCAGTGAGCGTTAAATAGTGCCATAATGTTATAAAGATAATTTTAATAGACATTGTTGTTTTATAATTTGGTGAGGAACTAATTAGATTAATTTCATTACTTTATGCGCAGGTGGCCTAGTGGTAGCGGTCCTGGCTGCCGATCCAAAGGTCATGGGTTCTAATCCTGTCGTACACCATCAATTAGCTTCTCTGCCCAAAAATTTAAGTACACTATGCCAGTCTCAAACGGTGAAGGAAAACAGTGTAAGGAAACCGGCATGTCGTAGAACCTAAAAACTTTGAAAATATGTGTCGAGTGCACGAAAGGAGCCTCTTTGAGGCGCACTTAAAATCCTTTCACCACACTTGGTTTGAAATATCAGAGACACGATAAGAAGAAGAATTACTTTAGAAGCAAAATTTATGCTATAGGTACAGTCACCGACAAAAAGAGATTTCGGTTACTTCTAATATTTAAAACCTAGCTTACTGATTCAAATTTAGAACTAAACTAACTTTTAGAGATACGCTGTTTAAAAAAAATAACACTAAATAAATAAATTTTGAATTTGAATAAGGGGCAAGTAAATAGGTGTTTAAAATATCGGAAAAATAAAATTAGGTAGGTTCTGCCCAGTTTATTTGCCCATGTAAATTTTTGTATAGTGAATGGCGGAAAATCATAGGTGTGACTCGACGGCGCACTCCACAACTAAATAAACAACACCCAATGTATGGTACTTATACATGGACAAGTGTGAGTAGCGCCCCTGCCTTGAGTTCCATTTGTAATTAAAATAAATGAAAATAACACAAAATAGTTCGCCCCAAGCTCAAATCCTGTGGTGTACGTTATTTCTCTGTTTAAATTTATGCCAAGAACAATTTTTGACGTGACAACATCTTATAATTCGATGGAGCCGGCTGCACGCACGAAAAAACATGACTCATGCGGCGTTACCTCGCTCTTAGGCGTTCCATTTAAGGCTTGAAGTGCAAGCGAGAGCGCGGAGCGAGTGACAAAGAGGCACGCACGGCCTCTGCGTTCGGCAGCGTTCGACATCTGTCTCTCTCCTACTTGAGTGAGCGATGCGCCCGCGTGGACAGCTTTATGACGTTGTCACGTTCAACTATCGTCAGTAAACCGACTTTACAGACAACCGATTTTTTTTGTTTATTAGGATCATCATCATCATCCACAACCTGACTTCACCCACTGCTGGGTATAGGCCTCCTTTTGTTTGTGCCATCTACCTCGATCCTGTGCCAGTCTGAACCATTGCCGCCCCACGACCCTGACTATGTCGTCCATTCATCTTGCTGCAGGGCGCCCTACGCTTCTGTAGCCGGTTCTTTCTATAAAAGGATCACCAAGAAATAATACAAAAATATATTCTTATCCCCTTGCTTATTCACTGAAGGCAACCACAGGTATTATAAATAGTTAATCACAATGTGTGGACTTGCCTCTAACTTTTACTGTTACGTTGCCAAGTCTCAGTTAAGCAAATTACATACAAAAATACCTGACTAATCTATCTATATATATAAATCTTTCGTGTCACAATTTGGAACGCGATAAACTCCGAAACTACTGAACGGATTTCGATAAAATTTTGCAACTGCCTAAAATATGATCGGACTTAAAAGATAGGATAGTTTATATTCAATATTTAGGTGTTATTAATTTATAAGGGGCAAAAGTTTCGAAATCTATGTCTATCCTTTTCTAACACGTAGGGACTTCTCTATGTCTATCTTTTTCTATCACTTATGGATTTTTCTGAAAATTCTTGGCTTGGACGAGAACAGAATGCACATAGACGCTCTAGAATGTTATATATGGTTCTCGAATGATCTGGAATAATCAAATTTAAAGACTGTTAGCATCCGGAATGCTCCCACCCAAACGTTAGTAATCCAGAATTATCTAGAATACTCAAATATACCCATGCAAACGGTTCTGAATTCTAGATTTGGACAAAATGTTCTAGAAAATAGTGCTCCTAAACGTTATAGAATGTTCTTTCATCATCATCATCAATTAATATCAGTCCACTGCTGGACGTAGGTTCACCTTGAGTAACATAGGCTATATTGATGTGTTTAAAAAATAAATGTCCACCCGTGCGAAGCCGGGACAGGCAGCTAGTTACTTAATAAAAGTACTCTAGATTGTTTGTGTGCAGATAGGATAGCTCATGCAACTGTTTCTTGTGTATTATGTACAATTTGTAAATATATTTGTTTAATGGTTGTTTTGTTTGTTTAATTTTTGCCTTTCCTGTGGATAAGGCCAACTAAGCTGTCAGGATGGTATAAGTGCCGGGCAAACCTATTCCATCATAAAATCCTGTCCCAGGCACTTTAGCGTCTCGCGATTTGGGCTTGTATTGACCAGTTGCCCCTGACGCTATATAAATCATCTACAATAGATGCAAAGGCCTGTTTATTACTGAATTTTTGTTTAAATGTAATTATAAATAAGTAATCACAAAAATAGAATCCTTTTCCTCCATCGTTCTAAAGCACGATGGAACTCTAAATATGATGTAGTGTTTTGTCAGCCAACTGTCAACCAAACATGATAAATTCTTATACGGTTTCAACATCTACGTTGCAAAAGAAAACACTTCGAATGACATTTTATGCAATGTCTGTACACAACTCGTGTACAGGTCTACCACAAGCTCTGTCTGGTTCTGTCTCTGGCGTCTTGAGTGTTGACTAAATAAGTCCTACGCCGAAACGTCACACACACACAGTAAATACTGGTGAGCACTTTTATACCCATTTGATTTAAACATACTTATTCTAAACCATCTAGCCCCAAATGAGTAAGACTGGCACAGGATCGAGGTTAGATGGCACAAATTAGTTTGTGTTTGGAAGGCATATACTCAGAAGGCACATACTCTGTCTGCCTAAGTGAAGTGGCACCACACTGAAACTTCACTGCTATTATTTTAGACTATTTTTGATTTGTAAAAGGATCATATAAAAAAACGGTAGGAACCGAGACGTAGTTTGTTGCCTGTTCTTCTAGGCTTGGTCGCGTGGAACTGGCACCTAGACTCACCTAGCTTTAAGACGTTTCAAAGTGATTCTTGCATCGTACTGACTATAAAATTATTGACTTTGACTTTGACTTTGAAGTGGGTTAAGTCAGACTGTGGATGATAATGATGAAATGATGTAGGCACTACACTAGACTAGATCCTAATGTTGCAAGTTTTTGAAAAAGTTATTATTTGACGATATAATTTTCAAAATATGTATAAATTTAACGCTGCAATTTTTTGTTGTTGTTTCTTTGGTATAGATTAGTAGGCCTACCACAAGCTCTGTCTGGCTCGGTTTCTGGCTCTGGTTTTGAGTCTGTGTAAGTGCTCACCAGTTTATTATACTGTGTGTGTGACGTTTCGACGTAGGATTTATTTAGACAGCACTCACACAGACTTCAGGCCTACAGTATATATCCGGTTTACTTATTACTTTCAAGCTTTGCGGAAAGAAAAAAAAAAGTAATTTTGAGCAGTCGTGGTTCTGCAGCAAAAGAGAAAGAAGAAAAAACAGATACTTAACACTTTGTTGTACACCACAAGAATAGGACATTAAACATTTAACAAAAATACTAAAATTATAGCGAATTACAATTGGCAGCCTTATCGCTATGAGCGATCTTTTCCAGACAACCATTGGATGGACAATATTTTATTGAAATACGAAATGACGGTGCCATAAGGGCTATAACCAAGTACTAGGGTTTAGGATATTGATCTAAGGATGGCAATATAAGCAAAATAGCCCGTAACTAATAAATTTCAAAAAATGGTCAAGGTTAATGTTTAGGCATACTCCTACTAATATTATAAAAGCGAAAATTTTTAAGGTTGGATGGATGGATGTTTGTTACTCTTTCACGTAAAAACTACTGAATGGTTGTTGATGAAACTGTACAATAATATAGCTTATACATCAATAACACATAGGCTGCAATTTATAAAGATATTGTAACGGAGAACGGATGTAAGTAAAGAGGGGCGAGCTTGCCGCGGGCAGCCGCTAGTAATGTTGTAATTTTAAAACAAATTATTATAGGACTCGCGCAAATTTATATTATATTATATTATTCAGTAAAAACATATTGTAAACAATCCACGCAACGCTCAAATTTAAAGATCGTACCATTACCACACAAGTATGGCTGTGTTTTTTTTAGACAAAAAAAATTGTTACAAAAATTCTTATTAAGTAAGTAAATTAAGTTGTATTTCTTGTTCATGGACTCATCATAATCATGATCGTATTTGTTTTCTTCTTATCAACAAAAAAGGCTAGTTTCTGAAAATTTTAAATATTTTTAGGCTGACCATATTTTTAGTTTGATAAAAATAACAAGCTTGGAAAAAAAACTGCTTAAACTTTTAGCTAGAGTTGCTAAAAAATAAGCATTGCAGATATTTAGAGAAATACCAGCTATTATTCTATTTAAGTATTTATTTATGAGTCGTTCACATGTGAATGTTTTTATTATTTTTAAGCTATAATTTCATCAAAGCATTACCATAAGTAATACAAGAAAATTTATTCATTAAGTTTGATAAGTTCTACAAAAAATGAAGAAATTATATTATAGTGTGTCAAAATTAATATTTATTTATTGGATTTATGAATTGCTTTTGATTGAATGAAACAATATAAATGAACCGAATTATTGTTTTTAGAATACTACTCAACTAATTAACCAAGAATAAAGAAGGCAGGCAAGTACCTACATGGTATGGTAATAGGCCTCGACCGCCATCATAGCTCCGGCGGCGGAGCGGCGCCGCACAGCGCGGGCTCACGCAGGGAATCACCGGTGGTCCATTCTCATTTAATTTATTTGAGAAGAAATATTTCAGGAACGCATCGTTTCAACATATTTGAAAATTATCGAAATAATTTAAAGTCCATTGCGGTTTGGCGCGAGGATAGCCCGCTAAGTGGGCACGCACACTCACACGCACCGTCACTTGACCGGCAATCACAACATACCTGCACAAACAAACGTCACCGAACTATATCCTTCGACTGGGAGCGCCGCTCGAGCACTCTCGTCGGGACCTTCGACACTCGACTCCACTCGGGGGGAGGGAGGGGGGCCCTGCCTCCCCCCGCATCGACCCACGCACCTGTACGGCGACGGCGGGTTGTTGGCCAGCTCCAGCTTGCGGTACTCCTCGATGGGCGACAGGATGTCGGTGACGCTGAAGGGCGTGGAGTGCTGGAGCTGCAGCTGGGACAGGTTCTGCTGCAGCAGCGCCGACTTGGGAGACAGGCTCATCGCCAGCTCCGCGCCGCTCAGCTCCGGCAGCGCCTCCGCCGGACACGGCGAGTAGCCGCCGCCCTGCGCGGACATCCGACCGGCCGACACTCGACGCCACTCCACGGCTCAGCCTCTAGTGGCTCTCGGGGCGAGAGTGGCGGCCGGAGCCCCCGGGCCCGCGGTGGCTCGCCCGCCGCCCGCCCCGCCCCCCGCCGGCCGAGGGCGGGCCGCGCCGCCATTGGCCGACAGGGGCCCCGCCCTCAGGGCCCCGGGCGCGCCGCCTCGCGCCGGCCGCCAGTGTGCCGGCAGGGGGGGCCCGGCGCCCAGTTCTGCGCCCGCTAATTACGGCGCTGGAATTCGAACGTTTGAACTGTGAACACATTGTGACATTTTGTTTATTAGCAGTGAACCGGTGACTAATGGAAATTGTTGGTGATTGATCTGTGCGGGGACAGTGCTGCGTTGCAACCGCTTTACCGAGTGCTTCATGAATTGATTAAAGTGTATAATATAGGTACCTATTCGTGTTTTGCTTCTAAGATTTTTACTTTGGTATACAAGTCACTTTGCTTATGCTCTATTTTTAGGTACCTACCTGTTGAAATATTTACATGTCCTAAGAAACAAAATGTAAGTAGGTACCTACTTGAACTTGAACTTATGCTGGGTGTATTGAGCGTACAAAATGTCATTCACTAATATACATATATTTTTACGAATACCTAGCTTAAATAATAACATAGCACATTATACACACAAAGTCGTCTGACAAATAAATCCAATTAAATTAAATTATAGTTAGGCCTAATTTATGCCAAATGCCACACATTATTGTCTATTCTATACTGTCGAATACTTTACTCTCCCCTTCGCTGTGGTAACTTACCTACTTTTTAAGGTTTTTTTTAATTCACACAAATAACTTTACTTATTGTGCTTTTATTTTTGTATAAAACCTGCCAGTAGGGATAGATAAGTACGGATATGTGGAACTGGCTACTGGCTAAATAGGTATTTACGGCTAGAAATTGTGGTGGTAGACTTAAATAGGTATAGGTACCAAATTATGTCGTGCCCTTGATTACAAACCAACTTCGACCGTGTGGAAAAATTCATAGACAGTATTTTCACCTTCTTGTTTCTAAATTTCACCCGCCCATAGCCGAGGCGGGTTTATTTATTTATTTATTTATTTAGGTAATCTTAGACTCACAGTTACAATATTGTTTATCTTAAGCTATTCGATGTACCTATTTTATACATTAACCAATTTGAATCTACATTATATACTAGTAAAACCTATGTAGAGCTTATATTACTCAGGGATAATATAGCTTACCTACTATTATGGAGTTTTTTTTTTAAATAGTAGTAGAGCTCTTTGTGAAAGCTCTTCCGGATCCGTTAGATACGAGATTTCTGCCGTGAAGCAGCATTTCTGTGTTTCGGTATCGGAAGGGTGCCGGTGAAATTACTGACACGTGAGGCTGAACATCTGTATGCCTCTATAGTTAATGGATGAATGGCAGTGCATCGTAGGGCACGTTCCCGATGTGTTTGTCCTACGATACAATTCCTTGTAATAGGCGATGGTTACCACTTAACATCAGGTGGGCCATATGCTTGTTCCATCAGCAAGTTGTATAAAATAATAATTATAATAATTAAAAAAGTGAAATCAGTCCACAGTTTTTGAGTTTATTCGTAACAAACATACAAAAATATAGTAGGTATACCTAGAAGGCAACAAATATTGCACATCGGATAATTTCGGCTTTCGACGCGTAGTGTGCGTCAGAAATACTTAGGCCCGTATTCTGAAACAGTGCTTAGGTCTGAGTCGAGCCTCAAGCACAGATTTTTGACACTTTTCAATGGAGAACTGTCATAAAATCTATGCTTGAGGCTCGACTCAGACTCAAGCGCTGTTTCGGAATATGGGCCTTAGATAGCGCTCTCCGAAAGCAGAAAAGCCGGATGTGCAATATTTATTGTAGAATGAAAACCTATGTTGTAGAATTTAATAACACAAAAAAGCTTACAAAATGTATGTTGCAAATGTGTGTAGGTAGGTATGTCTTATTAAGAATTTACAAAATGTACAAAATACACAAGAAACAATAGGCACGTGAGGCTGAACATGTATTCCTCAGGTTGATGAACGTAGGGCAATGCATCGTAGGGCACGCTCCTGACATGCGTGACCTACGAAGCAATGCTTTGTTATAGGCGATGGGTACCAATTAACATCAGGCGGGCCATATTTATCACCGAAATACACCGCCTTTCAATTCGTTATTTCGTTCCATGACAAGGTTGCCTGGAAGAGATCGCTCTCAGCGATAGGGTCGCCCATTGTGTCACCTAATTGTTTAATTTTATATCCTGTACTGTATTTTAGTGTGGTGAACGGTAAACTTATTCTATGGCCTTCCTCTTACCCGTTTTCCTTAATTTAAGGAAAGGTTGAAGGAAAACGGGGAAGAAGAAGGCCAAGAATAAGTTACATGAGCCAGATAAAACAAAAAATCGCTGTCATGTCGTTCAAAGAAGTCTTCATTGAACAAAACTGTCAAAACCCCGAAAAGAGCTAAGCTCTTAAATTTAAGAAGAAGAGAAGAACAATAAAGAGTTATCTATATCTATATAAATAGCAACAGATACTAAATAAATTCTTAGATTTTTTCATGCATAATGCTCTCTCGGTCACTCGAGCTTCAAAGCAAGCAAGTACTACCGGCCTAGTTAATAAATACCTAAAATAAATATTGTGGACAATCGACACAACATTAGCTACTACTTTGGGAACCAGTAGGCCTACCATGAGCTATGTCTGGCTCTGTCTCTGGTTCTGGTTATGAGTCTGTGTGAGTGTTGATTAAATAAAGATAGCTGTGAATATGTGAATATGTGAATAATACATAAGTACCTATGTACTTTTTTCATACCTAAAATACAATATAACACCCAGACAGAGAACAAACATCTGTCTTCACCACAGAAAACCCAAACTCATACTCCACTTTTGTTGCCGACTGTATATGAACAGTAGGTATCTACTTTTAATTTACCTATTATTAAAATATTCTAAGCATTATAGTCTATAATAAAAAAAAAATAAAAACGCAGCAGTGTATAAAAAAATATAGTAGTAGGTAAGTTAGTTATTTTTAAGGGCTTAATTTGTATAAAGGCATTTTGTCTTTGCTTAGAGGGCCTGCGCGCAACTAAGCGATGGCGAGTCAATATCGCTGCGCTGCCATATTTGACAGCGTTTCACTGATCGCCACCGCAGAACGCTTAGATGTGTGCAAAGCTACATATGTGTAGATTTTTTATAGTCTAAGTAGGTTTCAATTATAGGCAACGACGTTGAGTATATCTCATCTTACACAGATGAGTATAAAGTCTAAGCTTTAGGCCTACCCTAAGCTCTGTCTGGCTCTGTCTCTGGTTTTGAGTCTGCGTGAGTGCTCATCAGTGTATTAGTATACACACAGACACACACACTCAAAACCAAAGCCAAAGACAGAGCCAGACAGGGCTTGTCGTTGGCCAACAGCTGTGGACTGATGATGATGATGGCGACGTAGATCTAATACATATATCTTCATAATGTTTCAAAATGTCTAAAAGTGCGAGCGGGAAGTTATTTGACTGTTTTCAGCCTCCATTCAGGTCATTTTAGATTTCAATTGGTATCGCTTACCTATGCTAGTTATCCGCCAGTGGATAGGCAATAAAGGCCTGCGCACACCTAGGGCGCTGGCGAACGCGATCAGTGAAACGCTGTCAAAGTTGACAGCGATATTTGACAGCGTTTCATTGATCGCGGTCGCCAGCGGCCTAGGTGTGCGCAGGCCTTAATATTGCGACGTAACATTGAAATAAAAAATTTCTTACTGCTAAACCGATGTTTGATTTTTATACCTGCTAGGTAGGTACCATAACTATACTCTTTGGTAGGTACTATATAGCTTGTTTTCCTTTGTCTATGGTACTAGATACTTAGGGAGGTATCTATCTACATACTTCCATATCCAAGTTACATACATTTTAGGTAAGTATAAGACTGTCCGGGGTAGTCTCGCAAAGACAACCTTGGAGTTTTCAAGTCAAGAGTGAACAAGTGGATTATAGCTAAGCGTGCTCCACCTTATACACCACTACTTTTTAATTAACAGAAAAAAAAAATAGGGTAATGTAGTAGGGATAGAACATTATGAATGTGCAATCAGAATTTTTAGTTTCGATAAAATGACAAAGTTATTAAATGTTAAAATTTTCAGAAATCCTGCATAAAATTAAGGACAGTTAGTTACGTAGTACTAGAGAGAAAAAAAATTACGCTGTTCGGTTCCGCTTGGTATTTAGCGTTTATGAATGAAATGATTTTTGCTTGTTGAATCATTTCTCAATATTTGACTAAAAATTGTGGTTATTTAAAAAGATTTTTTTTGTCTCAAAAAAAATTTTTTTTTTTCGTGGATGTGTTCAGTATCGGCAGCCAATATCGGCATTTTTTTTTTTGGTAATTAAAAAGTAGGGGTGTATAGGCTGGATTTTCACTTTCCATAATTATTAATAAATAAAAAAAAGAATAATGACCCCCCCTGTAGGCTTATTCTGAGTTTTAACATAATTTAGTTGTTCGCTCACTCAACGCAAAATGACCTATCTAATGGTTAGCGTCGTTAGCGTAGTCGTAGCAAACGTTAGCCCCGATTTTGTATGGAGAAGCGATGAGCACCCCTGGCGGGAACGCTAGAACTAAGAACTAACGAACGCTACGTACGGCAATAGTATATTTCATTACAAGTGCGGGAAGGCTGTCATTGCAAAGAGTTCCGACAAATGTCTACCCGAACCGAAGGCGAGGGTTGACAGTCGGAACAAGTTGCAATGACGGTTCCGCACGTGTACTGAACTACTATTTTTAATACAGTTGCGAAAAAAATTAAGCAATTTAATAAAATAATAAAAATACCATTTGCTTTTTTCTCTTCTCTCCACGCAATAAGTTCGTCGTATGTATGCATGTAGCGACTTTTTGACTTTTCCGGTAAAATGTTCTCCGAAGCATTTTGTGCAATTATACTGAGTTCCGGTGGTGTTAATTCAAAAAAACTAGGGTCGAAATTACTCATTTTGTGCAACAAACAAATAAACTCGCAAAGAAAATTTCTGAAAAATGGCGCCAACCGTAGCTTCTTTTTAAAAATAATACGTATTTGCATGAATCATAAAAACTTCGATGAATTTTTTTAGTATAAACTTCATGGTTGGTTTTTCTTTTTAGACATTATTTTGACAGTTGGGAAAGAAAAAGCACTAGTGCGGGAATGGTAAAAAAAAAGCACGCGTGTGTAATAGCCCACATCCCGAACGCTATACGTCCCTGCAATACGCCACTTTTTGAGCAACTGTATTAAAATAGTATATTTCATTACAAGTGCGGGAAGGCTGTCATTGCAAAGAGTTCCGACAAATGTCTACCCGAGCCGAAGGCGAGGGTTGACAGTCGGAACAAGTTGCAATGACGGTTCCGCACGTGTACTGAACGACTATTTTTAATACAGTTGCGAAAAAATTAAGCAATTTAATAAAATAATAAAAATACCATTTGCTTTTTTCTCTTCTCTCCACGCAATAAGTTCGTCGTATGTATGCATGTAGCGACTTTTTGACTTTTCCGGTAAAATGTTCTCCGAAGCATTTTGTGCAATTATACTGAGTTCCGGTGGTGTTAATTCAAAAAAACTAGGGTCGAAATTACTCATTTTGCAAAAAAACAAATAAACTCGCAAAGAAAATTTCTGAAAAATGGCGCCAACCGTAAATATAAGCAGAGATTTTTTTTTTTTCTTCACCCATTCCGGAAGGCAAAGGGAACTATACCCATACAGCCAAGTCTTCAGTAGATTTTTTTTATTGATATGAATGAAAATGAAATTTAATGAGATGAAATGAAATGAAACCTAACATAACTCATTCTATCAAATCATTAAATTTGTTAATGAAACAAATTAGTAGCTTCTTTTTAGAAATAATACGTATTTGCATGAATCATAAAAACTTCGATGAATTTTTTTAGTAAAAACTTCATGGTTGGTTTTTCTTTTTTTAGACATTATTTTGACAGTTGGGAAAGAAAAAGCACTAGTGCGGGAATGGTAAAAAAAAAGCACGCGTGTGTAATAGCCCACATCCCGAACGCTATACGTCCCTGCAATACGCCACTTTTTGAGCAACTGTATTAAAAAACAATAATCCTCGCAATCCCGTCCCCCTTGTCTAAAGTAAAGATGTCAATCTAGGTTTAGTAGGTAACCCGAACTTTAGTAGCCAGTCGAGTGAAGTTCCTTTGTACCGTGGACTTTGATTACTTAGAGCTTTTTTTAATGAATAATTACACAAACGCACCTCCACCCACCTGATGGAAAGCTGCCACTGTAGCCTATCTATGAACGCTGAGGTATGTACAACAGAAAAGCATTTCGAAGCGTAGAAAGACATAAATTTCTGTATGTTTCCAATGACTTAGAAATTAATAAATATCCATTTAGGTAGAATAATGAGAATATGTACTTTAGCATGGAAATTTCATGATGTAGTAAGCAGTGCCATCTAGCGATGAGTCGAATATCATTAGAGGACAGGTAAAAAAACTGCCCTGTAGTGAGTGCCATCTGTATTTAATCGTAAAGATTAAAAATAATGCCATCTAGCGGCTATCAAGGCAAATAAAAGATACGTTCATGAAGAAAATAACTCATTCATTTCCTGTGGATCGTGTTTGTTTGGGATGGGATGGAACTGAATGGACAGTGTTACCACCTTAAACCTTTTCTAGATAGAACTAAGGAACTAGCATTTAAAAAGTCCGGTAGTTTTCCCTACTCATTAGTACTCATTCATTCACTGATTTTAGTTGAGTTGAAGAGTAATTTAGCCTGAAATGATAGAAAACATTGGGTAATCCTCTTTAAAAACTAAAACTATACAGTTTTATTTTATTTTAAATATTTACCTACCCAATTAATACAAAAGAATAAAATCCATATAGACCTCCAGGTACAATGTTTAGAATAGAATAGAATAGAATAGAAAATTATTTATTGCACACCTTAAAACTAACAATGGAAAAATAAGTAACAATAATTAAAAACACACTAATGTACAATGTTTGTGTATGATCTAAGTCAGGGATTCCCAAAGTGGTCGATATCGACCCCTTGGGGTCGATATTGGTTTCCTAGGGGTCGGCATAAACGAAAACTGATTTTGGGGGTCGACGAGGTCTAACAATCGACCCCTATTAAATTAACACAAGTTCTTATTTCAAACCTTCCAGTTAGGTATGTAGGTACTGTATTGTTTATGTTGTGTTACGTGTACTAAGAATAATTAATATTTTTGTAGGAAATAGCATTGTTGTAGTAATGTAAAGTCTCAAGTTCGTACAATGTACGTTTATTTTGTTAAATTTTGATGAGAAAATGGAGTCAACTTTAATCACCTAACCAAGTGCAAAGTTTTCCAATTGGTATATCTTAGTACCTAGGTATTTTGTAACAATAGGAAAAAACTAAAGATACGCCCCCTTATTCATAATAGTCTGCTGACTTGAAGCATTGCTAATTCTCACTCTGTCTTCTACTATTGACCTAAATCGAGAGATACCTATGAAAAATAACACTCTGTAGCAGCTGTTTTAAGTTAGCGAACCATTGTGAATAAGGGGGTTGATCTTAAAAGTACGTAATTTGGCCATGGGGGTCGGAGAAAACTGTTAATTTTGGAAAAGGGGTCACTTGTACAAAATAGTTTGGGAATCCCTGATCTAAGTGTTTCTAGATCGTTTCCGCCTTTCTTCAAAATTAAAGTGGCAGGACTGAGAATGAAATACAGCCTACACATAATTTGTTTAGTTTTCTATGTACCTAGTTACTTATTTATTATGTATGTAGATAAATGCTGTGTTGAGCAATATAAAATGAAACAAGCTACAGTTAAAAGTTTCAAAAACAATTCACACTGTCTGCCGTCTGTCACTCACTGTCATCAACAGAGACAGACAGTTACTGACAGTTGGACATCTCCGCTCGCTCCGCCTGCAGCTGGCAACATTCACGCTGTCTTCGATTCAGCAAGTATGTAAATGTCATTTTTATTATTTTCCGTATTATTAGAATTTACCGCGGTGCGTGCAGTGTTCCTGGAGATATCGCGAGTGTTTCGAAAGGGGCCAAAGCCCGCGCGAGGCACGATGCGGTCACCGGGAGCGGATAACCTCAGCGTCGGGCGCATCACGTAACATCGGCAGCGCTCGATGGTGAGGCGCTGCGACATGGTGCTGAGTACCGAGTGGGCGCAGGTGGAAGTCGTCGACCTCATCAACGACGGCAACGGGCTCGGGTTCAACCTGGTGGGGGGGCGCAGCACCGGCGTCGTCATCAAGTATGTGGCGCCCGGCGGGGTCGCGGAGCGGGATGGGCGGCTGCAGGGCGGGGACCACCTGCTGCAGGTGGGCGCCGTGAACCTGCGCGGGTTCACGTCGGAGCAGGTGGCGGGCGTGCTGCGCGGCGCCGGACCGGCCGTGCGCCTGCTGGTGGCGCGCCCGGCCGAGGGGGGCGCGCGCGCGCCGCTGCCGCCCGGCGCTGCGCTCGTGCCCACGCACATCCTCGGCGACCCCGAGCTGCTGGACCGGCATCTCATCGAGACCGGCTTCGGCGCCGTGTACGACCTCTCGCAGTGCTACACTGAATACATCAACGGCCTGAAGGACGCCAGCCTGCTGGCGGCGGCCGTCAGTGTCGTCGGCGAACACCCGCTGCAGATCCCGGAGCGGCCGGTCGTCTGCGACGGCTACTCGCCGACCATAACCATCACCATCCCCGTCGAACTGCCGACCCCACCCGAAGTGGAGATCGTTCACGTTGATCTGAACAAAAATGTGTACGGCATTGGGATCACCGTGGCGGGCTACGTTTGCGAGAAAGAGGAGCTGTCGGGCATATTTGTGAAAAGTATTATTGAAGGAAGCAGTGCGGAACAGAGTCAACAGATTAAAGTAAATGATAGGATAGTTGAAGTGGATGGTGTTTCTTTAGCGGGTAAGAGCAATCCGCAAGCTGTGGAAGTGTTGAGAAACACTGGCATTGCGGTCCACTTAGTGTTAGAGAGGTACTTGCGAGGCCCTAAGTATGAGCACCTTCAGCTAGCCATCCTCAATGAGGACCGGCCGGTGTCACCATCACCTTCGGCCACCACCCTCTCTTGGTTCCCAGTGCTTTCGCAAGCTGATAACAGTACCACCGAAATTGACCCTGAGCCAGAATCTAACACAACGATAGACTCGAGTGTGTTAGAAGTTGGAGACTGCCAGGAGCCAACCCAAGAGGAATTAGACAAGAGATTTGATGTAATTTTAGCCGTAGCTGAAGAAGAGATCAAGAGGAAGTGGGTGGAGACCCTCGGATCTGGAAAAGAGATATTAGTTGCAGAAGTGAATAAGTTAGAAGGTCTCGGCATCAGTCTAGAAGGAACGGTTGATGTTGAGGGAGGCCAAGAAGTGAGGCCTCATCATTACATCAGATCTGTGCTTCCGGAAGGCCCAGTGGGTCAACAGGGTACCCTCCTAGCAGGGGATGAACTATTAGAAGCAAATGAATATAGGTTACACGGCTTGACTCATACTGAAGTAGTGGGTGTACTTAAGAATCTACCAAATAGGGTTAGAATAGTATGTGCCAGGAGCAGTGTAGACAGTGGACCGAGACCACTCATCAACTTAGCATCGGATCGGGAAGGCTTTGAAGCCCGGAAAATCATATCAGGAAGCCTCAACAATCTGACTACCATTGTAAAGGCCCAGTCGGACTCTTCCATTAACACTTCCAGTACTGCCACCCTGACGAACCACTCCAGCCAGTCCAAGAAGTCAAGATCACTCCAGTACGTGTCAGAACTTGCCATGTGGCAGAGCAAAGAAGACATCATACCGCTGGAGAAAGGAGATCAAGGGCTAGGGTTCTCAATCCTTGACTATCAGGACCCTATTGACCCTCAAGGAACAGTCATAGTAGTTCGAAGCTTGGTTCCTGGAGGAGTTGCTGAAAAGAACGGAGACATATCTCCAGGTGATAGGGTCATGTCGGTCAATGGAATCAGCATTAAGAATGCCACTCTCGACCAAGCGGTCCAAGCATTAAAAGGTGCCCCAAGAGGCACGGTCAGGGTCGGTATAGCTAGGCCTCTTCCCCCTCATGATAGCAAATCCAAAAGCAGCACAGCACTTAATGTCAAAACTAGCTAATCCTTAAACTAGTCAAAATTCATATCTTACGATTAAAGTGAGCTTATGGTATGGTACATATCAAGCAGTTTGAACACCAGTGCTTGGTATAGTGAAGTCTGAAGGTAGGAAGACACATTAGGCCTCTAGCACACACAGAGCTAAAACCACTCTCGTACAATAATAAACAATGCTTTACTAGTCAACCTTATATTAACAAAACGTACTATAGGTACTATAGCATTAAGATCACTTTTTACTGCACAAAGTTTAGAACTCCACCAAACTATAAAATAAGTATTCTGTGGGAGTTGATTATAATTTACACCTTTTTGTACATTTTCTAAAGCATAATAAACATTCAACTTTTATAAATAAACATCATTAATTGCTTGAAAATGTCCTCACTAAAAATAATAAACAAAACAAAACAAAATTACGAAACAAATTATGTAGTTAATCACTGACACAAGTTCTAAGATTTATGTAAGGGAGCAATTTTATTGTACCAAAATTTATTTGAATCTCGTATAGATCTTTGTAAAGAGGAAATCTATAAAAAACATATTGTGAGGATTTGATTTAGAATTGAAAATTGTTTATTGTTACGGACCTAAATGATTTAGTCAAGAATAAGTATAAAAAATACTTGGAGTTGGTATTATAACTATAAAATCGTTTTCTGTTTGTAAAACCTCGTTCACGTTAATAATGCTTCAGAGTTCTATGTTTCTGTTAAAAATACTTCAAAGTAATACTGATAGGTAACGCTTTTTGTTAAGTTTATAAATTGATTGTATAATTATTATAATATCTAGGTATGTATAAAATATTATAACTTTGCACTGAAAATTAGCGAAGCACTTGTGATAATTTGATACTATGAATAGATGTTACTATTTATTAGTAAATTGCTGCAAACTTATCTTAATAATAATAGATTATTCTTCGTGAACCGTCTGAGAATAATTAATGAGAAGTTATTGAATTTTTGATTGTTCCCTTCGTTTGTCACTGCCTAAGTGCCTACTGTTTTATTCATGCACGATGTCTTCAGTTGAAATCTAAACCAATATTACTCCTATATTTTAAGACTGGCAGCGTTGAATTCGACTAGTCTTTGGGTTATGTAATCTCAGTCAATTTTATACTAAACTTAGTTTAATAAACATTAGCTTAAAGCTTAACACTTTTTTTAAAGCTTATCATGCAGCTTTTTAAAGTTTAACATGAGAAACACACACTATCCTTGGCGATAACAAATTGTATTACAAGATGTTTAATTCACTCACGATATTTTATGAAGGACAAAAAAACTAGGACATATAGGCACTACATTCAATATTTTGAATATTGAGTGTAGTGATTTCTGAACACGATCTGAAAAATCTGAATTTAATTGCCCTATAATATTAGTAGTTGTTACTAATCGCTGCAAAACGCCTAGATAATTAATATTATTTAATAATGCAAATCTTAAAATAAACTAAAATTAAATGAAAAGTATCACAATCTAGTCTAACAAAACCGGCTGTGGCATGCTAGAGTAACATTAATTAGTGTAAAATTAATTAATTAACTAAATTGTAGTTTGTGAAATGACCAAATGGTAGGTTAAATCTTAAACGTTCACATTATTATCAATGTAAAACTATCCCTAAGGGCGCGGCCACAACATGTCGCGTGTCACTTGATACTATATTATACCATTGGACCTTGTGGATTTATGAGGTGATTTTGCGGTTTAAATAACCTTTGCTTTAGTATTTCTTACGGTATCATAACTTACTATAAAAATACTTGGTATAATCATTGTTTACTTTACGTAATACGTGATTTCGTTAAGTAATCTTGATATACAGGATGGTTTTTGAGAAGGGTAGTCAGGTCAAGTCAGAATACCACGAGAATTTGGGAAAAGCCGTGAAGTCTTGCCCTCCATTTATAAGAAAACAATAACTGCATATTTATTTTTTCAAAAAACCTATGGAATATGGAACCGAAAGATAAAAAAAAATACACCCTGTAATACCAATGGATTCTGTTGCTGATAAGAATCAATCTTTGCAAATAAAAGTTTTACTAAAAATTAATAGAAATAGCAAATTTTCACTGCACAGGTTCTTAGATCTTAGAAAGTAGGCTTGCCCAGCAAAACCATCCCCACAGCTTAGTCGGCCTAATCCATAAGAAAGATAGTAAAAAAACAATTTAAATTGTATTAATTCAGCTGTATCACAAGAACAAGCTGTATCACGCGACAAACAGGCAACAAACTGCTAATAAAAATGGATTAAATGAACCAATGAATCAAAAAATAGCATTCAAACACCATAAGAACGGACATGAAATTGTGGCCGCGCCCTAAAAATGCACATTGATGTACCTACCCTAAATGCCTTGTAGTATAAATTAGGTTAAACAAAATTGGCTTAATTTACATTAGCTTTAGCACTAAGAAATTATTGTACTTAAGTATTATACTAAACAGTAGACGCATCGTTTATTAACAATTGAAGTTGTATTGTATTATAAGTTAACTTTTATTTACGTTATTCATGTTGAACAAATAACATTTGTAAGCTTTTAGAGAGCTAAAGATATATACTTTTATACAAACGTTTATTTTATATTAATAGTTTTTAAATCATGATTCTTCCGTTCTGGCAGACTGAAATAGAATTATCTATTTTCAATGAAAATGTGTGATTATACCAATTTGAGACCTGCATTCGTTGTTTTCCCTAATTGTAAATAATATAATGTTCCTACTAATAATATGCTTCCATATAAGTACAAAATTTACTAGTTCATTGTTTACCAACAGCTTTTTATATTAAACAGTGCTTTTATTAACTAAGTTAAAAGAATATTACGGGTTTTATCACATATTTTCATTGAATTTCCTTAGTTATGACATCACTATAGTATAAGTTATTTCGACACCTTAGCCCTACACGAAAATTGTAAGTAAAAACATACAAAAATATATAACTGTTTTTTTTACACTAGAAATTATTATACCAAATTATCTGACTTGTCACGTTACCAATTCGGGTAAGTTGTATAAAAATCATTTGGTTAATATTTGGTAGTATTTCAATTATTATAATGTTTGTATTTCTTATTTCAGATAAGATGTGGGTTCCAAACCTGCCAGTGACAATCGCGAGTGCCGTGTGTGCCACAGCTGGTGCTGTTTGCATCTTCAAGTAGGTGTACTACTTTATAACTTTTGAAACTATCATGGTTTTAAACACTATTTTTATGAAACAACGGGAAAAGTGTGGCATCGATTACGCGTCCTGATACCGTCAGTGTTGTGTGTCGAAATCGAAAAAAGAGTGAGAATGGAACCAATAATAGTGTCGAAACCATAAGAGTGCGAAAGAGGGTATAGATCGATTTGTCTGCCAATAACATTTCTTTTACTCGTGGACTTCAGTTCAACCGTGATCATGGTGCATGCAACTGTGCCGAAATATCGGAAGTCAACTCAAAATTTAATCATGGTAATTATCCCGTTGTTTCATAAAAATAGTGGACTACTTTTATATCAATATGTCACCAACTTAAAACTAAAAAGTACGAAATCATGTTTCAACTGCACGAATCCCCATCGCATTTAAATTCGTAGGCCACGTTCCTGACGTGCGTGACCTACGATGTAATGCTTTGTTATATGTGGTTACCACTTAACATCAGGTGGGCTTGTTTTATCAGCTAGTTGTATAAAAAAAATCCGTCATCATTTCCATTCCTTTCACTCCGTCATAGTTACTGCTTGACATCGAGTGGACCTGCATTATTGTGTTCAGTCATTGGTTAAAAAAAAACAAATAAATAAATAAAATATATGTCCAAGTTAGATAGATTAATACTTTATACAAAAGAAGACATTTTAAAATAAATATTACTAATAAAGGTCCAATAGACGGCCTTATCGCTAAGAACGTCTCATCCAGACAGTTATTGTATGACTATAACTAATAAGTTTTTATAATGTTCGGTGTTAAAAACAATGACTTTTAAACGGTACCGTCACCCAACAATAGAACTATACAAATCTAGTGCGGTGCTTACAGTTCGCCAACTCTATATACTAAATATTATTTTAAGAGTTCATTCTAAAATCCCCCTACACCCCTCCCATACTCGCAAAAAGAGAAGAAATCGCATATTAAATGAAGCTCGCAGAACAAAATTTATGCAACATCAATTTGATTTTTTATCAATACATCTATATAATAAATTAAATAAAACCTTATCAATTAATGTATTAAACTTGGCGAACTGTAAACAGGTTGTAAAGCAATGGCTGCAGGGTAAATCGTATGATGAGACTGAAGACCTATTTATAATATCTAAATAGGTAATATAACAACACACTTCAAATCTAACTTATCTAATTCATTTTCATCACCTCGCATATCTTTTCAAACACTCACACTTATAAAACTATTTCTTGTAACCAATCATTCGTTATCAGTATCCACAATCCACCCACACATAACACAAACACACACCCATTACTTGCGTGTTATGGGCTTTCCTCTGTGATAACCAGACTCTCAAGAGACTGGGAGAATCATGAAAGCCCATACACAATATCTACTCACTCACACATACATGTACAAAACAAACACAAACACAAATACACACACATACTTACATACACCCACACACACACTACTTTCACTCGTACTTTAACCGACGGCGGGCGCTACGAGCCGGGATACAGATATTCTAGTCTGGCTCGTAGTGCGTCACCACATTAATAATCTAGGTGCATTACTCTAAGATATTATTAATATTAAGTAACCGTGCTGATACCTGTAATGTACCTACTTCTTTTGTGTCAATAAATAAATATTTCATTTCATTTCATTTCAATGTTTACAGAGATTTGTACAGCGGCCCGCCTTTCGACAAGCATATGACTGCCCAGGACAAGACAGTAGTGGTGACGGGCGCGACAAGCGGGATCGGCAAGGAGGTTGCTTGGGACTTCGCAAGGAGAGGGGCCAAGGTAAACACAATATAATAACGCCTATACTATATAACAGTATACTCAATAGATTTATTGTAAACACCATGGTAAGTGAGGTTTTAATTTTACAAACAGTGGTAAGTAGCACATTTGAGCCCCTTTAGGGCACTACAATAGTAAGAGGTTGGCAGACCGAGGTGTCAGTTATAACAGCGCTTAGCTCAGTTGGCTCTGCCTTCTGCGCTATATTGTCTAAGCCTTGGACAATACAGCGCCTTAGACTAAGGTATCCAACTGAAGTTCATTTTGGCGTTACGCAATTCCAAAATACGAATTTCCATCAAGTTCCTTTCATTCACTATGTTTGAATTTCGGTGGTGGTGGCTTTGCTTATGACCACCACCATATGAATACCATCATTTCAGTTTTCGCTAGGTTGTATTTTAATCCATGAGCAAAAACATATTGCGCACAGATTAAAAGTAGCTTTTATAATCCCTAAACTGAGGGGATGAGAAGAACCATGTCGTCAGCGTAACTTAAATTGTTAACACTAATGTTTCCCAGATGACAATCTGTCATGGTTCCACTCAGGCCACCAATCAGGTCGTTCACGTATAGGTTAAACAGGACAGGAGAGGTCAACCCCCCTTGACGAACCCCGCACTCTAGCCTATAATCGTTAGAGGTCGGGTCGCCCCATCTAACATTATTAAGGTTTTACGGCAATCTAACATGATAATGACATTAGTTAGTATGGATTTACAATAGATGCAAAGTCTTGGTTTTTTTTTGTGCGTGCACTTAAATCAAATATTAGCTCTTGAATTCATCTTTAACGCCGTATTTATTTTATACAAATTACATTTTATTTGTCATTATCTTGTGTCGAATTTTAATTATTTTAGAAAGTACTTACATCTTTGTTCGTTTGCATTTTTGTCTAGTTGTATCTAGTGGCAGAGTCCGTGACATCGCCGAACCGGCTCTGTCGGAAGACTAGCGTTGGATGCTAGCCAACCAACATATTATGCTGAGCCAGAGTCCGTTTTGCGACGCACAAAGCTCACCTCTGTAATTTACAACTTATCAGGTTGTTAAGTTTATATTCTTAGTGTGAGTTTTGCTTCGCAAATAAATATTTTTTCTTTCTTT
This sequence comes from Thera obeliscata, assembly GCA_947578465.1. Lineage (NCBI taxonomy): Eukaryota > Metazoa > Arthropoda > Insecta > Lepidoptera > Geometridae > Thera > Thera obeliscata. The sequence goes on along the minus strand of OX387915.1, from coordinate 25,493,142 downwards.
CTTTTCATCCAGGTGTTCATGGCATGTCGAGACATGACTCGCTGCGAGACAGTGCGTCGTGACATCGTGTTGGAAACAAACAACAAATACGTGTACTGCCGCCCCTGTGACCTCGCATCTTTGCAGTCCGTTGCAGACTTTGTTAAAACGTTAGTATCGGTAGCGGCACGTAATTTTTGCGCTGACCGTTATTGCGCAGAAAACAAAAATAAGGTACCTGAGGGGGACTAGCGGGATGAAGGGCGGGCGTGCGTAGCGCCGCATGGCTCTCCGGTCGTATTCCCCTCCCCGCACCGATACCACCACACCCCGCGCACATCCAGTGTACAGTCGCGGTATGAAAATGTTCGTCACCTTAGAGTCGGTTTTCGCTTGCACCAGTAGTGCCTTGATCATGAACACATTTTGACATAATTTGTGATGCTATGTTTCCATGCGTGCCGTGCAGCCCGGCAGGCTGCCTGGCAGGCTGCCTGGCGGGCTGCGTGGCATGCAGCCCGTCCCGGGCCGGCGAACATTCAAGCTGTTTACATGCATGCCGTGCAGCCCGGCGAGCTGCCTGGCGAGCTGCGCGGCATGCAACCAGTGTTACCAGGTACATGGTAATTACCGTAGATGCACGGTATTTTTGGCTTAAACACGGTATACGGTAATGTTTCACTACCGAGTCATTTTCTACGGTATTTTTAATTATGAATTACCTTGACAGTCAATATAACCTAACCTAACCTATCTTTGTAACCTAACTAAACATGAAGACATTTGTCAAACAATAATTGACTCGTTGTCTTAGCAACAGTCACAGAGGTTTTATTCTAACTGATGCAACCTCAACAGTAATCTCCGATCGTAGCGACTTTTTTTAGCAACGTCCACTCGTCACGAAAGCGCGAGAGAGACTGACTGCCCACCAGTGTTGCCACGTGCCAAAGGAAAATATCTGGGGACAGACGGACAGATAGACAGACAGACAGTCAGACGGACAGACAGTGAAGTCTTAGTAACTATATTAACTATACTAATAGTATTATCAAAAGTGGATCTAAATGAATATTTTTTGCCTTTATTATGTTTAAAGGTGTTCATCTTATCATAGACTAAATCAGATTCCAAAAATCTGTATAAAAGTAGGGTAAAATCTGTAATCTGTAATACTACCCTAAATTTTGTATAAATACAGATAAATCTGTATAATTGGCAACACCAATTTGGCCCGCACGCGTGTAAACAGTCACCGGGCGCCCGCACATTCATCAAAAAATCGACACTCGCCCGGTTCGCGGCATTCACATTCACGGGCGCGTTTACGGGCTCGGGCGTACCGTTTCCACGCGCGTGAATGTGAATGTGCACGTTGAATGTCGAGTTGAACGCACGCGTGGAAACGTGGCATCACGTTTACTTATCGGTGTATTCTGTCTATTCAGTTTCAGAAAGTAGTATGTGATCGTGATACGTTGAACAAATCAAGTTGAAAATCAACGAACAGTTTCATACCACCTCTATATGTACAAGCGTTGCAAATTGAATAAATAAAATGTTGAAGTCAAAGTCAAAGTTGCCGAATCACATGTACAAGGGTTGTTAGAGCAATAACATTTGATTCCGTCCATTGTGATTCCGCCCTTTATGGGCATGCAAAATTCGGATTCACAAATTAAAATTAAAATCTTAACAATTATTAAATAATAAAACACAAAGAAACACACACAGTTAAAATATACAAAAATCAATGAAAATAATATTAATAAATTGATTAAGTAATAAATGTAATGTCTGTCAGTAAGTCGTCCGTCATAAATTCATTTATTGTGTAGTAACATTTGTTAGCCAACATTGCTCTCAGCTTCCTCTGAAACGAACAAGTCGGAAGTTCTCTTAGAGACGGCAATTTGTTAAACACAATTTGGTCTCATTGCATGTTCCAGGTTCAAGTCAGAGGAGCCTCGCTGCCACGTCCTGGTGAACAACGCAGGCGTGATGGAACCGCCGAGCGGCGTCACGCGGGACGGCTTCGAGGTACAGCTCGGGGTCAACCACCTCGGACACTTCCTCCTCACCAACCTCATGCTCGACACACTGAAGGTATCTCATCATCTGCCTAAACAGCTGTGCAGCTGCTGCTTCTGCGCTTGAGGGTATGGGTTCGATCCCATCGAGAAGAAATGTTTGTGTGGTGAAAAGAGATGCTTGTTTTCGGTCAGGGTCTTATACAGTTCTTGAGTCAGAGTCGAGCCTCAAGCATTGATTTTTTGCCATTTTTCAATAGGGAACGGTCAAAAAATCAATGTCTAAAAATCTTGTGGCTCGACTCAGACTCAAGCACTGTTTCAAAAATGTGTATAAGTATTATATCAGCTATCTGGTTCCCAAATTACAAGCTCTGCTTAGTTTGGGCATAGATAGTGATGTGTGGATTGTCCACAATATCCACAGATAAGCAATAACGCTTTTATTCTGTGACAATATCTATCTTCATCAAACAGTATAAAAAAATCTTTTTCATTACTCATACTCTGAAAGTAGGTCTGAAGTTGCCTGAGGGGCCTAATTGAAAGTAAAACTTTCAGCCCTAGGGAGAATCGCTTTCTACTGACAGCTGTCAAATTATAAAAAAAAACAAGTTCTATTTATTCAACCATGTTCCTACTTTCTAAAGTCTTTCTAACTGCAAGGAGGTCGTTGACCAAATTCCAACTTTTTATTCAGCAAGTAGGTTGGAAACCCATTACAACGGTAAGAAGTTTAAAAAGTCTAATTAGAGCGCAATGTAAAATTTAAATTTAAATAACATAAAGATAGTATTCAATAAATAATATATCTTCTAAATTACTTGAATATATAGCTTCAACTATTTATTTAAAATAACATAGATTTGAGCAAACAATTTACCATTTTTTAAATTATGAGAATAAAAATAATGGCTGAATAATGCTGGCGAGCCGAAGCCGAAGGCCCGCCAGAGAAAAAGAAAAAAAAAACCGGGAAGGCGGCAATTCAATCTTCATTTTCACTAATTTTTCTTTCATGATTTTATTGTTACTTTCCTTGTATTCGTAATGAAAAGCACAGTGTTTACCTCGGGTGAAAGTCTTTTAAGTCCCTCAAGCTCCATTGGCGCCCTCGCTACGCTCTGGCGCCAAACCCGTCTCGGGACTCAAAAAACGTGACTTTCAACACTCAGGTAACAATGTACTATTGTTTTGTAAAAAGATCATATAATCCGGAATATTCCGGAAGCTTTACAAACTACGGCAAGCCCTGAAGCTGTACCCAGTGGTAGTGTGAACACATCACAACTTTTTACAAAGCCCACCAGTGCGAGAAAATCACCACCTCCGGCGATTTATCGCCCAATAATGCTTGATAATATCAAGGATACGACTGGGCTACCTACTCCGGTTGTTTGTACTGAAGTAAGTAAGTCCTCTCCGACTTCGCCACCGCATAAGTCGTTCGCCCAGCTGGCCAGTGAAGAAGGAGAATGGAGGGATAAACAGCCCAGCGAAGAATGGAAAATAGTGCAGAGAAAAAGATACAGGAATAGACTAGAGACCTCGAAAGGAGAAGCTTAAGTAGAAGCAGAAAATAAATTTAAAGCTGCAGATATAAAGGTGCCCTTATTTATAAACAACGTTGACAAATGCACATCTAGTACAGATATTTCTAACTACATTTTACTAAAAACTAACGTTGTAGTGTCCTTAGAAAAGATAAAATCTAAGCAAGTACGTGAATATGATGCCTATAAAATAATGGTACCTAGAAGCAAGTTTTCTATTTTTATGGATACAAAGCTCTGGCCGGATGGCATTACATTTAGGCGCTTCGTGAGCCTGTACAGGCGAACCGAAGATGTATCAAGAGAACTTACAAAACCATAATGGATGTATGCAAGCTAATAAGTTTTAACTGTAAGTCCATAAAGAGGTCCGCTATGTGTATCAAGCAATTATGTAACACGGCGGACATCATAGCACTCCAGGAAACTTGGTTACTGTCACATGATATACCATTCCTTGGGTCTATTCACGACGAGTTCGAGTACACCGGGAAGTCAGCAGTCGATGTCTCACGGGAGTTACTACGCGGCAGGCCGTACGGAGGAATAGCATTATTGTGGCGAAAAAATGCATTCAATTCAATAACAGTGATTGACTGTGTGAGCGCGCGCATCGGAGCCGTGCGGTTCGAAATAGCAAACCGGTCTTTCATTGTATTTAGCGTGTACATGCCTACGCAGTGCATAGATAACTTGCCCGAGTTTACGGAGTGCTTGAGCGAAATAAGTGCTATTATCGAAAGTAGTGAAGTTGAATCTGTGTTTATCCTGGGTGACTTTAACGCACATCCAACCGAGCTATTCGAAACGGAACTAGCTAGTTTCTGTTCGGATCAGGCGTGGTTTTGTGCGGATATCCTCAAACTAGGCATTGGTTCAAGTGAATATACGTTTGTGAGTGATGCGCATGGTTCGCGACGGTGGTTGGATCACTGTGTTGTGACGAAATCGGCCTGGGAAACCATTACAGACATTAAGGTACGTTACGACGTTGTTTGGTCCGATCATCACCCTCTAGAGGTGCACTGTGATTTAAAATTGGTCTGTAAAAAGTTGATAACGAGTAGTAATAACAATAATAGGTCGGTTATCTGGGGAGAACGTCAGGAACAACAAATTAATGTGTATTCGGGTGTATGTAATAAAGAGCTGCGATTAATAGATTTTCCTGAATCACTTACACAATGTGCGGATAGACGTTGTAAGCAGGTAGCACATACATTAGAATTAGATAAATTATATTATAATATAATAACTATTTTAAGAGAGGGAGCGATGCAGGCGTATATTGAAAAGCGGGTAAAAAGGGGTAACTATCTAACTGGTTGGAATAAACATGTAAGCGAAGCTCACAAGTATGCTAGGTATAAATATCAACGGTGGATTTTCTATGGTAGGCCAAGTGACGGGATATATTTTGAAGAAATGTGTGAAAGTCGTAAAATATTTAAGGCCAAACTCAAATGGTGTCAATCACATCAAGAACAAATTAAAATGGATATAATTGCCAGTAATAGATCCGCGAAAAACTTTTCACAATTTTGGAAAAATATTAACAAGCTTAACCTTAAGTCTGGCCTCCCTGCTAATGTGGCAGGATCCTCTGAGCCAAAGGATATCGCGGACCTTTTTAAAACCCATTTTAGTGTACAGCCTAATTTGAAGCAGTGTGCGGCACATCTGCCGGTGATCGATACTGAGGATAGTCAAGGAGCTGAATGTAGTGTTCGAATCTCTGCAAAGGAAGTAGGAGCGTGATACAGTGCATGAGCAGGGGTAAATCTCCGGGCCATGATGGCCTCAGTATCGAGCATCTGCAGTATGCGGGGCCACATCTGCCTAGAGTTTTATCTATGTTTTACTCTTTGTGTATAAGTCATGCATATCTGCCTCATGAGCTAATGAAAACCATTGTTGTGCCATTGGTCAAGAACAGAACGGGTGACATTTCTGATAAATGTAATTATAGACCGATTTCTCTTGCTACCATTATAGCAAAAGTGTTAGACCGGCTTCTCGATAAATACCTAACGAAACACATACAATTGCACGATGGTCAGTTCGGGTTTAGGCCTGGTCTGTCTACGGAGAGTGCTATACTGAGCCTTAAACATACGACAAGGTATTATGTGGACAGACAGACGCCGGTCTATGCTTGTTTCCTCGATCTATCGAGAGCTTTCGACACTGTATGTTACGATGTACTGTGGCGAAAGCTTCACGATACCAAGCTACCCAAGGAAATCTGTTCTGTTTTTGAGTACTGGTATAATAATCAGGTAAATCATGTAAAATGGTCTGGGACGCTGTCCGACGCATACGGCTTGGAATGTGGGGTGAGACAAGGGGGGGTAAGTTCTCCGCAGCTTTTCAACCTGTATGTGAATGAACTGATAGATGGGCTCAGCAGACAGCCTTTCGGCTGTTATGTAGATGGTGTATGTGTCAATAACATAAGTTACGCTGACGATATGGTTCTGCTGGCTCCATCTATCAGTGCACTTCGGAAGCTTGTGCAAATGTGCGAGACGTTTGCTGCTAGTCATGGCTTGCGGTATAATGTCAAGAAGAGTGAGTTTATGGTATTTGCTCCTAAAGGAAAATGTCTGGGGAGTGTACCACCCATTATGTTAGATGGTATTGCCCTGAAAAGGGTGAGCCAATTTAAATATCTAGGGCACATTGTATGTGACAACCTGAGCGATGAGGCAGACATTGAAAGGGAACGAAGGGCATTGACTGTTAGAGCTAACATGTTGGTTCGTAGGTTCGCTCGCTGTTCAAATGAAGTTAAGATAACACTGTTTAAAGCTTACTGTCAGTCTTTTTACACGAGCAGCCTATGGATCACATATACTCAAAAAGCAGTGAATACCCTTCGAGTCCAATACAATAATGCATTCAGGATGTTGTTGGGGCTCCCACGGTTCTGCAGCGCCTCCGGTATGTTTGCCGAGGCGCGCGCTGACGGGTTCGCCGCCTGCAGGCGGAAAAAAATTGCGTCGCTGCTGAGCAGAGTTCGTGGAAGCCCCAATAACATCCTGGGCACCATTGCTGCCAAATGGGATAGCCCTTTTATTAAACACTGTGTGCGAGTGATGATGACATAGGTGATGCACATTATGACGTCATTACTTGGACATCAGAGCGTTTATTTATTTATTGTTGTTATTTGTTTTGTTTGTTTTGTGAGCCAGCCTAACATAATTTTTAAGTGTGTACCTACTAACAACTATGGATCAAGTTATCTGAAATAAAATAATATTTAATTTAATTTTAATATAAAAAACCAAGCAGAAGTTTGTTGCCTGTTTTACTAAGATTGGTCGCGTGGAATTGGCACCTAGCTTTGATACGTTCCAAAGTGATCCTTGTCATACCATTGATTAAAGAATTAGTTTTGACTTTAAATATGTCCTCCAGGCGTCAGCCCCCAGCTCGGTGGTGGTAGTATCGGGCAGTGCACACCGCCGCGGCGCCATCCACAAGCAGGACCTCAACCTCACGCAGGCTTACGACGCGCCGACTGCGTACGCGCAGAGCAAACTAGCCAACCTTCTCTTCGCGAGGGAACTCGCCAGGAAAACACTCGGTCAGTCACAGGTCCATGGGTAATGTCCCAAAAGTTAAGAGCCGAGCGGGATTTGAACCCGCGACCTTCCCCTTGTTATGGGGGTGCGCTGACCGCTGCGCCATCGGATCCTAATTACACTCGACGAATAACTCTTAAGGACTGTTCGGCACTAACGCGCGTGTAGTAAACACTATACAATCAATAAAAAAACTAAGTATTTAATGCTCAGAGAAATTAACGAGGCTTAGCTAAACCTTCTCCGACACGGTAGTTTACCCACTCCGTCACAGAAGTTTACCCACTCCGACACACAAGCTCACCTACTCGGACACAGGAGTAAGCCTACTACAACACAGTAGTTTACCAAATATGATGCAGGCGTAGGTTTCTCCGGCGCAGGAGTTAACCTACTCTCACACAATAATTTACCTCCTCTGACACAGTAGTTACCCCTTCCGACACCATTGTTCACCTCATCCTACAATAGTTTACCTCCCACGCAGAAGTGACATACAGAAGTTTACCTACTCCGATACAGAAGTTTACCCACTCCGACACACAAGCTCACCTACTCGGACACAGGAGTAAACCTACTCCGACACAGTGTTTACCAAATATGACGCAGCAGTTTACCTCCTCCGTCGCAGGAATTAACCTACTCTAACACAATACTTTACCTCCTCTGACACAGTAGTTACCTCATCCGACACCATTGTTCGCCTCCCTCTAATACAGTAGTTCATATCCTCCTACACAAAAGTTTACCAAAACCGACGCATAAGTTTACCCACTCCGACACAGAAATTTACCTACTCCGACACAAGTTTATTTTGTTTACTTTCTTAAGAACGATAACTTTAACGTTCGTTTCACGTTCCCAACTCTGATAACTCTGTTATAGACTGGAAGATATCAGTGGTGGCCGTGGACCCTGGCCTCACGGACACCAACATCACGCGGCACATGACAATGATGAAGAGCATCACGCGCTACCTCTGGTATCCTCTGTTCTGGCCCTTCATGAAGAGCGCCAAGATCGGCGCGCAAGCCATAGTACACGCGGCGCTTGATCCTAGCATGCAGCAGTGTGCTGGCGACTACTATGTGTAAGTTGAAAGCGGCCAAGAGCGAGTCGGCCTATACCCAGTGGGGGCAAGTTCGGCAAGTTTATCATGCACACTTGATGTGCGGGTTTTTCCGCAAGTAGGCCGCTGGTGGGCCCTTTTTGCGTGACCCTTGACACGTGTTGCTCGAACTTTTTTAGGTTCTACAACACGCCGGTTTCCTCACGATGTTTTCCTTCACCGTTTTGAGAGTACTGGCATAGTGCACATGAATTTTTCGACAGAAAAACTCATTGGTACACGCGTAAGCAAAAGCGTGTTGGCTGCTCTGTGGGTACACGAGTGTATTTGAACCCACGACCTTCGGATCGAAAGGCGGGGCCACTACCACTAGACCACCAGTGCTCTCTGTAGTACCCAGTGGGGGGCACACGCAAGGTCAAGAGACGCGGCTTAATAGTATTCTGCCCCAGTAGTAGCTATGCCTTCTACACTGTAGGCCAAAACTTAGCATCTATAAAGATCGTAAGACGAACAAAGCAGTTGGCACTCTCATAAAAGACACAGAAGGTTTGTATCGAGACGCGAAAACTACGACTACCAATATTTATTTCTCGGCATCTTTGATTCAACTTACCTAAGTTGGAGTGAAACAACACTAGAGCTTTACTAAAGGATCATATAAAAAAACGGTAGGAACCGAGCCGTAGTTTGTTGCCTGTGCTTCTAGACTTGGTCGCGTGGAACTGGCACCTAGACTCACCTAGCTTTAAGATGTTTCAAAGTGGTCCTTGTGGAGACACCTGAAGAAATTCACTGAATTTGAATATAACTTTTTTCATAAAAATCTTAGATTTTAAGTAGTAAATTGTCTGCAACACCATTCTACCGATACTATATTCGTAAACAAATGTATTTATTTCGTTTATTTAGAGATATGAAGAAATCGGAGCCATCAGAAGCCGCGCAAGATTACGAGCTGGCACAATGGCTGTGGAAGGTCAGCGAGAAGTGGACCAAACTCGAAGAATACTCCAAGGAGATCCAACATCAACAGGCTGCTGCGGCATAAGCTAGTGGAACCGCAGTCGAACTAAACTAACCAAATGAACTTGATTGAGAGAGACAGAGGGCAATTTCGCCTAAGCCGGGACAGCTTCTAGTCTAGTAATAGTTGTAGGTATCTAATTGATTACAAGATTTATAAATAGAAAACAAATACAAGCGTTTCGTTCTAGTTGTTGGCTTTAAATTTGTTCAACTGAGTCAAAACTTCTTAACTCTCCCGCTAGGGGCGTTTATAGAGACTCCATACAAATCCGACTCGAAAATAGGGCACTCTGCGATGCCCAAAACTCTCTGCCTTCTTGTTCTTATCGCAATGTTTTCTTGCCCAGGAGTTTTGGTCAAACTGTGCAAAATTTAATACTTAATGTTCTGGGATCCATTACGTACCTACTTACTGTTTTATTAATTTTGCTTTGTACGACTGGGCTAAAAAGATTGTATAGCAATAAAGCATTTATGTAAGATAAGCTAAATACTAGTGTTTTTAGTTATTTAATAAATAGACTAAAAATACTCGATTGTTTTCTTTTGACGCGCGTTACAATTAGGAATACTCGAGATTTTATGTGAAAGATTCAACTACTAAACTTTCTCAGAACTATTATTTGCGGTAGAATAGCTAAACTTGCATAATTTTTCAGTAAAAATACCGTTGTAAAAGAAAATAATTATCATTCAAGATTCCTTCTGCACCACAACATAACATATAATCATAATAAAACCCGGAAAAAAAATTAAACTAAAAAATAATCAATTTTCTTATTTATTTAAAAACTTTATAATAATACAGACAAATGCGCTAGATTTTAATTGCAACAAAAGCGTGCACCGTCGTTTCGCTATTTTTATATCTCTAAAGAAGGAAAAGAAAGAAATAAATATTCTATGAATTAATGATGATAGCTATGAAAGAGATAATATTTTTATATGTATTTATTTAATTCTGTAACTTATTTTTGGTGCAATAAAGAATTAAATAAATAGCTAGTACTACCATAGACAAAAGCTATGTACCTAATATTGGCATACCAGCCAGGCCTTAAGTCGTCTGGCCACATAGTCAAGAGGACAATGAGCTGAGAGGCCAGTCCATAATAGAGAGAATAAATTATTTTTTATAACATTAAAACACTTAGAATAGTTCAGCTCCACAAGTCACTCCCGTCTCCGGTCCTCTTAGACCTGTCTCTCACCATATCACCTGATGCCGTCTTCAGGTCATACGCCCATCCGATCCTCGCGAACAAGTCAATGAACTTCGTCGTTGGGTTCAGGATGTTATTACCCAACTCAGCCGCGCGATAGTCGAAAGGAAACGAGTGGTGGTAGTTATGGAAACCTTCGCCGAGATTCGCGATAGAGACTGCGATGTTTTGTGTCGACCCTATTGACTTATCATAGGGTTTATTGCCCCATTTGTGCGCTGCGCTGTTGATCAGCAAAATGCAATGCAGGCTGGTTATGTAGCGGAGGCAGTTCAGGTTCCACGCTACGTAGAATGCCTCGCCCCACAGCAGGGGGATGAGGGGTGGCAAGATGAAGCACGACAATCCAGCAATTACCATATAGTATCTGTAGAGAAAAAAATAGAATTATAGGCGGATACTTTTTGCTGTTTTCATATTATTTTTTGTTATTTCCTGTGCAATGCCCTGTAACTATATGTATAGGACAAGAGAAAGGCCCAGGTAGCCCGTGGGTTTATCAAACTCTTCATAAAATACTAGCGGCTGCCCGCTCGCCCCGTTCTCGTACTTACATCCGTTCTCCGTTATAATATCTTTATAAATTTTAGCCTATATTCTGATGTTTCATATTATTGGTAAAAAGTTGGTCCCCCCCCTCTAACTTCTAAAATAATGATAAAACTAAAAAAATATATGTTGCAAACTTTCAACGATATTTGGTTTGAACGAGATCTAGTTAGTTTTTTTTTTATACGTCATAAATCGTAAACCGCAATTTACCTTTCGACGAACTACAAGAACCTTTATATTATGTTACTTGTTGCTACGGAACCCTTCATGGGCGAGTCCGACTCGCACTTGGCCGCTTTTTTATACAACTAGTTGATGGCACAAGCATATGGCCCACCTGATGTTAAGTGGTAACTATCGCCTATAACAAAGCATTGCCTCGAAGGTCACGCACGTCAGGAACGTGCCCTACGAAGTTTCCAATAAGTAGATAAGTGAGGACACTAATACTCACTCATGTTGAAACCTAAGCACCGGGTTGCTGAACGCGTCTGAAAGATCGATTCCGACTCCTTTCCTTTTCACCTCCGGATGCTTCTGTGAGATCAGCCATCCGATATGAGAGAAGAACAACCCGCTCTTCGAGTTGTGGGGGTCTGCGTCCGTATCGCTGTATTTGTGGTGGGCCCTATGGTCCCTGACCCACGTGATGGCGGAGAACTGGAAGGCTATGGACTGCATGATGATAAGCAGGATCTGCAGAGGTAGTTTTGCTTTGTACGCGCGGTGAGACCACAGCCGATGAGCGCCCGCCGTCGTGCCCAGTATTGATGCATAGTTTAGGATGATTGCTGGAAAAAAATACTCATCAGGGCTTATACCCTTTAGTGCTTCTGCGTAACCAGGTTTGGTAACGAGTTACGTAGAAGAATATTTTTTTCTTACTTCGTACTCTTCTTACTGCCCATACACTTTATGTGGGGTCGGCAAAACATATTCTTCTCTTCCATTCTTCTTTTTCTTACTTCGTACTCATAGGTAGGTTACTACTACCTACTTATTTGCAAAATTACCTACTAAGGCTTCGTTCACACGGCATTGTCCTGCACGTTTTTTTCGTATTCGTTTTTTTAACGTACAATCATCCGGGTCTTCACACGGTAAATTATCATTCGTGTAAAAGACGAATAGCCGCAGTCTTCACACAGTTGTCACAGCGAGTAGACGTCCCTGATGGATCCACGCGTTAAAGTTCATTCGATTTGCTTGACAAGTCCGTTGAGTATGCGTTTAAACGTATAAGCGGTACACGTTTTTTTGCAGTACAATCGACGTGTGAATGGATATATGTACGTTGTATGGTCACTATTTATACGTTAAGACGTATACTGCAAAAAAACGTGCAGGACAATGCCGTGTGAACGAAGCCTAAGACTGTGTAGGTGGGTAGGTACACCAGTTTTCAAAAGGTGAAGGGGTCTCTACACATTTGCCCATGCTGGCCCACTACAGGCCAACGCCAATGTGTACAGGGGGTATTGGTGTATGTTGGCGGACATTGGCGGGTATTGGTGTATGTTGGCGGAAAGCATGGCGCGCAATCGGGGAGTTGTCGGTTTTTTGGGCACACTTCAAAGGAATCGTGGCGTAGCCTGGCCTGTGGTGTTTACACAATCGGCCAATGTTCAGTTCGTCACCGGCCGCCTTAGACAATTTAACCTAAAATTGTCTAAGCCGGCCGCTGACCGGGATAGAACACTTTTGTGTTGCGTTCTGTAATACTTGTAAACAGTATAGAATAAATTATAGTTTAAAAACTAAAAAAAAACGCTTTTATAACTAATTGAACTAAAAGTTAAAAATAAAACTGTAATAATCAATTGAAAAATTTATATTATTGTACAAAAAAGCGTAGGGTGCTTTTTATAATAACTTCAGATATAATTAACTATTGATAAAATATTTACAACAATCAAAATCAAGCCCCCCACGCTTTTTGTACAATAATATAAATTTTTCAATTGATTATTACAGTTTTCTTTTCAACTTTTTAGTTCAATTAGTTATAAAAGCGTTTTTTTTTAGTTTTTTAAACTATAATATAATATAAATTTTTTTCATATATTTTTTTTTCATATTATTGCATTGTCATCGACCTTTGACAGGTGTGCAAAGTTTGAATCAAATCTGATAGTTCAAAGTAAATAGCCGCAGCCGTAATTACTTCGACGTCCGTCGCAATTGGTTTGCCAGGCAGCAATGAGTCATGCGCCAATGTGTGAACACCAAGTGATCGTGGTCTACAATTGTGCATTGGCGGAGCCTGGCCCAGCATGGGCAAATGTGTAGAGACCCCATGAGACAAAATTAAAACAATAAGTACTTTTGGCACAAAACGGAGAATTTCATTGGAGTAACAAACAAATACTTGAGACTTAAATTCTTAAAATGGTAAGTTCAGAAATAATTTTATAAATGTTTTTGTCCTACTTGAAAAAATCACTTTGAAATAAACTATTTGTACTTGTGGAAAAGCCGCAATTACTTACTGAAAATTATAGTTTGCCATTTGGGTGCGCCAGTTAGCATCAGGTACAACCCATATATCCCGCACAAGTGCACCACTGAGAAGTACCCCACATTTCCCTTCTTCAACTTTCGTATGAAGTCTACTTTCGTAGGGGCCTGGATGCCGCCCTCAGTTTCTCGAAAAAAAAGTTCCTCGCCTTTAATGTTGGGAGCCATCGTTATAAGCAGTCTTATCACTGTCAGAACGGAAGCTCAATTGACATTATATATAGGTTACACCTTACTTTTGCCAGGAACCTTGGTATCAGCCACAGAACGTATAGGTAGGTATCTAAACAAGATTGTTTGTTGTTTGTTGATTGTTTTGCACTTAATATCGACGCGATTTTAGATCTACAAGCCAAATTTAAAAAACGGTTCAAGAACACTGTAGTTTCCGCATATTTTTACCAAAATTTAAAACATTATGGGGTTCCGAAAAGGGCAGGTTTACTTTTTTTCTAAAAGACCGGCAGCGCATCAAGTAACGCGTAGGCGTTGCGTTTCCTAGGTGCGCGAGTCTGTTCATCTGCCTGATATGGCATAAAAAAATCGGTATCTTTTATAAGAGATGACTATTTTATGAAAGACTTTAGGGTCAGCGCACACAGGAGTATTCGACCTCATAATCCGGTCATAAGACAAAAACAAAATATATCGTATTGGTCACTGAATTTGTGCCCTTTGCATACCTCAATAACCGGGCTAATGAATACCAGTTTCAAACAATAGCTGCAAACCCCCTGATCGCGAAGCAGATCAGTGGTGATTTGTGGAAAAAAACATGATGGATACCGAAGCTCAAGGTATGTACTACATACCTTGAGCTTCGGTATCCATCATGTTTAGTTTTTAGTTAAAAGCATACTAAGTACATACTATGTACTTAAATAAAATGTTAAAATATGCTTTATTTTATAAAAAAAAAAAAAAAAAAAAAAAAAACTGTCATCTAGCAAACTAATGTCTGATTTTATTTTTTCAGAAAGAATTTTTCTACGGCCTTTGGTGTGGTTTGGAGGCCAGGGGCTGGTAGACCACCTCTCGGAGTGCATCAGGTATTGTTTGCAAGACCAGGGACAGCCTCAGCGCATCAAAAATCGAGAAGGTGGATTCTTTCTTTGTAGTTTGTTTACGTAGCTTTTGACAGAAGCTTAGCTTAGTTTTCCTTCAACAGGAAAGAACGCGGTTGCCGTGGTGCCCGTCCGAGCTACCACGCGTGCGCTCCGCCTGCCTGCCACTGTCATCGTGTTAGATTATTTATATTTTATTTAGTTTTGTAAGCGTATTTTTGTGATGGCACAATGCACACAACCGTCTAGTGTAGTTAGGAATGTTACCGGGATCCATCCTATCGTGTCTGTGCCGACTCTCGTAGAGTGCACACAATGTCCCCAGGCCCGTTTCTTCAAGGGACAGAGAGGCCTCAAAATTCATCAAAAAAGAATGCATAGTATCCCTATTATCCCGCTATCTGCTCCGGCTGCAGGAGCGGTAGATGTTTCGGTGCCAAATTCAATTTCTACCTCGGATATACACCCTTTTTGGAAATTTATTAGCCAGTGCAAAACTACTACCCCTGTTTTGAAGCGTATTCCTCGAGGTGCCCGCATCTCTGTCGCTACCGCTCTTTTACAGGCCATTAGGAACGTTGTATCTAAAAATACGAAACGAGCTTGGGAACATTTGCTAGTTTTTCCTTACATTGTACTTCATGTACAGAAAGATTTAGGCAATAAATTATCACTGACGATTCGGATTAAACAAAATTGTGTTAGGTACACTGCATGGGAAGAGCACCCACCTATTTTTAATTCAGATCAGGACACACAAACAAATTCCAAATTAAAGAAACCGATGGCTGAGTCTACTTTCTACAAGCTTGTGGAGAGTAAACTGAGCGATGGTGATATTAAGGGTGCCTCCCGGATTTTATTTTCTAGCGACACGATAGCTCCAAATTCTAACGATACTCTCGTATCTCTTGAGAGTAAGCATCCACCCGCAGGGTCAAACCTCCACCTCCCCGATCCACCACGGGAGAGTGACGTCGCTGTGGACACGACCAGCCAGGACGTGCTTAGGGCCGTCATGTCCTTCCAGAGTGGCTCTGCCGGCGGCCTGGATGCTGTGACTCCACAGCATCTAAAAGATCTACTTTCTGGTGGATCTGGCCATGCAGGTGAAGTCCTTCTGGGAGAGCTGACGTCCCTGATCAACCTGATGTTGTCAGGTCGGGTCTGCAGCGAGATCACAGAACTCCTGTATGGTGCGAATCTTTGCGCTCTCAAAAAGAAAGATGGCGGTATAAGACCCATAGCCGTGGGCACCACTTACCGCCGCCTCGCGGCCAAAGTCTGCTGTCGGAAAGAAGCCGACTACCTAGGCGACTATTTCCGACCAATTCAGCTGGGCTTTGGTTCGCGAGGTGGCTGTGAGGCCGCAGTACATTCTCTTCGCACATTTTTAGACCAAAATTATGGGGAGGTAATTTTGAAAGTAGATATCAAAAACGCCTTCAATTCAGTAGACAGGGGCGCCTTGCTAAAACAAATTAAAGAAAAAATTCCCGAAATTTACCCGTTTCTTTGGCAGTGCTATGGCACACCTTCTAAATTAATTTACCAGAACCATGTTATTTCGTCTGCTGTTGGCTGTCAGCAAGGTGACCCTCTTGGTCCGGCCATATTTAGCCTTGCTATCCATCCAATAATTCAACGTCTCCAATCCAAGCTCAATGTTTGGTATTTGGATGACGGAACACTAGGTGGTGATGTGGACACAGTTTTTGACGATCTAAAACTCATCACAGATGAATTTCGACATATAGGTTTAGAATTAAATTTTTCAAAGTGCGAACTATTTATTTCCGACACTTTTGTGGACAAAAATTATGTCATTAATAAATTTAATAGTTTGGCTCCAAACATTACAATTGTAGATAAGTGTTCACTTCGACTCCTTGGTTCACCAATTCTTGATGAGTCCTTTCCGGCATTTGTAGATGAGAAAATTCAAAATTTTAACAGAACTTCGGACAGATTACTCAAAATTAATAGCCATATGGCTTTTACAATTATTCGGTTTTGTCTGTTTGTGCCTAAATTTACCTACTCTTTAAGATGTTGTCAACTGTGGAAACACAGTGAGCTGGTGGAAGGCTTAGACAACATTCTAAAGACTACTTTATCATCGGTTTTGAATATTTCCTTGGATGACAGGGCATGGTCGCAGGCCTCCCTGCCTGTCAAATTGGGAGGCTTAGGTATTCGCAAAATTTCGAGTGTAGCCCTACCAGCTTTCTTGTCTTCTGTCTATAGCACTAGCTCTTTGGTTAAACAAATTCTATCTCAGTCTTTTTCGGTTACATCTGGTATTACTCTCCAAATTTCGTATCTAGACGAAGCTCGAAATGCTTGGCATAGTGCATGTCCCAATACTGCTCCCCCCAAATCTCTTTCGTCTCAACGGCAATGGGACGGGCCTCTGTGTGAGTTGACACGGAATTGTCTGTTACAAACGTGTTCCAGCTCTGCAGATTGTGCCCGTCTTCTTGCTGTTTCCAAATTGGAGTCAGGTTATTGGTTACAAGCTCTTCCTTCATGTAACACTGGTACTTTAATGGATCCCGTCACGTTCCGTATTGCAACCTGCTTACGGTTGGGTGCGCCGTGCTGCGCACCTCATCGGTGCCAGTGCGGTACTGCAGTCGATCAGCTTGGGCACCACGGATTATCGTGTTCTAGGGCCGCCGGTCGGATATCTCGTCACGCCAGCCTTAACGACGTCATTCGACGGGCCTTTACAACCGTCAACGTACCAGCCATTCTCGAACCGAATGGTCTGTTGCGTGACGATGGTAAGCGGCCTGACGGTATGACGCTTGTTCCTTGGGAGTTGGGGAGGCCACTTGTGTGGGATGCTACGTGTGTCGACACACTTGCGCCTTCTCATCTGCCAAGGACATCCGTTGTGGCGGGCGCGGCGGCAGATCTGGCCGAGGATCTCAAGAGGCGCAAATATGCAGGTCTCGACAGAGCCTACTTTTTTGCTCCTCTTGGGGTTGAGACTCTGGGTCCGTGGGGAACCGAGGCCTCGCGGGTCTTCAAAATTTTGTCTAGGCGACTGATCGAGGCGACGCGTGACCCAAGAGCTGGTGGGTATCTGGCGCAGCGTATAAGCATTGCTATTCAGCGTGGCAATGCCGCCAGCGTCTTGGGGACGCTTCCGTCTGGCACTGATTTGGATCAGTTGAGCTATCTCTAGATCGTTTGTAACGATCTGCAGATAGCTCAACTGTTTCTTGTGTATTTTGTACATTTTGTAAATATTTGTTTAATTGTAAGTTTCTTTGTGTAAATAAATTTATTTTATCGATATTTACTTTATAATTGAGGTGGCAAGCAGGTTTAGTAAAGTATGGATATAATTATGTGTATTTTTTGACAAAACAAGTGTTTTTGTTATATAGTTCCGGGTCCGATCGGGCGAATATTTTTTTTTTAATAATTAACAAAAATATCTTAGTCGTATCATGTAGGTACATAGAAAACAGTCACCCATCTTGTCACCATTTTTTTTAATAGGTTTTTAAACTATGGAGGTACCTATTTTTAGTCATTTTGTAGTTAAAAAAATTGTTTTCATTTCAGGTTTCAAACGACAGAAAATTAAAACCAGGGCTGGAGTTTCTTACCAGAAACAATAAAACTGTTTTTAGAAGTGGATCCGCAAGAAATTTGAGATGCATGATTGTGAATTTTGAAATAAATTTCTTATTTTTTTTTATTTGTGTTTTATTAAACCTAAAAACACAGTACACAGTTATAAGATAATATTTTATTTCCGCTAAGAAAAACGCAAAAAATGTTTTTGTCCCGATTTTGGGGTCAAATACTCCTGTGTGGCAGCGCAGAGAGGTTCTCGCGGAACATTTTTTGTCAGGTTCAAGCATAATTATGCACTTTATTCCAATATATTTAAAGTTGATTTTCGAGTGCCTTAACAAAAGTCTCAGGCTGCGGGTCTTCTAAATTTTGTCTAGCTGACTAATCGAAGCGACGACGACGCGACGCGTGACCCAAGGGCTGGCTCAGCGCACTAGCATTGCTATTCAGCGTGGCAATTTTGCCAGGGTCTCGGGGACGCTTCCGTCTGGCACTGGTTTGGATCTGTAGTCTGACTACCTACTTTTTTTTTATGGAACAAGCATATGGCCCACCTGATGTTAAGTGGTAACCATCGCCTATTATTATTATTATTTATTTAATGTCATTACTTACATGTCATAGGGTTAGTGCAATAGTATCTTAATATATATTACCTACTAAGTAATAAAATCCCTCGCTGAAGCTCCAATCAAAACAGTCTCACTAAGACTATTTGATTAGAACTTGAACGAAGGATCTCATAATGGGCGAATCGTAATGATCTGCTATGACCTTTAGGATGGTGTTGGTACTGCCCCGCACTCTGCTGAGCAATGAAGCAGTTTTCTTGCGGATGATGGCATGAAACCCATCGACCCGCGCCTCAGCGAACATGCTTGATGCACTGCAGAAGCGAGGCAGCCCCAACAGCATCCTGAATCCATTGTTATATTGGACACGCAGTGCGCTGAGCGTACTTTTTGTACTTATAGCTGACCCACAGGCTGCTCGTGTAGAAAGACTGGCAGTAGGCTTTAAAAAGTGTGATTTTCACTTGCCTACTGCAACGGGCAAACCTGCGCGCCAGCATGTTACTTCGAGCCGCCAGCGCCCTACGTATCTATGTCTATTATGGTCATCGAGGCCGTCCGTAAGGAAGTGTCCAAGATATTTAAACTTTTTAACGCGTGTTACTTCGGCACCGTTAAGTTGAATTTTCGGTACCGAAGCGGGAACCTTACCGGCGGCCCCGAAAACCATAAACTCACTTTTCTTACAGTTGTACACTAGACCATGCTTAGCGGCGTACTCCTCACAGATCACCAGCAGCCTCCTGAGTGCGCTTACCGTTAGACACAGCAGCGCCATGCGCCATGTCGTCCGCATAGCTGATATTGTTAAAACAAACATTATCAACTGAGCAGCCGACACCTTCACTGCTGAGTCCAACGATCAGCTCGTTCACGTGCAGGTTGAAGAGCTTCGGCGAGCTCAACCCCCCCTGCCTCACCCCACACTCCAACCTGCACGCAGCCGATAGGCTGCCAGCCCATCTTACATTGTTAGTCTGGTTGGCATACCAGTATTGGAAGAGACGTTGTACCTGTGCATGCACGCCAGTACTTGCCAGCTTTCTCCAAAGCATGTCATAAGAGACTAGGTCAAATGCTTTGGATAGGTCAAGAAAGCATGCGTACCTACACAGGTGTACGTCTCTGTGTGTAGTACTGGACAGTGTGCTTGAGGCTCAGAATTGCACTTTCAGTTGAGAGGCCCTTCTTGAAGCCGAACTGGGCATCATGTAAGTCAAGATGTTGATCCAATTCTGAGTCAAGCACACTATCCAGAACCTTAGCTACTATAGTAGCCAACGAGATTGGCCGATAACAAAGCAATGTCTATAACAAAGCAATGCCTCGTAGGTCACGCACGTCAGGAACGTGCCCTACGATGCACTGCCCTGCGTCCATCAACTGCAGGCATACAGATATTCAGCCTCACGTGCCAGTAATTTCACCAGCACCCCTACCCTTCAAACCGAAACAGCAATGCTGCTTCACGGCAGAAATAGGCTGGTGGTAGTACGCACCCGGATGAGCCCTTCACAAAGAG
This sequence comes from Thera obeliscata, assembly GCA_947578465.1. Taxonomy (NCBI): domain Eukaryota; kingdom Metazoa; phylum Arthropoda; class Insecta; order Lepidoptera; family Geometridae; genus Thera; species Thera obeliscata. The sequence continues at coordinate 25,472,848 of OX387915.1, read as the reverse complement.
CTCTACTACTAAATAAATAAATAAATAAATAAATGAATAAATAATGTAAGTTTTGTTTGTGTGATAAGATAATTAAAATAATAGCCTTACAACCTCAAAATAAATCTGACACCTATAATTATTGAAAAGCAAATATTTAAGTATTTTGACATTGATCCGCAGTGCGGAAACGTTCCGATCGGAAACGTCTCCAAATAGGTACTTATAATCCCTGCAGACCTGCTGACCATTGTTGAGATTGTACTCTACTAAAGTAATAATAACTGGTTCGCCGCGAGGTGAAGGTCGGTTTTCGATTTCGGACGGAACTACATTAAGGTACAATCGAGTAGTAAGGGAAACGTAGCATCGCACTGCAGACAAATGTATTTGTCATAAGTGAATAAATAAATACTAGCAGTTGGTGCCCGAGCTTCGCTCGGTATTTTTTGAAGTGAAAACTTCTTTAGCGGCGTTGAGCACTTTCTGAATGGGGATAAAATCTTAAACTCGCGTCAGGATCACGTGACCCTGATCGAAAAAGCGTAGGACGGATTTTTTGCAGAAATGTACCTTATGACTACAACGTAGAGTTCATAATAAAAATCGAAAAAGCGACGCTACAGATACGCTAGTAGTTACTATGACACGGTAACGTCACAGAATAGATAATAGTTAGTAGCAAGCATACCAAGGCGTTTTTCGTGACTGTAGTAGGTATAGGTACATACCTATTATAGATTTTATGAACTAGCGGCCGCCCGCGGCAGGTAGTAGTGGTCATTGGTACATGATTTTATAGATCTACTGTATTTATTTTTCGAGTGGAGCATTGCGGCGAGCGAAGCGAGCCGCCACGTGACCACGGGGAACAGCGCGGCGAGCGAAGCGAGCCGTGCTGTGACCCCCCCTAAGCCCCCCAGAACCCCCTCCTCCGAAACCCGGGGGGAGCGTCGCGGCGAGCGAAGCGAGCCGCCACGCGATCACGGGGAACAGCGTGGCGAGTGAAGCGAGCCGTGCTGTTACCCCCCTAAGCCCCCCAGAACCCCCTCTTCCTGAACCCGGGGGGAGCGTCGCGGCGAGCGAAGCGAGCCGCCACGCGACCACGGGGAACAGCGCGGCGAGCGAAGCGAGCCGTGCTGTGACCCCCCTTAGCCCCCCAGAACCCCCTCCTCCTATGTCTGCCGTTTTACTTCATTTAGGACCTACTTGTAGGTCGCGCGACAAGGTCCCTTCTAGCGGTTCCGACCCGTTGAGGATTTGGCTTTACGTAAAATTTAGGGTTCCGTATAGGGTTTTGATTGGGGTTATACTATATTGAGGAATTTGATTAAATGGTCGACTTTTAGGGTTCCTTAGGACTTTGATTGGAGTTTCAACTACACTTAGAAGCTTGATAATGTTAAAATTTTTAGGGTTCCTTAGGACTTTGATTGGGGTTTTACTACATTGAGGAATTTGATTAAGTGGTCAACTTTTAGGGTTCCTTAGGACTTTGATTGGAGTTTCAACTACACTTAGGAGCTTGATAATGTTAACATTTTTAGGGTTCCTTAGGACTTTGATTGGAATTTCAACTACACTTAGGAGCTTGATAATGCTAAAATTTTTAGGGTTCCTTAGGACTTTGATTGGGGTTTTACTACATTGAGGAACTTGATAAAATAAACAACTTTTAGGGTTCCTTAGGCCTTTAATTGGACTTTCAACTACACTTAGGACCTTGATTATGTAAACAATTTTAGGGTTCCTTAGCACTTTGATTGGAATTTCAACTACACTTAGGAGCTTGATAATGCTAAAATTTTTAGGGTTCCTTAGGACTTTGATTGGGGTTTTACTACATTGAGGAACTTGATAAAATAAACAACTTTTAGGGTTCCTACGTTAATAATCAAGTTTTCACTTCTGCCGGCACTCCCGGAGTGCAACCCGTATTTTTTTTTTTTTTTGGTAAACTGTTGTTGTGAATTATATTTAAATACGAATTACTTACATACTGATTAAATATTAATATTTTTCGATCTTACCGACATAATAATAAACTCCACTTCTCGTCAATAGATGGCGTTCTCTGTCCCACTAACTCATGACTTAAACAACAGATCGCTTTAGGAGTTGTAGAGGTACCGAGACCTATACATATGCCGAAGGGCACAGATGAACCTAGAGGTGGTGCGTGCGGTTGTAATGCAATTCAGCGGTCGCTATGGACTGCCCTACGCTGCCTACCTACTACTGATTCCTACCACTTTCCTGGCTGAGGGTTCCTATTGGGATTCTAATTAAAAGGCCAAGTTGCTAACTGAACATGATTTATTTAGAAAATGATCCCTATAATATTTACAATATTTGCTCTAGAAATAACACTCATTCACGGAGCATGTGATTTTACTAGCTCCAATAAGAATCCGGTTGGGACGTCTCGCTCTAGTTAGAGCGGGACGGCGCGTACGGCGCAACTATAAATATTCCGCGGCGGCTGCCGCTGGTCAGTCTCAGCCAAGAAGATCGCACCCGGCGGCCAGCTACCTGCGTTCCAGCCACCTGCGCGTCGCTTCGCTTCGCTTCGATTCGCACTTTTCAGTGCAAATCACACCCGTCCTTCTCAGGGCGAAACCTGTTGTTTCGAGTCAATTCACGTCCAAATCCACCTTCAGTGGTCGCCAGCGGATACCTTGCGGTGTTAACGAACCTGGTTGGGCGTGGACCCGGAGCGCCGGCTTTCCTCCTTCAGAGGAACGCCGAATCCGGTAGGGTCTGGACCACCGGCCTTGGGGGATCTCCTAGTCGACTGCCAGTACCTATTAGGCACACACCCATTTTGTCAGAAAGAAACGACAAGAGGACACACATATAGGTAGGACACCAGGAAACTCACCCCCTCTCTGTCTATCCCGACGGAGAGGGTTCATTCACATACTCACCTCCCGGGTTGTCCCCCCGCGGAGATGGACTCCAACGTCCAAAACGTTCCCCCCGGATTAGGTATAGACATCTCTGCCCTCAGCAGAGATGAGTTAGGCTTTCTCCTCCAGAAAGCCTACCAGCGCTCCCCTCATCTAGTGGAAGGGATTCTCCACGAGAATCTCGCCCGCCCCTCCACTTCTTACGCCATCCCGGCCCTTATGGCCATCCAAACGTCCCCCGTGGCTCTTCAGCAGCCCCACCCCTCCCAAGTCGCGCATCGCCAGACCGCTCTGGCCTTGCAGACACCCCTCCCAGCCCCTCAGGCTCGTAAACCCGCCCCGGCTCTTCCAGCCCCGAAACCCACCCCTGCCCTTATGGCCCCGAAACCCACCCCCGCCCCTCAGGCCGTCAAACCCGCCCCTGCCCCTAAGGCCTCCAAAACTTCCAAAAAGCGCAGACCCATTACCCCTCTCCCCGTGTCCTCCCCCACCCCGTCCTCAGCGGCCTCTTCCGTAGCATCAACCTCTGAGGATGAATGTCCTATGGACGCAGAATCCTTCGGATCTGCAGAATCCTCCTCAGCCGAATCCAACTCCGAGGGCTCGGGCTTCACCCTTGTCCAAGGAAAACGTAAGCGGAAGCAGGGCCAGTCCTCCCGGGCAAACCCTGCCAAGCTCTCCGCCACCCACTCCAGTCCTACCCCTTCCCGCCCAGCCTCTCCACCACCCCCGGCTACCGCCAAGAAGGAGAAACCTCCCCCTCCCATATTCCTTCGTCAGAAGGAAAAGTGGGAGAACGTATCCTCTGCCTGCCGTATGAAAGGCATAACCTATACCAGCGCCCGTAGCACCAAGGACGGTATTAAAGTCCAGGTGCCATCCTCCTCCGCCCACCGCCACCTCACCTCCTTTCTCCGCGAACAGGGTATAGGTTTCCACACCTATGCGCTGGAAGACGAGCGTCTCCTTAGAGTCGTTATTCGCGGCCTCCCCGTAGAAATCGACTCTGCTTCCATCAAAGCCGATTTGACCGCTCAGGGCTTCCCCGTCAGGGAAGTCCACCGCATGTACAGCGGTAAAACTAAGACCCCGTTCGAGCTCGTGCTCGTAATCCTCTCACTCTCTCCCGAAGGCAAGGCGGTCTTCAATCTGAAGACCGTCAATGGCCTCTCCGGGCTCCACGTTGAGACCCCGCACCGTAACGGTACCCCTTCGCAGTGCCACAGATGCCAACTCTATGGCCACTCTGCGCGCAACTGTTTTGCCCGCCCCCGTTGCGTCAAGTGCCTGGACGACCACGGCACCGCTGACTGCCCTCGCACTCGCGACGCCCCTGAGCCACCTAGTTGTGTGCTTTGCCGTGCCACCGGTCATACCGCGAACTATCGCGGTTGCCCCATGGCACCCAAGGCGAACAAGCGGGTGGCCCAGAGGCAGACGCCAGCGCGCGCGCATCCTCCCACCAACCATCAGTACACCAAGACCACCTCCAAGTTGGCCATGGTTCCCCCTCAAGTCCCATCCCACAACGCGTGGTCCCGCCCCCTTCCCTCGACGAGTTCCCCTCAGCAGGCGAAACCTTCCCCCTCCCCTCCCCGTCCCCAGGAGCGTGCGCCCACGGGCAAACCTCCCTCTCCCAAGACCAAATCTCCCAAATCCAAAGACGCCCAAGATCAGGGCTACCGCCGCACAGAGCCCCTGTTTGAGGAAGGCCTCCCCTACCTCGAACTCCTTAAGAGGGCCGGCGAATTTGCCAGCGTCTTCCGCTCCCTCCCAAGCCCTATCCACAAGTGTCTGTATTTGGCAGACCAGGCTGCGCTTTTGGAAGCCGTCAATAACCTCTCCTTTTAACAAACCAAGATGTTTGCACAAAAGGAAAGGTTAAAACCCCGCTCCGTCACGTTAGCGTTTTTCAACGCTGACGATCTCAAAAAGCAACGTGCCTTAGTCCAGGACTTTTTAATTAAACACCAAATCGATATATTGCTTGTGCAAGAGACCTTCCTGAAACCGCACCATCGCAATCCCAGGATTGCTAACTACCAGATGGTACGAGATGACAGAACCGATCGAACTAAAGGTGGCACTGTCATCTATTACAGGAGGTCCTTGCACTGCATTCCGATCGACTGTCCTCCGTTGCAAAACATAGAAGCCTCCGTTTGTAGACTAGCGATGACCGGTCATCAATCTATCACCATTGCTTCTTGCTATCTTCCTCCGACTAAGTTACCACTCAAAAAAGATCTAGAGTCCCTCTTTAACCTAGGAAGCTCCGTCATTCTGGCGGGTGACTTCAATTGCTCTAACCAACTTTGGAATTGCGTTAAAACTACCCAAAACGGCAAACATCTCGAGGCCCTTGCCGACGATCTTAACTTTGACGTCATCCCTCCCTTGACCCCGACCCATTATCCTTATGTAGTCCAACAAAGACCCGACATACTTGATATGGCGTTGCTAAAGAACGTAACCCTGCGGTTGCGCTCAATAGAAACGCTCGACGAACTCGACTCTGACCACCGCCCCGTGCTCATGCACTTAGGCCCGCCGACTGACCCGACTCCCCTCACCAAGACCGTGGTACAATGGTTTAAGCTCGGGAAAGCCCTCGAGTCTATCCATTCACCCGACTTGGACAGGATCCCTGACGACATTAAGTCCCCCGACGACATTACCATTGCGATCGACTCCCTGACCAACCATGTCACCTCAGCCGTCAAAGGCGCATCGAAACAGGTGCCAGCGTCGTCATACCGTCGCTCGGCCCTGCCAGATGATGTGAGACGGTTGATCACGGAGAAGAACGCTGCGACCCGACATTACAGCTCCTGGCCCTCTGTAGACAACCGTGACCGACTACGCTCTCTGCGCTCCGAAGTTCAGAGACGCATCCGCGAACATGCTAACGACGAATGGGACAATCTGCTCTCAGGGATCGAGCCAACGCACCAGGCATACTGGACTTTGGCCCGATCAATGAAAGCAGATACCATCTCAGTCATGCCTCCCCTCTCCCGACCTGACAAATCACTGGCGTTTGACGACGATGAAAAGGCCGACTGCCTAGCGGAAAGCCTTGAATCGCAATGCTCCCCGAGTCTCGAACCCGTCGATCCAATCCACCTCGCTATGGTGAACGACGAAGTCGAACGCCTCTCCTCTCTGCCGCCCCCCGACCCTCCCTTACCTCTCATTAGGGCTTCTGAAGTTCAGGCGATAATCAAGAACCTCCATCCTCGCAAAGCTCCTGGAGCTGACGGTATCAGCAACAAGGTGCTAAAGCGCTTCCCCCTTGCCCTCGTTTATCTCCTAGTAAGCATCTTCAATGCAGCTATGGCGACTTGCACCTTCCCCGATCCCTGGAAGGAAGCCACCGTCATCGGCATTCCTAAACCAGGCAAAAAGGCATCCGAGCCTTCTAGCTACCGTCCTATCAGTCTTCTCAGTTCCATTGGGAAAATTTATGAACGACTTCTCCTGAATCGTCTCTGGTCCTATGTCAACGAGCTCCAACTCCTCCCTGACGAGCAGTTTGGTTTTCGTGCGAGACACTCTTGTCCCCAGCAAGTGATCCGCATCACGGAACACGTGCTCTCTCGACGGCACCATACCTGGCCTGCAGACACTGGTGCCGTCTTCCTCGATGTAGCGAAGGCTTTCGATAAGGTCTGGCACAACGGCTTGTTATACAAGCTTTACCAATTTGGTTTGCCAGTCAGGCTCGTGCTCATCTTACGAGACTTTCTCCTTAATCGGAGCTTCCGCTACCGCATAGAGGGCACTCTTTCTGCCCCCAGACCCGTCCGAGCTGGAGTTCCTCAAGGCTCCACTCTCTCCCCCCTCCTGTTCACGCTGTATACCAGCGACATTCCTCGCACCCATCAGGTGGAAATTGCCCTATTTGCGGACGACACAGCCTTGTACACATCGGATCGGAATCCCAATCGGATCTGTATAAGGTTGCAAGCCGCGCTCAACGCCCTAGGCACTTGGTTCCGGAAGTGGCGCATTGAGGTTAACCCTTCAAAGAGTACAGCAGTGCTTTTTTCGAATGGGTTCCCCAAGCCCCGCCCCATAATCCTCTTCGACAAACCCATCCCCTGGGCTAGTTCAGCTCGCTATCTCGGAGTGCATCTTGATCGTCGCCTGAGCTTCTGCCAACATACCAGAATAGTCAGTAACCGCGCCAAGTTCATGCTTGGTAGACTCCATAGCCTTATCTGCGCAAAGAGTAAAATGTCCCTTAGAAATAAGGTGACACTTTACAAAACTTGTATCCGCCCCGTCCTGACTTACTCCTCAGTAGTATTCGCCCACCGCCCTCAGACCCTTAAGGCCTTTCAGACTGTTCAAAACAAATTCTTGCGCAGAGCCACAGGTGCGCCTTGGTATGTGCGCACCATCGATCTCCATCGCGACATAGGCCTCGAGTCGATTACCGAATTCATAAAGCGCGCCTCTCGACGCTACTACGATTCAGCCCCCCACCATCCGAACCCCCTTGTCTCTACCATCCCCGATTATCCAAGCGAACCACCCGTCGACCAATCCCTCCGTAGACCGAGGCATATCCTCGGTGATCCCGATGACGTTATCACCGCCGCTAATGCGGAGGCGATCGAGTCATCCAGTTCGGACAGAAACACTGCACAGATTCACCGACCCCGCCGGCGGGGTCGAAGACGTCCCTCAGTGCCCGCCCTCTACGGGCCTAATCTAGATTTAAACCCCCCCCCTGGCAACAGCCCAAGCCGAGGTCGTACCATAGCGGTGCCCTTGAGTTTGTTGCCCCAACCTAATTTTACCGGTTGAGCGCCCTCTGCGCTCACCATTGTCCGGTAGCGCTGTAAGAATCGCCAGACGATCACCAGCATTTTGTCCATTCGAAAAAAAAAAAAAAAAAAAAAAACCGCTGGTCAGTGGCGATGTGCGCGCGCACGACGCAGACGTCGACGGCGGCGCGTACTTGATGCTCCCACAGTACCCCCCATCAAGCGAAGCGTACGGATCTCTTGACGGTCCGGCCGTATCTGGTCACGTACGGAGGTGCTGCAGGCCGTGTCGTTGTAGCCGGAGCTTCGCTGACTGGTGTCGAACTTGCTTCTTCGTTACAGATGTATGCTGGTTTGAGTCTGTCCAACGATACCACTGTAACTCGCCTTGGTAACTGGATCTTGAAGTACTTGCTGTGCTTCTATAGTACGGGAAATGGTCCGTCGTATGGTGGTGTGAGTGGCGCTCGCACTGTGTCGTTCCTGATGAACACATGCGTACATGTCGCCAAATCTTTGTGCACAAACGATCTTGCAGTCGTTGTGGCAGGGCGTTGCACTGGCGCTAGTGTCGCCATGGCTTCGGTGAGGCGTCGTACGAACTCTGCATCTTCAATCTTCGAGCTTGATGGGGCAATGAAGTCTGAAGGAATGCGTAGAGTCGATCCATATGTAAGTAGCGCTGGACTGAAGTTGTTGTCTTCACGTAGCGCTGTCCGTAGTCCGAGTAAAACAGTAGGTAGCTCTTCACTCCATTGCGTAGTTACTCCTCTTGCCATAAGTGCTGCCTTTAGCGTGCGGTGGAGTCGCTCTATCTGGCCATTTGACTGCGGATGGAATGGTGTGGTCCGTATTCTAGTGATGCCAAATTTCTTCATCAGTGCGTTGAATAGTGACGACTCAAACTGTCTTCCTTGGTCCGTAGATATCCGGAGAGGGCAACCAAATCTTGCGATCCAATTTTCGTAGAGTGCTCGGGCGACGACTTCTGCTGTTATCTCGCGTACTGGTACAGCTTCCGGCCACTTGGTGAAACGGTCGATCATCGTCACGCAATATCTGTAGTCTTGAGATAGCCGGAGTGGTCCCACGATGTCGATGTGAACGTGCTCAAATCGTTCAGAGGCGGGAAACGTTCCCAGTGGTGTGACGCTGTGTCGATTGATCTTCGCTCTCTGACAACCAAGGCAGTTCCGGGTCCACGAAGTCACGTCCTTGTTCATTGAAGGCCAAAAGAATTTTGATGTGACTTGCTTCCTTGTAGTCCGTATGCCTGGATGACACAGCTCGTGTTGCGCTTTGAAAGCTGCTTGACGATGTGCCGTAGGTAGGTACGGTCGTAGTGTTGATGTTGACTGCTCGCACGTGATTGGCTGGTCTATTCCGGGGAGAGTGACGTCAACGAACTTCAAATTCGGTTGTAGCTTGAGTTGCTTCAATTCTTGGTCGCTTCTTTGATCTCTAGATAGAGCGTCGTAGTCCATGTTGGAAGGACATCGAATCTCTTCAATCCGTGATAATGCGTGTGCGACAGTATTCAAGATTCAAGATTCAAGATTCAATAAGCGTTTATTCAATACGATACAAGAATCACTTTGAAACGTCTTAAAGCTAGGTGAATCTAGGTGCCAGTTCCACGCGACCAAGCGTAGAAGAACAGGCAACAAACTACGTCTCGGTTCCTACCGTTTTTTTATATGATCCTTTTACAAATCAAAAATAGTCTAAAATAATAGCAGTGAAGTTCCAGTGTGGTGCCACTTCACTTAGTCAGACGTATGCAATGTAATTATACAAAAGCAAAAGTTTCAAAGACAGCACACGCTACGCTTCAAAGTTATAATAAAGTATCTACACAGATATAAAAATAAGATATTAAATAGTAGGTACAGACATTGCAAATTGACATGCTAGCTTCCTATGGGTAGAGTGACCGGGACATCGGGCCACGCAGTTTTATCATTCATATAGCTATCTAGAGTATAGTACGCTTTCTTTATCAAATTACTCTTAATATAGGCTTTAAACTTCCGAATTGGAAGCTTAGTTGCATTTTCCGGAAGTTTAGTTGGATTGGAAGCTTAGTTATTCTTCTCTCCTTCTACGTACACAATCTTCGAGCAGAACTGACTGATGAATTGTAGCTGTCTCTCTCGTCACGGTGTGTCACTGCTGCTTGGCGGTCGTGACAGAGCAAAAGACAGCGGCTTGTGATCCGTGAGTATTGTGACTTCACATCCTTCGATGAGACGACGAAAATGTTTGATAGCGGCGTACATAGCTAATAACTCGCGATCGTACGTGCTGTATCTTCGCTGCGTGCTGCTCATCGCTTTTGAAAAATATGCTAGCGGCTTCCACGTCTTCCCTACTTGCTGTTGTAGCACTGCGCCAATGCTGTGATCCGATGCGTCTGACATGATGTTGAGTGGAGCGTTCAATACTGGATGCGTTAAAGTTGTAGCTTCCACGATGCTTTGGCGGCATTTCTGAAAAGCTACTTCGGCTTCCGGCGTCCAATCAATTGGCGTCTTGTCGTTCTTCTTCCTGTCATGTAGGTACTTGTTTAGCTCGCACTGATACTGGGCTTGACGTGGCAAACAGTCTCTGTAAAAATTCACCATTCCTAGGAAACGACGTAGCTCTAAGACGGTCTTCGGCTGGGGAAAGCTTGAGATGACTTCAGTGCGCTCTCTCGTTGGTTTGATGCCTTCATCAGTTACTTCGTAGCCCAAGAAATTGATCCTGGACTTGGCAAACTCGCATTTATCCACGTTGAGCGTAACTCCATACTGGTCCAGGCGGCTCAAAACTTCATGAAGTAGAGTCTTGTGCTTATCTTCAGTGTCGCTGCATAACAATATGTCGTCCACGAATGCAAAACAGTCCGTGATGCCTCGGAGTACCTCGTGCATGAAGCGCTGGAATGTCTGGCTTGCGTTCCGAAGCCCGAAGGTCATACAGCGAAACTCGAAAAGGCCAAACGGCGTTATAATCGCACTCTTCTGAGCGTCCTCAGCCGCAATAGGTATCCAGTAATACGCCATTTTCAAGTCTAACTTTGAAAATATCTTCTTGCCATGGAGATGATACGTAAAATCCTGAATTCGCGGTATCGGGTACCGATCTGCTTGCGTAACAGCATTTAGTCTTCTATAATCTCCACAGTGTAACGTAGATACATTTTAGACGTATCTAGTTTCTATTTTTAATCATAAAATCATTATTTTAAAGGTACTTTCCTACCTACATATCATTAGGTACCTATGGAAAGTAGCTTCAATTTGAACCAAAATTAAATAGTACCAACGTCTGTGCCTCGCAGACTTTGCTTTGCTTACAAATCCGAGCGCGTCGGCTCGGAGGCACTCGGTCGTGTTCGTATAGCGCGGTGCGCGAGCGCCCCGTTGCTGCCACAACCGCCATTCTCCGGTCGGTCGCGGTTGCTCGTACACGCTTCTGAGCGTGTCGTTTGCCGAGCGCCGCCCGACCGGGAATCACTTTGAGGAACATTAATTCTATTCCTTTTTATCTACATAATCTTTTATTACGTAGACATATCACTCTCGTAAGCTATAATGTAGTAAATTCAGTTTTAAACCCGTATATCGGTAAGTGTTGAACAACCGTCACAAAAATATTGTAGGTAGGTTCGTGGCATTTTGCAACGAACTTTTATTTTATGTTTCTTTATATCTGTGTAATCTTTCTTCTTTTCAGCTTTAGCTTGCTTTTGTTTTAATTAGCTAGGTATCTAATCTTTTATTAGATATCCTATTTTACATTAACTTCACATTTTGTTCATTTCATGACATTTTAATTTTTGTAATTTTACATTCTTTCTTTCTCATTTCATTCATTTCATTTTGTAAACTCCGCTCTGATTGTGACATCACACACCACCTCGTACTCACCTCACCTCATCATCACGTTTGCTTCGCAACGGCGGTGGTCACAATCAGAGGGTAATGAACCTGGACCTGCTGGTGACACCTACTATGTTACTTTCCAGGGTTCAAAATTGGGACTTCAATGTACGGATTCAAAGCTTGGATTCAAAGTTTGGGATCTCAAGTTGATACTGCAGTATTGGGAGGACTTATTCGTGTTCCCCGAGTCACCCACCGACGTCAACTACGTGTGACCACGAACTCCTTCTGACTCCTTCTGACTCCTTCTCGTACCTCGGCCGCCGAAGCAAGCCGGCCGACGTCTACAAACTTGAGGGGAGTACTTTTCCACCTCCTACTTGAAAGCAACCGTCAAATCAGTGACCGGGCAATTGAAGAACCGTTAATAAATTTGTATACTGTTTTATTGTGTTTCTTTTACAACCAATAGACGTATCACTGGCGCCCAACGTGTTCTTGGTCACTGATTTTGCTTTCAGGTAGGTTGTGTGTTTTTTTGTGGTTGTGTGTGTTTTTTATTTTATTTTGTAAAACGTTCTTTCTTTTCAGCTTCTTTATTTTTGGTTGCCGGTAACTAAGGTGTACGTAACGTTTTTTAGTATTTTGCTTGCAACTTAAAATACAGGGTGCAACAAAACTAGTTGATTTTTTTGTCTACATTATTTTTAATTGATTTATATATTGTTTACTGACTGTTACCGTTTACCAGCACTTTCTGTTTTGTAATTTTTTTTTTTTTGGTACAGTCGGTACAAAAATTTGGAGACAATGTTTTTCCTTCCCTTTCTTTTTTTAATTGTATATTTATTTCGTTCGTACACATTAGTTGCATTTAAACGCTTTTTATTTTTTGGTTGCAATATTTTCATTTTTTTTAATTGAAAAGAAAAACAACCAAAACGTTACTGAATTTTCAAACCTTACTGTAACAGGCGGAGAATTTTGTTGTTTTTTTGTTAGTGACGTTGTTCAACTTTTACCGATACTCTTTTTGACATATTTTTTTATTTCTAAACCTTTTTGTCCTTTAAGACCTTATGTCATAACATTTTTTTTTTACTTTCGCGCATCCTTCCACCATTTTGGATTATGTATTTGTTGGGTTTCAAGTTCATATCACAACTTGAACCCCTGTTGATGTGTGAGTGCGTCAGTAATTTTAATACACAGTTACTGCCGCTATATTGAAAGCGTGAAGTATGAAATATGAAGCGTGAGGTATGCAAGATGATGAAAGGTATGAATGTGTAGGCAAATACTCGCTTATTTTCCTTTTAGAAGCTATTTTTTTTATTTCATTTATATAAAATCTGCAACTTTACTTCTTTTGGCGATCGACACTAACTCGCACACACTGGGACCTTTTTTCCTTATAGTGTGCCATATGTGAGCAAGTGTAGATTTTGAAAGAATTGTGAGCTTTAGCTTTTGGACTTGCACATTATTTGTAAGATTTCAAACTTTACGTCTAGAGTTTACCATGCGGATTTTATCCTTTTTAGAAATAATAAAATCCTTCACTAAGCGCGGGGGTATTGTAACGTAGATACATTTTAGACGTATCTAGTTTCTATTTTAATCATAAAATCAGTATTTTAAAGGTACTTTCCTACCTACATATCATTAGGTACCTATGGAAAGTAGCTTCAATTTGAACCAAAATTAAATAATACCAACGTCTGTGCCTCGCAGAATTTGCCTTGCCTGCAAATCTGAGCGCGTCGGGTCGGAGGCACTCGGGCGTGTTCGTATAGCGCGGTGCGCGAGCGCCCCGTCGCTGCCACAACCGCCATTCTCCGGTCGGTCGCGGTTGCTCGTACACGCTTCTGAGCGTGTCGTTTGCCGAGCGCCGCCCGACCGGGAATCACTTTGAGGAACATTAATTCTATTCCTTTTTATCTACATAATCTTTTCTTACGTAGACATATCACTCTCGTAAGCTATAATGTAGTAAATCCAGTTTTAAACCCGTATATCGGTAAGTGTTGAACAACCGTCACAAAAATGTTGTAGGTAGGTTCGTGGCATTTTGCAACGAACTTTTATTTTATGTTTCTTTGTGTAATCTTTCTTCTTTTCAGCTTTAGCTTGTTTTTATTTTAATTAACTAGGTATCTAATCTTTTATTAGATATCCTATTTCACATTAACTTCACATTTTGTTCATTTCATGTCATTTTAATTTTTGTAATTTTACATTCTTTCTTTCTCATTTCATTCATTTCTCTTTGTAAACTCCGCTCTGATTGTGACATCACACACCACCGTGTCGTACTCACCTCACCTCATCATTACGTTTGCTTCGCAACGGCGGTGGTCACAATCAGAGGGTAATGAACCTGGACCTGCTGGTGACACCTACTATGTTACTTTCCAGGGTTCAATAATGGGACTTCAAAGCTTGGATTCAAAGTTTGGGATTTCAAGTTGATACTGCAGTATTGGGAGGACTTATTCGTGTTCCCCGAGTCACCCACCGACGTCAACTACGTGTGACCACGAACTCCTTCTGACTCCTTCTGACTCCTTCTCGTACCTCGGCCGCCGAAGCAAGCCGGCCGACGTCTACAAACTTGAGGGGAGTACTTTTCCACCTCCTACTTGAAAGCAACCGTCAAAACAGTGATCGGGCAAATTTTGTATACAGTCTTATCACTGGCGCCCATACGTGTTCTTGGTCACTGATTTTGCTTTCAGGTAGGTTGTGTGTTTTTTTTGTGGTTGTGTGTGTTTTTTATTTTATTTTGTAAAACGTTCTTTCTTTTCAGCTTCCTTATTTTTGGTTGCCGGTAACTAAGGTGTACGTAACGTTTTTTAGTATTTTGTTTGCAACTTAAAATACAGGGTGCAACAAAATTAGTTGATTTTTGTGTCTATTTTTTTTAATTGATTTATATATTGTTTACTGACTGTTACCGTTACCAGCACCTTCTGTTTTGTTAAATATATATTTTTTTGGTACAGTTGGCACAAACATTTAGTGTAATTTTTTATTTTTTTTTTCTTCTTTCTTTTGTTTAAATTGTATGTTTATTTCGTTCGTACACATTAGTTGCATTTAAACGCTTTTTTTTTTATTTTATTTTTTGGTTGCAATATTTTCATTTTTTTAATTGAAAAGAAAAACAACCAAAACGTTACTCAATTTTCAAACCTTACTGTAACAGGCGGAGTATTTGTTGTTTTTTTTTTTGTATAATTACTTATGTACGTTGTTCAACTTTTACCGATACTTTTTGACATATTTTTTTATTTTATTTCTAAACCTTTTTCTCCATTAAGACCTTCGGTCAAAACAATTTTTTTTTACTTTCGCGCATCCTTCCACCATTTTGGAATATGTATTTGTTGGGTTTCAAGTTCATATCACAACTTGAACCCTGTTGATGTGTGAGTGCGTCAGTAATTTTAATACACAGTTACTGCCGCTATATTGAAAGCGTGAAGTATGAAATATGAAGCGTGAGGTATGCAAGATGATGAAAGGTATGAATGTGTAGGCAAATACTCGCTTATTTTCCTTTTAGAAGCTATTTTTTTATTTCATTTATATAAAATCTGCAAGTTTCCTTCTTTTGGCGATCGACACAAACTCGCACACACTGGGACCTTTTTTCCTTATAGTGTGCCATATGTGAGCAAGTGTAGATTTTGAAAGAATTGTGAGCTTTAGCTTTTGGACTTGCACATTATTTGTAAGATTTCAAACTTTACGTCTAGAGTTTACCATGCGGATTTTATCCTTTTAAGAAATAATAAAATCCTTCACTAAGCGCGGGGGTATTGTAACGTAGATACATTTTAGACGTATCTAGTTTCTATTTTTAATCATAAAATCATTATTTTAAAGGTACTTTCCTACCTACATATCATTAGGTACCTATGGAAAGTAGCTTCAATTTGAACCAAAATTAAATAGTACCAACGTCTGTGCCTCGCAGACTTTGCTTTGCTTACAAATCCGAGCGCGTCGGCTCGGAGGCACTCGGTCGTGTTCGTATAGCGCGGTGCGCGAGCGCCCCGTTGCTGCCACAACCGCCATTCTCCGGTCGGTCGCGGTTGCTCGTACACGCTTCTGAGCGTGTCGTTTGCCGAGCGCCGCCCGACCGGGAATCACTTTGAGGAACATTAATTCTATTCCTTTTTATCTACATAATCTTTTATTACGTAGACATATCACTCTCGTAAGCTATAATGTAGTAAATTCAGTTTTAAACCCGTATATCGGTAAGTGTTGAACAACCGTCACAAAAATATTGTAGGTAGGTTCGTGGCATTTTGCAACGAACTTTTATTTTATGTTTCTTTATATCTGTGTAATCTTTCTTCTTTTCAGCTTTAGCTTGCTTTTGTTTTAATTAGCTAGGTATCTAATCTTTTATTAGATATCCTATTTTACATTAACTTCACATTTTGTTCATTTCATGACATTTTAATTTTTGTAATTTTACATTCTTTCTTTCTCATTTCATTCATTTCATTTTGTAAACTCCGCTCTGATTGTGACATCACACACCACCTCGTACTCACCTCACCTCATCATCACGTTTGCTTCGCAACGGCGGTGGTCACAATCAGAGGGTAATGAACCTGGACCTGCTGGTGACACCTACTATGTTACTTTCCAGGGTTCAAAATTGGGACTTCAATGTACGGATTCAAAGCTTGGATTCAAAGTTTGGGATCTCAAGTTGATACTGCAGTATTGGGAGGACTTATTCGTGTTCCCCGAGTCACCCACCGACGTCAACTACGTGTGACCACGAACTCCTTCTGACTCCTTCTCGTACCTCGGCCGCCGAAGCAAGCCGGCCGACGTCTACAAACTTGAGGGGAGTACTTTTCCACCTCCTACTTGAAAGCAACCGTCAAATCAGTGACCGGGCAATTGAAGAACCGTTAATAAATTTGTATACTGTTTTATTGTGTTCAACGTAGACTTCCATCTTTTTTCTTCACAACGTGCAGCGGACTCGCCCATGGGCTCTTCGACGGTTGACAAATTCCCATTTCCATCAGGCGCTCAAACTCGGCTTTTGCGGCTTTATATTTGTCAGGAGGCAATGGACGCGCTCGTGCATAAAGCGGTGCACCCGTGGTCTCAATGTGGTGCACAACGTCGTGTTTAGATGGAGTCTTCAGTGACATTGGGCGTAGTACGTCAGGATATTTCTTCAAAATGTCGTGGTACGTATGATTCTCGCTTATGACGTAGACGGTCTCTTGGCTTGTGGCAATCTGTACGGCGTCGATGGATAATTCCGTGACTTGGTCAATCAGCTTCTTATGGTGTAGGTCAACCAACAGCTTGAAGTGACGAAGGAAATCCGCTCCTAATATGGATGTCTTCACATCCGCTACCACAAATGTCCAACGAAAATTCCGCCTCAGCCCAAAATCCAACTGCAAACTGCTCTCGCCATACGTTTTAATCTGTGTCCCGTTTGCTGCATATAAATTGTAGGCGCTTGAAGTCTGCTTCTTCTTGTGTGCAGTTGTGCAGGCTAGGACCGATATATCGGCACCTGTATCCACGAGGAAACGTTGGTTTGTGTTGCGATCGTAGACACATAGGCGGTTGCTTGTGGGGACAACGCCGACCTCGGCCACGGTTGGCGTGTTTTCTATATCCGGCTTTGAATTTCTCTTGGCGCACGGTGATTCGCATCGTTTCGCTCTATCACCATAGCGTAAGTGGAATTTACACAGTTCTGTTTCTTCCTTTATTTCCTTGGCAGAGCTTGAGTGGGAACGTGAACGTGAATGCAAGGGACGTTGATACTGCGATCTCTTCCGGTTGCGTAATTCGACAACTTGCAACGTGAGCTTCTCCAGTTGCTTAGACAACACGTCGAATTGAATAGCCGTGACTTGCTGACTGGGACCGGCGCTGATGCTCGCCTCAGACGTTCCAGCGATCTTCGCGTCTTCCATTGCGCGTCTTCGGTTCTTCTGTGTTCCGGTCTTCGGTTCTTCTGTTCTTGAATTTCTTCGGTTCTTCAAACGTCGAGGGTCACCAACATGTAGAGGTACCGAGACCTATACATATGCCGAAGGGCACAGATGAACCTAGAGGTGGTGCGTGCGGTTGTAATGCAATTCAGCGGTCGCTATGGACTGCCCTACGCTGCCTACCTACTACTGATTCCTACCACTTTCCTGGCTGAGGGTTCCTATTGGGATTCTAATTAAAAGGCCAAGTTGCTAACTGAACATGATTTATTTAGAAAATGATCCCTATAATATTTACAATATTTGCTCTAGAAATAACACTCATTCACGGAGCATGTGATTTTACTAGCTCCAATAAGAATCCGGTTGGGACGTCTCGCTCTAGTTAGAGCGGGACGGCGCGTACGGCGCAACTATAATAAATATTCCGCGGCGGCTGCCGCAGCGGCAGCCGCGGCCGCCACTGACCAGCGGCAGTGCCGCTGGTCAGTGGCGATGTGCGCGCGCACGACGCAGACGTCGACGGCGTAATTTTATGATAAAGTTGATTATTTACTTTACAATTAAGGGGTCATTTTCTAAAAATGAATCCTAGCTAAATCGTTTTATCGTCCCCGAAAACCGATCCTTTTCCGTTTCCGAGATCCTAAATATATATATATACTAGCTGCCTGTCCCGGCTTCGCACGGGTGGACATTTATTTGTTAAACACATAAATATAGCCTATGTTACTCAAGGTGAACCTACGTCCAGCAGTGGACCGATATCAATTGATGATGATGATGAAAGAACATTCTATAACGTTTAGGAGCACTATTTTCTAGAACATTTTGTCCAAATCTAGAATTCAAAACCGTTTGCATGGGTATATTTGAGTATTCTAGATAATTCTGGATTACTAACGTTTGGGTGGGAGCATTCCGCATGCTAACCGACTTTAAATTTGATTATTCCAGATCATTCTAGAGCGTCTATGCGCATTCTGTTCTCGTCAAAGTCGAGAATTTTCTGAAAAATCCCTAAGGGTCTATTCACACCGAGACGCGACGCGACGCGACGATACTCAAACACCTCGAGGCGCAGTGCTGCGTGGTGCAACGTAATCTGAATTCTCACAATGTAATGTGTATCTTTTCGTGTAGTGAATAAAGTATATTCTGAGTCGCTCTATGAAAAATGTGCGCGCAGCGTCGCGTCGCGTCGCGTCTCGGTGTGAATTGACCCTAAGGGTCAGTTCACACCGAGACGCGACGCGGCGCGACGCTGCCAATGATTTCGCGCTACGCCGCGCGTCGTCACGAGACGCATCGCAACGTCGCGAGGCGCATCTTAAAATCGTAGCAGGACGACCGCTCTTGCACGCCGCGCGTACCGGCGATGCACCGCTGCGTCACGATACGTCGCGCTACGCCGCGAGGCACCTCGAGGCGTGGTGCAACGTAATCTGAATTCTCACAATGTAATGTGTATCTTTTCGTGTAGTGAATAAAGTATATTCTGAGTCACTCTATGAAAAATGTGCGCGCAGCGTCGCGCCGCGTCGCGTCTCGGTGTGAACTGACCCTAAGCGATAGAAAGGGATAGACATATATAAGTCCCTACGTGATAGAAAGGGATAGACATAGATTTCGAAACTTTTGCCCCTTATAAATTAATAACACCTAAATATTGAATATAAACTATCCTATCTTTTAAGTCCGACCATATTAAAGGCAGTTACAAAATGTTATCGAAATCCGTTCAGTAGTTTCGGAGTTTATCGCGTTCCAAATTGTGACACGAAAGATTTATATAAATAGACTAGCTGCCTGTCCCGGCTTCGCACGGGTGGACTTTTTTTTTAAACACTTTTTTTTTAAATACTTATAGCCTATGTTACTCAAGGTAAATATAGCTTTTCAATAGTAAATAATTTTTGAAATCAGCACAATGGTTTGAAATGCATTCCAGAAAGTTAAAGAACATTGCCGTTCATAAGCCGTAGACCGGGCTCAGTGGCAAATCTTGAAAGAGACCTACGTCCGACAGTGGACTGATATAAATTGATGATGATAATGAAATAACATTCTAGAACTGTATGAGCAGTATTTCCTAGAACATTTTAACCAAATCTAAAATTTATAGAAAAGTACTTGCGTTATAGAAAAGGATAGACATATAAAAGTCCCTATATGTTAAAAAAGGATAGACAATAATAGACATAGATCAATAAAAAACGTATATTTTATTTTTTTCAAATTAATACCACAATAAATTTACTAAGCCATTTTATTTCCAAAGACAATTTTTGTTACATATAGTTATATTCATTCATAGTTTTTGTACACATACCTATTACTATTATTATTATTCTATTGGTATAATGTCTTGGGACGCCCACTTGAGGGCAAAGGCTATCCCTCTCCAATTTCTCCTATTTTGAGCTAGTCGTCCAAGTTGCACCCGTTATTCCCATTATGTCGTCCCGCCATCGCATTGGTCGGAAAACACTTCACTTTGTTCACTTTGATTCTCTCTCCGATCTTTGTTCTATGGATACCAGAATGGAAATGACGCTATTCACCGAGTTCCTGCTTTTATACCTACAACAATCGAACTTTCCAGTATACTTACTGCCGGCAATCGAAAATTCTTGAATATAATGTATACCTACCAAATTCTGCGGAAGTGTTGAAATCAAAAGCAACCGTTGGCATAACAAAATAAAGCACAATTTCGCTCGCACCTACCTGTAATAAAACTACATCGCGCTTCTCTTTCTAACACGCAACTCTGTTGCACTTGTAACGCTAGGGTTGTCAACACGTGTTTTCGAACTACTTCTTCATGACGTGAGTATGTGATGTAATACTCACTTACCAGGTAGGGTAGGTAAGCATTGTAGGTATCAACCATGCTAATGTTATTTTTAGAAATGGTTGTAAATCAACTAATTAGTCCGGGAGTCATCACCCGATTTTTTAAGTGTGTTCCACATTTTCCTTTAGCGAGTAAGTCAGTGATGAATCAGGTTGTTTAGAAGTCATTGATCGTTGAAAAAATATATTAATTATTTCGCGCGACCCGGCGCGGCTAACCGGCGAGACGTGTTGTGACAGCCCTGTGCGTTTCGTACATAATAATAAGAGCGCGCCGTCCGAATGTTACCGAACCGCGGAGTGATTTTCTAGAAGAAGTAATAAGTTCGGGAAAACCAAGAAACGAAAATCGAGCCGTTTGTATTGGTACCTTGGTATATTTGAGTATTCTAGATAATTCTGGATTACTAACGTTTGGATGCATTCCGGATGCTAGCCGAATAATTTCAGTCTTCGAATTAAATTTGATCATTCCAGAACCTCAAAGACATTCTAGAGCGTTCTTTCCTCGTCAAAGTCGAGAATTTTCTGAAAAATCCCTAAACGATAGAGAGGGATAGACATATATATTATGTCCCTACGTGATAGAAAGGGATAGACATAGATTTCGAAACTTTTGCCCCTTATAAATTAATAACAACTAAATATTGAATATAAACTATCCTATCTTTTAAGTTGGACCATATTATAGACGGTTACAAAATTTTATCGAAATCCGTTCAGTAGTTTCGGAGTTTATCGCGTTCCAAATTAGGACAGGAATTTTTTATAGATATAGACTAGCTGCCTGTCCCGGCTTCGCACGGGTGGACTTTTTTTTTTAAACACTTTTTTTAAAATACTTATAGCCTATGTTACTCAAGGTTAATATAGCTTTTCAATAGTACATGTACTAAGCCATTTTTTTTCCAAAGACAATTTTCGTTACATAGTTCATTCATAGTTTTTGTACACATACCTACCTATTGCTATTATTATTATTCTATTGGTATAATGTCTTGGGACGCCCACTTGAGGGCAAAGGCTATCCCTCTCCAATTTCTCCTATTTTGAGCTAGCCGTCCAAGTTGCACCCGTTATTTCCATTATGTCGTCCCGCCCGCGCCATCGCATTGGTCGGAAAACACTTCACTTTGTTCACTTTGATTCTCTCTCCGATCTTTGTTCTATGGATACCAGAATGGAAATGACGCTATTCACCGAGTTCCTGCTTTTATACCTACAACAATCGAATTTTCCAGTAGGTACTTACTGCCGGCAAACGAAAATTCTTGAATATAATGTAGGTATACCTACCAAATTCTGCGGAAGTGTTGAAATCAAAAGCAACCGTTGCTACAACAAAATAAAGCACAATTACGCTCGCACCTACCTGTAATAAAACTACATCGCGCTTCTCTTTCTAACACGCAACTCTGTTGCCCTTGTAACGCTAGGGTTGTTAACACGTGTTTTCGAACTACTTATTCATGACGTGAGTATGTGATGTAATACTCACTTACCAGGTAGGGTAGGTAGTAGGTAAGCATTGTAGGTATCAACCATGCTAATGGTATTTTTAGAAATGGTTTTATATGAACTAATTAGTCCGGGAGTCTCGGGTGATGACTTTTTCAAGTGTGTTCCACATTTTCCTTTAGCGAGTAAGTCAGTGATGAATCAGGTTGCTTAGAAGTCATTGATTGTTGAAAAAATATATTAATTATTTCGCGCGACCCGGCGCGGCTAACCGGCGAGACGTGTTGTGACAGCCCTGTGCGTTTCCTACATTATAATAAGAGCGCGCCGTCCGAATGTTCCCGAACCGCGGAGTGATTTTCTAGAAGAAGTAATAAGTTCGGGAAAACCAAGAAACGAAAATCGAACCGTTTGCATGGGTACCTTGGTATATTTGAGTATTCTAGATAATTCTGGATTACTAACGTTTGGATGCATTCCGGATGCTAGCCGAATAATTTCAGTCTTCGAATTAAATTTGATCATTTCAGAACCTCAAAAGACATTCTAGAGCGTTCTTTCCTGAAAATTTTCTGAAAAATCCCTAAGCGATAGAAAGGGATAGACATATTTAGGTCCCTACGTGATAGAAAGGGATAGACATAGATTTCGAAACTTTTGCCTCTTATAAATTAATAACAACAAAATATTGAATATAAACTATCCTATCTTTTAAGTTGGACCATATTATAGATGGTTACAACATTTTATCAAAATCCGTTCAGTAGTTTCGGAGTTTATCGCGTTCCAAATTAGGCCAGGAATTTTTTATATATATAGATATACTAGCTGCCTGTCCCGGCTTCGCACGGGTGGACTTTTTTTTTAAACACTTTTTTTAAAATACTTATAGTTATAGCGTTATAGCCTATGTTACTCAATGTGAATATAGCTTTTCAATAGTACATGGTACTAAGCCATTTTTTTTCCAAAGACAATTTTCGTTACATAGTTATATTCATTCATAGTTTTTGTACACATACCTATTACTATTATAATTATTCTATTGGTATAATGTCTTGGGACGCCCACTTGAGGGCAAAGGCTATCCCTCTCCAATTTCTCCTATTTTGAGCTAGCCGTCCAAGTTGCACCCGTTATTCCCATTATGTCGTCCCGCCATCGCATCGGTCGGAAAACACTTCACTTTGTTCATTTTTATTCTCTCCGATCTTTGTTCTATGGATACCAGAATGGAAATGACGCTATTCACCGAGTTACTGCTTATAAACCTACAAAAATCGAACTTTCCAGTGCTTACTGCCGGCAATCGAAAATTTTTGAACATAATGTAGTTATACCTACCAAATTCTGCGGAAGTGTTGATATCAAAAGCAACCGTTGCTACAACAAAATAAAGCACAATTCCGCTCGCACCTACCTGTAATAAAACTACATCGCGCTTCTCTTTCTAACACGCAACTCTGTTGCACTTGTAACGCTAGGGTTGTCAACACGTGTTTTCGAACTACTTCTTCATGACGTGAGTATGTGATGTAATACTCACTTACCAGGTAGGGTAGGTAAGCATTGTAGGTATCAACCATGCTAATGTTATTTTTAGAAATGGTTGTAAATCAACTAATTAGTCCGGGAGTCATCACCCGATTTTTTAAGTGTGTTCCACATTTTCCTTTAGCGAGTAGGTAAGTCAGTGATGAATCAGGTTGTTTAGAAGTCATTGATCGTTGAAAAAATATATTAAATATTTCTCGCGACCCGGCGCGGCTAACCGGCGAGACGTGTTGTGACAGCCCTGTGCGTTTCCTACATAATAATAAGAGCGCGCCGTCCGAATGTTCCCGAACCGCGGAGTGATTTTCTAGAAGAAGTAATAAATTCGGGAAAACCAAGAAACGAAAATCGAACCGTTTGCACGGGTACCTTGGTATATTTGAGTATTCTAGATAATTCTGGATTACTAACGTTTGGATGCATTCCGGATGCTAGCCGAATAATTTCAGTCTTCGAATTAAATTTGATCATTTCAGAACCTCAAAGACATTCTAGAGCGTTCTTTCCTCGTCAAAGTCGAGAATTTTCAGAAAAATCCCTAAGCGATAGAAAGGGATAGATATATATAAGTCCCTACGTGATAGAAAGGGATAGACATAGATTTCGAAACTGTTGCCCCTTATAAATTAATAACACCAAAATATTGAATATAAACTATCCTATATTTTAAGTCCGACCATATTTTAGGCAGTTGCAAAATTTTATCGAAATCCGTTCAGTAGTTTCGGAGTTTATCGCGTTCCAAATTGTGACACGAAAGATTTATATTATATAGATATATCACAAGATTTTCTCGTTTAAAGGTATAAGATTTCGGCCAATCCAAACTATCTACCACCAAACCATCTAGTCTAGACCTAAATTAAACAGAGCTTGTACCTACTATGGGAACCAGATACATAGCTGATTTACATTTTTTTGCAAAAACATACTTAGAATATAGTAGAAGTCTTGCCTATTTTTTTTTAACTTAAATGATAAAGCTACGTCGCTTCGTGGGTCGAGGGGTAAAGGACCACATCTGCAAGACTGCTTTCGGCATGATGAAAAATAAACTTTCATGTTCTTTTATAGCTAACTTAATTCGGCTTTACTATCCTCTCGGCATAATAAAATATTATTGATGAACCGATTTAAAAAAAAAAACTTTATTCAAACCGATTCAAGGAACTCCAAACATAAAAAATAATTTAATTATACATTTGTATTTGTCCTATCTTCAGTATAAAGTAAAACTTCAAAAATATCTTTACCAGTGCTTTATTGACGATAAATTAATTACAAAACTTATAAATTAAAATAAATAATAAAAGCAGACAAAAACGATTGTTGTTACACGAAACACTTTAAGCTGTCCCATGGCTGCCATGGCAGGGGCTTTTACTGTTCCTTAGGCACCACGTGCAGTCTCGCCATTTGACCCTAGCTTAGACTGTTTTAAACCAAGTCACCTCCTACTTATTCCCTTTTATATTTTACCTTCGTGCTTTTATTTCAATTAAAAAAAATACTTTTTTAATAAGTAGGTAACGTACCTAGACCTACAACAAACAGTCGATAAAAACGTTAAAATGATGGGGTTTGTGTTAAGACTACTTTCAAAAACGTATACGAGGCCAAGCTTCGACACTCAAAAAAGTTACATTAATAATTATAAGTTTAAAAAACTTGAGAAACCGACTTCATTGCCAAACGGCTAAACCGATTTTAATGAAATTTGTTTGGGACAATCTGGACATAAGAATAACCTTCCAAATAAAAAAATAATTTTCTAAATCGGTTTATAAATGACGGAGGCATGCAGTTACAAACATTAAAAAAATTATTTTAAAAAAAATGGCAACACCGATTTTAATAAAATTAAAATGGGACCAATCTGGAAGCAGTACCTTTCAGATAAAAAATTATTTTTCAAATCGGCTCACAAATGACGAAGTTATGCGGTAACAAACATTTAAAAAAAAATAAAAATAATAATAATAATACAACCGAATTGAGAACCTCCTCCTTTTTGATTGGAAGTCGGTTAAAAATAGACGTTACTGAGAAATTGTAATTTTTGAAAATCTGTTCTTGAAAAACCGCGTCAATACGAAACTTTGATGTCATTTATCAAGGTAGACCAGCTAGCACTCCTGTTACTTTTTTTTACCCGACTGCCCGGAAAAAGGGTTGTTGATTGCAATTTTTCGCGATTTGACATCTTTAAAATGTGTGAGCTAAAAGTTGTTTGACGGTTGTCAGCCCCTTTATAACTAAATGCCGCATCTCTGCCTGTCTTTGAGAACTAACTTAGGCTATACCTAGATGCCTATACAACAGAATTTAAACCTTAACACACTGAGAATTAAGAACAGATAAAAGAAGGCTTTTAATGTATCAAGCGTGACTCATTTTCATTTACATTTTATCGCACATAAAGCATGATTTAATCACTTGCAAATTTACATAAAAATTAAAACGAATCTTAGAACTATTTATGTTACTCACTATACATTTTGATTGACATTCGCGTTCTTACTAAATACTGATTCATGCCTGATTTTTATATTCTACTTGAAAAATTGCTAGACGTGGTGATGGTCGGTGGAGCCTTGACCGAATGATGGCTGGCAAAAGATGAAGGATACCCAGCAGTGAGTGTACCGGGCTGAAATGATGATGATGATGACTTGAAAAATCTAGTTAAAATTGACTCACATTACGTTTGCTCGCATGTTGTATTGTAGTGCGCTAGTTGCATCGATATTACATAATTATAGGGTTTTCCAATAAGGACTTGACAACTTTTTTTCAAAATAAAATGAAAACCATTTGAGATAATATGTTTTTCAAAAACTTTATTATCGGATTGAATGACATTAAAAACATTTATGAATGGAACTCGACTTCGCTAATATGGTTACCGCGGGCACGTTTGCAGCGGTCGATTCGCTGGACCCTGGATTCGTTACTGTGAATGGTGATCGATACCGCGCCATGATTATCGAATATTTTTGTCCCGAATTGGAATATATGGACTTGGACAGCATGTGGTTTCAACAGGACGGCACCACAAGCCACAGCAGCACACGTTACAATCGATTTACTGAAGAACAAGTTTGATGAGCGTGTTATCTCAAGAAATGGACCAGTCGATCGGCCGCCTCGTTCGTGCGATTTAACGCCTCTAGATTTTTTTCTTTGGGGCTACGTCAAGTCATACTTTGGAAGAGCTGAAAGCCAATATTGAACGCGAAAGCAGCCGTTTCGGCCGAATGGTGTCAGAGTCATGGAAAATTGGGTCCAACGAATCGGCCGCTGCAAATGTGCCCGCGGTGGCCATAATGAGCAAAGTCGAGTTCCATTCATAAATGTTTTGACTGTACTTTAATCCGTTAATAAAGTTTTTGAAATATCTCAAATGGTTTTAATTCTTTTTTGAAATAAAGTTGTCAAGTCCTCATTGGAAAACTCATTATAAACCAGATTGAACGTCCCGCGCGTGGCGAGCGTAGTGTGATTCTAGATTCCCAACCTTTTTTTTTATCATAGACCACTTTCAAAATTTTGCTGGTTCCGGTAGACGCCCATGGCAGCCACAATTTTATAATATTCCCAGTCGACAAAAAATATGGAGATTAGATCTAATTATGGACATTTGCGTTGCGGCTGAGTTCCTCGCGAATTAACAGTTTATGAAATGTGAGCCCTCATTTTTGTCACGCCATCGTAGACCCCCGTCGAGTCTCCCGTCCGTCCGGCCGAGGTGGACCCCCAGGGGTCCCATGGGGGTCCACCTGGACCACGTTGGGAATCAATGTTCTAGAATCTAGAGTTATAGTAGATCCGAATCGGAGATTATACAGGGTTTAATAAGACATCTACCGAATATGTACTGAAGGTATAACTACCCAAAACATAGACGAAATAGTTTTTGGCCGAGAAGTCCTTCACTCTAGAGAAATTAAATTAAATATTTGCGAAATTATGCGCGTATTTAAGAAATAAAACATGATACGGCCTCTCCTGTTATGCCGTACTTTGAATAAAAGTCTGAAAAGTCTGAAATTTAGGTGACAATACGAGATTTTTTCCTTGCTTTTTCAGGAAGCAAGGTATGCATGTACAGTTTCAGTTTTCAGGATTAGTCTTAGCTAGCACACTTAAAAATTTATTGAACTACAAGGCCCAATTGGTGAATGATTCTTATTGGAGTCTATTTTATTTAATAACAACATTGAGATATATTAACTATTGGGACCAGCATCCTTATTGTCTAACTTGAAATCAATTATCAGTGAACTTTAAGCCGATTGTCATTGGTCGACCCAGTCAGATTTTTTTTGGTATTGTCTATCTAACTAAGGTATCCAACTGAAGTTCATTTCGGCGTTACAAAATTACAAAGTACGAATTTCCATCAAGTTCCATTCATTCACTGGGTTTGAATTTCGGTGGTGGTGGTGTTGCTTATGTCAGATAGTTATACAATACCGAAGTGACAGTTAGAGTCTAGGCTAGCTTTCAAAAATGAAGCCGATGTCGATTATGAGTCAGACAATGAGACCCTAGCTAAAGTATACAAAATGTGGACCTCTGCTAATATGAATTTATTTGGACTACCCTCAACAATTCCTTATTTATATTACAAGCTCATATGAGCTAGTGAAACTACAGTATCGTTTTAAGTCTGTTAAAAGGCATCTGTAGTCGACAGTTAAAGACACCACGTCACCTTGAGCAAATGCAGGTAATGGAAACAGATTTTGTTCGCTATTACTTATAAAAGCTCTGTCACTGTTTGTCATTACCTACCATTAAGAACTAATACAATTCTGGTAAAATATAGGTAATAGTATAGGATCCCGCTATAGAAGGACCTTCACCGAGCTGGTTATTTAATGAAATGTATTTTATATTTAATTAAACATGCCAATAAATATATTCTATATGGGTTGCTTATCAAATTTCAGTCCAGGATATGATTAATTAATAATTTAAAAAAATAATTGCCTATTTTTTTCCGGTCACAACTCTCGGGTAGCCAGGTATAAACAGGTAAATCGATACTAGAATTTTGCACCGGTATGTTTATTGAATAAAAATACTGGGGTCTATACTTTCGATTGGTATAGAATTTGTTTAATAAACAAACCAGTGGAAAGTTTAGTTTTTTTTTTATTATTATTAATTAATCATAATTATCCTGGACTGAAATTTGATAGGCAATCCATATAGAATATATTTATTGGCATGTTTAATTAAATATAAAATACGTTTCATTAAATAACCAGCTCGGTGAAGGTCCTTCTATAGCGGGATCTTAGACTATAATCACTATTTAAACTTTTGACATCTCTTACCAAAAGAGATGTCAACAGTTTAAATTTCATTGTCATTTAGCTTAGTAGACCGTTAAGTCTGTTGCCATCTCTGTTTGTTGTCATGAAAATGACAGTGACAAGAGACTTTTAGCGAGCCGTTAAAAAGTGTCCGGCATTATGAATTATGGGTATGCCTTTTTACACCCAAAATCGACCATCAATTTTTGTATAGATTCGTTCTATTATCGAACTCACGAAGTTTGGTTTAGTTTGTGTGTGTACAGTCGCGGTATGAAAATGTTCGTCACCTTAGAGTCGGTTTTCGCTTGCACCAGTGCCTTGATCATGAATACATTTTGACATAATTTGTGACATTAACTTATCGGTGTATTCTGTCTATTCAGTTTCAAAAGGTAGTATGTGATCGTGATACGTTGAACAAATCAAGTTGAAAATCGACGAACATTTTCATTCCGCCACTATACATTCACGATCATACTTCATATATTTCCTCTTCCTAAATTATCTCCGCTTATAAAGTGCTTCCTTTCCGAAGCACTTTAGAATCTTATGATTCTAAAGTTTCGGAGCTTACACACACACAAACATAGCCAAACCTCGTGAGAAAGAATAACAACTATAAACGACAGACATAAAAAGAAATGTGTCAAAGAAAACTGTCAATAAAATTACTATAACATTTTCATTATTATTCCAAGACATTAGTAAATAGAACATAGCATCTCATCTAAATAACGTCATTTTGGTCAGGGTAAAGTTTGCTGTCGAAACCACCAGTCAAGTCACCCATCCAAATGTCATCAACGAAAACTAATGTACGGTCACTATACAAAACTGCACTTAGTACGTCCCAAAGCATTGCATATGAAAACGAATGTACGGTCACTATACAAAACTGCACTTAGTACGTCCCAAAACATTGCGTATTTGGACTTCAATATCACAATTTCGAGACACCAGGTGGGTAGGCTCACTTACTTATAATTTACACACTTCACTAACTGTATCAAAATAAGGTCACCAGCCTCAGTAGCACTCATAGTCCTTCAGCTTAGAAGGGAGAGCCGAGGATCATTTGAGCTTGGCCCGCTTTGGTTTGGGTCCGCCGTCGCCGGAGGTTCCTGGTCTTTTCTTGGGCCCCTCCTCCTCCAGATCTATGGCGGGGAGGGGCGGGAGGCTTAGGTCGGAACAGCGCTTGTTTATATACTTCTCCAGACGGCAACCAGACCTGAAAAAAAAGAAAATACTAGAAGACCCGCGCTACTTCTTACGCGTGAAAATATTTCCATTTACAAAGATGTTTATGTCCCGCGGGATTTGAACTTGCGACCTTCCCCTTGGTATTTTCATAAAGAAAATAACAAGGACAGCAAGTATTAGCAAAAATTTAAACATTCAAATCAGAATTTCAAATCAAATTATTTATTTCACTAAAACCGAATCGGATGACGAAACTAAGGGCGCCCACCCACCAGATGGACCGACGACATTGTTAAAATCGCGGGAATTTGTTGGATGGAAAGAGCACAGAATCGTTGTTCCTGGAAATGTGTAAATGAGGCCTATGACCAGCAGTGTACTTTTTCAGGCTGATGATGATGATGATTTCACAAAAAAAATATTTTTAATTGTAATTTTTGACATATTTCGAGGTATGTCGGTGGCAATAGTCACCACTTACTTGGCCACGGTATGCTCCGGCTGGTTGTACACGAAGCAGTTCCTCAGAACCAGTGCAGCATCAGCCACCAGCTGTTCGTCCGCGGAGTATTCGCCGTCTTCCAGCTTCTGCTTTATTGTGCTGAAGTCCATCGGCTGCTCTATCACGTCAAGGTAATCTGGCACCTGGGGACATTTTAATAATTAAGTTAAGTAATAATTATTCATAAATTAATAAAAAAATTGAGTACATTATACACCCCTATTATAAAACTACCAGAAAACAATATGAAGTTTATAAACATGAGAAACCGACTTTATTAGTAACGCGGTGACTATAAATTCGGCAAATTTTTATCATCCACACTTGATGTGCGGGCTGGTTTTTCCGCAAGTAGGTCGCTGGCGGGCTCTTTTTGGTGACCCTTGACACGTGTTGCTCGAACTTTTGTAGGTTCTACGACACGCCGGTTTCCTCACGATGTTTTCCTTCGCCGTTTTGAGAGTACTGGCATAGTGCACATAAATTTTGCGGTGACACACGCGGTGACTACAAGTATATCTTCCTTCTACTCACATCTTCTAACGAGACCGGCTCGTAGAATGGCCAGCAGTCCTTGTGCTTCATGATGTCTTTCACCAGCTGTTCCAACGCGTCCGTGTGTAACGTCACTTCAACCTCCTTTTTGCTGGTGCGTTTCCTGCTACTGCTTTTCTCTTCTGCAAGTCACGAATCATCAATAAATAAATATTGTAGGCAATCCACACAACACTATCTAGTCCCTAATTAAGCAGAGCTTGTACTATGGGA
The DNA here is from genome assembly GCA_947578465.1 of Thera obeliscata. NCBI lineage: Eukaryota > Metazoa > Arthropoda > Insecta > Lepidoptera > Geometridae > Thera > Thera obeliscata. The sequence continues at coordinate 25,441,655 of OX387915.1, read as the reverse complement.
ACCAGAGAGCTGATATAATACTTAAATATATGCATAATGAGAACAAACATTTATGTTCACCACACAAATATTTGTTCTCGGTGGGGATCGAACCCACGACCTACGGCGCAGAAGGCAGAGCTACTACTAACTGAGCTAGAGGCCTGTCTATGTAAAAGTAAAAGTAAAAGTAAAAGTAAAAAAGCCATTTATTCTACAACACTTAAAAAGAATTACATGCATTACTTTCCTTAATTAAGTTAATAAAATTTGTATTATACCTAAACTTAAACATTACAATTTCACACACTTATATTATATACATATTTCAATATTAATTATTAAGTATTATTATTATTTATTATTATTGTTATTATGTCAACGTTTATGTTGTTGTAGTCGCCATTTTGGCGTTGGCCTCCCCCGCTTTCCTCCATGACTCTCTGTTCCTGGCTTGCCTCATCCAGTCTGCTCCACATTTCAGTCTGAAGATGTCCTCCCAACGCTTTTTTGGCCGCCCTCTGTATCTTTTATGGTTTCGTGGTATCCATTCTATAACTTTTTTAGTCCATCTGGTGCCATCCATTCTGCAGATATGTCCAGCCCAGTTCCACTTCAGTGTCCTAATTCTTGAGATAATGTCACATAGATTTGTTCGTTTCCGTATCGTTATGTTGTTTATTTTGTCTGATAATTTGATTCCCAACATACTCCTTTCCATTTTCCTTTGACAATTAGCTAATTTTTGCTCGTCTTCATTAGTAAGAGACCAAGTTTGACAGCCATAAGTCAAACACGGTAGGATAATGACTTCATATATTTTCTTTTTAATTTTAATACTAGTTTGCTTGTTCTTCATTACCTCCTTTAGACTCCAATATTTTTGCCACGATAGAGCGATCCTTTTTTGTACCTCTTTTGCTGTACAGTTTTCAAAGGAAACTGATTGACCTAGGTAGGTGTACTCTCTCACGTATTCAATTATTCCACCATCTACTACTATATCCAGGGATGTTCCATTTGTCAGTATCTTTGTTTTGGATGTATTGATCGATAGTCTATGTATACTCATTAATTAATACATTAGGCACGGTAGACATGTCTCAAGTTCTTGTTAGCCCGTTAGAGGCACGGTAGACATGTCTAAAGATTGCTTGCCATGGTGCCAAGTTAAAGGGATTCTTTAATACAAAAAAATTACAAGGATCACACAGAAACGTTTTCCGAAATAGGTGAATTTAGTCGTATCTATGTATAACTCAAGATTTTTAAGGGTAATTAGTGGCACGTCCAATAAAAAAACACCAACAAAGTTAGTGCAGTGGGCAAAGTGTGGGCAACTGGGCATGTGCTAAATGTAAGTTCTACAGATGTGACAGGTTGCAAACCCATCGCCGTTGTCAAAATAGTTTCCGGATGATGTTTTCCTTCACTGTTTGAGAGCATTGGAATTTTCACATAATTTTAATCTAAAATACTTTCTTTACTTACCATATTCTCCATTTGTAAGAGAATGTTTCGATTTTCTGCCCGTACTCGTGTTTAATTCTTCTTTTGATCTGTAAATATGGTATTGCTGTAATTTAGCAGTAGTATGGTTGTAGGCAATAAATATTGCACATCGGCTTTTCTGTTTTCGTAGAGCGCTATCTCTTTCCGACGCACACTACGCTCTATGAAGCCGGAATAGGCATGAAGACAGTTATCAAGTATCGCCAAAATATTTATCTGATCTAATGAAAAAGGATTCAAAGATTTTGAAAAATGTATTTATTCTCTTAATAATTTATTTGTTAATATAAATCTACAACATACAACAATCCGCCATGATAGCTTAAACACCGGTCAGAGCGAATTACGTCACGGCGTTGTAAACGTCATTCTGATTAAGTACAAAAGCACCAATGGTTACTGCTGATCTAAATACCCGTGACGTAATAACAGACGCCATGACACCAGCGAGCGTTTTGGCGTGAATTTGAAAATTTAAATTTAAATGTACTTTTTTTGCACAAAAACCTTAATTTTCTATAGAAATATGATATATTTTAGACATAAGAGATACTTCTGAATACGATAGAAGAGATTTTGAAAATTAGTCGTCATGCCTTTGCCTACTACTATAATTCGCACGCTCTTTGTGAAGGGCTCGTCCGGGGAGGAACTACCATCATGTCTATTTCTGCCTTGAAGCAGTATCGCTTTGTTTCGGTTTGAAGAGTATGGGTGCCTGTGAAATTACTGACACGTGGGTCTACTAAACACCTGTATATTGAAACTATTACACGGATATTTATCGCGTATATTACCTTATTTTATTTATTATCCCGACTATAATACACGCGATAAATACCCGTGTAAGTTTAAATATGTGTTGTGATCGCGAAAGTTTAAAAAGTACTAAACATCTGTATGGCTCAAGTTGATGGACGCAGTGCATCGTAGGGCACGTTCCTGACATGCGTGACCTACGAGACAAACTTTATAGCAAAAAAAATTGTCAAATTTTTATCATCCGCACTTGATGTGCGGTTGGTTTTTCCGCAAGGGTCACGCAAAAAGGGCCGCTGGCGGGCCCTTTTTGCGTGACTCTTGACGCGTGTTGCTCAAACTTTTTTAGGTTCTACGACACGCCGGTTTCCTCACGATGTTTTCCTTCACCGTTTTGAGAGTACTGACATAGTGCACATTCATTTTTCGACAGAAAAACTCATGGTACACGACTGGATTAGAACCCACGACCTTCGGATCGGAAGGCGGGGCCGCAACCACTAGACCACCAGTGCTCTAAGTTAATATCTTACTTGCGCGATTTCTTGGTGCTTCCGTTGAGTACGAGCGGCGACGCCTCCTTGCTACTTCGTGCCCTTTGCCCCTTCAGCTTCACCAGCGCTGTGTTAAACTCGCTGTCTTCCGAATCTGTTCGCATCACACAACTATTTTAGTTACTATTATCAGGAACTTCGTTGCAATGTCAAAGTGATTGTTGATTTTACTGAAAAAATCATCGACTTTGATGTGGCTCTAAAGGTACGGCCACATCTAGACGATAAATGACAGTAATACCAGTCTCGCTGTCAAATATATCTGAGATATTTAGCAATGATACCTATTGCCCTGCTATTCCTTCAACAATCGTTTGAGTGATCACTGAAACTATATATGTTCGATTTTCCAATTTCCAAATAAAAATTGAAAACTCACAGATTTACAATCGCCATAAATCATTGCGTGGTAGGAATAAACCCGCTGATCGCCTAGATGTGGCCGTACTTTAAGTGCCAAAAGGTGATTGTTAGTGATATGATTACTGATAACTAAGCGTTCTGCAAGTCCCTATGGTTTTATTAAATGAATTGAAATTGAAGTAGTGGCAGCAATGATTACCAACGCCAATCATCGACATGACAAACACCGAAGCAGGTTACTGCGCTAACAGCTCAGTCTTCTAAAGTCTGTGAATCTATGGGATGCACTAGGCAAGCTATATAAATATAAAACAATCAAAAAAATCCTAGACAATGCGTATTTACATGGAATAAGGGAACTGAACAAATGCATTAATTATAAAACAATGAGGCTTTAGTGAAAATTAGTTGTTAGTGCAAAACTAAAAGAACAAAATGAAAACTAGAAGACGAGCAGACCAACCAAACTGAATTTTATTCCAATAGCTATTCTATTTGTTTTGTGAAACATCGATTATAATATTCAGAAGCGAATGACGTACCCACTTCGAAGTTTTTGAGTTTCATGGATTTGATTTCAAAGACAAAATACCATCATTCGTATACAGTTTCATTCCCTCGTCTCCTCCTATTAAACCCTCCCCGCCTCCTTTCGACTTAAGAGGCGGAAATTACTCCTCTTTAAACCAAATCAAAAGGTTATCGAATGAATCGGTTACCGATAGAAACGATAACCGATTGCAACGGTTATAAAAAAATCTAATTCCTGAAATAAATCACAAATAGGACACGAAAAATGTATGTTTTATTATGAAAAATTGCTATTAAACGTTAGTTTTAAGCAGAAGAATACACACCGAAAGAAGCAGAAACATGTTCATGGAAGTTTCCGGAATAGATTCCCAAAATGAGTGATCATTTTAAGTGCAACCAACCAAGGTATCAAGCGGATGAAGTCGATAAGATAAGATAAGATAGGATCGATGGAGGCAATGTGTGTCACCAACCAGATGAGAGCAGCGAGTCGTCCAGCGCGCGCGCGTACTGGTGTATGTTGTCCATCGCGGTCACCGCGCAGCGTCGGGTGGAGTGCTCTTTACAACATAACACTGCATTAGCATTGGGGCCTTCCGTAAAATCTGTCTTACGAATACTAGTTTTGGAGGGTTACATTGCTACCCAGTTTTTTACGTTTCTAAATTTCAATCTCATTTGGGACCGCTGCTTTGCAAAATATTTTCTTTATTAAATATTTTTTTTTAATTTCTCCTTGTTCTCACGATTGGGGTAAAGCGAGTGTACTGTGTGAACCAGTAACTCCTCCCAAAAGCGCAGAAGCTTCCTGGCGGCTGCACAGGCTCAGAGGAGTGACCTATGGTTGGGCAATGCATACCTCTAGAGGGCGCTAGGCAGGCGGCGCAGCTCCACTGGCGGCGCGCGCGCGCGGGGCGTGGCGCGGCGCACTCGGCGTGGTAGCGGCGAGGCGAGGGTACATACCTCTAGAGGGCGCTAGGCAGGCGGCGCAGCTCCACTGGCGGCGCGCGCGCGCGGGGCGTGGCGCGGCGCACTCGGCGTGGTAGCGGCGAGGCGAGGGTACATACCTCTAGAGGGCGCTAGGCAGGCGGCGCAGCTCCACTGGCGGCGCGCGCGCGCGGGGCGTGGCGCGGCGCACTCGGCGTGGTAGCGCGCGCCGCACACGCAGCAGGTGGCGGCGAGGGTACCGCCGCTGCCGCAAGCGCCGCACACGCCGCACTCCATGTCGAATGATTCCTCTTCACTGTTATACATACACTAGTGTTTAAAAATGTTCATTCCTCTTGCTCAAAAAGACCATAATTAAGGCCACCAGAGCGAAGAAAAAAAAGCATTCCTTCCTCTAGGGTAAAAACTTTTCTTTTTTTATTCTTGTCTGTCATATTACAATGAGCCTCTAGAACGAAAAAGTCGTTAGTCAGAAGTAGAATAATCATGAATAAATCCTTGACTTATTAAAGTTTCCTAAAAAAGAACAACATTTATTTTTGAAGATCGAACTAAAATCGGCGATTTCTTTGGTAGAATGCACGCAATGGGTTGTGGCTACAAAAGAAAAAAAAATACTTTGGCGGGAAATCTTTAGATTTTTCTCAATTATTTCATACTGTATTGAAGTGTAGGTACCTATTGGATTTTTTTATTTTCGAGCAATCATAAAAAGTAGAGTATTTTCTCGTTTTTTTTTAATGGGTAGTTTGAGCTCTTTGTTATCTACTACGAGTATTTAATTACAACAAAAAAGTTCATTTTGAGCCAAAAAAAAGCAATTATAACCTGACAGCATGGCTCCTAGCGTTTATTTATATGTATATCCATACCTATTCAACTCGTCTTCAATATCGTCCTCCGTGAAGAGTTTCCTTCGTTTCCGCGGCGTGCGCTCCTTCGGTTTGCAATGATCACAGAACCAGTCGCCTTCAGGCACAGTCTGCAATTTATTACACAAATAAACACTGGTGAAAAGGCCCATAATAGTAAGTGAGCTATTGCGAACAAGATCCTTTATGGCCCGTGCGAGCGCAGCTTGCAAAGGGCGCTAATGGATGGAGTGCACCCGAAATATTTAATAAAATAAATAAAAAAATAATAAAAAAACGTTTATTGCCTCATTATAAACCTAGAACTAAATTTTTATACTTAACATAAACTAAAGATACCGAGCACAAAGGGTGTAAATTCAGCTTTTGCTGGAAGTACATCCAGCACTGATTTTAAATTTAACCCTCTCGGTTGGTTGTTCACCGAGGAATTTAAAGCAATAAGCGAGATACAAAAAAGAACAATTAAAACATTAGAGTGGTAAAAACGGCAATCAGAACATTCAAATTAAATAAACATAAAAAAAAGAACTTGTGTGGGTGACAATAGAACTACCATGTGTGGGTGTGGGTGGGTGTGTGTGTGTGAGTGAAGGTGTGTTGAGTGCGTGTGTGTGTGTGACGTATTTAGACGAGATATTAGACATCAGACGGACCATTATAATTGTTCCATCAGCAATTTGCATAAAAAAAACTCGAGTTTATTTTAAGTTTCTTGGTTGTCCATATTAAGAGCTCGCAATTTTGTACGGAGGCTCTCGGGCGTACTAAGAACTATCACGTCTGTACACCAAATTGCGGGATCTCAATACGGAAAACCAAAAACTAATAAAAACTTCAGGCTATGGGTACTGCTGTCGTTCGATCATACATATCTAAGACAGAGGTTACGGACAAACTATACCAAAATAATATTGCTATTATAGTGTGTTCCAGTTTTATAATTACCATTATTTGTCCACTCGACTGAGAAGCATGAAAGTAACAGAAATTAATTTATAACGTTAGATCATTAATACCATACCCCTTCTAAAAAGCTTATTTTATTCACTGAAAACAGTGAATCCACTCAGACTCCAGCACTGTTTCGGAATGCTTTCAGGCCCCAGGTGTAGCTTGTTTTAAATATAAATTAAAGTGTTGGCTTGTCGAGCAAACTTTCTATTCCTACGATGAATTCAAGGGCAGTAATAGAATAGTCAGGTATTGTGTAGGTAGTAGGTACTTGATGGGTACCTACAAAAAGTTTGACATATTCCCATGTTGACTTATAATAATCATTATCATCTACTATATAAAAATAAGTCGGGTTTTCCTTCCTGACGTTATAACTCCAGAACGCACGAACCAATTTCCACGGTTTTCCATTCGTTGGAAAGGTCTCGGGCTCCGTGAGGTTTATAGCAAAGAAAATTCAGGAAAAATTCAAGACAAACCAACATCTGGTGGCGAAACGGAGTTCGCCGGCTCTGCTAGTTATCAATAAATCACTTATGACTTGAGAGAGCGACTTACATTGAGCTTCGGCTTGAGGCAGTATAGATGATGTCCCTTATTACATCCATCGCACAGCAGCATATTGTCGGGGTCGGCCTTGCGCCGGCAGATGCGGCAGCTCGCGTGCAGGATACTGGACGACCACGCCACGCTGTTGTCCAGTGCCAGGAGATGTAGCACCACCTGCAACAAAGTAATCATCATCATTATCAGCAGTGGACTACTAACTGAAGTAGTCCACTGCTGGACATAGGCCTCCCCTACACATTACCAGGAAGAACGATTCTGAGCCCTTTCCATTCGTGGTCGCCATTCGAGAACCTTTATTCCCCAACGGTTGTCGGTTCTTCGAGCTATATGGCCTGCCCATTGCTAACTCTACGAGCTATGTCGGTGACCTTGGTTCTTCTACGGATATCCTCATTTCTGATTCTATCACGTAGTGAAACTCCCAGCATAGCTCTCTCCATAGCTCGTTGCGCGACTAACAAAGTAATATGTTATTGAAAAATAGACTTCATTACCAAACGGAGTTAGTTATTTGATACTTTCTTACCTTTCTTTGTATTCCGTCATTTATGAAAAGGCGGATAATTGTGTCATTCTGTTGATATCAAAAATTTGATACTAATAAATAATAAATAAATAAATATTCGGGACAATCAGCACAACATTACCTTGCCCCAATTTTTTTTTTTTTTAATTAAGTACTATGGGAACCAGATAGATGATAATAGTACTTATATTCAATTTCAATTTCAATTAGCCTTTATTAACAACCTTATAAACTATAACATTTCAGACTATACTTAATTTAAACAATAAAGTGTACCTATCTAATAAAAAATCTTACAATCTACTTAACTAGTTTTAATTTTATAAAATTAATAATTATTTTTTAAAGTATAGCTTGGGCATCAGTATTTATTTTTAAGGGTCGTTTTGCTTTTCAGCATAGGCCTCCCCCAGGCTCTTCCATAGTTCACGGTCACGGGCTTTCCTCAACCACAATGCACCTGGCTGTACCTCGTAGATCATCCTCCCATCTTCGAAAGGGTCTGCCTCTGGTTCTCTTTCCAGCTCTCGGGTACCACTCTATAATATCTTTGGCCCACTTGTCCGTTTTGCTTCTGAGAGTATGACCTGCCCATTTCCATTTCAGTGATTTAATTGTGTATGTTACGTCAGCAATGTTTGTTTTTCTTCTAATAGTTTTCAGATTTATCTTGTCTATCCTCCTTAAATTTAACATACTTCTTTCTATATTATGTTGGCAAGTTTCTAATCTTTTGACATTATCTTTTGTTAGGGACCAAGTCTGACAGCCATAGGTCATACATACATGGAAGAATGCAGGAGTTAAAGATGGTTTTCTTAAGTTTGAGTGGCACTGCCGGGTTTTTAGTAATTTCTTTTAAAGACCAATATCTTTTCCATGCTGAGTTGACTCTGTTATCTATTTCTTTTCTGTTCAGTTGTGAGGGGGAAATAACTTGGCCGAGGTAACTATATTCTTCTTGTTGTTAATTTCAATGGGTATTTTTGTATGATTGGTCATCAATTTTGTTTTAAGTGCATTCATTTGCAGACCTATTTTTGCGCTTTCTTCAACAAGTTGTTCCAACATCACTCTTAGATGGTTTGAATTGTCAGATATGAGTATGAGATCATCGGCGAAGCGTAGGTGATTAAACGGTACTCCATTTATTTGTAGACCAAATTTGTCCCAACTCAGGTTTCTAAAAATGCCTTCCAAAGTAGCAGAAAAAAGCTTCGGAGACATAGGATCTCCCTGACTCACTCCTTTTCTTGTGTAAATTTTTTCTCCTAGACGCTCTGTTTTTATTTTTGCTGTCATACCATGGTATATATTTTTTATTATACGAATGTACTTCTTGTGTACTCCTTGGTTTAGTAACGCTTTCCATAATTCTGCATGTTTCGTACTTATATACATTATTTTAAATATGTACATAGAATACAATATAAAACCCAGATAGAGAACAAACATCTACGTTCACCACACAAATATTGGTTCTCGGTGGAGACTGAAGAAGGCAGAGTTACTGAGCAGCACCAACTGAGCTGAGAGGCAAAATATTCAAATAGTTGTCTCTTTTATTGACACAGAATCTATATCTTTTTGTGCCTAACAGAGTAGGTTAGTCAAAGTCAAAAATAATGTATTTATTTGTATCACTTTGAAACATATTAAAGCTAGATGAGTTTATTGCCAGTTCCACGCGACCAAGCCAGAAGAAAGTGCAAACAAACCACGGCTTAGTTTTACTGAGTTATGTTGATTACCTGTGCGAAGCTGCGGCATTCCATAAGCGAGACTTCCCAACGCGCCAGGGCTTCCAAGTCGAGCGGCTTGTTCCTAGCTTCACGGTCCTTGCGTTCCTTCTCGTCGAGGCCTATCAAATATAGAGATACATGGATTTATTTTTCTTCTTGTCAATCTGTATTTTTTTCGAACCAGTGTGGTGAAAGGATTCAAAGTGTGCCTCAAAGAGGCTCCTTTCGTGTACTTGACACAATCATGTTTTCGAACATTTTAGGTTATAAGAAATCCCATCATCTGATACACCTCATCCAACTTATCTTCCATTCCCCCTCCAACATTCAAGAGCATGTATGAAGAATGTTATGAGAATGAATGAAGCGAAAGAGGTGTGTCAGGATCATAGCAAGTGGAAATCCGTGATCTCTGCCTACCCCCATGGGAATGAGGCGTGATTTTATTTATTTTTTTATTTTTTATTTATTTATTTAATTAGAACGGTCTTGAGACCAATAACACTAATTAATTTATGTATGTATGTATGTAAATCCCTGTTTCCTCACGATGTTTTTCACCGTTTGAGAACACTAGAATAATGCACATACATTTTTAGATAGAAAAACTCATGGGTGCACGAAATTAAACCCACGAGGCCACTACCAATACACTACCACTAGAATACTAATAAAAACTCTTACTAGGCAAAATTTATATTATTAGTCTGAATAAATCTACCACTGCTAGACATAGGTCCTTCCCTTGTACGTTTCCAGGAATAAGTTGACAAACAAGCATACGGCCCACCTGATGGGAAGCGGTTACCGTAGCCTATGGACACCTGCAATACCAGAGGCATCAGAGGCGCGTTGCCGACCCTTTAAAACTTTTAAAACGCCCTTTTTGAAGAACCCCATGCTATGGTCCTTAGGGAAAATCTCAGCAGGGAGATCATTCCACAGCCTGAGTGTTCGCGGGAGGAAGTTCCTCTGAAACCGAACGGTGCGCGACCACCCAGGCTCTAAGGTGCGAGGATGAACTCTCTGCCTATGGCGAGCAGTGCGATATACACTGTATAGATGATATAATACTTATATACATTATTTTAAATATGTACATAGAATACAATATAAAACCCAGATAGAGAACAAACATCTACATTCACCACACAAATATTGGTTAAAAATATTTGTCTCTTTTATCGACACAGGATCTATATCTTTTTGTGCCTAACAGAGTAGGTTAGTCAAAGTCAAAAATAATGTATTTATTTGTATCTTTTTGAAACATATTAAAGCTAGAGCGCGACCACCCAGGCTCTAAGGTGTGAGGATGAACTCTCTGCCTATGGCGAGCAGTGCGATATGCACTATATGTATCAACTAGTGGCCGCCCGCGGCTTCGCTCGCCCCGTTCCCGTTATATTTTTGGGATCAAAAGTACCAAATCCGTTCAGTCGTTTTAAAGTTATGGAGTAACAAACATCCATCCTTACAAACTTTCACATGTAATATTAGTGTGATGGTGATTTTCACACAGCTTTGTTATCTTAACTTTTTGTACAATGAACTTACCTAGTGGTCGTTTGATGTACTTATGATGTATCGCCTGCGAGACTTGCAGCAAGGCAGAGGCAAGTCCGCGCACCACGTCCGCCTTAGCGCTCGTGTCGTTCTCTATCTTCACGCCGTTCATCTTGGCCGCCAGGTAGTGGCCTGGGTCGCGGTATTTGTTCACGGGTATTGGTGTGTCAGACTTTTCAGAATCTAAAATATTAAATAAGAATGTAGATGGAATTACAAGTGGTTACGTAACCAGGATCAGCTGTTTATTGAACTCTGAGCCTGTGACCTCATTGATTGGGATTCTTAGGCTCGTATTCAGAAACAGTGCTCTATAAAGTACTATGTATATAGTACTCTATTTACTCGTAGTCTATATATTTAGTCTATGCTTGAGAGCAAGCATAGACTTTGACAATTCTCCATTGAAAAATGACAAAAATCTATGCTTGAGGCTCGTCTTAGGCCCGTATTCCAAAACAGCGCTTTGAGTCTGATTCGAGCCTCGAGGTTAGATTTTTGTAATTTTTCAAAGGAGAACTGTCATAAAATCTATGCTTGACTCGACTCTATGAGGCTCGACCCAGACTCAAGCGCTGTTTCGGAATACGGGCCTTAAACTCAAGCACTGTTTTGGAATACGGGGCTAACACGACTACACTTAGTGTGTCACATAGGTCCAACTAACCAATAGGTAGGTTCAGTACGCCGTCAGGTAAGTGGTAGTCGTCTCTGTACTGTTGATGCGGGCCCCAGCTCAGATAGTCCGCTTGTTTGTCGTATCCGCGCAGCATTATCGTGCCACGCCACGCTTCCCGGTCCTGCCAATCATTAAATTATTTTTTTTTTCAGCCTATTCAATTCATTTATTTCAGATCATATGTCGTCCTACTGCTGCGCAAAGGCCTCCCCCAAAGACTTTCAGTTTTCCCTATCCCGAGCCTCCTCCCACCAAATTATTTAACTAGCTTTTTTTATACAACTAGCTACGGTTGTAGGCAATAAATATTGCATATCAGCTTTTCTGCTTTCGTAGAGCGCTATCTCTTTCTGATGCACACTACGCTCTATCAAGCCGAAATTAGTTGATGTGCAATATTTGTTGCCTACTACTGCAATGGAACAAGCATATTATGGCCATGTGCCAATCACCAGCATCTTTTAAACCGAACACAGCAATGCTAAAAGATGTTTCCCATTTCAATAAAAAAGTGATAAGCCTATAGGCCACCTAATGTTAAACAGTTCCAGATAACTTTAGAAGACCAAAACTGCATTCCTGTGTCTACACACCTTGACTTTGATGGCTCCGAGGCAGCCGTGGAAGATCTTCTCCTCTAGCTCCAGGATATGGTCCCGTAGAGACAGTTCGAGTGCTTCGCTGAGAGAGGAGTCAGGGGGTACGGGTAACGATGGCTGGAACTGCTTGCGGAGACCGAACCTGTGTGTGGGGACTACTGGAGCCTGCAAAGAGAAACAATTTGCAAGTTGTACAACTTTATAACGTAGAACGACCTCCGCCTAATAAACTGTCGACATTGTAGAGATTAATAAATAATATTAATATTGTGGAAAACCCTAGGGGGGTTGGTTGGTTCCTTTATTTTATTTCTTAGTTACAAAAAACCGATGTAAATAAATAAATGTTGTGGACATTTCACACAACACTGTCTTGCCTCAAACTAAGCAGAGCTTGCACGATGTAAACCTGAAATAATTCTTGATTACTTTTTTCTTTGTAAATATAGAATAATATATAACGCACAGACAGAGAACAAACATCTGTGTTCATCACACAAATGCTTGTTTTCGGTGGGGATCGAACCCACGGCCTACGGCGCAGAAGGATAGAGTTACTACCAACTCAGCTATTTCGCCTGTCAATATTTGATACTTCCTGTAATACATTTTCTTACGAACTTACCTCAGGCACCAGTCATTCACAATGTTTGCATAACTCTTTGTTTGTAAAAGACATTACGCATTATCATATACATATTAGGCTTCTTCTTCTTCTTATTTAAGAGCAACGCTCTCGTCGGCGTAATGTATGCATTTTTCTCCAGGTATTTCTTTTGAGGGCAACCTCCTTATACGATATGACGGCGATCTTTGCTTTTATTTGGCTCATGTAGCTTATCCTTGGTCTTCCTCTTCCTCTCTTTCCTTCTACCTTTCTACATAATTGTCAAATAAAGAAATCCTTATTATTTTTTACTTACAGGTGCAGCTGCAGGGTTGAGCTGGTACAAGGGACACTTGGCAATGTACTGTAGCATGTTAGCCTTCTCAGCTTCCAGAGTGTTCCGCAGGTCGTTCTCCCGCAGACCGCGTTTGTTCAGCGCAGCTATTAGCGCGGTCACTTGCTCCTCTGTGTGGTACACGAACCAACGAGGGCGGAAGTCACCCTGGTTATACAAAATTATAGGCTTTAAAAGTCGGAAGTCACTCCACAAAAACAGACTAAAAAACTAAAGTACATATATATTTTAATTCATAGATTGTACTTTTAGATTGGCCGTTTTTTTTGGAATGTACTTTCCTTGTGGTGTACAATAAAGAGCTTTTTTTATCTATCTATATCTAAGTATATAAAACTCTTACGTTACTGACTGACTGACAATCATCGCACAGTCTAAATTAATGGTCTTAGGAGTATGGAATTTGGAGGGTAGATTCCTGGTGTAGGGTATGGGTGCACAAAGAAAGGAATTCGCGAAACTCAACCCGTAAAGGTCTACAGCGGGGGTTGAAGTTTATATGGAAAAACCTTAACGCAAACGAAGTCGCGCGGGATTCCACTAGTTATCATGTTAGTAATGAATAAACACAAAAACTACTGTGCCGATTTCAAAAATTCTTTCACCATTGGAAAGCTACATTCACCCTGAGTAACATAGCTATATATATATATTTTTTTTTTTTTTTTTTTTTAATTTAATTAGAACGGTCTTGAGACCAATAACACTAATTAATTTACATTTCCATAATTTAACAATAGGTAATATACAATCATAATACATAATTAATTAAACATTAAAGAAAATTATTACAAAAAAAACGTTTAGCATGTCAAATTAGGTACATTAGGTCAAAATCTATCTTTCGTTGAATAAAATAATAATAACAAAAACAAAAAAACAAAAATTAAGTAGTCATAAAACAGTCACAAATAACATGGATAACAACAAGATAATATTAAGGATAATGTCAAGTTATAATAACAAAAAATTAAATTCTGTCTGTCTCACAGTACTTGAGGCATTCAGCCAAGATTTCCCTCCAGCTGTCTATAAATAAGTCACAGTTTGGGTTGGCTTTTAGGAGTTTGTTGAGAGCGGCGATGGTTCGAGGTATCGGAGAGTTTGCGCGCGCGACAGTACGACACGAGGGTGGAGCAAAAAGTTTGTGCTTCCTAGCCCGAAGATAATTGTTTGGGACAAAGAGTAGAAGTGACTCACTAAGTAGATCAGGCGCGTCTATTGTGCCGCGAAAAACTTTACAGACAGTTGCGATCTGATCTTGCGCTCGCCTAGTTTCCAGGGAATTAAAGCCCAAGCACCCCTGTAAGAACCCCGTCGGATACATGAAGGGATAATATCCAAACCTGTACCTATACAGGAATCGGAGAAAGGCCTTCTGCACCTTCTCTAGCAAAAGTGCGTAAGTAACCTCATGTGGATTCCAAATGCAAGAACTTGATTCCAGTTTGCTCCTAACTAGAGCACTGAAGAGGAGCCTGACAACGTGCTCACTCCGAAAGTCACGAGCATTTCTCAGGACAAAACCAAGTCTCTGGAAGGATTGCTTAGCAACAGCTTTAATGTGGTCATGAAAGGTGAGTTTTCGGTCAAATGTGACTCCCAAGTCCTTTATAACCGTTGATCTGGGGATTACATCTCCGTGGATTTTATAATCAAAGGACATGAGATGCCACAAACGGCCGAAAGTCATTATAGAGCATTTAGCAGTGTTAAACTCCATTTTATTGTTGACACTCCACTGGAAAACTGCATCGACATCGCGCTGAAGGGATAAGCAATCCTCCAGAGAGTCAACAGTAGCGTACAACTTCAGATCGTCTGCATAAAGAAGCGAGTATGCAAATGTGAGGTGATTAGGTAGATCGTTTACCATTAATAAAAATAGCAACGGCCCCAGCACTGAGCCTTGACTCACCCCGGAACGCGTGTGATAGGGCCTGGACTCGTAAATTCCAAGCCTGACATACTGTTGGCGATCGCGCAGATAGTCTGCGACGAGTCTAAGAAGTCCTGGCGCGAAACCTATGGCGCTAAGTTTTGCCAGCAGTATATCATTGTTGACCCTATCAAACGCCTTCCGGAAGTCAAAGTAGAGCACATCCACTTGCCGCCCTCGATCAAGTTGCGCTGAAACGTACTCCACGAGCACAAGTCAATTGGTATTTACGGACCTCTTACGTCTAAAGCCGTGCTGAGCATTGCTTAAATATTTCTCAACCTGTAAGAATATTAATTTATGGAGAATATTTTCGAATATTTTTGCAGGTGATGACATGATTGCTATGGGACGATATTCTTCTACTGGTAATTTATTTGAGGTTTTCGGAATTGGGGTTACTCTCGAGACCTTCCACTGAGCAGGATAAACGCCTGTGCTTAAGGCTAGGTTAAAAATGTGGTAGAGTGGAAGTACAAAAGCACTCTTTGCCTGTTTTAAAATGGTAGGGGGTATACCATCTGGGCCCACCGAACTGTTGGACTTTAACTTTCGAATACCGCTATCAACATCTGTGGCTGAGAAATGGAAGATATTAATATAATTACTATTGGAGCTACTGCCACAGTTGTTGACGCTCTCAGAACTAAGCAGGGGCATGTCTGGGAGAAACACACTCGCGAAAAAAGTTGCAAAAGCCTCGGCCGCTCCAACTCCTGTACAAGTTTCACCTTTGTAAGTGACACTAGGTTCGAACCCACCCTTCACCCGGAGACTTGAAACATGACGCCAGAATTCACGTGGATTTAATGCAATATTCGCCTCTATACGTAGCATATGCGAGCTGTAAGCAGATGCAACACGTACCTTTAGAGACGACCTAAGTTCTGAGAATGATTTATAAGAGACCACTGATTTATTGCGCTTCCATTCAGCGTGAAGTTTGGTCTTGCGCCGAATGTCACTAATAATATCAGGGGTAAACCAGACCGGATATCGCTTAGTTAAGGATTTTTTACGTGACTTTTTAGGCACGCAACTGTCAAAAATACTGTAGATAGTGTTGTAAAAGTTATTAGTTGCATTAATTACATCATCACACCGCAATACATCATCCCAAGAAACATTTCTCAATAGGTGATGCAGCTGTTCAAGATCACATTTATTAAAGTTCCAATCCTTGGTGGGAGCAATGTTACTAGCCTCGATCAAATCTGAATAGTGAGCCAAATCTACTCTTACTTCGATATCCAATGCTGGATGGTAGGCATCCATCGGAACTACTGCCTCTATGCCCGTGACCGACACCTCTCGCACCTCAACGCTCTCCCGTACCAATACCACATCTAACATACCACCATGCATATTCAACACGACATTATATTCCTTATTATATGTGTTTAATAAATAAATGTCTACCCGTGCGAAGCCGGGACAGGCCACTAGTCTCAAATAAAACATACCTTTCCATGCACATGACACCCGGAGATTTCTCCCGTGCACATCAGCAGGTCTCTTAGCTGTTGGATATTAGACTCTATGCCGTTGAGTTTGAGTGTGATTCCGTTTAGATTGGCGAACGGTTTCTTTGGAGAATTTCCTCTTGAGTTTGCTGCAGAGTCGTTTTCTTTGTCACTTCCACCTGAAATTGTATCTTTTTTTATACTACTAGCTGATAGAACGTGCATATATGTGTACGTAAATGACCTCCCTTTTTTTGTTAAAAAACTATGTGAAATAGTACTATTTGCTGACGATACCTCATTAATTTTTAAAGTTGATAGATTGAAGGCTAATTACGATGACGTTAACGCATCTCTGTCGCAAATACTTAACTGGTTTAACGTTAATAATCTTTTACTTAATGCTAAGAAAACCAAGTGTATTAAGTTTACCTTACCAAATGTGACTCTCCGGCCAACTAATATTATACTAAATGGAGAGTCACTTAACCTTGTAGATTCTACTATCTTCTTAGGACTTAATCTTGACAAAAAATTGCAGTGGGGACCGCAAATCAAAGCACTTGCTGCCAGACTAAGTTCGGCTGCATATGCAGTTCGGACTATAAGATGGCTCACTGATGAAGCTACAGCTAGGCTAGTTTACTTCAGCTACTTCCATAGTGTTATGTCTTACGGTATCCTTCTCTGGGGGAAAGCAGCTGATATTCAAACTATATTCGTTTTACAAAAAAGGGCCATACGTGCCATCTATAAAATGAAATCACGAGACTCATTGAGGGAGCGATTTAAGGAAATTAATATCCTCACAGTAATTTCACAATATATATATGAAAACTTACTGAACACTCACAAACACATCTGTAGCTTTCAGAAAAATTGTGATTCACATAATATTAACACTAGAAATAAAAATAAACTTTATATTCCCAAATTTCGTTTACAGAAGGTAAATGGGTCTTTTATGGGGAACACTGTACGCTTCTACAATAAACTTCCGGAAAATGCAACTAAGCTTCCAATTCGGAAGTTTAAAGCCTATATTAAGAGTAATTTGATAAAGAAAGCGCGATGTCCCGGTCACTCTACCCATAGGAAGCTAGCATGTCAATTTGCAATGTCTGTACCTACTATTTAATATCTTATTTTTATATCTGTGTAGATACTTTATTATAACTTTGAAGCGTAGCGTGTGCTGTCTTTGAAACTTTTGCTTTTGTATAATTACATTGCATACGTCTGACTAAGTGAAGTGGCACCACACTGGAACTTCACTGCTATTATTTTAGACTATTTTTGATTTGTAAAAGGATCATATAAAAAAACGGTAGGAACCGAGACGTAGTTTGTTGCCTGTTCTTCTACGCTTGGTCGCGTGGAACTGGCACCTAGACTCACCTAGCTTTAAGACGTTTCAAAGTGATTCTTGTATCGTATAGAATAAACGCTTATTGAATCTTGAATCTTGAATCTATAGCCCACCTGATGTTAAGTGGTAACCATCGCCTATAAAAAAACATTGCCTCGTAGGTCACGCACGCCAGGAACGTGCGCTACGATGCACTGCCCTGCGTCTATCAAATTGAGGCATACAGATGTTCAGCCTAACGTTCTAGTAATTTCACCGGCACCCACACCCTTCAAATAGAAACCGAGCAATGCTGCTTCACGGCAATTCACACAGCACTATCTAGACCCAAACTAAGCAAAGCTTGTATGATGGGGACCAGATAGCTGATTTATTACTTGAATACCTACATATTTTTGTAAATACTTACATACAATACACCCAGACAAAGAACAAACGTCTGTGATCACCACACAAATATTTGTTCTCGGTGGGGATCGAACCAACGGCCCACGGCGCAGAAGCTGTTACCACCAACTGAGCTGAGAGGACAGTCGGTCTTGATTATTTCGTCATACAGCTTATAGACTGACCTCTCTCCTTCTGCGCCTCGAAGAGCTCGGTGACGTATGCCATGGTATCGTCTCCGCGCGCGGCGGGCGCCACCAGCTTGTCCCTGCAGGGCCCGCGGGGCTCGGCGGATGATTATAGACTGACCTCTCTCCTTCTGCGCCTCGAAGAGCTCGGTGACGTATGCCATGGTATCGTCTCCGCGCGCGGCGGGCGCCACCAGCTTGTCCCTGCAGGGCCCGCGGGGCTCGGCGGATGATTATAGACTGACCTCTCTCCTTCTGCGCCTCGAAGAGCTCGGTGACGTATGCCATGGTATCGTCTCCCCTTGCGGCGGGCGCCACCAGCTTGTCTCTGCAGGGCCCGCGCGCCTCGGCACCCGCTTCCACGAACAGGCCGGGGATGCCGCGCTGGAGCCAGTAGCGACGGTACGCGCGATCCGTGCCTGAGGTACAAACAGATGTGGAATGGTCAATATAAAGGCTGATTCATGCTATATCGGGATGTTTTTTTTTTTTTTACATTTTATAGACCAGCCTTTGGCTACAATCTCACCTGGTGGTAAGTGACGATGTAGCCGACGATGGAACAGGATGGTCTAGAAGACACCTATTCACTCTTGCCTTGAAGAGGCCCAGATTGTAGTGGTCAGAGTGTAGAGGATGTATAACTGTTATACATAAATATACGTGCCGCTTATCTATATATATAAATCTTTCGTGTCACAATTTGGAACGCGATAAACTCCGAAACTACTGAACGGATTTCGATAAAATTTTGCAACTGCCTAAAATATGGTCGGACTTAAAAGATAGGATAGTTTATATTCAATATTTAGGTGTTATTAATTTATGAGGGGCAAAAGTTTCGAAATCTATGTCTATCCCTTTCTATCACGTAGGGACTTATATATGTCTATCCCTTTCTATCGCTTAGGGATTTTTCAGAAAATTCTCGACTTTGACGAGAACAGAATGCACATAGGCGCTCTAGAATGATCTGGAATAATCAAATTTAAAGTCGTTTAGCATCCGGAATGCTCCCACACAAACGTTAGTAATCCAGAACTATCTAGAATACTCAAATATACCCATGCAAACGGTTCTGAATTCTAGATTTGGACAAAATGTTCTAGAAAATAGTGCTCCTACACGTTATAGAATGTTCTTTCATCATCATCATCATCAATTGATATCAGTCCACTGCTGGACGTAGGTTCACCTTGAGTAACAAAGGCTATATTTATGTGTTTAAAAAATAAATGTCCACCCGTGCGAAGCCGGGACAGGCAGCTAGTCTATATATATAAATCTTTCGTGTCACAATTTGGAACGCGATAAACTCCGAAACTACTGAACGGATTTCGATAAAATTTTGCAACTGCCTTTAATATGGTCGGACTTAAAATATAGGATAGTTTATATTCAATATTTAGGTGTTATTCATTTATAAAGGGCAAAAGTTTCGATATCTATGTCTATCCCTTTCTATCACGTAGGGACTTATATATGTCTATCCCTTTCTATCGCTTAGGGATTTTTCAGAAAATTCTTGGCTTTGACGAGAACAGAATGCACATAGACGCTCTAGAATGTTATTTATGGTTCTCGAATGATCTGGAATAATCAAATTTAAAGTCGGTTAGCATCCGGAATGCTCCCACCCAAACGTTAGTAATCCAGAATTATCTAGAATACTCAACGGTTCTGAATTCTAGATTTGGACAAAATGTTCAAAAAAATAGTGCTCCTAAACGTTGTAGCATTTCATTTATTTTGGCAGAATAGTTTTTCGTATCAGTCGAAAGCTAATGGAGAGCTATTTAAATTTACGCGCCAAGACGCAAGTTGGTGAGTGAGTTGTTGAAACGTTGTAAGGGCGACCTCTGGTAACGAATAGAAACACTATAAATGGCTAGGCAGATGGCTGGCGAAGAGCGCCATCTGTTAAGTAGTAGCCGCAAAATACAGGATTTGACAGATGTCAACACTTTTGTGGGTAGCGATGTTCGTATCGAACGGTGTCTACTAGTGACATCTGTTACGAAGTAGTCGCATGTCGATAGGGTCGGAGAAGGAGAGAAATAGGGTTTAGCTTGTGTTGGAAAAGGACAACGTTTTCACCATCAGCAAGACGCGAGTGCCTCCATTGGCGAGTAGTGTAACTAACTAAGAAATAAACTATATTAGCGGGTGAATAGAAATAATGTGGTTGGGTCGATGTGTGAAGCGAGCTCGCAATTACAGACATTAAAAATGCTGGCCGGAGAGACGTAAATGCCGTGGATTATTGGAGCAAGTGTTCTGGAATATTCTGGGCGGAAGTTTGTGGCTCGAGGTGCGGGGTATATGGTAGCCGAGGTGATAAAAGGCGCGTGCGGAGCCGCCGGGGGCATTCCACGGAAAAGACGCCGAGCCTAGAAGAATCGCCGGTACGTACGAAAGCTGCACCCTTGCACCGTTGGGTTTGTGGAGGAGTCCTCGCTAACCAGATTTGGGTATTACAGACGAAGCTGCGCCAACGAATACCATCACCGCGTGCCCAGAGACGAGCCCCAGCACACGAAGCCAGCATTCTCGCTGCCGATACGAGCCGACTGCAAGCTGGGCGAGCGCCCATTTCTGGTACGTAGGGGATCTGAGAAGCATCACACAGCATGGGGCATACAGGGGAGGATCAGTTGTATTTTTAGGGACGCAGCATCCTGCGGGCTGTGTCCGCACGTGGCCAAGATTAACCTGTTGTCTTGTATTTTTCAGTTTGCTGACACCGTCTGCGTGGCGCCTCCCTTTTCTTTCGCCTGTGCGGGGGCGCGAGACACGTGGCGGGGGCAGTCGGCGACTGCACGGCAGGGCACGTGGCGGCAGGGCACGTGGGTGACGTCGCACGTGAACGATAAGCGCCCGTCGGCGATTCTGAGGTGGGCCAGTGCCAATTTATTTTTATGCGGAAGGAGTAGGCGCGTCAGGACAGTTCTCCGTGGAGTCCTGGTCTGTTGTTTGTTGCCAAGAGATTGTTTGCTGCCGTAGAGAGTGCTATTTTTGTTGTCAATAATTGTCAGTAATTGTTTGTTGCCAAGAGATTGTTTGCTGCCGTAGAGAGTGCTATTTTTGTTGTCAATAGGTAGGGTTTCGTTGACGTGGGAATTGCCATCGTCTTTGTCGTGCGTTTTACTATCTTACCATCCTGTCGGTCAGAATACGGTCGCTTGGGTTATTTTAGAGGCGGACGCCAGGGGTGACTCACAAGTTAGTTTTCTGTGGGTTTCATTTAATTGGGTCATCCGGGGCCTTGGGATTGGTAAATTCAAATATCCACATCTCCGACACACTAAGCAGTAACCTCTCCCTGAATAAATTTGTGCTCGCTTGAGAGCTATGGTTTGGATAAAGTTTGAACATATGGTCACTAAACATCCCGTGTAAATAATATAAGCATTATTGATTTTTATGTATTCCACGAGGTCATTGAACCTCTCATGTATCCATGATAGCCATTGCTTACATTTTATGTAAAGGAATATATTGTTGTCCCGTGAGGTCATTAAACCTCTCATATGTATAAGGTGTCCCTTTAAATTTCTTTGTTCAATCCCATGTCAGAGAACGTAGCGTTCAATGTATTTGTAACTTGTTGATTAGTAGTAGGTTCATTTGTAAGAAAGATAGTCTGGCATGTGGATAACCTCTATTCTGGTTAATAGCTGAGCATATAAATTTGTAGTTAAGTAGCTATTTGAGCTCACTTTAAGGTCATGTAAATGAAGGATCACTTTAGGATTATATAGTATATAAGATAGCATAGCTGTGCAGTTTCAATTTTTCATTCCTAAGCTAATGTACATGTCATGTAAGAGGTATGTGTTCTTTAAATAAAACGCTGTAACTGATTTCTAACATTTATTTTATTTTAGAATAAAAATCTTTTGTGCGGTAGGAACATCGAACCCCAACTGAGCTAGTCAGGGCCAACGCAGCCGAAATAGTCGGTCTGCCTGTCTGCACCCAGTTTTCCACCGTTACAAAATTGCGCCCAACTTCTAGTTTTAATTTTTTTGAAAATTTGTTTTTTTTTGAAATTTTTTTTGTTTTTTTTTTTTTGAATTTTTTTTTTGCGTTTAGTGACCACTGTAGGTAGGCGTTATTGTAACATTTTAGAGCAACAGACAAGGCAACAGACAACAGTCCAGCTAATTTTAAGTTATTTTTAGGTTCTTTGTGTATCATGTGTGTATTTTCTTAGGGTGTATAGTTTTATTGTATGTGCTTTAACACCTTTTAACGGCCGGGGGGGTATTGTAGCCGAGGTGATAAAAGGCGCGTGCGGAGCCGCCGGGGGCATTCCACGGAAAAGACGCCGAGCCTAGAAGAATCGCCGGTACGTACGAAAGCTGCACCCTTGCACCGTTGGGTTTGTGGAGGAGTCCTCGCTAACCAGATTTGGGTATTACAGACGAAGCTGCGCCAACGAATACCATCACCGCGTGCCCAGAGACGAGCCCCAGCACACGAAGCCAGCATTCTCGCTGCCGATACGAGCCGACTGCAAGCTGGGCGAGCGCCCATTTCTGGTACGTAGGGGATCTGAGAAGCATCACACAGCATGGGGCATACAGGGGAGGATCAGTTGTATTTTTAGGGACGCAGCATCCTGCGGGCTGTGTCCGCACGTGGCCAAGATTAACCTGTTGTCTTGTATTTTTCAGTTTGCTGACACCGTCTGCGTGGCGCCTCCCTTTTCTTTCGCCTGTGCGGGGGCGCGAGACACGTGGCGGGGGCAGTCGGCGACTGCACGGCAGGGCACGTGGCGGCAGGGCACGTGGGTGACGTCGCACGTGAACGATAAGCGCCCGTCGGCGATTCTGAGGTGGGCCAGTGCCAATTTATTTTTATGCGGAAGGAGTAGGCGCGTCAGGACAGTTCTCCGTGGAGTCCTGGTCTGTTGTTTGTTGCCAAGAGATTGTTTGCTGCCGTAGAGAGTGCTATTTTTGTTGTCAATAATTGTCAGTAATTGTTTGTTGCCAAGAGATTGTTTGCTGCCGTAGAGAGTGCTATTTTTGTTGTCAATAGGTAGGGTTTCGTTGACGTGGGAATTGCCATCGTCTTTGTCGTGCGTTTTACTATCTTACCATCCTGTCGGTCAGAATACGGTCGCTTGGGTTATTTTAGAGGCGGACGCCAGGGGTGACTCACAAGTTAGTTTTCTGTGGGTTTCATTTAATTGGGTCATCCGGGGCCTTGGGATTGGTAAATTCAAATATCCACATCTCCGACACACTAAGCAGTAACCTCTCCCTGAATAAATTTGTGCTCGCTTGAGAGCTATGGTTTGGATAAAGTTTGAACATATGGTCACTAAACATCCCGTGTAAATAATATAAGCATTATTGATTTTTATGTATTCCACGAGGTCATTGAACCTCTCATGTATCCATGATAGCCATTGCTTACATTTTATGTAAAGGAATATATTGTTGTCCCGTGAGGTCATTAAACCTCTCATATGTATAAGGTGTCCCTTTAAATTTCTTTGTTCAATCCCATGTCAGAGAACGTAGCGTTCAATGTATTTGTAACTTGTTGATTAGTAGTAGGTTCATTTGTAAGAAAGATAGTCTGGCATGTGGATAACCTCTATTCTGGTTAATAGCTGAGCATATAAATTTGTAGTTAAGTAGCTATTTGAGCTCACTTTAAGGTCATGTAAATGAAGGATCACTTTAGGATTATATAGTATATAAGATAGCATAGCTGTGCAGTTTCAATTTTTCATTCCTAAGCTAATGTACATGTCATGTAAGAGGTATGTGTTCTTTAAATAAAACGCTGTAACTGATTTCTAACATTTATTTTATTTTAGAATAAAAATCTTTTGTGCGGTAGGAACATCGAACCCCAACTGAGCTAGTCAGGGCCAACGCAGCCGAAATAGTCGGTCTGCCTGTCTGCACCCAGTTTTCCACCGTTACAAAATGGCGCCCAACTTCTAGTTTTAATTTTTTTGAAAATTTGTTTTTTTTTGAAATTTTTTTTGTTTTTTTTTTTTTGAAATTTTTTTTTGCGTTTAGTGACCACTGTAGGTAGGCGTTATTGTAACATTTTAGAGCAACAGACAAGGCAACAGACAACAGTCCAGCTAATTTTAAGTTATTTTTAGGTTCTTTGTGTATCATGTGTGTATTTTCTTAGGGTGTATAGTTTTATTGTATGTGCTTTTCTACCGATGTATTCTTTCACCTGTGTATTTTTTGCTGGTGTATATTTTTGTAGGAGTGTATTCCTGTCCTGATGTAAAAAATTTTTTTTTTTGGCACTTCCTTTCATGTTAGGGAGATAGTCTTGCAAAGTGCTACTGTGGTTATGTTTTTTTGTATGCTGCGATCAGCATAGAGTTTTTTTGAATGTACATTGCAAGACTAATATTTGTTATAGTTTTGCAACGGATTAGGAACCATAATACACTTCTGTGGTTAGCGACCAGCTGTTGAAACTTATAACAGTTTAATTTTATTTACGAGTCCTCTCGTACACGCACACACACACCCTCACACACACACACAAACCTGGGATTTTCGAAACTTTTGAGGGGTAAACATTAGATTATTTTTTGGGGAGGTAGGGTTAGGCGTTTGGAACTTAAAAATTTTTTTTTTTTGCCTTGACCTACATTCTACTGTTTACCTTGGGTATAGAGTTAATTTTTTTGTTAGCGTTATTGTGAGTTTTTTTTGGAAGAATTGCTTTCACGTTTGATGGTTATAGCACGTTTTTTATTTAAGGAGGCTCGTTTCAAAAGTTTTTTTTACATCGTTTGCTTCTGGTAGTTTTCCCATTTGTCTTTGGGTACCGTGGTTTGATTATAGGTAGACAAGATGACAGATCCGGCGATCCACGTGCACAGTTTGTCGAAGGACCCAGTTCAAGACCCAGTACAGGCGGAAGGTCCCAACGAGGTGTTGCCAGCAGTGAGGGATAGCACCCATCAACGGGTTGTCGTAGAATGCGCGGGTCCTAATGTTCCGATTGCGAAGTGGGGTGTCAAGTTTGATGGAGTAGGAGATGTCAGGTCATTTTTGGAGAGGTTGCAGGAACTTAGTGCAGCGAACGGTACCAGAGAGGGAAAACTATTTGAGTCAGCTTCTGAGCTTTTTACTGACCAGGGTTTGCTTTGGTTTAGAGGCATCAAAGACCAAGTTTCTTCGTGGAGCGAGCTGTCGTCATTGTTGATAGAGGAGTTTAGCCCGATAGACTACGATTACAGGTTATTAGGAGAAATAAGGGCGAGGACACAAGGGGTGGAGGAGCCCATTCATATTTACTTCTCGATTATGAACTGTTTGGTCGCTCGGCTGAAGAATCCACTGCCAGAACAGGAGTTATTGGAGATTCTGCTCCACAATATTAGGCCATCTTTTACAGAACAACTAGCTTTAGTAGACATCACATCAATTGCGTCGCTAAAGGATAAGTGTAGGAGGCTAGAGGCAGCAAAGCAGCGATCAGATTTTTTCGTAGAACCACCTAAAGTGTCGAGTAGGACGTTGAACCCAACACTGGCGTACAAGGGCTCCAAGCCGCGATCACAGCTGGCGGCGGTGTCCACTCAGCAGGAATCAGATGGAACACCACAATCTGGTTGTTTTAGGTGTGGCGGCATGGGACATTGGTCTAAGGATTGCAGGAAGGGAAGATTTAATCAGCAGGTCAAGTGCTATAACTGTGGTGAATTAGGCTACACAGTCAGGAGTTGCCCTAAGTGTAGGGGAAGGACGGAGACCAGGCCTCGGCAGCAACTGGAAGATTCTAACAATTAAGTAGGTAGAACCGTCCGTTTTTGGTGTTGTCGGTAGATTTGGTATATTTTTTTTGTATAGATTTTGTATATATTTTGTGGATATTTTTGAAGTCGCCTGTTGTTTCGCAAAATGTCAGCCTGGAATACCAAGGGAAAAGTTTGCAGGAGAATTAGGTCTCCTGGCAGATAATACTCAAGGCACACCAGGCGAACACGAGAACGTACAATCTCAGGAGAAGAGAAGCGACAGTGAAAGTAGGGGACATCGTCTGGAAAAGAACTCATCCGCTCAGCGACGCGGCAAAGTTCAAGATGGCGAAGTTATGTCCTAAGTACGAGAAATGCAGGGTGAAAGTAGTACTGTCACCACTGGTCTTCGAGTTAGAGGACATGGACGGGAAGATTTTAGGGTCTTGGCACATGAAAGACCTAAAGGTTTAGGGTTTCACAACACCACAGTAGGTGTTGTGAACTGTAGGTAAATATTTGGTTTGGTTTTGTTTTGTAAGGCAGCAGGAATAAATGATAACTCATTTTTCTTGTAGATTTTGGTTTGTTTTTTTTGGAAAATGTTTCGTTGTATGTCTAAAGGGCAGACGGGTGAAAGGACTACATAGGACCAGGCGTGAGATGGAGTTAGGTTTCTTGCAGGGAGGAGCAGAATGGATGAGCAGAGCGTACCCACCACGAGGGGTAGGGTACGTACGGGCGAGAGGACGCGTACCCACGGTTCCACGTAGGGTATCGCTAGGCGTGAATGGTGATGTTTGCAAAGAAGGGTATGTAGATTAGACATGTGCATAATGAGAGATGAAGCATGCAAGATTGATGGATGTATGGCGATAAGAAAGGGGAGGCAAGAGGAACAGATAACGACGTCGCCGCAGATGGGTCCACTCCGATAGCCGGTCTCCCGCGACAAGACGTGCCAGTTTTGTTTGTATTTTTCGGTTCAAGGACGAACCGATTGTTTCAGCTGCACAAGTGACGACTTGAGAAGACCGCTAGTTTTATGAGGCCACGCCATGGTAGAAGGGATCTCCGGGCGTGGAGGGAATGTACAAGGATTGTATAAAGTTTTTTTTACAGGAGAATTTGTTTTAGGCTAGTTTAGTAGATAAGGAATTGTACGTTTTTTTTACAGTGATAAGGAGTTTGGTTTGTTCTTATATTTTTTTTGTTCGTCAAGTTTATTTTGAGTTGTAATATGTGCATATGGTTATAGTTAGATATAAAGCTTTTCATTTCAGTACCAGCGCTGAGGGCAGCGCAGTTTCACTAAGTGTAGTGAAACTTTTAACGGCCGGGGGGGTATTGTAGCATTTCATTTATTTTGGCAGAATAGTTTTTCGTATCAGTCGAAAGCTAATGGAGAGCTATTTAAATTTACGCGCCAAGACGCAAGTTGGTGAGTGAGTTGTTGAAACGTTGTAAGGGCGACCTCTGGTAACGAATAGAAACACTATAAATGGCTAGGCAGATGGCTGGCGAAGAGCGCCATCTGTTAAGTAGTAGCCGCAAAATACAGGATTTGACAGATGTCAACACTTTTGTGGGTAGCGATGTTCGTATCGAACGGTGTCTACTAGTGACATCTGTTACGAAGTAGTCGCATGTCGATAGGGTCGGAGAAGGAGAGAAATAGGGTTTAGCTTGTGTTGGAAAAGGACAACGTTTTCACCATCAGCAAGACGCGAGTGCCTCCATTGGCGAGTAGTGTAACTAACTAAGAAATAAACTATATTAGCGGGTGAATAGAAATAATGTGGTTGGGTCGATGTGTGAAGCGAGCTCGCAATTACAGACATTAAAAATGCTGGCCGGAGAGACGTAAATGCCGTGGATTATTGGAGCAAGTGTTCTGGAATATTCTGGGCGGAAGTTTGTGGCTCGAGGTGCGGGGTATATGGTAGCCGAGGTGATAAAAGGCGCGTGCGGAGCCGCCGGGGGCATTCCACGGAAAAGACGCCGAGCCTAGAAGAATCGCCGGTACGTACGAAAGCTGCACCCTTGCACCGTTGGGTTTGTGGAGGAGTCCTCGCTAACCAGATTTGGGTATTACAGACGAAGCTGCGCCAACGAATACCATCACCGCGTGCCCAGAGACGAGCCCCAGCACACGAAGCCAGCATTCTCGCTGCCGATACGAGCCGACTGCAAGCTGGGCGAGCGCCCATTTCTGGTACGTAGGGGATCTGAGAAGCATCACACAGCATGGGGCATACAGGGGAGGATCAGTTGTATTTTTAGGGACGCAGCATCCTGCGGGCTGTGTCCGCACGTGGCCAAGATTAACCTGTTGTCTTGTATTTTTCAGTTTGCTGACACCGTCTGCGTGGCGCCTCCCTTTTCTTTCGCCTGTGCGGGGGCGCGAGACACGTGGCGGGGGCAGTCGGCGACTGCACGGCAGGGCACGTGGCGGCAGGGCACGTGGGTGACGTCGCACGTGAACGATAAGCGCCCGTCGGCGATTCTGAGGTGGGCCAGTGCCAATTTATTTTTATGCGGAAGGAGTAGGCGCGTCAGGACAGTTCTCCGTGGAGTCCTGGTCTGTTGTTTGTTGCCAAGAGATTGTTTGCTGCCGTAGAGAGTGCTATTTTTGTTGTCAATAATTGTCAGTAATTGTTTGTTGCCAAGAGATTGTTTGCTGCCGTAGAGAGTGCTATTTTTGTTGTCAATAGGTAGGGTTTCGTTGACGTGGGAATTGCCATCGTCTTTGTCGTGCGTTTTACTATCTTACCATCCTGTCGGTCAGAATACGGTCGCTTGGGTTATTTTAGAGGCGGACGCCAGGGGTGACTCACAAGTTAGTTTTCTGTGGGTTTCATTTAATTGGGTCATCCGGGGCCTTGGGATTGGTAAATTCAAATATCCACATCTCCGACACACTAAGCAGTAACCTCTCCCTGAATAAATTTGTGCTCGCTTGAGAGCTATGGTTTGGATAAAGTTTGAACATATGGTCACTAAACATCCCGTGTAAATAATATAAGCATTATTGATTTTTATGTATTCCACGAGGTCATTGAACCTCTCATGTATCCATGATAGCCATTGCTTACATTTTATGTAAAGGAATATATTGTTGTCCCGTGAGGTCATTAAACCTCTCATATGTATAAGGTGTCCCTTTAAATTTCTTTGTTCAATCCCATGTCAGAGAACGTAGCGTTCAATGTATTTGTAACTTGTTGATTAGTAGTAGGTTCATTTGTAAGAAAGATAGTCTGGCATGTGGATAACCTCTATTCTGGTTAATAGCTGAGCATATAAATTTGTAGTTAAGTAGCTATTTGAGCTCACTTTAAGGTCATGTAAATGAAGGATCACTTTAGGATTATATAGTATATAAGATAGCATAGCTGTGCAGTTTCAATTTTTCATTCCTAAGCTAATGTACATGTCATGTAAGAGGTATGTGTTCTTTAAATAAAACGCTGTAACTGATTTCTAACATTTATTTTATTTTAGAATAAAAATCTTTTGTGCGGTAGGAACATCGAACCCCAACTGAGCTAGTCAGGGCCAACGCAGCCGAAATAGTCGGTCTGCCTGTCTGCACCCAGTTTTCCACCGTTACAACGTTATAGAATGTTCTTTCATCATCATCATCAATTAATATCAGTCCACTGCTGGACGTAGGTTCACCTTGAGTAACATAGGCTATATTTATGTGTTTAAAAAATAAATGTCCACCCGTGCGAAGCCGGGACAGGCAGCTAGTCTATATATATAAATCTTTCGTGTCACAATTTGGAACGCGATAAACTCCGAAACTATTGAACGGATTTCGATAAAATTTTGCAACTGCCTATAATATGGTCGGACTTAAAAGATAGGATAGTTTATATTCAATATTTAGGTGTTATTCATTTATAAAGGGCAAAAGTTTCGATATCTATGTCTATCCTTTTCTAACACGTAGGGACTTCTCTGTCTATCCTATTCTATCACTTATGGGTTTTTCTGAAAATTCTTGGCTTTGACGAGAACAGAATGCACATAGACGCTCTAGAATGTTATTTATGGTTCTCGAATGATCTGGAATAATCAAATTTAAAGTTGGTTAGAATCCGGACCAGAATTATCTAGAATACTCAAATATACCCATGTAAACGGTTCTGAATTCTAGATTTGGACAGAATGTTCTAGAAAATAGTGCTCCTAAACGTTATAGAATGTTCTTTCATCATCATCATCAATTGATATCAGTCCACTGCTGGACGTAGGTTCACCTTGGGTAACATAGGCTATATTTATGTGTTTAAAAAATAAATGTCCACCCGTGCGAAGCCGGGACAGGCAGCTAGTACATAAATACAAGAAACATGGCTTTTGCCACATGATATTGCGCTCCTGGGGACAATTGATCCGGATTTTGGCTACACTGGCAATTCGGCGGTGGACACCTCAGCGGGCATGCTGCGGGGCAGGCCGTACGGTGGTCTTGCTATACTGTGGCGTAAAAGTGTGTTTCCCTCGGTCTCGGTGGTGCAGTGTACGAGTGCGCGTATCATGGCAATTAAGGTTGTGCTCGAGGACCGCCAGTTTTTAGTGTTCTCAGTATACATGCCTACTGATAGTTCAAATAAGCCAGATAGCTTAGCGGAGTTTATAAACTGCTTAAGTGAAGTTAGTGCTATAGTGGACAACAGTAACGTGGATTCTGTTTTCATATTAGGCGATTTTAACGCTGACCCGAGTGCACTTTTTGGTAAGGAACTTGAACATTTTTGTGCTGATTTGAATTGGACTTGTGCAGACATAGATATTCTAGGGGTGTCTTCGGGCGCGTACACTTTTATTAGTGATGCACACGGTACCTCATCGTGGTTAGACCATGTAGTGGTGACTGAGGCTGCCAGGCAGTCGATTAAGAGCATTAATATTAACTATAGCTTTTCACTATCTGATCACTTTGCCTTAGAAGTAACCTGTGATTTAAATATTATACAGCCAAAAATTGCTGAGATGAAGTATGTACAGAATACTGTAATTTGGGGTGAAAGGGATCAGTTACAGTCTCAAAAATACAGAGAATTATGTGCATTAAAGCTTAGGGAAGTGAACTTTCCCCCCGAATTCAGAAAATGTGCTGATTTTCATTGTGATGACACTGGACATAAACTTATCATAAATAACCTGTATAATAAAGTTGTTAGTATTCTTAGCGAGTCGGCTACCGAGTGTTGTTGTTTAAATAATAGTAGTAATAAGAAAAGAAAACCTCAAGTTACAGGATGGAATAAATTTGTATCTCAAGCTCACAGGGAGGCTCGAATTTGGTTTCGGGAATGGTTATCTGTTGGAAAACCAGTGCATGGGTCTACTTATCTAAAAATGCGAGACACGCGAAGTTATTTTAAATCACAACTTAAATGGTGTAAAAATAATCAGAGCCAAATAAAAATGGACATTATTGCGACCCAACATAAAGCTAAAAATTTTGGAAAGTTTTGGAAAGAGACCAACAAACTGAACCCAAGGCCGAGTGTCCCGGTGAGCGTTGAGGGCATTAGTGACCCCGTCCAGATTGCCAATCGTTTTAAGGTGCATTTTGGGGTCCAATCCCCACTGGGGCCTGCGCCAACTGAGTCGGATAGAGAAGAGGTGCGCGGGAGAGACCAGATCGTGCATATCACAGCGAAAGAGGTGGCACGGGTGGTGAGGAATATGAACAGAGGAAAATCGCCGGGCCATGACTCACTGAGCATTGAACACCTGCAAAATGCAGGTGTTCACCTGCCACGAGTACTTGCCATGTTGTTCACCCTCTGCGTTGGTCACTCATATTTGCCAGCGGATATGTTACGGACTGTAGTTGTACCTATAATTAAAAACAAGACTGGTGACGCTTCCAGCATTGACAACTACAGACCTATATCCCTTGCCACTGTGATAGCCAAAGTGCTGGATGGTGTCATTGATTCTCATTTGAGTAAGCATGTTAAACTGCATGACGTCCAGTTTGGATTCCGAGCTGGGCTGTCCACTGAAGCTGCGGTACTTAGTCTTAAGCACACCGTCCAGTACTACACTAGCAGAAGCACACCTGTCTACGCCTGTTTTCTCGATTTATCGAAGGCTTTTGATCTTGTGGCGTATGACAGGTTGTGGCAGAAGCTGCACAGTGATACTGATCTTCCCCGTGAACTCATTTTACTCCTCAAGTATTGGTATGGGAACCAGAGAAACAATGTTAGATGGTCGGGATCACTTTCGGACGAGTACGGGTTGGAATGTGGGGTGCGACAGGGCGGGTTAAGTTCGCCCCGACTTTTTAACCTGTACACGGACCGCCTGATCCGTGAGCTCAGCAGCGCCGAGGTCGGCTGCTCGATTGATGGTGTTTTAGTCAACAACATTAGCTATGCTGACGATATGGTGCTGCTGAGCCCATCGATCAGTGCTCTCAGGAAGCTAATTGGGATCTGTGAAAGATATGCGGTGGACCACGGGCTCAGATACAATGTAAGCAAAAGCGAATTTATGGTTTTTAAATCCGGTACTAAAACCTACGGTACCATTCCGCCGGTTAAGCTTAACGGTTGCGAGCTAAAGCAAGTAGCATGCTTTAAGTATCTGGGCCACTGGATCACCGAGGATCTCACAGATGATAAAGATATGGAGAGGGAACGCAGGGCATTATCCATTAGAGCGAATATGCTGGCACGTAGGTTTGCACGGTGCACTAGGCAAGTCAAAACGACGTTGTTTACGGCATACTGCCAGTCGTTTTATACGTGCAGCCTCTGGGTCAAGCATACGAAAAAGTCCTGGGATGCCCTGCGTATCCAGTATAACAATGCGTTTAGGGTGCTGATGGGGCTACCGCGCTTCTGCAGCGCATCAGGAATGTTTACCGGCGCACATGTAGACGGATTCGCGGCAATAATGCGCAAAAGATCTGCGTCCCTGATGCGGCGGGTGCGCGATAGCTCCAACAGCTACCTTCAACTCATTGCCGAGAGGCTGGACAGCGATTGTCTCTTTATGGAGTACTGGACAAGAGCGCATGTGCTATTCTCTTGACCAGTATGTACTGAGGGCTATAATAGTTATTTAGTTATGTTTTATGTTATTTTGTATTTGGTTTTAATGTGTGTGTGTGTGTGTGTCTTATGTACCTGCTATGGACTTTGTAATGTAATATTTATAAGGTCTGAAATAAAAATATTGAATTGAATTGAATAAATAAATGTATAAGCGGCACGTATTCTAGTCTAGTATTCGTTTGCTCCAACGATTGTCTGTTCGGCAAACATGACCGGCCCACTGCCACTTCAGCTTAATAATCCTTTGAGCTATGTCGACTACCTTGGTTCTATGTCGGATAACCTCGTTCCAGTGCTCTATAGTTATGGTATAGTGGTATAACTAGCGGCACGTAAGTCTAGCGGTGAGCGATACGCGGAGGGGATAGCTGCGCGCATGTGTACTGTCGCCGCACGCAATACAACTAGTAATTATTAGCTAAATAACGATAGTGACATTTTAATGTAATGTCAAATAGTAAGATGTCCCAAGATTTGTAGTATGTACCTAAGACTTAATTTTTAACAAGTTTATGGGTGTAGAAAAAGAATAACATATTTTGTCAATAACAATACAATTGAGAACGTGAGCAGTACACTGGATGTGCGCGGGGTGCGGGGAGGGGAATTCAACCGGAGAGCCAATCGGCGCTGCGCACGCCCGCCCTTCATCCCGCTAGCCCCCCGTCAGGTATCTTATTTTGGACTTCTGCGCAATAACGGTCAGCGCTAAAGTTACGTGCCGCTACCTATACCCGTGCAATCAATTGAATTTGTACCCTATCTGTCCAGTTAAGTAAAATAAGCTGTAAGCTAATAAGGCAATGAGTTCCATGGAATGGAACTCATTGCCATCCGCTGTTTTTCCTGATCACTAAAATCTGGGCCTCTTCAAGGCAAGAGTGAATAGGTGTCTTCTAGACCACCCTGCTCCATCGTCGGCTATATCGTCGCTTACCATCAGGTGAGATTGTAGCCAAAGGCTGGTTTAAATAATGTAAAAAAAAAACCGGCTCCACTCAATGTTTGTCCAAATAAGCCACTAGAGAGCCACAAATAAGCCGCAAGACAAGCTACGCCACAACAAAGGTCTATCGTATTGAAAAGATGAGTCGATTTTTCACCTATGTCTTTAAAACTTGTCGTCATGCACGCTAAGTGATCAAATATACATCATAACTCACCGACATAAGACACAAATTCGAACAGATCCATCTGCAGCTCTTTAACTTTGTCCTCAAACTCCTTTCTCTTCTTATCGCTGTCTGCGCTGAGCTTTTCAATGGAGGCCTTCAATTCTTCGTCCACTAGTCTGGCGTTTTCACCCACCAGTTTATTTTCTTCCTTCTTAGCTCTGGCTTCCTTGTTTAACTCTTGTTTGGAGACTAAGATTTGTGCTTCGCGTTTACGCTCATTTATCTGAAGAAAACAATGGTTTTGTAATGTTTTGATAGACCTTTGTCCACAAATAGACACTGTGTTAGTAGTAATGATTTGACTACAGTGCCCTTAGTCTAAGGAGAGAGGAGAGAGAGTCACATTTCGCCTACCAAATGTGTCTCTCTCTTTTGTATGGAAAATTGATGAGACTACAACTCGTTTCGACCGTTTCTACGTAACGTATTTTTGCTGTCTCAACTTTTCTCCATACAATAGAAAGAGACAAATAGGCGAAACGAAAACAACATTTCGTAGACGAAATGTGGTCGCAAAACTCCAACTTCGGGTACTGTAGTAATAAACCAACCTGTAAAGTCCTAAGCTCTTGTCTCTTGTTCTTGTACTCTTCCACCTTCTCCTCTATGACGTCACGCACCGTCGCGTAACTTAGCACTTGGTTCATCAGGCATTGCAAAATCAGGAACTTATCGTCTGCAAACATTAATACAAAACATCAATTTGGTTGGTTAAGATTTTAGTTGGTAACAAAATACGCTGATAAAAAAAAACAATCAAAATCGCAAGCGCTGCAAGCGGCAATTGCGCGATATACAAAAACACTTAGATATCGCTGAGCGAAGCGAGGTGAACAGATATAAATAGGCTCACCACTTTAATCCACTAACAGCTAGCTTTTCATTTATTTTTTTATACTTTGTTCAACATCCACTACAAATACTGCTATGCCTAAACTTAAGGGCCTATGTATCACCATTTTTAACTTTAATACACAACAATAAATAATATGCGTATCCCTAGGCACATAAATAAACTAGCTTTATGATGCACAGCTTATAACGTCTTAACGATTACCGAGCGAAGCGAGCGGCCAAGATGTACGTACCTAATGGCAAGTCGGCGACGTGCGAGGCAGCGAGGCGGCGCAGGAGGTGCGGGTTCGACACCCGCAGCCGGAGCCCCGCGTCGTCGTGGCTGCAGTAGCCGCCGCGCTGGTGGTACCGCCACGTGGCGCAGCGGGTGCCGGCCGCCGCGCCTGACGATAGGAAGTGTAACCTGGGAACACATACATAAAATAGTCAAAGCTAGCTTTCAGGCCTCGGCCTCGAATTAAGCGGGCAGCGGGGCGGCAGCGGCGGCGGCGCGGGAGCGGCAGGATTCTTATGCGTAACATCAAATGGGATAGCCCAGCTGCCGGGCCGCCGCCGCCGCCGCCCCGCTGTCCGCTAAATTCGAGGCAGAGGCCTCATAGCAAAGCTCGCGTGGTATCTACCAGGATATATAAAAAAATACCGTGGACAATCCACAGAACACTATCTAGCCCCAAATTAAGCAGAGCTTGTAATATAGAAATCAGATAGCTGATATAATACTGGGATAAGGTAAATATAAGCAGTGATTTTTAGTTAGTTAGTATTAATTGCTGTTACTCACAAACATTCGCATTTATAATATTGGAAGCTAGGTGGGTTTTACAATATATTTTTGACGGGTTTAAGTAGCAATGGTAATAGTTTTACTTGGCAGAAAGCGCTATTATTAACCCCTAAGTTTTAGCATGCTAGAGTTATTTACGATGGCAAAACACCCCTCAGTAGGATATTTTTATTTATTTGTTTCAAATTCAAAATTCAAAATTCACTTTTGATTTTTGAATTTAAAAATATTATTTTATTCAGTAGAATCGCAAGGATCACTTTGAAATGTCTTAAAGCTAGGTGAGCCTAGGTGCCAGTTCCACGCGACCAAGCCTAGGAGAACAATAAATATAAACTTGGGGTTCCAACCGTTTTTTTATATGATATGTGTGTGATGTATCTATGTCTTACCTCAAAACTTCACTGACAGTGGTGGGATCAAGTGGCAGCTTGCTGAGAGGTGTGCCTAGGTACGTTTGTGACCATTTACTGGCTTTAGTCGCTAACTCTATACCCTTTGTGACACCTATCGCGCTATCGGATGCTCCATCCTCTGAAAATTAAATGAATAGACTGTAATTCATAGCACAGTAGACATCTCATATTGTAACTTAGACAATGGAAATATCAATGGAGGTGTAGTCAGAGGAACATCCAAAAATTACCATATCAAAGGGTTTTTATAAGCCTTCATATTTTAACATGCCTCTCTATACTATAGAGGCAGGCCATAGAGGTTAGTATTCTATGAGTCTATAGCATACGGCATATTGGCATGATTGTCATAACTTATAAATCCATATTCTGTTAGTTTTTAATTTCTGTCCTTCTGTTTTTATCATTGTAATTACTAACTTATTTTGTAAACTTATTTTGATTTTTTTATATCCCTTCATGATTTATATCATAAAGAAATGAAGAAGCAAATAAATGATTGTCTGTGTTTATGCTACTAACAGGTTCCTGACGAGTTCTTACCAGTAGAAAGCTGAATGCCCTTGTTCTCATTATACTCCTCAGCCTCATCTTCTTGTAAAGAGAATATAGTGGTCAGAAACATCTGTATCAGGTCACTGAACGCGCCCGCATGATCTTTCGAAGTGAGGGATTTGCGGAACATTTCCAGGTCAAACTTGTGATGGAAGGCATCCTTAGCTTTCAGGACTTCGGAGTACATGTGAACGAATTCTAGGACGGAGAAGAAATCGCCTACGTGCTCTTGGGGTATGCCTTCTATGTCGATGGGCGTGCCTTTTGGTAGTATCTGAAAAATGGATAACGAAATCAATCAATCGAACAGTATTGGTGAAAGTGGGTGGTTGTGGAAGCAAAAGCTTATAAATCTATGTCTATGCTTTTCTAACACGTAGAAACCGTGGTGTGTCTATCTTTTTCTATCACGCGTCGCGTTGAACTGGCGCCATATACACCTAGCTTTCGAAGACGTTTTAAAGCAATATTTTGGATTTAACTGAATGATGTACGCGAACCGACCACGAATTGGAAGATGAAGAGTAGCCCACCCACCAGATGGACTGACGACATTGTAAAGATCGCAGGGAGTCGGTGGATGGAAAGGGCTCAGAATCGTTCTTCCTGGAAATGGGAGAGGAGGCCTATGTCCAGCAGTGGACTTCTTCAGGATGATGAAAAATTGAATAATTGTCTATTGGCTTACATATTTTCATAGAAAAGAGAGGAAGGTTAAAAGAGCCTCTTTCTGACTGATCTTTGACTTCATAATTATGTTCTCACCTTATGGTCCTCCAACTCCAGATCATCCTTGACCCGATGCCACTCCTTCAGGTAAGCCAGCAGTCGGGACGCCTTCTCCTTCTTCTTGTTCTTCTCGTCTTCCTTCCGCTGCCGCATCAGCTCCTCCGCGCGGCGCATCTTGTCCGCTAACTCCTGGGCACTCTTCTTAGCCGCCGGGTTGGAGGGGGGTTTCGGTTTTGTATCTGATAGATATTATTCAACATTTTAACGTATTTTGATTTTTTAGAAAAATACACTTAATACAACTTTTGGGCTCTTTGGTACTATGTGGAAGTTTAATTCCAGATAGTACCAAAGAGCCCAGAAGTTATAACCATAAACTTACATAGAACTACTTTTGCGAATAAGGTAATTTAGGGTAACAAACGCAGGAAAAATATAAAAATTTAAAATAACATACATAAAATCACGCCTCATTCCCATGGGGGTAGGCAGAGATCACGGATTTCCACTTGCTACGTTCCTGACACACCTCGGAATTTAAAATCATTATAGTCAAGTAGCTCAGTTACAAAATTATGTCAATCTCTTGGAGCAAGAATCTGCTGTCAATACGGTCAACAGCAAAGGAGTTTCCCTTGCAGTGGCAGAATGGTGGCAAAGAAATCTTAGACGTACAAAAGCGCGATAGGTCGACATCGTTAAAGTTGTTATATTTCCACTTTAAAAGAGTTATTCACAAACCTTCAGGTTTATCAGTCTTCTTCAAGAACATGTCCATAGACTGTTGCCCCTTCCTGCCAGGGCTGGGTTTACTCCCTGATTTGTTCAGCTTGGAAGCAGAGCTGGGCTTGGCCAGGCTCTTGCCGGGCGACGGACCAAGCTTGAGGAGTTTCTTTGAAGAGGGGAATACCGGCGGAGCTCCCGTGAATATCTGGTTGAAGTTCACTTTGCTGATGTTGTATTTCTCCAGCGTGGATTTCTGAAAGTTAATTTATATTAGAAGTCAAGAGACTGCGCCGCAACAGAAAAGGCGAGGACCAAGACAGGCCTCAGGGAACTGATTGAGTCTTGTCCCTCTACATTCACATTTGTGTCACCATTCGGTCCACTGGCAGATTGTTGCCATCAACCCAAGGTCCAACTCTGCTATTTTAAGGCGCTACTCCACTTGAGCATGCTCGGCGCTCAAGTGGAGACGCCTGAGCACGCTCGGCCCGAGCAAGCTGAGGAGTTGGGCTGGCTGGGGTGAGGTTTAGCAGGGGGACAATGCAAAATACACCCCATCGCGGGACGTC
Organism: Thera obeliscata; assembly: GCA_947578465.1. Taxonomy (NCBI): domain Eukaryota; kingdom Metazoa; phylum Arthropoda; class Insecta; order Lepidoptera; family Geometridae; genus Thera; species Thera obeliscata. Next base: position 25,402,555 of record OX387915.1, on the reverse strand, counting down.
AGTGCAGACCTTATTCCCCCAATTCAAATTAGAATTAGAAGTCAAGAGAAGATGTCATGCTATTGCTCTGCGTATCCAATATAACAACATCTTCCGGATAATTGTGACTGCCCCGCTTCTGCAGTGCATTAGTTATGTTTGTGCAATACCACACTGATGGCTTTTATACCCTGGTGCGCAAGAAAACTGCCTCACCGATCAGCAGAGTACAGGGCAGTAGCAACAGCATTTAAGGACTGTTTAAAGACAGCAAGACGTCCAGCTGCTTAGCACAATTGCTGTGGACGATAAATGGAGGAATTGATTTCTCCCACTGATCGTCCACAGCACTTGCCAACGATATGCTTGCTAGTTTTTTTAAGTGTTATGAAATAAGTAGTATAATATGGATTTGTGTGGTCAGATTACGACATTTTCAAAATAGATCATGCTATCCAAAATCATCGTATTTTAAAGGGGTTCTGAATTCTCGATTAGGTTGAATTAAAAATATCTTTGACTGACGTTAGAGTATAGTGCATTGAATGAGCAATATGAACATTAACATCAAGGGTATTGAGCTCGAAATTGAGAACTGGCCCTGAGTGCACTAGATATGTGTAACAAAGTAGCGAACTAAATCAACAAGTAAACCAAATCTATCACGTAATACATAGTAGAAATGAATCGTCATATTTTTTTCAACAACCTCGAAATAAGAGGTGACTAAACCTTTAAAATATTGAGATAGCTGAGGCATGGAATAAATCATAGTACGCTCAGGGTCAAGTTCTTGGAATTCATTAATATAAAAATCCGTTACAAACTGACGTAACAACGCACAGCCTCAAGGTCCGAGACAGGATAATACCTCAGACGGGACGGGAACGTGACGTTTATCGTATACCGACCCGTCCCGGTTTCTCGTCATGAGTATTATATTATTATGATTTTAATTGTCCGGTACGATAATCATCATCATCATCATTACGAATGCTGAGAGCTTGACCTTAGGTTGTAGACTTTGCAATTTTCAGGGTATATTTTGTCTTCGTGCGTGGAGGGCTACCCTGAAAGAGTGCAACTCATCGACGAGACACATCACGAGTAGAAAGATGGTGTCGTAATGCGTAGAATGGCTTATAATTTACGTGTTATTATAATGATTTCTAATACGATATATATTATTGATCTTAAATAAATTAATAAAAAAAAAAACTACATATTCAACTCGAGCTATTAAAAAAGTTGCTAAAAATATGAATTAATGCTAATACGTTTTCAGCTACGGCGACATCATAGACAGACATATTATCATCATTATCATCTTTCGAACCAATGTGATGAAAGGATTTTAACTGCATCTCAAATATGCTTGTGTAGGTGGAATCCTGCTTACCTTGATACCAATAACCCCTCCAGCCCGCGCCTCTACGAACTGCTTGAGGAACAGGCGGCTCTTGTCTCGCGAGTAGACGCCCTTGCGCCGACGCACGCGGTCGAAGGGCGCGGTGCCGATCTGACCCTCCATGGCGGAGTTCTCATTGAACTGCTCCACTTCGTAGCAGTATGAAGAGGAGGGAAGCATGGCTTTGCTGGAGACAATAAATAAAATAAAGTAATAATGCGGACAATCCACACAATACTATCTAGCCCCAAACTAAGCAAAGCTTGTACTATGGGAACCAGGTAGCTGATATATACATAGAATACAATATAACACCCAGACAGAGAACAAACATCTGTGTTCACCACACAATTTGCTCTCGGTGGGGTTCGAACCCACGACCTACGGCGCAGAAGGCAGAGCTACTACCAACTGAGCTGTGAAGGCAGTCAATAAACAACAATTTCATGAAAGTAAATGAAGCGATGAACTAATTTAATAGTAGTAGAGCTTTTTATGAAGGGCTCGTCCATTTTCAAGGAGTTTATTGGTGGAGCAAGTTCGGAAAGGTTATCATGCGCACTTGATGTGCGGGCAGGTTTTTCCGCATGTAGGCCGCTGGTGGGCCCTTTTTGCGTGACCCTTGACACGTGTTGCTCGAACTTTGTTAGGTTCTACAACACGCCGGTTTCCTCACGATGTTTTCCTTCACCGTTTTGAGAGCACTGGCATAAGTGCACATAAATTTTTCGACAGAAAAACTCATTGGTACACGAGTGGATTTGAACCCACGACCTTTGGATCGGAAGGCGGGGCCGCTACCACTAGACCACCAGTGCTCTCTATTGGTGGAGCTTTACCACTGGTAGCTTATTACAGCATTCAATGGCATGAAATTATAGGCACATGAGGCTTAATGCCTGTGTAAAATGAGACTTGATGAAATTTTAATGGGGTAGGTAGTAACTAACATGCATTCGGTATGGTATGGTGCAGAGTGAAAAAGCTCGGTAGCACCCCTGACAAAACCTTTTGTTGGGCTTGGGCTGGTCTTCTTCTTATTGTGTTACTGATTCTTTCGAACCAAGTGTGGTGAAAGGATTTTAAGTGCGCCTCAAAGAGGCTCCTTTCGTGCACTTGACCCATAGTTTCGAACTTTTTTTTAGGTTCTACGATATGCCGGTTTCTTCACGATGTTTTCCTTCACCGTTTGAGAGCACCGACATAGTGTACGTACATACATTTTTGGGCAGAAAAACTCATTGGCATACAACTGGATTTGAACCCACGACCTTCGGATCGGAAGGCTGGGCCACTACCACTAGACCACCAGTGCTCGCAAGCTTGGGCTGGTGTCATACACATGTATTGTAGGAACTAATTATCAAATGGTAATTAGCAGAGGCAATTAGGTACTGTGAAAAGTGGTTCAGCAGTTAAAATCTAGGTAGCGTTTAACAGCCTGCATGCCTCAAGTTGATGGACAGTAAGACCAACTAGGATACTTTCTTACAGGTCATTGTTACTATTCAACATCAGGTGGGTCATCTGATAGCACCACCCGCAAATCACATAAAATAAATGGTTGCACAATTTGTTTCAGGATTATGAATGTTTTATTATTATGACTAATGCATAAAGAAATACTTATGAAATTTGATTTATTCAAATTGATATTTTTTGCATAAAATGTGGTAAGGTTTTAGAAATCAGTAATTCAATTGATTCAGCACATTTTGTTTGAACTCAGCATGCAATTTTAAGTATAGGTGATTTATTAGTCATAATAAATTGATTGTGATGATTATAAAATAGCTGGTAGTAGCTCTGCCTTCTGTGAATAAATATTTGCGTGGTGAACACAAATGTTTGTTTTCTGTCTGGGTGTAATATGGTATTCTAAGTATATATTTACAAAAAAATATTATATGAGTACTTATGCCAGCTATCTGGTTCCCATTTGGAACATTGTTTTAATTTGGGGCTAGATAGTGTTGTGTGGATCGTCCACAATATTTATTTTATCAATCTCCAAACATAATAATATTTGGACAACTAAGTCTTAATATTATTTTGTTTGGAGATTAGAAGCTTTCATTGATGTAGCTGTGTTTCGCAATGTTGAAATAACTCAATTGTATAGCTCTGTTTTGCTTCCATGCTTATATGTTACTACGTAGGTACTACTTACCTATCTGGATGTTGTTTCTGTGCTGTCACGGACAGTATGTGAGCCTCACACCAGTTGTCACCCTCCAAGCAGGCCTCCACAGTCTCACCAACAAAGAACCTGTCTCTTACAAAGGTGAAGATGTCCTCAGACATTTCAGCAAAGGAACAGCGGTTGGTTCTCTCAGCAATATAAAGTATTGGTATTCGCAGCTCCATAGGAAAGTCTTTCAACAGCTTCCTTGCTGCCTTCTCACTGTTCAAGGCTTCCGAATACGTCAAACTAGTCTTCCCCGTCATCGCACATGTCCATACCATGGAATTAACCAGTATAATCCTCTCACAGTATTCCCTAAAAATAATAACATACAAAACATGATAATAAATGTAACGCAAATGACGGATGTAGCGAACAGCGTGACAAACCGCGCGGCGAAACGCGGACCGCTGTTGCACGCTAACAATGCTAACCGTCCAATACAATAGATAAAACTCTAGTTTACGCACTTATTTCGCGAAATTTTGGCGGCTAAACCATTCTTGTTGATACTCACTCATAGTCTTTGAATATCTCGTCGGTGATCTCGCAGTGGAAGACCTCATCGTCGTCTCGAAGGTACCCCGACGCCGTGGATTTCTCGAAGGCTGTTCTTTTCAACAGAGGCATGGTAGGAGTTTGCGGGTCACTCGCTTCGGTGCGAAAGGAGATCAACAGTCACGGTTAGCTGTTTACGAAAACACTGAAGTCAAATCTGACTAAACACAGCACAGCGCATTCGTTTCTTCATTCCGCTGGAGATCACATGGGGAAATTAGTGCGGTTTTACAAATTGTTCAATAGGAAATTTGTTGCGTGGTTTCAGTTGACAAGCCAAAAAACGGCGCGCTGAGGCGCTTCTTTTTTTTTACGCCAGAAACTTGCCAGAAACATATGAAAAGTGGTGCGTAAATTACAAATTCTACCATTATAGTAGAAATCATCATCTTCCTGCCCTTATCCCATGCTAAGTGGGGTTGGCACAACAGGTTTTCTTCTTGCACTCACCTCTATCATTCGTTATCTCAGTGCTCACTCCTTTCCTGCTCATGACATCCTTGACACAGTCCATCCATCATATTTCTTTGGTGTTTGGCTTCTTCATAACCACCATCCACATCTAATATCCAACACTTTCCTCGTAATATGACTCTCATCCCTCCGCATGACATACCCTTAGCATGCCAACCTATTACTCCTCATCTTATCCGTCACAGGCGCTCACTACTTTCAGTCAGACTTCATCGAATATACTTTATTCCATAGGTTTATCCATCCTTGTCCGTCCACACATACATCCATAGTAGAATTTGTACTTTTTTTATATTAGAACGAAATGCAGGCACGCTATGGTAGTATTTTTGTACGTAAAGCTGGTAGCATTCTGCACAGCTGCGTTAAATTTTTGTAGCGTGTTTCTAAAATGTCAACTGTCAATGTCAAGTCAAATTGTCATCTTGCTTCAGTATTGCCAACTCAGCCTATTTGGCGCTAGAATTCGCACTCATAATATTCCTGCACCTCTATGTAGCGACACATAACTTAAGCGGTGACCGTTATTGCGCAGAATTCAAAAATAAGCTACCTGAGGGGGGCTAGCGAAATGAAGGCCCGCCCTTCTTTCGTGCATAGCGCTGATTTGCTCCAGTCGCACTCCGCTCTCTGTACCAATAGGACACTCTGCACACATCCACACATCCAGTGTGCGCGACATGGCACACTACAACGCATGCGCAGCGCGTATCGCTCACCGCTCAACTTACGTGCCGCTAAAAAAGTTACGTGCCGCTAGTTATATCCCACTATAAGTCTATACACAACACACATAATATAAACATACTAGCTGTGCCCGCCGCGACTTCGTCCGCGTGGTATAGTGTCTATGGGTAGCATTTTTAATTTGCAGCGGAAGAAAACAGTAATTAAATAACAACGTCATATTCGCGTGCACGTGACACAGTCGTCTGCCCTCTTACTAAACTTAGACATATGACTCCCCACTAAACTCCTCCCGCACTCCTCTCCACACTCCCCTCCACACCCCCCCCCCACATCCCCCCTCGCACCTCCCCTCCACACTCCCACCTGTACTTCCCTCCACACCCCCCCACATCACCCCTCGCACCTCCCCTCCACACTCCCCCCGCATCCCCCTTCGCACCTCCCCTCCACACTCCCCCCTGTACTCCTCTCCACACTCCCCCCGCACCTCCCCTCCACACTCCCCCCTGTACTCCCCTCCACACTCCCCCCGCACCTCCCCTTCATACTCCCCCTGTACTCCCCCCGCATCCCCCCTCGCACCTCCCCTCCACACTCCCCATGTACTCCCCTCCACACTCCCCCCGCACCTCCCCTCCACACTCCCCCTGTACTCCACTCCACACTCCCCCCGCACCTCCCCTCCACACTCCCCCCTGTACTCCCCTCCACACTCCCCCCTGTACTCCCTTCCACACTCCCTCCTGTACTCCCCACCACACTCCCCCCGCACCTCCCCTCCACACTCCCCCTGTACTCCTCTCAACACTCCCCCCGCACCTCCCTTCCACACTCCCCCTGTACTCCCCTCCACACTCCCCCCGCACCTCCCCTCCACACTCCCCCCCGTACTCCCCTCCCTCCACCCCCCCAGCACAAACTTTGAATGTCATATTTTTTTATATCAAATCAACAGACTAAAAAATAAGTTTTATGTTTCTAGCTCAAAAAATGACGATACTTCCATACAACTTTCAACCCCTATTTTCAACCCCTTACAACCTTAAACTTTTTTCGCGATAAAAAGTAGCCTATGTCCTTCCTCAGGCCCTCAACTATCTGTGTACCAAATTCCATTTCAATCGGTTCAGTAGTTTTGGCGTGAAAGCCACACAGACAGACAGAGTTACAAACGCATTTATAATATTATAATAAGGATATTATCCTTAAAGGTTTGCTGGAAGAGAACTCTTTTTTTGGGTTAAGCTCGACTTTGAACGTGTCTTAATTTTAAGTTTCCTAAATGTTATCTCTAAGTGTGCATTAAAGAATAAAATAAAATGTTAAAAATCTATGCTTGAAGCTCGACTCAGACTCAAGCGCTGTTTTTGGTTTGTTATTGACCATAGTGACGAGTTCTATTGAGTCTATGAGTTGGCATCCTTTTCTTGTCTGCTCGTTCGTTTTGACTTTTGTTGTGGTCTAAGCGAGCGATGGGCGATTGCTTCAAAAAAAACAATCGAATGAATCGAAAATTGCGCTACTGCGCATTCGATTTAGTAGTTCCTCCTCATGATTATTCGAATAACAATTGACAAACTACTAACTACTATACATGTAAGTATGCGTGCGGTGCGGTGAACTGCGCTGCGGAAGGCCACGCGGGGCGGTGCATGCGGGGGCGGGACGGTGTTGCATCGATTGTTTCTAAGTAATAATACTTCGGTTGCATTTAATGTTAACACGTAGGTAGTAAAAAAACTACTTACGTATATTTTAATATTATGAATATACATTTTATACAGGGTGTCCCATAAGTCAACGTCCAGCCGAAAACGGGTGATGCGCCAAGTCATGACAGATACCAGAAAAATATAAAAAAAAATATTTGTTATGTAACTTTCGAGTTATGAGTATTTATAAAAAACAGAAAAAAACTGACACCCTGTGATGATCTTTTAAGTCCTGTGACTACAAATATTAACTTTTCATGAAACTTTTTTCTGCAACGTAAGCATGAATAACCCTTCTGTAAAATACAATTCAAAATTAAGCCATAACTGCCTCAGTTTTCAATGAAATCGTGGAGTTTTGGCCAACGTTTCATTTCAGATAATTACATCACCCAACTTTAACCGTCTGTACCGCAAAAAAAATGTACTACACTATCATGGCATGTAACTTTAAAAATTGGCGCATTTATCCAGAATTCCAAAATGGTAAAATACTTGCTAGAGTACTCCTTAGTTTTGGAAATAAAAAATGTTTTTTCAACTAAACCGGATTTCCAATCAATTTTATTTCAATAGATAAAATGTTTGTACCCTTTAAATGATAGACTTAAAATGCCTACGCTGTGTTTTTAAGTGACTCACAATTTACAGATACAAGTAAATACCATTTCGACAATGCAAGTAAACAGATAGAGCCACCATCTTGTCGAAAGAGTAATAATCATGGGTAATCAAGTAATTTGTTAGTTTTAGGTGAAAGTTTGAAATAAAATTCAATCATAGGATTTCTTCAATCTTGATTTTAATCTAAAGCTCTACATTTCCTTAAAAAAATCAGCTGTCTGTAAAGTCAGTTAACTGACGACAGTTGAACGTTTCAACGTCATACAGCTGTCCACGCAGACGCATCGCTCACTCAAGTAGGAGAGAGACCGATGTCGAACGCTGCCGAACGCGGAGGCCGATTGTGCCTCTTTGTCGCTCGTTCCGCGCTCTCACTTGCACTTCAAGTATTAAATGGAACGCCTCAAAGCGAGGTAACGCCGCATGAGTCGTGTTTTTTCGTACGAGCAGCCGGCTCCATCGAATTATAAGACGTTGTCACGTCAAAAACCATGTGATAAGACCGGCGACGGGCGAAGGCAAACTTTAGATTAAAATCACGATTGAAGTAATCCTATGATTGAATTTTATTTCAAACTTTTACCTAAAACTAACAAATTACTTGAAAACCCATGGTTATTACTTTTTCGACAAGATGGTGGATCTATCTGTTTACTTGCATTGTCGAAATGGAATTTACTTGTACCTGTGAATTGTGAGTCACTTAAAAACACAGCGTAGGCATTTTAAGTCCATCATTTAAAGGGTACAAACATTTTATCTATTGAAATAAAATTGATTGGAAAACCGGCTTAGTTGAAAAAACATTTTTTATTTCCAAAACTGAGGAGTACTCTAGCAAGTATTATACTATTTTGGAATCCTGGATAATTGCGCCAATTTTTAAAGTTACATGCCATGATAGTGTAGTACATTTTTTTTGCGGTACAGACGGTTAAAGTTGGGTGATGTAATTATCTGAAATGAAACGTTGGCCAAAACTCCACGATTTCATTGAAAACTGAGGCAGTTATGGCTTAATTTTGAATTGTATTTTACAGAAGGGTTATTCATGCTTACTTTGCAGAAAAAAGTTTCTTGAAAAGTTAATATTTGTAGTCACAGGACTTAAAAGATCATCACAGGGTGTCAGTTTTTTCTGTTTTTTATAAATACTCATAACTCGAAAGTTACATAACAAATATTTTTTTTATATTTTTCTGGTATCTGTCATGACTTGGCGCATCACCTGTTTTCGGCTGGACGTTGACTTATGGGACACCCTGTAGAAATGTAAAATTGACCTTGTCAAGTAAAAAGTGTAGTTACCAAAATTATGGAAGAAGGTAGATTTCTAGCTTTATGTTGATTTTCTGTAAGAAAATATATTTCAAATAAGTATCTATATTTACTTAATTTTTATTCTAGTCTGTGTTTTCCTTAGTTATAAACTCTTTACCTACCCTTCTATTCGTAATTTGTTATACTTTAAAACAAATTAATTAATGTAATAACTTAAATCGCATAACTGCATTAAGTAGCGGCACACGGACTTAATCTATAGATTTGTAGTTGACGAAAATAGTAGTTAGGTGCGTTGCGTGAATGCGTGACCGCGCGGCAAAAATAGTAGTTAGGTGCGTTGCGTGGCGTGACCGCACGGCAAATAGTAGTTAAAGTTGGTGCCAGTCATTGTCGCCGCGCACTGTTGCCGTTTTAGCATTTTTAGTGCTAAATTTAGCATATTTCATGACTCTTTAGCATATAAATTTTGCATTTAGCATATTGCATATTTTGGCATTTCAAATCAAAAGTCAATGTCAAAAGATTATTTAAAAGCAACCGACCAGATACATTATTTTTTATCTATGGTTTTCATTGAAGTATGGCAACTATCTGGATCAGGGACTTCCCTGAAATTAGTTTCTGATTGTTTTTACGTAACGAACGTTTCGCGTCCGAACCCCACTTGACTCTTGAATAAATTCATTCAATGTGATTTGTGAATGTGAAGTGAAAGTATGCCTCCTAAATATGATTTTCCTTAGTCTATGATATGAGCAACATTATTTTGAAGAATGGGAGAAGATAGGCGAGTTTAGGGATTGGCTATTGGATGGATTTTGCTAACATTTGGTGCGTAACGATACTTTAGAGCCTAGAATAACATGTTAGGCTACTGTTCTACCAAAAAATTGTACACAGAAATTGTTAATAACAAAATTAGGATTTTAGCATGTTTTTTAGCATTTTTAAATACAAAAATAGCATTTTTTAGCATTATTTGGAGCAAGTTCTAGCATTTTCTCAAAATAAAAAACGGCAACACTGTCGCCGCGCGCCGCACGCCGCACGCGCCGTCAGTCGATAACAATCGACTAGTTTCAATTGTTATCGACTTTTATCAACTGAACCGAACAATCGACTTATTCGATAAAATATAGTAGTAATCGCCCATCGCTAGTTTATGCTTGTTTGTTTGTTTGTATTGTTCCATTGATTAGTTTTCGTTTCGTATATTTTCGATATAAAATTGTATGAAAGCTTTAAATCCGCGATTGCTAAACTATGTCATTTGAAAACATAAACAATTTTATTTAAACTACGATGCCGAAAGAGCAATACCGTGAGACTTATTTTGGGAGAAAGATGTGAGTGAGGTTATGTTTACAATATTGTCTAAATAGTTTTTGATTAAATATTGCAATTCTTCCATAAATTTGCTGACTGAACTTACTACAAAAATATAAGAATATCTTCACGTACATTCAGTTCACCTTATCCCAATTAATTAATGTGTCATCTCTAATTGTTGTAGTTCCCATGTCACATTCAATGTGGACAGTGCCTCGGCTATCCAACAAGCAGCTCATATCCAAGTGATAACCAAGAACCTCTATGCTCAGGATGGGCAGCGGGTACCAGCGTCCTATGGTGTGCTTGATCGGCGAATGGTATGTTGTAGTCTCTAGCTTCTAAGATTTGTTTTTGTTTTTATTCTGGCCCATATCGTCCTGGGCAAAGGTCCCCAAATCCTTCCAATCGTCTCTATCCATCGCTTCATCCCACCAACCTCGCTCGAAAGCGCCGAGATCGTCCCTCCAACTTATTTAATACAGGAATAAAAATGGAGTTTAAATATTTTTATTATACTAGATCTGGGCACATATTTAAAGAAACACCTACTCAATAAATACAATTCAATTTAAAAAAAAATGTTAAGCCTAAAGAATAGTAGACAGGTAGGTGTCATACAATAGTAGGGATAAACCAGTCTAAAAATGCACGCCCCTCCACCACGTTTTCTTGACGTTGGCTCACAGCAAAGTACTTCAAAATGATCTTTGTGTTGTAGGTAATAAAGAACAATTTACTTTGACTGACTGAAGTAGTAGGGCGTGCAGTTTAAGATTGGACGATCTATATCTATGTATTAATTTAACAACTAATAAGGTAATCTATCCCCCCATCATCACATAGCAGCAGGTGAGATTGAGACATGAGTGAGAGAGTGACAGATGCAAGACTATGAATTATAAAAAAAAATTGTGACACATAGCTGATATTGTAAACTTTTAGGGCACAAACCAGAAGGATGCGAACTGTGACACATGTGGCTTGGGTCTGGCCGAGTGTGTGGGACACTACGGGTACATAGAACTGGCCCTACCTGTGTTCCACGTCGGATACTTCAGATCCATCATTTGTATACTGCAGACTATTTGTAAGGTAAGGTAGTTTTATTTGTTAATTTTGAGTTTGCAAGTTTAAATGGTACTGATATAATTTGACTTAGAAGATATGAGCCATGGCAAAAAAAAAATGAGTGAAAATGGTGCTTAGTATGGTATTCATTGAAGTATCCCAAAATACCTATGGTAAAAGCAGAGGCGTCTCTAGCCCATGTAGCGCCCGTGTGCAAACATTACCCAAGCGCCCCCTAGTAGGTAAGTGCGCGTTCAAAATGGAATGGATACAAAGCACAAGTAACAGCACATCAAGTTACAACAAACTGTCAAATTTCCCCAATGGGTAATTAACTCTATTGCTTGGAGATTTTTAAGAAGAAATGCAGTTTGGTTACCACAATGTCCTGTTGACTATATTTAGAATTATTATGCAAGGTGTTCTGGTGTAAACCCTAACAAGCCAAAACTTATCGAAAAAGAACTTAGAGAAAAAGGGGGAAAATGGTTTAAAAAAAATCAACGCACAGCCTAAACCGTAAGTTCTAGAAGCATGAAACTTGGAGGGTGTGTTTCTATTATAGCTTAGAAATGCATTTAGAAAGAAAATTTGAAAATTCTTTCTTTATTAGGAGAAAAAAGAGGGGGGGGGGGGAGGGCGCCGAGTGCCAGCGGCGCTCGTCGGCTCCGTAGCGGTCCTAAGGGGCGCCGAACGCAGAGTGGAGCGCTTTTTACGTTGGTAATTGAAAGTGCGGCACCCGTCCAACGCGCCCGCCAAGTTGAGCTCCGTAGCGGTCCTAGGGGGCGCCGAACGCAGAGCGGAGAGCTTTTTACGTTGATCATTGAAAGAGCGGCGCCCGTCCAACGCGCCCGCCAAGTTGAGCTCCGTAGCGGTCCTAAGCGGTGCGGTGCGGTGGTGGAACAGCCATCTTTATGAGAAGCAATACAAAAGGTAAAGAACGCAAAGATATTGTTGGTCTTTCTACAGATAGGATTTGTGAACTTTCATGTGTGGAGACGGACAAGCATCTAATCCTGTGTGTATACAGTCCACCATCTGCACCTTTTTTTCGATTCCTAGATATCCTTGAAGAAGCACTTAGGCGGATCTCGCGTAGTAATAAATCCATCATTATGTGTGGTGATTTCAATATCGACATACTGGTTGAATCCTCAAACTCATCTACATTTTTAGTACTATGCAAATCTTATAATCTATTGCATCTCTACAACGAACCTACAAGGGTGACAGAAACCACTGCAACCTGTCTAGATAACATATTTCTGGACTGTGATTATCAGCACAAAGAGTTGATCGATTCCCTACCATCCGATCACAGAGGTCAGAGTGTTACTATTTATGGGGAGCAGCCCGAGGTTGCGAATGTCATCACATATAGACCTATAACTAAAACTCGCATTGAACTTTTTAATAAAAGTATCGATGAAATGTTATGGAAACTAAACACTGATGAGTTTTTAGATCCAGATATTAGCTATAATAACTTTTTCAACAGCCTCTGCATTCACCATAATTCAATATTTATACAAAAAAAAACAAATTTAAATAAGAAACTCACTTTTAGCGACTGGGCTACACCAGGTATATTCATAAGTCGAAATAAAATGTATTCCTTATACGAAAAAAAAAACTACAATAAAGATAATAAAGTATTTTTGGATTACGTTAAACAGTACTCAAAGGTTTTTAAGAAAGTATGTGAAGGAGCAAAGGCTATTTACATAAGAAATAAAATTGTTAACTCACAAAATAAAATTAAAACTGTCTGGAATATAATAAATACAGAAACGGGTAGACACAAAACAATTAATAAACCTAAAATGCTCAAAATTAAAGATAACGTTATAATAGATACACTAGAAGTGGCAAATGCCTTTGAAAGTTTTTTCAATAGCGTTGCGTTAGATACGACAAAATCATTGAGTGCCGCACCAGAGAATGCTATTTTACTCTTTAACCAAATTACCTACTCTTTCCTTTCAACACATTTCTGCCATTTCAATTATAAAAACTTTTAAAACCCTTAAAATTAAAAAAACAGAAGATCTATGGGGTATCTCTCTTAAAGTTCTAAAGCTTACTATTTTAAAATTAGCTCCGTATTTAGCTGCGCTGTTTAACCTATGTGTTGACAAGGGTGTATTCCCTGAGCAAATGAAGTCCAGCAAAGTAGTGCCACTATATAAAACGGGAAGTATGATGGACCCATCAAATTTTAGGCCCGTTTCAGTGCTTCCAGGGCTAAGCAAAGTATTTGAAAAAATCCTGCTTAGCCAACTCACTATTCATTTTAATAAATATAATTTATTACATAGCCACCAATTCGGATTCACGAAGGGTAAATCAACAATTGATGCTGGTTCGAAATTGATGGAATTCGTAATAGAAGCATGGGAAAAAAGATGTGATGTCATAGGCGTCTTCTGCGATTTGTCTAAGGCATTTGACTGCGTATGCCATGGAACACTTGTTGGTAAACTTAAACAGTATGGCTTATCGGACATATCCTTGCGATTGATTTCATCATACCTTGCAAACAGGCAAATGAGAGTGGAAATAAATGGAATTAAATCAGATGGTTCAATTATTAAGACAGGCGTACCCCAAGGTTCTATATTGGGTCCGTTTTTGTTTCTAATTTACACAAATGATCTACCTTTTATGATAAAAAAGCAAACTGGAACTGAAATAGTCATGTTTGCAGACGATACGTCAATATTATTCAAAGTTGGACGAATACAGACAGATTTTCATATCATTCTTAAAACCTTAGAATCCCTTGATAAATGGTTTGAAACTAATAACCTCCTACTCAATCCAAATAAAACAAAATACGTAAAATTTTCCCCGCCTAATGTAAAAGATACTTGTCCCACAGTAAAAATTGGTGATGTGATCCTCGAACCAATTCACTCCACAAAGTTTTTGGGAATTACTATCGATTCAAAACTACAGTGGGACCCACATCTCAAGGTCTTAAGTGCCCAACTTAGCTCTGCTGTTCATGCGGTAAGACAAATCAGAAAGCTAACGGATGTGTCCAATGCTAGGCTGGTATACTATGGATATTTCCACAGCCTCATGTCTTATGGGATTCTGTTATGGGGTGCAGCAGCAGGTATCCAAACTATTTTTGTTCTTCAAAAAAGAGCCGTTAGAGCAATTTACTCTCTAAATTCAAGAACCTCTCTCAGAAGTTTTTTCCAAGAAGTCAATATAATAACCCTGCCCTCGTTATACATATATGAGTGCATAATGTTCACGCGTAAAAATATACATGCTTTTCAAAGAAAATGCGACTCACATAAAATAAACACAAGAAACCAAAATAAACTCCTATTTCCAAAATGTAGACTACAAAAAAGTAATAAGTCATTTCTTAGAAACTGCATACGTTTTTACAATAAGATTCCAAATGAGATATTAGAACTAAATGAGAGAAAATTCAAAAAAATTATCAAGACTAACTTAACAAGATGTGCATACTACAAGTGCAGTGACTACACTAGTGATCAGAATGCTTGGAAGATGTCCGTGTCTGTGCTAGCAAAACACGAATTTTAAAGAATTTACCACCAACTTGACATATAAAATGTATTATTTAATGTTATTATATTTTGTTTAAATTAACTCTGTTTGACAAGGCCTCTTTACAGCCGCTAATTATTTTATAAATCTCTTATTATTTATTATTTACTTTTTACTCAACTTTACTACTATTCTGACAAGGCCTATGTACAGCCGCTAAAGTACAATGTAATTACAAAACCAAGTGTTCCTTGTGTTCCAAATGGTGAATAAATAATATGACTATGACTATGACTAAGGGGCGCCGAACGCAGAGCGGAACCCTTTTTACGTTGGTCATTGAAAGTGCGGCGTCCGGCCAACGCATCTGCTGATAGTGGCCGAGCGCCCCGCCGCGGCGCTCGGCGCCCCCTAGGAACGCTGCGCCCGTGTGCACCGCACACCCTGCACAATAGGTAAAGACGCCGCTGGGTAAAAGTATCTTTTTATAATAGTATGAGGTAGATTGCATCATTTTTCTAACCACTTGCCTCATTAATTTTGATCAAGAAGGTAGCTATTAGGTACATTTTATAGCGCGGGTGAAACTCCAGCCAAGCTCTAATTTCTAATGTATATTACTACGCTGATTATTTAATTGTCCTTCACAGGAATGTGCTAAAGTGATGCTGCCAGAACCTCTAAAAAAGTCATACCGCCGCAAGTTTCTGAACCCTGAACTTTCCTACCTGCACAAGAAAACCCTTCGCGCAGCAGTGTTAAAGAAAACCAAGCCGGTGACGAAATGCCCTCACTGCGAGACTGTCAACGGCATGGTCAAGAAATCCCCGGCTGGCATCCTGAAGATCATCCATGATAAGTACAGGAACAAGAAGCCTACGGATCCTATTGTGAAGCGAGTGCTGAGGGAATTCCATGAAGCTAAGGAGGCTAACAAGGAGCTGGCGACCATGATTAGTAGCGGACTGATTATTGAAATGAGTCCGCTTGAGGTGAGTCTGTTTTTGTAATATGTAGATCTGTCACAGGCTACTTCTTAAACACCCTCAAATGATTTCAGTACCAATAGATCTTCATCATCTGAAGATGTCCACTGATGGACAAAGGCCTCACCTATACATTTGTAGGTAAAACAATACCGAGCTTTATCCATTATTCTAACTCCTTTTTCGACTTCCCTCGGGCGTATTTCGTTTCGTCTTCCGGTTCATTGTCGCTATTTGAGAACCTTTATTCCCCAACAATCCTTAAGAAATTATTCCTTAATCTTTCTTGGGGGTGTCTAATACTGTGATCATAAAACAGAGTAGCCCAAATAAAAACAACATGAAACTGTTATGAACAGAAAATTCTTGTTTAAATTGCAAATGCAATGTCCTCTAACAGGTGCTGAATCTGTTCCGTCGTATCCCCGAAGAAGACATCCCACTGCTGGGCATGAACGCCCAGAAGACGCGGCCGGAGAATCTGATCATCACGCGGCTGCCGGTTCCTCCGCTCTGCATCAGGCCGAGCGTCATCTCTGAGATCAAGGCTGGCACGTTAGTACAATAATTTTTGACCATAAAATTTTGACGCACCAGTACAGCCTGTCTGACGTACAGAATATTCTCATAAGGAAAGAAGACGTGGTCATCATCTTAAATTTGTCCGTGCCCCTACCAACACACATGTGGCACACGACTTCTTTGGTAACTGGGTGGTCCAGAACTGGAACAAGCTGCCTGAGAATGTTGTTTGCGCTGAGAGCACTGGTGGTCTAGTGGTAGTGGTACCGCCTTCCGATCCGAAGGTCGTGGGTTCAAATCCACTCGTGTACCAATGAGTTTTTCTGTCGAAAAATTTATGTGCACTATGCCAGTACTCTCAAAACGTAGTGTTGTAGAACCTAGAAAAGTTCGAGCAACACGTGTCAGGGGTCACGCAAAAAGGGCCCGCCAGCGGCCTACTTGCGGAAAAAACCTGCCCGCACATCAAGCGCGCATTATAAAACTTGCCAATGTTGTTTGCGCTGACTCGGTCAATGGCTTCAAAAACAAACTTGACAACTGGCTACGAAATAATAAATTAGTGCTTAAATATTGACCAAAAATAACAATGACAATATCAATTAAATCAAATGACTATAATTCAACACAGTTTGACGTAGACACATCAGCGAAAGCTGCTCGTCTATAAATAATTATAATAAACCTTGGATGTCCTGGTACTACGGCCTTCACCATACCTGGGGGAGATGTAATAGTCACCACGCTTGGCAGGCATTGTCGCTTAGTTTTCGTATGCAGTTCGGCCGTTGTGACCCGGTTTATAGACAATTCTTTTCTTTTTTAAATGTTTTACTTTACACGGCAAACAATACATCTACGCATTCCGACGCCATCTTCTTCTATCCCCCCCTAGTGATGTGACTCGTCGCCCGGTTTCAGTAGGGCTGTTCTATTCCCAAAATCGGCTAACATTACATATTTTTTTTAAATATATTAGAATACAATATAACACCCAGACAGAGAACAAACATCTACATTCACCACACAAATATTTGTTCTCGGTGGGTATTGACCTATGGTGCAGAAAGCAGAGCTACTAACAACTGAGCTGAGAGGCCAGTCAGTATTGGACATACACATAGTAAACTTCTTAAGGCTGATGGAAGGCTGCTAATGATACATTTTCCACAGGAATGAAGACGACCTCACAATGAAGCAGTCAGAGATACTACTGATCAACGACGTGATATCCCGCCACGTGGCTAGCGGCGGCAAGAGCGAGCTGATACAGGAGGATTGGGACTACTTGCAGCTGCATGTGGCACTCTATATCAACAGCGAGATGTCCGGAATTCCTCTCTCTATGCAGGTAAAATCGGCAAATACTTTGATCCGCATTTGATGTGCGGACTGGCTTCCGCAAGGCCTTTTTGGTTATAGAACACATGTTTTAGAACGTTTGACGTGACAGCGTCTTATAGTTTGATGGAGCACGCACGAAAAAATATGACTCGTGCGGCGTTACCTCGCTCTGAGGCGTTCCATTTAAGGCTTGAAGTGAAGAGCGCGGAACAAGCGACAAAGAGGCACAATCGGCCTCCGCGTTCGGCAGCGTTCGACATCTGTCTCTCTCCTAATTGAGTGAGCGATGCGTCCGCGTGGACAGCTGTATGACGTTGTCACGTTCAACTATTGTCAGTAAATCGACTTTACAGACAACCGATTTTTGAGGTTGCTCTACTGCATTACCCGTGGCGTTGACAAGATCGTCTCTTGTGCAGATGTTTGGGCACAAGGGACAGGTCAGTAAATGCGACATGGACTGAATCTGAGCTCCGCAATCGCAGCCAGTCGGGGAAGGGTTCCTCATTCCCCACTTGCAGAGGTTCTCTCTGCAACTGCCCACTTGGGTCCAGAGTTGATTGATGGACTTCCAGACCGGCCACGGTGTGTGGGGAAGTACCTCAATACCTATTTCTACCGGCATGCAGCGTTGTTGCTGTGTTTGAAAGGTATGGGTGCCGGTGGAATTACTGGCGCTTGAGACTCAACTCGTGAATGTCTTAAGTTGATGGATGCAGGGCAGTGCATCGTTGGAAACGTTCTAAACGTGTGTAACCCTTAATATCAGGTAGATCTGACTTTTTAGTCTGCCTTATAGCTTCCTTGGATTGCAAGGTGTGTTAAAGTTTGTATCAGAAATTGCTACACGAGAACGAAGTCACGTGGATTTCCACAAGTGTTTTTATGAACAGACTGCGTTTAATTTCAGCCGAAGAAACCAGGGCGAGGCTTAGTTCAACGCCTGAAAGGCAAGCAAGGAAGGTTCCGAGGGAATCTCTCCGGAAAGCGGGTCGACTTCTCCAGCAGAACTGTCATCTCGCCAGATCCCAACCTTCAGATACAGGAGGTGGGCTTTACAACTGTTTCTACTAGAATAAATAGTGGTTCAGATAAGGCAAAACACCTTAAAGAGCTTTTAATGGTTTTTGTAAGAGTCGAAAAGAAGTTTTGTGAATATAGAAGGTTCAGTTCTTGATGGAAATGTTATGCTGGCGAGTTTTGTAAGTTTGTGATGATGGAGTGTTCAATACATATTGAACACTTTATTATTATATAGCTGAGCGTAGCAGTTTTGGCCTAAGTAGGTCGCACGAGGCAGCGCCCGTGCGGTTTACTTAGCCAGTGCACTTTTGGACGGCGATCGGTCCGCACTCATTAGCAATCATCATCATTTTAGCGTAGTTCCCGAATAAACTATCTTATAACATCAATCAGCCTATATATCAGCATCCCACTCTGCACCCGCGTACGTTCCCGTACATTTCCTTCGAACCGGATTAAGCTTTCGCGTGTGATAACAAGTGAAGTGCTTTAACCAAATCAGCAGCCCGTGGAGTGCAGTGTCCTCTAGCGTTTCAAAGAGTGTAGAGTGTGGAATATCTAGCAATCAGCATCAGCACAGCAGCATTGACGTGGGAAGCAACCCGCGTCAGACCAGCATCAGCATCAGTGAGCCAGAAGCTCACAAACCCAGCAGCAGCGAGCCAGCAGTTCGCGAAGCAATCCAGCACTGTCGTGGAGAGCAACCTACGACAGGACCATTATCAGCCGTAGGCCAAGCGGTATCAAGTAAGAGCGTTCTGTTTTCATTTAAAACCAGCAGCATCAAGATGGAGTCTCTATACCTTCGTCAAGCGGAACTAGGGAGCGAGATCGGAAAGCTCCTAGTTAACTTTAAAAAAGAGAGTAAAGATCGTAGAAGCGTTGAATCTTGTCATAAGCGACTCGATTTATTAGACACGTATTGGAGAGAGTATGACCAAAATAATGATAAACTTCGTCCTCACGAAACGTCGCAGCATCCGTATTTTCTTAACTCTGAGTTTGAGCGCGTGAGAGATGTTTATAAATCAGCCGAGCAGTTATTAAGCGCGTCTTATGATGATCTATTATTAAGAAGTAGTCAGCCAGCAATCTCTGAACGGAAAACTCCGCAACCATTTGCATCAAATCCATCCATCGGGGAGCCATCGCAGCGACACAGAACTCCCCAGCCATATGCATCAGGTCCGTTGAGCGGAGATCAGCCGCAGCAGATCAGAGAGCCTATAACCCCCTCTTTCATATCGAGAGGGAACAACAGCAAGATAGATGACTTGCTCCGCAAGCAAGTTGTCAACTTCAAAGCATTTAAAAGAGCAGTAGAAAACATCGACATTCAGTCATTTCGAGACAGATCAATTAGAATCTATTCCCGTACATGGAGCTTTTTTGGCTTAATGCCACGACCTTGGGACCGTCGGGTCGCCCTTACTTAACCAGTAACCGAAGTCCCAGTGCATTTACAACATTTCGCTACCAAATGTTGTTTTCGTTTCGCCTGTTTGTCTCTGTCTATTGTATGGAGAAAAGATGAGACAACAACTCTAACTACGTAACGTATTTTTGCCGTCTCATATTTTCTCCTTACAATAGAGAGAGACAAATAGGCGAAACGAAAACAACATTTGGTAACGAAATGTGGTAGCAAAACTCCGACTTCGGGTACTGATCTCTTTTAAATGGGTAACTAAATCCCTGATCTCAGGTGGGAGTCCCGGTCCACGTAGCCAAGATCCTGACGTATCCGGAGCGCGTATTCCCCGCTAACCTGGCGTGGCTGCGCGCGCTCGTGTGTAACGGCCCGATGGCGCATCCCGGCGCCAACTACGTGCAGCAACGCGGACTCAAGCACAAGAAGTTCCTCAAGTACGGCAATAGGGAGAAGATCGCGCAGGAGCTTAAGGTGCGTCTCTCCCTCTCTTCATGCCGTAGCTCGTAGCCAAAATCCTGGTCGACGTAGCCAAGATCTTGGTGCACGTAGCCAAGATATTAGTCTACGTAGCCAAAATATCAAAGCAAGTAGCCAATATCCCCGTACATGTAGCGATGATCTGGGTCCACGTAAATGAAATATATTTATTTGCAACCCTACTTCTTCATAACGTGTCACAGGTTTTTTTCAAAACCGTGTGGTGAACGGATTTTAAGTGCGCCTGAGAGTGGCTCCTTTCGTGCACTCGATGAATGTTTTTCAAACTTTCAGTTTCTACGAAATGCCGTTATCCTCATGATGTTTTCCTTTACCGTTTGAGGGTACTAACATAGTGCACATAGATTTTTCTACAGAAAATTGCAACCCGATTGATAAAAGCTAACAAAGAGAGCTTGTAGTGTGTATTTGTTTGTGACCTTGTTTTTTTTTGTAAGAAAGCTGTTAGTTAGCAATGTTTCTTTAAATATATAGATAGTGCAATTCACGAAGACGCGCCCCTCGCGGGATGCGGGGAGTTTGCTCCGAGCGGCAGCGGCAGTCGCGAACCGCAGTCTATTCATTGTAGTGTGCGTGTGCACTCATAGGTAATTAGTGTGTACCGATAACACTCAAACATTGACGGAAGCTTGCACACATATTGTTTGAGCACCTTTAACCGTACTGGGAGGGATTTGCAATAAAACAAATAAACCCTTGAACTAGGTAGCTATATTCATAAAACACAGGCTTTGACATCATTGAAAATGCAGAACGCAACGTTAGCGCGTTCTAGAAACGTTACAATTTTACTAACGCCCTCTAGTTGTATTTTATGAACTAATTTAACTTAGAAGATTAAACATTCCGCCCACGAAGGATATTTAGTGAAATATCCTTATTTACCTACTCAAAAGAAATATCTCTTGTTCTAACAATTTTCAGTAAAATGGGTCAGAACTTTAACTGCTTACTACTTTTTAACATTTTTTATTTACTTTTATTTTTACTACATCTTAAACTTTACCTGTTTTGAACATACATAATGAATTTGGACTAAATACGATCTTAAACTTTTACTGAACTAACTTATACATTTTTAGTGAACTTATTCTTACACTTTAAACACTTTTACATAAACTTATACGATATCATCGCATTATACAACTTATACATACATATTTAAGAACTAACTGGCAACACACATAACTTTGAGGTTGGCCGTTTAATCATATTTTTACTGGTCTGTAGAGTGACCACACGGGTTACGTTGTCTGGACCTGGATGTTTCTGCACTACACGACCCATTAACCAGCGACCAGGTGGCAGGTCATCTTCTTTTATTAGAACTAAGTCACCAACATTTGGTTCAGGTATTTTTGCTGACCATTTGTAGCGATGTAAAAGATTTCCCAGATAGTCATGAGACCATCGACCCCAAAAGTTCTGTAATGATTTTTGAAGGTTTTGCCATCTGGACAATAAACTAACACTTGAACTCATAAAACTACGATCTGACACAGCGACAAGCGGTTCACCTATCAGGAAATGACCTGGCGTTAAGGGATATGGCTCATTTGGATCACTATTTACTATGGCTATGGGACGAGAATTTAAACAAGCCTCTACTTGACTGAGCAGCGTGCTCATCTCTTCGAAGGTAAGTGTGGAGTCGCCAATCACACGTTTCAAATGGTATTTTGTAGATTTCACCCCTGCTTCCCATAAGCCACCAAAATTAGGCGCGCGTGGAGGAATGAAATGCCATTGAGTACCATGCGACTCACAATATTCAGCTGCTGCTTCTTGAATATTAGCAAGTTCTACCAATTCCTTGGATGCCCCTACAAATGTCGTACCATTATCGCTCCATATATCGGAACAGTGTCCCCGTCGAGACACAAACCGTCGAAACGCGGCTATAAAGGCTTCAGAACTCATGTCACTTACTAGCTCTAAATGTATGGCTCGAGTGGCCATGCAAATGAATAAACAAATATAACCTTTATATGATTTGTTTCCACGTCCTTTGGATGTTCTAATTTGAATCGGGCCAGCATAATCTACTCCACTATGCTGGAATGCTCTAGCGGGTGTGCATCGAACTAAAGGAAGTGATCCCATGAACTGAGTCTTGACTGCGGCAGTTTGACGTATACATTTGACACACTTACGGATATGCTGCTTGACAAGACTTTTCACACCAATGATCCAGTACGCTTTTCGTATATAGTTCATCATCAACTGAACACCTCCATGCAACGTGTTCTTGTGAGCATCATCTACCACTAGCTTCGCTAAGTGGGACTGGTGAGGCAGTATTACTGGATGCTTAGTCTGTTCTGGCAAGGTTGAATTGTGGAGCCTTCCGCCCACTCTGAGAACACCTCTTTCATCAAGGTAAGGACTTAATGATTTTAGCTTACTATTCTTTGATACAATCTGTTCTTTGGACTTCAAATCTTTAATTTCTTCTGTGTACTCTTCAGCTTGTGTTCCCTTGACACAGCCTTCCCATGCTTCTTCTACTTCAGCTTTCTTTATGTATCCTTTATTTTTATTTAGAAAACGCCTGCAATAGGATATCACTCGCAACATGCGTTGCAAAGACGAAAATCTTTCGAGAACTGTCGTTGTCGGAACTGAGACTACGTGAACTTTTACATTCTCTTCTAAATTTACATTTTGATCTCTTGTTCTTTTGTACTTTATAATAGGATCCTGAAGGAACTGAGGCCCATAAAGCCATTTATCCATTTCAGCCAACAACGATGGCGGTACTCCTCTAGAAGCACAATCAGCTGGATTGTGCTCTGATACAACATGATTCCATTGTGAAGAATCCAACGTGGTTAAAATATCTGATACTCTGTTCGCTACGAATGTCTTCCATCTACTAGGGTGGCTGTTAAGCCAGGCTAGTACGATGGTGGAATCTGTCCATGCTTTGACCTTCTCTTTCTTTATGCTTAGAACTTCCATCACTTCTTGAATGAGCTTTGTCAGCAACACCGCTCCACATAGCTCTAGCCTTGGTATGCTTACTTGTTTGATAGGAGCTACGCGGGTCTTCGCTACCAACAATGATGTGTGAACTTCACCAGATGGTCTAAGTACCCGAAGATAGATGACGGCTGCGTATGCCAATTGGGAGGCGTCACAAAATCCATGCAGCTCCACGTCAATATCATCGGATTGCGTTCCAAGCCATCGAGGTATTCTAACTGCGGTAAGTTGCGGCAGTTCGCTACGGTAAGTATCCCATTCATGCAATAGATCTGTCGGTACTGCTTCGTCCCATCCTATGCCTGATAGCCATAACTTTTGTATGAGCATCTTAGCTATTATTACTGTAGGAGCTATCCATCCTAATGGATCGAACAGTCTCGCTATATCTGATATTATCATTCTTTTTGTTACAGGTCTGGAGGTCGTCGCTGGAAGCTGCACCGAGTATCGGAAGTGATCTTCGTTGCGATTCCAGGTAAGTCCTAGTATCTTTATCGTTGTATCTAATTTGAAATCTACTTCTCTCTCCTCTTGTTCTACTTTGTTCTTTTCTTTTTCGTTCTTATCATTGTTCTCATATCTGTTTATTTGTTCTAATAGTTCTTGATTATTACTATTCCATTTTTGTAGTTTAAATCCTCCTCCTTCTAATAACTTTACCATTTGTTTGTACAGGTCTATACCTTCTTCAACGTTGGAGCATCCAGACATAAGATCGTCCATGTAGAAGCGATTTAGTACGTTCTCCGCCGCTATAGGAAGCTCTTTTCCATCATCATACGCTAACTGATGCATAGCTCTCACAGCTAGATATGGGGCAGGAGATGTACCAAACGTCACTGTTTTTAACTCGTAATCCTTTATTTCTGCGTCTGGACTATCACGCCATACTATTCTCTGGTACACAGCGTCTTTATCTGCTACTCGCACTTGGCGATACATTTTTACAATATCTGCCACGATTGCAATGCTATGAACTCTCCAACGAAGAATGGCATGCCGAAGATCTGCTTGTAAGGTTGGTCCCACCATAAGAGTATCGTTGAGGGAAACACCCTTATCATTTGAACTTGAGGCGTTAAAAACTACTCTTACCTTTGTAGTTGTTTTGTCGTCTCGCACGACAGCGTGATGCGGTAAGTACACGGCTTCTTCAATTTTCTTATCGTTCTCCTCTACGGGTTTCATGTGGTCTAAATGTAAGTATTCGTTTATTACTTCTATGTACTGTGTTTTTAATGAGTTGTTCTTTGCTAATCTTTTTTCTAATGACTTTAATCTGTTCACAGCTATATTCCTGGAGTTCCCGTTTCTGCAGAGTGGTGTTTCATCTCGAAATGGTAAGTTGACTACATATCTTCCACTTTCCGTTCTCTTTGTAGTCTGCTTAAAAAATGCTTCACATTTTTGTTCTTCTTCAGTCAACATAGATTTCCTTGGCAGCTGTTCTTCTATCTCCCAGAACTTCTTCAGTAGTTCGTTTTCACTGCACTGTGCATGGAATGCAAATGTAACATTTGTTTTGCTATTTTCAGGATACATCGGTTGAACTACAGCTCCTGACAAGATCCAACCTAATGAGGTGTTTTGAGCTACGAGTGTTCCTGTTGGACTCTTCTTCACGCCTTCATTCATAATGCAACCATAGACATCTGCTCCTAATAGCATATCGATTCTCTGTGGCGAGTTGTACTGCGGGTCTGCTAAGGGTAAGCTCTCTAACTCGAGCCAATTCAATGGTTCGATTCTCCGTTCCGGCAGGTAAGAGGTAATGCTTTTCAGAACGTATGCTTTGACAGTCATTTGGAACTTTGGATTTGTACGAGATCGAATCGTTGTGTGCACTATGTAATTGGCCTTGATCTTAGTCTGCTCGTTTCCTAATCCTGATATTTTTCCATCCACAGATATTTTCTTCAATCGCAACAGCTGAGCTGTATCTTCAGTGATAAAGCACGCTTGCGATCCTTGATCTAATAGTGCTCGTACCGTTTGAAATTCACCAGACTTCGCTTCGGCTTTTATTAGAGCAGTGGCTAATAAAACCTGCTTTTTAATGGCTACTTGACCGGTTGAGAGGCACGATACTATTGGTGATGGAGAAAAATCTGCACTTACTTCTTTTCCAACGATGACATTTGGTGCAACTTCTTTCTTATCATTTGAATCCATTGAGATATGCAACAACGTATGGTGTCGTCTATGACAAATGCGACATGTAGTGGGCTTTCTGCATTTATAAACGTTGTGATTGCCGCCTAGGCAGTTAAAACACATTTTGTTTTTAGCTACGAACTCTCTTCGAGTATTTGTGTCCTGATCTATGAACTGTTTGCAAAATGTAAGCTTATGATTTTCAGAACAATACTCGCAAGGCATGACATTGGTAGAATTTGGTGTACTCTCTGAAGTTGTTAGAAATGATCTAGGTGCTGCTCGCTGACTAGAACCGCCTGTACGCGGTGCTGAACTCTTTTTCGCAGGTTCTATGAACTCAAGCGCGCGGAACCTACTCTCCATAAAAGTTTGTAACTGTTTGAATGTTGGTAAGTCATTCTTGTTCTGGTCTGGACTAGATACCATCAATTCCCATTGCTTTCTTGTTTCGGGGTCTAATTTAAGGCAAATAATATGTATGACAATTATATCCCAGGTGCTAACATCCACGCCAAGACTACGCAAAGCGTTCAAACAATCCGTACTAATATCTAACAAATCTTTTATTGCCGATGCTGACTCATGGCCGATTACTGGTTGCTTGAACAATTTGTTCAGAATTGAATTTGATAAAAACCTTTTATTATTATAACGGCTGTCTAAAAGTTCCCAGCAACGTAAATAATTATCTTCGGCGATCGGTGTATGTCGTATCAACTGCTCAGCCTCACCGGAAAGGTGTGCTTTTAAGTAATGTATTTTTTGAACATTATCGAGTGAACTATTTGAATGAACTAAAGACACAAACAGATCCCGGAAGGTAGTCCATTCGTCGTACCTGCCTGAAAATATGGGAATCGATATTTTCGGCAACTTTGCTAATGAAGTTGAGCGAGCTGAACTACTTTGAACCTTATCCGCTTCTATTGCTGCAGGTGCCGGACTTAGATTTTGAAGAACTATTTTAAAGTGCGCTTTACATATGGTATAGTTCTCTTCGGTTTGTTCGTAAACATCATTCGTAGCATAAGTTGACGCCTCAACATCCTCTATCTTATAAGTTTCATATATTTTCGAATTTTGTTCTCTAAAACGCAACCAATCTTTTTCTAAAGTCTCAAGTTTTGTTTCTACATAAAACGACGTTACTCTATCCTTTGGAGATTTTCTAAAGTTAACTAAAGCCTTTTGAATTGACTTGCTGAGATGGTTTTGAACATTAATCAATGCATCCATTTTCGTAAGAACTTGAATTTACTATTTAATTTTAACTTTAAAAATCTGCACAAAGTTTTTATTTCTACCCTCTAAAAATGATCCGAAACCCAACAAACTACCAAAAGTTTACAATTTACGAATAAAGTCACTAACAACATTCAATAACAACTTCGCTTCAATAAATGTCTTTTCTTTGTAGCACCAATTAATAAAACAGTACTCACAGTTTTGCACCACACACATCACCTCGATCCACAATACTGGTTGCTCTGATGATCTCCGTCCCGTCGGTCGATAATGATGTTCTGTTTCGTGGGTGCGGCCTGCACTCCAACTCACGGCGCTAGTCGGTTCTCCCGTCGTCTCGTCAATCTCCTTCTTGGCGCGGCGACAACTCCACAGCTGATGCACGGGGCGGGGGCGGGGGGGATTAGTACTGTATCACCCGTCCGCGGTGTCCGCTCCTCTTCTGGTTACTTCAGGGCACTCCTGTCCGGAAGTATCCCTCGATCTCGGAAGTGGGGAAATGGTTTCCGCCACTCACGTTCCACGGTACTGCACTGAACTACGCAGCGGGAATATGGTTATCCCGCGCGCTCTGCACTGTGACGTCACTGTCACTCACTTCACTGCGATCCAAGCTGATGATATTCTAAGAGATACGGTGGCATAGTTTCACCAACCGCACTCCTCGCCGTACTTTATCCGCTGCGATCCACAGCGAGTACAGCGGCACTTATACAAAAAGAGGCTGGTCGTAGTACTTTTCAAAATTGCCTATCTGGCTTACGAAGGACCAAGGTTTGAGCACCTTTAACCGTACTGGGAGGGATTTGCAATAAAACAAATAAACCCTTGAACTAGGTAGCTATATTCATAAAACACAGGCTTTGACATCATTGAAAATGCAGAACGCAACGTTAGCGCGTTCTAGAAACGTTACAATTTTACTAACGCCCTCTAGTTGTATTTTATGAACTAATTTAACTTAGAAGATTAAACACATATACTATAAACGGTTAGGAGGAATAGTGGGGCGCGCCTTTGTGGATTGCACTATCTATAACTTCGAATCATTTACAACTCCATGCAGCTTTTCCATGTTCTCGGAATAATCATCACCTGGTTAGGGGTTTAAAGTGTTTGTAAACTTGTTCGTACAGTGCGGTGATATAGTGGAGCGCCACCTAGTGGACGGTGACGTAGTGCTATTCAACCGACAGCCCTCTCTGCACAAGCTGTCCATCATGTGTCACAGAGCCAAAGTGCAGCCGCAGAGGACATTCAGGTAACACGCACGGCCAGGATCCCAGCCGTAAGTTTCCTGTCTGTTCTTCAATGCTTAATTCGCGTGGAACTGCTACTTAGACTAAGTTTTAAAATTATACTTTTAAGCGCCCCAACTGGACATGTTGAGAACTCTTGTCACTTCATATAAAACTCACTGAAAGGCGACTTTTTTTAATATGGTGGGTTTTAATTATTATTATACTAATTATTATATTGTTTCATTGCTCATACTCTGAAAGTAGGTCTGAAGTTGCCTGAGGGGCCTAATTGAAAGTAACACTTTCAGCCCTAGGGAGAATCGCTTTCTACTGACAGCTGTCAAATTATAAAAAAAACAAGTTCTATTTTATTCAACCATGTTCCAACTTTCTAAAGTCTTTCTAACTCCAAGGAGGTTGTTAAACCAAATTCCAACTTTTTATTCAGCAAGTAGGTCGGAAACCCATTACAACGGTAAGAAGTTTAAAAAGTTTAATTAGAGCGCAATGTAAAATTTAAATTTTAATAACATAAAGATAGTATTAAATAAATTATATGTCTTCTAAATTACTTGATTAATAGTAATATAATAATAGCTTCAACTATTTTTTTAAAATAACATAGATTTGAGCAAACAATTTACAATTTTTTAATTATGAAAATGAAAATATAGTATTGTTTTTTTTAACTAACTCTCGTCGTTTCGGATTTGGATATCATCGCCCATTTTAGATAATCACCATGTATAGTCTTCTTCCTGCCCTTATCCCACTAGGTGGGGTCGCCACAACATGTCTTTTTCTTCCATTCTCCCCTATCATTCGCCATCTCGGTACTCACTCCTTTCTTGGACATTATCATCTCTCACACAATCCATCCATCTTTTCTTAGGCCTACCTCTACTTTTATATCCATCAACATTCATACCTAACACTCTTTTCGTCACATGACATTCTTCTCTCCTCATAACATGTCCATACCACGCTATCCGATTACTTCTCATTTTCTCCGTTACTGGCGCTACTTTTAAAGTGTGGTTACTTTAATATTGATTGTGTACGTTAGGTTTAACGAATGTGTGTGTACGCCGTACAACGCAGACTTCGACGGCGACGAGATGAACATGCATCTACCGCAGACCGAGGAGGCTAGAGCGGAGGCGCTTATACTCATGGGGGTGAGTAGATTTATCAGCTTGTACACTCAGCAATAGAAGTTGATTAACGATTAAAGTTTGAATATTTATTTACACTAAGAAACTTACAATTAAACAAATATTTACAAAATGTACAAAACACAAGAAACAGTTGAGCTATCTGCAGATCGTTACAAACGATCTAGAGATAGCTCAACTGATCCAAATCAGTGCCAGACGGAAGCGTCCCCAAGACGCTGGCGGCATTGCCACGCTGAATAGCAATGCTTATACGCTGCGCCAGATACCCACCAGCTCTTGGGTCACGCGTCGCTTCGATCAGTCGCCTAGACAAAATATTGAAGACCCGCGAGGCCTCGGTGTCTCACGGACCCAGAGTCTCAACCCCAAGAGGAGCAAATAAGTAGGCTCTGTCGAGACCTGCATATTTGCGCCTCTTGAGATCCTCAGCCAGATCTGCCGCCGCGCCCGCCTCAACAGAGTTTGAATTGAAAATGTTTTCCTTCGCTGTATGAAAATAACTGTGAAATCCTGTCCAAAACTTTTCTTCTACTATAAATAAAATCCTATAAAACTGAAATAATCCCTTTCGACGCATTATTCAATATGAACGCAATTCCAATTTCAATCCAGTGGTATCAAAATTAGTTTCAACGGTACGGAAAACACGCACTTAAAATCCTTTCACCACACTTGGTTCGAAAGAATCAGTGACACGATAAGAAGAAGGGTACGGAAATTCGTCAACACGAAATTATCATTGGATTAAGACTGGCATTGGCTAGAAATTGTCATTGTATTAAAGGGTCAGTCTGCAGAACTAAACATTCCTCCACCCCCAGAACAAATCCAATCTCGTTACCCCCCGGAACGGTGAGCTACTCATCGCCGCCACCCAGGACTTCATAACCGGGGGGTATCTGATGACGCAACGCGATACTTTCTTCACGCGCGAAGAGGCGGCTCAACTGGCTTCCTGTTTGCTGGCCGGGCCTGATGCCACGCTCAGGATAGACCTGCCAATGCCGGCTGTTCTGAAGCCGAGGAGACTGTGGACCGGCAAGCAGATATTCAGGTAACAATATCTCTTCATAGCCAAGTGGCACTTGAAGAGGCAAAGCGATACTTCTCGCGCGAAGAGGCGGCTCAACTGGCCTCTTGTTTGCTGGCCGGGCCTGATGCCACGCTCAGGATAGACCTGCCGATGCCGGCTGTTCTGAAGCCGAGGAGACTGTGGACCGGCAAGCAGATATTCAGGTAACAATATCTCTTCATAACAAAAGGGCACTTGAAGAGGCAACGCGACACTTTCTTTCGTCATTTAAGAACCGATGTGGTATGTATGTATGTGTGGGACTCCTGTTTCCGCAATTGGACTCAATAGTCGGTCCGTTTTGCGTCATGAAACGCTGACTATGCTTGTAGCCAGCCTAACTCCTCCCAGAAGCGCAGAAGCTTCCTGGGGGCTTCGAACCGATGTGGTATCTTTATCTGAAAGTTAACACCTATGTACTTCCAGATTGGTCCCATAGAAATATTATCAAAATCGGTTCAACAGTTTGGCCATGAAGTCAGTTTCTCAAGTTTTTTAAACTTCACTTGTAAGCCTGGATTTTGTATAGAGACGCTATAAGTGCCTTTTTCGGGCGAGCAAAGAACTCTCGTGATTTCGTACAAAACCAATTTTTTGTTTCAGTCTGATAATGAAACCGAACAAAGATTGCAAAGTTCAAGCAAATCTTGAAACTAAAGGCAAGAACTACACGAAGAACCAGGATATGTGCGTGCAAGACTCCTGTGAGTATGTTAAATCTTAAAGAAAAAAAATATTTATTTGCAAAAAAACATGTGTTTCATTAAGATGGTGAACTAATGAGTTGTGACAAACATGCTTTACTGATTCAGTCTTCAATATAGCTCTCTTACGATATTGGCTTTCACAACTATAAGTACTTTTCAGACCAAAATAAACACGAATGAAAGCTCTTCAATATAAACGGACCACATACTACTACAAAGTAAAATACACGTTTACATTTAAAAAATAAATAAAATCATGAAATTAGAACATCAACGCCATCTTTTGACACTAATGCGACTAGCGGACCACCAGAGTCCACCCAAAGAGTATAGTTATGGAGGGGAGTCCACCTTAAAAGTATAAGATTAAATTTTGCTAATGTGTACATTTACACATTCGTCCATCAATGCCTCTTTTGTGGACCGCTGCATTATTGTTCTATTATTGGAGTGTTTCCCTCCAGACGTGATAATCCGCAACTCGTCTCTGATCTGCGGCTCCATGGACAAGAGCACCCTCGGCTCCGGCACCAAGACCTGCATCTTCTACATCCTGCTGCGCGACTGCGGCGAGGAGTACGCCGTGCGAGCCATGTGGAGGTAATGTACCTTGGCACCTGCATCTTCTACATCCTGCTGCGCGACTGCGGCGAGGAGTACGCCGTGCGAGCCATGTGGAGGTAATGTACCTTGGCACCTGCATCTTCTACATCCTGCTGCGCGACTGCGGCGAGGAGTACGCCGTGCGAGCCATGTGGAGGTAATGTACCTTGGCACCTGCATCTTCTACATCCTGCTGCGCGACTGCGGCGAGGAGTACGCCGTGCGAGCCATGTGGAGGTAATGTACCTTGGCACCTGCATCTTCTACATCCTGCTGCGCGACTGCGGCGAGGAGGACGCCGCCGTGCGAGCCATGTGGAGGTAATGTACCTTGGCACCTGCATCAAGCGGCATCCAAGCCAGCACAAAATTAAAAAATCGGTTGTCTGTAAAGTCGGTTTACTGACGATAATTGAACGTGACAACGTCATACAGCTGTCCACGCGGACGCATCGATCACTCAATTAGGAGAGAGACAGATGTCGAACGCTGCCGAACGCTGAGGCCTGTTGCGCCTCTTTGTCGCTCGTCCCGCGCCCTCCCTAGCACTTCAAGCCTTAAATGGAACGCTTCAGAGCGAGGTAAAGCCGCATGGGTCATGTTTTTTCGTGCGTGCAGCCGGCCCTATCGAATTATAAGACGTTGTCACGTCAAAAAAAAAGTCTCGGTCAAATTCAAATATGAATTTATTCAATGACATCACAAGGATCATTTTGAAACGTCTTAAAACTAGGTAAGTCTAGGTGCCAGTTCCACGCTAAAGAAACATTTGACTTTGACTTACAACATCTGTTTTCGACCACTCTATCTATAGTGGTCGATAAATTATAGCAACAAGCTTGTTAGTATCATTATTGTTGGTATCAAACTTTTGATTGCAACAGAATTACACGCTGCTGTTAGACCACGAACTACTCAATACTCAATAGATTTATTGTAAACACCACTAATATTAGTATTTTGTTACAGACTAGCTCGCATGGCATCATACTACATGATGAACCGTGGGTTCAGCTTCGGCATCATAGACGTGACGCCCGGCAAGAAACTCATCGAGGCCAAGAACAAACTGCTGGAGAATGGGTATGTTGTACCATTCGATTATGAAGAAGATTATACGTGTTTCGAAAGAAAAATCCTTTGACCACACTGGTTCAATGGATTCTAAGACCCGTATGCAGATACAATGCTCGTGTCTTGAATCGAGCCTCAGGGGTAGATTTTTTGACAGTTCTCCATATAAAAGTACAGTTTTTTAGCCAAATCATTCGTGTGATTTTAAAGTCTTTGTTTGTATTTTGTGTAGTACTTGTTGACTTCCTCTTTGACGGTTTATTTCTATATGTTTCTCACAATAAAAGGATATTTTGGCACTTACTATACTTACTATAAAAATATGAATGATGCAGGTATTCAAAATGCGACGCGTACATCCTGGAGATGCAGAAGGGTACGCTGCAATGCCAGCCGGGCTGCAGCATGGAGGAGTCTCTGGAAGCCGTCATGCTCAGCGAACTCAGCAGCATCAGGTGAACATTAACATATAACCTTCCCCCTTCTAACCCCCTTCAAACTGTTCTAATTCAAAGGTTGTCTGAAAGAGACAAGACCCTTTAACATATAACCATCCCCCTTCGAACCCCCTTCAAACTCCAATATACTGGCAGAAACTCGTTGTCTAGGGTGGTCATGTCATAGGCCTACATTTTCTCTCTCTCTCTCTCTCGCTCGCTCGCTCTCTCCACCCGCGATAAAGTGAAATGTAATAATGTTGCAACCACACTGAAACTTTACTGCAATTTTTTTGTAAAAGGATCATACAAAAAACGGCAGGAACGAAGACGTAGTTTGTTGCCTGTTCTTCTAGACTTGGTCGCGTGGAACTAGCACCTAGACTCACCTAGCTTTAAGACGTTTTAAAGTGATCCTTGTGATACAAATGAATTCATAAATATTAGATATTTTCTTGTCATGCAGAGAGTTGGCGGCGCAGGCTTGTTTCCGCGAACTGCATCCCACTAATGCTCCTCTGGTGATGGCGCAAAGCGGATCCAAAGGTAAACTAGAATAAGAATAACGTTAATTTCAAAACAAACAAGACACACAGATATTTGTAATACTTGTACTAATGCCATATTGCCTTTTAGTTCCAGAAACAGCATCTGAACCTGGAAATAATAGGCAACTCTAGGCAATAGGCACATGCTGTGGTTTGAAAACTGTTACGGTATTTGCTTTCATTTACAAGCTTTCTCCATATTTCAGTCCAATAACTGGGTATCTTGGGTACCTAACCTGAGAATTAACCTTGTAGCATTGATATTCAGCGTGGCAATACCGCCAGCGTCTTGGGGACGCTTCCGTCTGGTACTGATTTGGATCGGTTGAGCTATCTCTGGATTGTCTGCAACGGTTACTTTTAGTAGCAATAATGATTTATATGTTGTCTAGGCTCCAACATCAACATATCGCAAATGATAGCGTGCGTGGGACAACAGGCTCTCAACGGCAAGCGAGTGCCTAACGGATTCGAGGACCGATCGCTACCACATTTTGAAAGACATTGTAAGTAACATTTAAATTTGTAATAAGCCGTAAGAAAGGTAGCATAAGACCGACTGGCCTCTCAGTGATCACGTATCTTTGTTGCAATCAAATGCTTGTTGCAATCCTCAAGTTTTTACATGATTGTGAGCTTCGATTGCAATAAAAACGAATACAAACAAAGCCTTGTGTCTGACAAGCAAGGATTGCAATCCATTCAATACCCGTGTAATATGTAGTTTCAACATCTGCTTTAAGACTGGCAAGGCGTGGTGACGCCAGGTGGTGCAAAAGATTGACGGAGTGGTGGCCGAAGACTGGGGAGAGACGTCCATTAGCACGATGGGTTGACGATATTATCAGCGTCGTGGGCCGCAGATGGATGAGGGTAGCACAAGATCTTCGCTTGCAATGGCAAGCGAAGAGAGGCCTATACCCAGCAGTGGGTTATTTCTGTGGATGATGATGCTAAAGATCAGACGGTGGTGTAGCAACCATAAGACAGCCTAAAAAATAAGATAAAAATAAAAAAAAGCTGACAATTCATGCAACACTATCTCACTATCACTGGAAGAAATCGCTATTAGCGATAAGAACGACCATTGTACCTCTAGTTTTTAAGTATTCTTTTAGATCATGATAACCTTATAATTTTTGGTGTACAATAAAGTTATATTCTATTCTATTCTAATACTTTAATACATTTGTTTAACTACATACTAAGGCTGAGATTCATAGACCGCACTTTGCTTTACAGCAAAGCAGTCTTCGCAAAGTAAGCTTTGTTTATCGAAGTTTCCTATCAATATTTTGAATAAAGAACAGAACTATGAAATATAATTTTGGTTTAAAGTTGAACTTTCCATCAAAGTAAAGTCAAAGTTCGGTCTATGAATCTCGGCCTTAGAATACAATATAAAGCAATACCTGCGTGCCTACTTACTTTATTATTTACTAGCAGCCCGTCCCGGCTTCGCACGGGGTAGACAATATTGTTGTACATTATTTTGTTCTATCGCTAATAGTTTCGGCAGCGCATTCGACGAAAGACATTTTAAGACTCATTTTTCTACACCTTCGGTTACATTGTTCAAATTTTACCAAGGATCCCTATTTTTTTTTTAAATGAAATGTAGCCTATGTCAAATTGGAAGAATGTAGCATTCTATTGGTGAAAGAATTTTTAAAATCGGCCCAGTACTTTTTGAGCCTATTCATTACAAACATACAAAAATAGGTACAAATCTTTCCTCTTTATAATATTAGTATAGATGCATGCATTCATACCGCCCGATCTATATATATAAAACTCAAAGGTGACTGACTGACATAGTGATCTATCAACGCACAGCCCAAACCACTGGACGGATCGGGCTAAAATTTGGCATGCAGGTAGATGTTATGACGTAGGCATCCGCTAAGAAAGGAAAATGGAAAATTATTTTACAGAGAGGAGAAAAAGGGGAAAAATGGTTTAAAGAAAAATCAACGCACAGCCTAAACCGTTAGCCCCAGAAGCATGAAACTTAGAAGGTGTGTTCCTCTAATAGAGCAGAGGTGCACTAAGAAAGAAAATAGGAAAATTCTTTCCCTAAAAGAAGAAAAAACGGAAAATGATTTTAAGAAAAATCACAAAAAATAGCTTTACAAAATACGCAAAAAAAAAATTTTTCTGCTACCGCAGTATCTGGCACCAGGTTTGATTACACACAAAGGTTCACAAACAAACCAATGATAACCACTACGACACAATCAATCTGATTCGATTATACACCAACACCCATACGAAACCCCACATTAGCCACTAATATAACATAAAATCACAAAAAATGGCTTTACAAAATACGCAAAAAAAAACATTAAAAATTTTCAGCTACCGCAGCATCTGGCACCAGGTTCGATTACACACAAAGGTTCACAAACAAACCAATGATAACCACTACGACACAATCAATCTGATTCGATTATACACCAACACCCATACGAAACCCCAAATTAGCCACTAATATAACATAAAATCACAAAAAATGGCTTTACAAAATACGAAAAAAAAAAACATTAAAAAAAATTCAGCTACTGCAGCATTTGTCAGCAGGTTTTAATACACACAAATGTTAACAAAAAAAACCGATGATAACCACTAAGACAAAATCACGGAAAACATCTATCATACTTAAACTAAACACTGCTGAAAAAAATCGGCTCCAACAGCACTCACCTTCAAATTTAAATACACTCTAAAGTATAAGCTCAAAACCATAGTAACAAGCAATTGGTCATGTCAAATAAAAAAAATCTGATTCGATTATACACCAACACGCATACGAACCCCCTAATTAGCCACTAATATAACATAAAATCACAAAAAATAGCTTTACAAAATACGAAAAAAAAACATTTAAACATTTTCAGCTACCGCAGCATTTGTAACCAGGTTTTAATACACACAAATGTTTACAAAAAAACCGATGATAACCACTAAGAAAAAATCGCGGGAAACATCTATCATACTTAAACTAAACACTGCTAAAAAACTCGGCTCCAACAGCACTCGCCTTCAAATTCAAATACACTCTTAAGTATAAGCTCAAAACTATAGTAACCAGCAATTGGTCATGTCAAATAAAAAAAATCTGATTCGATTATACACCAACACCCATACGAAACCCCAAATTAGCCACTAATATAACATAAAAACACAAAAAATGGCTTTACTAAATACGAAAAAAAAAAACATTAAAAAAAATTCAGCTACCGCAGCATTTGTCACCAGGTTTAAATACACACAAATGTTAACAAAAAAACCGATGATAACCACTAAGACAAAATCGCGGAAAACATCTATCATACTTAAACTAAACACTGCTGAAAAAAATCGGCTCCAACAGCACTCGCCTTCAAATTCAAATACATTCTAAAGTACAAGCTCAAAACTATAGTAAACAGCAGTTGGTCATGTCAAATTAAAAATCTGATTCGATTATACACCAACACCCATACGAAACCCCAAATTAGCCACTAATATAACATAAAATCACAAAAAATGGCTTTACTAAATACGAAAAAAAAACATTAAAAAAAATTCAGCTACCGCAGCATTTGTCACCAGGTTTTAATACACACAAATGTTAACAAAAAAACCGATGATAACCACTAAGACAAAATCGCGGGAAACATCTATAATACTTTAACTAAACACTGCTGAAAAAAATCTGCTACAACAGCACTCACCTTCAAATTCAAATACACTCTAAATTACAAGCTCAAAACAATGGTAACTAGCAGTTGGTCTTATAAAACTAAAAAAAACTAACTCAAATATCCACGCGGACGAAGTCG
Organism: Thera obeliscata; assembly: GCA_947578465.1. NCBI lineage: Eukaryota > Metazoa > Arthropoda > Insecta > Lepidoptera > Geometridae > Thera > Thera obeliscata. Next base: position 25,364,832 of record OX387915.1, on the reverse strand, counting down.
CGGGTCATCAGCTAGTATATTATAAGTCTCATTTGCGGATAACGGGGCTGATTACACTCTAAGAACTACTTAGTACTTTATAATTGTTTTGTAATAAAATAAGTGAGTGCAATTGTTTGTTGTCCTAAATAAAAACTATAAAACTATAAACACCCACCCCTAAAATGAAATATCCCTTTGTTCTCCGTGCAGCTAAAATCCCGGCAGCGCGAGGTTTCGTCGAGAACAGTTTCTACACAGGCCTGACTCCCACCGAGTTCTTCTTCCACACGATGGGGGGCCGCGAGGGTCTGGTGGACACCGCGGTCAAGACCGCCGAGACAGGGTACTTGCAGCGACGACTTGTCAAGGTATTATACACCTTATTGACAGGCTTTTGTATCTATTGTCGTAATTACCACTCAGGAAAGTGCACGAAGAAAAGTCAAAAGTGAAGAAGTGGATAATAGCTTGTTCATCCTTGGTTTATTCTAAGGTTGTCTGGAAAAGATAGCTGTCTAAAAAATAAATGTCTGTCTGCGATAAGGCCGCCCGTTGTACTTTTTTTAGTTAGCCTTTATAATTGGTTCCAGTCTCTGGAAGACCTGGTGGTGCACTACGACATGACGGTCCGCAACGCGACGGGCGAGGTGGTGCAGTTCCGCTACGGAGCCGACTCGCTCGACCCCTCCTTCATGGAGGGACGCGACAAGCCCGTCGACCTCGCCAGGGTACTAGCGCTCGTCAGGGCTAGCTGTCCCGCCAAGTGAGTACCTATACCTATATCCTCTAACTCAATGGTATATCGCGACGGGCGAGGTGGTGCAGTTCCGCTACGGAGCCGACTCGCTCGACCCCTCCTTCATGGAGGGACGCGACAAGCCCGTCGACCTCGCCAGGGTACTAGCGCTCGTCAGGGCTAGCTGTCCCGCCAAGTGAGTACCTATACCTATATCCTCTAACTCAATGGTATATCGCGACGGGCGAGGTGGTGCAGTTCCGCTACGGAGCCGACTCGCTCGACCCCTCCTTCATGGAGGGACGCGACAAGCCCGTCGACCTCGCCAGGGTACTAGCGCTCGTCAGGGCTAGCTGTCCCGCCAAGTGAGTACCTATACCTATATCCTCTAACTCAATGGTATATCGCGACGGGCGAGGTGGTGCAGTTCCGCTACGGAGCCGACTCGCTCGACCCCTCCTTCATGGAGGGACGCGACAAGCCCGTCGACCTCGCCAGGGTACTAGCGCTCGTCAGGGCTAGCTGTCCCGCCAAGTGAGTACCTATACCTATATCCTCTAACTCAATGGTATATCGCGACGGGCGAGGTGGTGCAGTTCCGCTACGGAGCCGACTCGCTCGACCCCTCCTTCATGGAGGGACGCGACAAGCCCGTCGACCTCGCCAGGGTACTAGCGCTCGTCAGGGCTAGCTGTCCCGCCAAGTGAGTACCTATACCTATATCCTCTAACTCAATGGTATATCGCGACGGGCGAGGTGGTGCAGTTCCGCTACGGAGCCGACTCGCTCGACCCCTCCTTCATGGAGGGACGCGACAAGCCCGTCGACCTCGCCAGGGTACTAGCGCTCGTCAGGGCTAGCTGTCCCGCCAAGTGAGTACCTATACCTATATCCTCTAACTCAATGGTATATCGCGACGGGCGAGGTGGTGCAGTTCCGCTACGGAGCCGACTCGCTCGACCCCTCCTTCATGGAGGGACGCGACAAGCCCGTCGACCTCGCCAGGGTACTAGCGCTCGTCAGGGCTAGCTGTCCCGCCAAGTGAGTACCTATACCTATATCCTCTAACTCAATGGTATATCGCGACGGGCGAGGTGGTGCAGTTCCGCTACGGAGCCGACTCGCTCGACCCCTCCTTCATGGAGGGACGCGACAAGCCCGTCGACCTCGCCAGGGTACTAGCGCTCGTCAGGGCTAGCTGTCCCGCCAAGTGAGTACCTATACCTATATCCTCTAACTCAATGGTATATCGCGACGGGCGAGGTGGTGCAGTTCCGCTACGGAGCCGACTCGCTCGACCCCTCCTTCATGGAGGGACGCGACAAGCCCGTCGACCTCGCCAGGGTACTAGCGCTCGTCAGGGCTAGCTGTCCCGCCAAGTGAGTACCTATACCTATATCCTCTAACTCAATGGTATATCGCGACGGGCGAGGTGGTGCAGTTCCGCTACGGAGCCGACTCGCTCGACCCCTCCTTCATGGAGGGACGCGACAAGCCCGTCGACCTCGCCAGGGTACTAGCGCTCGTCAGGGCTAGCTGTCCCGCCAAGTGAGTACCTATACCTATATCCTCTAACTCAATGGTATATCGCGACGGGCGAGGTGGTGCAGTTCCGCTACGGAGCCGACTCGCTCGACCCCTCCTTCATGGAGGGACGCGACAAGCCCGTCGACCTCGCCAGGGTACTAGCGCTCGTCAGGGCTAGCTGTCCCGCCAAGTGAGTACCTATACCTATATCCTCTAACTCAATGGTATATCGCGACGGGCGAGGTGGTGCAGTTCCGCTACGGAGCCGACTCGCTCGACCCCTCCTTCATGGAGGGACGCGACAAGCCCGTCGACCTCGCCAGGGTACTAGCGCTCGTCAGGGCTAGCTGTCCCGCCAAGTGAGTACCTATACCTATATCCTCTAACTCAATGGTATATCGCGACGGGCGAGGTGGTGCAGTTCCGCTACGGAGCCGACTCGCTCGACCCCTCCTTCATGGAGGGACGCGACAAGCCCGTCGACCTCGCCAGGGTACTAGCGCTCGTCAGGGCTAGCTGTCCCGCCAAGTGAGTACCTATACCTATATCCTCTAACTCAATGGTATATCGCGACGGGCGAGGTGGTGCAGTTCCGCTACGGAGCCGACTCGCTCGACCCCTCCTTCATGGAGGGACGCGACAAGCCCGTCGACCTCGCCAGGGTACTAGCGCTCGTCAGGGCTAGCTGTCCCGCCAAGTGAGTACCTATACCTATATCCTCTAACTCAATGGTATATCGCGACGGGCGAGGTGGTGCAGTTCCGCTACGGAGCCGACTCGCTCGACCCCTCCTTCATGGAGGGACGCGACAAGCCCGTCGACCTCGCCAGGGTACTAGCGCTCGTCAGGGCTAGCTGTCCCGCCAAGTGAGTACCTATACCTATATCCTCTAACTCAATGGTATATCGCGACGGGCGAGGTGGTGCAGTTCCGCTACGGAGCCGACTCGCTCGACCCCTCCTTCATGGAGGGACGCGACAAGCCCGTCGACCTCGCCAGGGTACTAGCGCTCGTCAGGGCTAGCTGTCCCGCCAAGTGAGTACCTATACCTATATCCTCTAACTCAATGGTATATCGCGACGGGCGAGGTGGTGCAGTTCCGCTACGGAGCCGACTCGCTCGACCCCTCCTTCATGGAGGGACGCGACAAGCCCGTCGACCTCGCCAGGGTACTAGCGCTCGTCAGGGCTAGCTGTCCCGCCAAGTGAGTACCTATACCTATATCCTCTAACTCAATGGTATATCGCGACGGGCGAGGTGGTGCAGTTCCGCTACGGAGCCGACTCGCTCGACCCCTCCTTCATGGAGGGACGCGACAAGCCCGTCGACCTCGCCAGGGTACTAGCGCTCGTCAGGGCTAGCTGTCCCGCCAAGTGAGTACCTATACCTATATCCTCTAACTCAATGGTATATCGCGACGGGCGAGGTGGTGCAGTTCCGCTACGGAGCCGACTCGCTCGACCCCTCCTTCATGGAGGGACGCGACAAGCCCGTCGACCTCGCCAGGGTACTAGCGCTCGTCAGGGCTAGCTGTCCCGCCAAGTGAGTACCTATACCTATATCCTCTAACTCAATGGTATATCGCGACGGGCGAGGTGGTGCAGTTCCGCTACGGAGCCGACTCGCTCGACCCCTCCTTCATGGAGGGACGCGACAAGCCCGTCGACCTCGCCAGGGTACTAGCGCTCGTCAGGGCTAGCTGTCCCGCCAAGTGAGTACCTATACCTATATCCTCTAACTCAATGGTATATCGCGACGGGCGAGGTGGTGCAGTTCCGCTACGGAGCCGACTCGCTCGACCCCTCCTTCATGGAGGGACGCGACAAGCCCGTCGACCTCGCCAGGGTACTAGCGCTCGTCAGGGCTAGCTGTCCCGCCAAGTGAGTACCTATACCTATATCCTCTAACTCAATGGTATATCGCGACGGGCGAGGTGGTGCAGTTCCGCTACGGAGCCGACTCGCTCGACCCCTCCTTCATGGAGGGACGCGACAAGCCCGTCGACCTCGCCAGGGTACTAGCGCTCGTCAGGGCTAGCTGTCCCGCCAAGTGAGTACCTATACCTATATCCTCTAACTCAATGGTATATCGCGACGGGCGAGGTGGTGCAGTTCCGCTACGGAGCCGACTCGCTCGACCCCTCCTTCATGGAGGGACGCGACAAGCCCGTCGACCTCGCCAGGGTACTAGCGCTCGTCAGGGCTAGCTGTCCCGCCAAGTGAGTACCTATACCTATATCCTCTAACTCAATGGTATATCGCGACGGGCGAGGTGGTGCAGTTCCGCTACGGAGCCGACTCGCTCGACCCCTCCTTCATGGAGGGACGCGACAAGCCCGTCGACCTCGCCAGGGTACTAGCGCTCGTCAGGGCTAGCTGTCCCGCCAAGTGAGTACCTATACCTATATCCTCTAACTCAATGGTATATCGCGACGGGCGAGGTGGTGCAGTTCCGCTACGGAGCCGACTCGCTCGACCCCTCCTTCATGGAGGGACGCGACAAGCCCGTCGACCTCGCCAGGGTACTAGCGCTCGTCAGGGCTAGCTGTCCCGCCAAGTGAGTACCTATACCTATATCCTCTAACTCAATGGTATATCGCGACGGGCGAGGTGGTGCAGTTCCGCTACGGAGCCGACTCGCTCGACCCCTCCTTCATGGAGGGACGCGACAAGCCCGTCGACCTCGCCAGGGTACTAGCGCTCGTCAGGGCTAGCTGTCCCGCCAAGTGAGTACCTATACCTATATCCTCTAACTCAATGGTATATCGCGACGGGCGAGGTGGTGCAGTTCCGCTACGGAGCCGACTCGCTCGACCCCTCCTTCATGGAGGGACGCGACAAGCCCGTCGACCTCGCCAGGGTACTAGCGCTCGTCAGGGCTAGCTGTCCCGCCAAGTGAGTACCTATACCTATATCCTCTAACTCAATGGTATATCGCGACGGGCGAGGTGGTGCAGTTCCGCTACGGAGCCGACTCGCTCGACCCCTCCTTCATGGAGGGACGCGACAAGCCCGTCGACCTCGCCAGGGTACTAGCGCTCGTCAGGGCTAGCTGTCCCGCCAAGTGAGTACCTATACCTATATCCTCTAACTCAATGGTATATCGCGACGGGCGAGGTGGTGCAGTTCCGCTACGGAGCCGACTCGCTCGACCCCTCCTTCATGGAGGGACGCGACAAGCCCGTCGACCTCGCCAGGGTACTAGCGCTCGTCAGGGCTAGCTGTCCCGCCAAGTGAGTACCTATACCTATATCCTCTAACTCAATGGTATATCGCGACGGGCGAGGTGGTGCAGTTCCGCTACGGAGCCGACTCGCTCGACCCCTCCTTCATGGAGGGACGCGACAAGCCCGTCGACCTCGCCAGGGTACTAGCGCTCGTCAGGGCTAGCTGTCCCGCCAAGTGAGTACCTATACCTATATCCTCTAACTCAATGGTATATCGCGACGGGCGAGGTGGTGCAGTTCCGCTACGGAGCCGACTCGCTCGACCCCTCCTTCATGGAGGGACGCGACAAGCCCGTCGACCTCGCCAGGGTACTAGCGCTCGTCAGGGCTAGCTGTCCCGCCAAGTGAGTACCTATACCTATATCCTCTAACTCAATGGTATATCGCGACGGGCGAGGTGGTGCAGTTCCGCTACGGAGCCGACTCGCTCGACCCCTCCTTCATGGAGGGACGCGACAAGCCCGTCGACCTCGCCAGGGTACTAGCGCTCGTCAGGGCTAGCTGTCCCGCCAAGTGAGTACCTATACCTATATCCTCTAACTCAATGGTATATCGCGACGGGCGAGGTGGTGCAGTTCCGCTACGGAGCCGACTCGCTCGACCCCTCCTTCATGGAGGGACGCGACAAGCCCGTCGACCTCGCCAGGGTACTAGCGCTCGTCAGGGCTAGCTGTCCCGCCAAGTGAGTACCTATACCTATATCCTCTAACTCAATGGTATATCGCGACGGGCGAGGTGGTGCAGTTCCGCTACGGAGCCGACTCGCTCGACCCCTCCTTCATGGAGGGACGCGACAAGCCCGTCGACCTCGCCAGGGTACTAGCGCTCGTCAGGGCTAGCTGTCCCGCCAAGTGAGTACCTATACCTATATCCTCTAACTCAATGGTATATCGCGACGGGCGAGGTGGTGCAGTTCCGCTACGGAGCCGACTCGCTCGACCCCTCCTTCATGGAGGGACGCGACAAGCCCGTCGACCTCGCCAGGGTACTAGCGCTCGTCAGGGCTAGCTGTCCCGCCAAGTGAGTACCTATACCTATATCCTCTAACTCAATGGTATATCGCGACGGGCGAGGTGGTGCAGTTCCGCTACGGAGCCGACTCGCTCGACCCCTCCTTCATGGAGGGACGCGACAAGCCCGTCGACCTCGCCAGGGTACTAGCGCTCGTCAGGGCTAGCTGTCCCGCCAAGTGAGTACCTATACCTATATCCTCTAACTCAATGGTATATCGCGACGGGCGAGGTGGTGCAGTTCCGCTACGGAGCCGACTCGCTCGACCCCTCCTTCATGGAGGGACGCGACAAGCCCGTCGACCTCGCCAGGGTACTAGCGCTCGTCAGGGCTAGCTGTCCCGCCAAGTGAGTACCTATACCTATATCCTCTAACTCAATGGTATATCGCGACGGGCGAGGTGGTGCAGTTCCGCTACGGAGCCGACTCGCTCGACCCCTCCTTCATGGAGGGACGCGACAAGCCCGTCGACCTCGCCAGGGTACTAGCGCTCGTCAGGGCTAGCTGTCCCGCCAAGTGAGTACCTATACCTATATCCTCTAACTCAATGGTATATCGCGACGGGCGAGGTGGTGCAGTTCCGCTACGGAGCCGACTCGCTCGACCCCTCCTTCATGGAGGGACGCGACAAGCCCGTCGACCTCGCCAGGGTACTAGCGCTCGTCAGGGCTAGCTGTCCCGCCAAGTGAGTACCTATACCTATATCCTCTAACTCAATGGTATATCGCGACGGGCGAGGTGGTGCAGTTCCGCTACGGAGCCGACTCGCTCGACCCCTCCTTCATGGAGGGACGCGACAAGCCCGTCGACCTCGCCAGGGTACTAGCGCTCGTCAGGGCTAGCTGTCCCGCCAAGTGAGTACCTATACCTATATCCTCTAACTCAATGGTATATCGCGACGGGCGAGGTGGTGCAGTTCCGCTACGGAGCCGACTCGCTCGACCCCTCCTTCATGGAGGGACGCGACAAGCCCGTCGACCTCGCCAGGGTACTAGCGCTCGTCAGGGCTAGCTGTCCCGCCAAGTGAGTACCTATACCTATATCCTCTAACTCAATGGTATATCGCGACGGGCGAGGTGGTGCAGTTCCGCTACGGAGCCGACTCGCTCGACCCCTCCTTCATGGAGGGACGCGACAAGCCCGTCGACCTCGCCAGGGTACTAGCGCTCGTCAGGGCTAGCTGTCCCGCCAAGTGAGTACCTATACCTATATCCTCTAACTCAATGGTATATCGCGACGGGCGAGGTGGTGCAGTTCCGCTACGGAGCCGACTCGCTCGACCCCTCCTTCATGGAGGGACGCGACAAGCCCGTCGACCTCGCCAGGGTACTAGCGCTCGTCAGGGCTAGCTGTCCCGCCAAGTGAGTACCTATACCTATATCCTCTAACTCAATGGTATATCGCGACGGGCGAGGTGGTGCAGTTCCGCTACGGAGCCGACTCGCTCGACCCCTCCTTCATGGAGGGACGCGACAAGCCCGTCGACCTCGCCAGGGTACTAGCGCTCGTCAGGGCTAGCTGTCCCGCCAAGTGAGTACCTATACCTATATCCTCTAACTCAATGGTATATCGCGACGGGCGAGGTGGTGCAGTTCCGCTACGGAGCCGACTCGCTCGACCCCTCCTTCATGGAGGGACGCGACAAGCCCGTCGACCTCGCCAGGGTACTAGCGCTCGTCAGGGCTAGCTGTCCCGCCAAGTGAGTACCTATACCTATATCCTCTAACTCAATGGTATATCGCGACGGGCGAGGTGGTGCAGTTCCGCTACGGAGCCGACTCGCTCGACCCCTCCTTCATGGAGGGACGCGACAAGCCCGTCGACCTCGCCAGGGTACTAGCGCTCGTCAGGGCTAGCTGTCCCGCCAAGTGAGTACCTATACCTATATCCTCTAACTCAATGGTATATCGCGACGGGCGAGGTGGTGCAGTTCCGCTACGGAGCCGACTCGCTCGACCCCTCCTTCATGGAGGGACGCGACAAGCCCGTCGACCTCGCCAGGGTACTAGCGCTCGTCAGGGCTAGCTGTCCCGCCAAGTGAGTACCTATACCTATATCCTCTAACTCAATGGTATATCGCGACGGGCGAGGTGGTGCAGTTCCGCTACGGAGCCGACTCGCTCGACCCCTCCTTCATGGAGGGACGCGACAAGCCCGTCGACCTCGCCAGGGTACTAGCGCTCGTCAGGGCTAGCTGTCCCGCCAAGTGAGTACCTATACCTATATCCTCTAACTCAATGGTATATCGCGACGGGCGAGGTGGTGCAGTTCCGCTACGGAGCCGACTCGCTCGACCCCTCCTTCATGGAGGGACGCGACAAGCCCGTCGACCTCGCCAGGGTACTAGCGCTCGTCAGGGCTAGCTGTCCCGCCAAGTGAGTACCTATACCTATATCCTCTAACTCAATGGTATATCGCGACGGGCGAGGTGGTGCAGTTCCGCTACGGAGCCGACTCGCTCGACCCCTCCTTCATGGAGGGACGCGACAAGCCCGTCGACCTCGCCAGGGTACTAGCGCTCGTCAGGGCTAGCTGTCCCGCCAAGTGAGTACCTATACCTATATCCTCTAACTCAATGGTATATCGCGACGGGCGAGGTGGTGCAGTTCCGCTACGGAGCCGACTCGCTCGACCCCTCCTTCATGGAGGGACGCGACAAGCCCGTCGACCTCGCCAGGGTACTAGCGCTCGTCAGGGCTAGCTGTCCCGCCAAGTGAGTACCTATACCTATATCCTCTAACTCAATGGTATATCGCGACGGGCGAGGTGGTGCAGTTCCGCTACGGAGCCGACTCGCTCGACCCCTCCTTCATGGAGGGACGCGACAAGCCCGTCGACCTCGCCAGGGTACTAGCGCTCGTCAGGGCTAGCTGTCCCGCCAAGTGAGTACCTATACCTATATCCTCTAACTCAATGGTATATCGCGACGGGCGAGGTGGTGCAGTTCCGCTACGGAGCCGACTCGCTCGACCCCTCCTTCATGGAGGGACGCGACAAGCCCGTCGACCTCGCCAGGGTACTAGCGCTCGTCAGGGCTAGCTGTCCCGCCAAGTGAGTACCTATACCTATATCCTCTAACTCAATGGTATATCGCGACGGGCGAGGTGGTGCAGTTCCGCTACGGAGCCGACTCGCTCGACCCCTCCTTCATGGAGGGACGCGACAAGCCCGTCGACCTCGCCAGGGTACTAGCGCTCGTCAGGGCTAGCTGTCCCGCCAAGTGAGTACCTATACCTATATCCTCTAACTCAATGGTATATCGCGACGGGCGAGGTGGTGCAGTTCCGCTACGGAGCCGACTCGCTCGACCCCTCCTTCATGGAGGGACGCGACAAGCCCGTCGACCTCGCCAGGGTACTAGCGCTCGTCAGGGCTAGCTGTCCCGCCAAGTGAGTACCTATACCTATATCCTCTAACTCAATGGTATATCGCGACGGGCGAGGTGGTGCAGTTCCGCTACGGAGCCGACTCGCTCGACCCCTCCTTCATGGAGGGACGCGACAAGCCCGTCGACCTCGCCAGGGTACTAGCGCTCGTCAGGGCTAGCTGTCCCGCCAAGTGAGTACCTATACCTATATCCTCTAACTCAATGGTATATCGCGACGGGCGAGGTGGTGCAGTTCCGCTACGGAGCCGACTCGCTCGACCCCTCCTTCATGGAGGGACGCGACAAGCCCGTCGACCTCGCCAGGGTACTAGCGCTCGTCAGGGCTAGCTGTCCCGCCAAGTGAGTACCTATACCTATATCCTCTAACTCAATGGTATATCGCGACGGGCGAGGTGGTGCAGTTCCGCTACGGAGCCGACTCGCTCGACCCCTCCTTCATGGAGGGACGCGACAAGCCCGTCGACCTCGCCAGGGTACTAGCGCTCGTCAGGGCTAGCTGTCCCGCCAAGTGAGTACCTATACCTATATCCTCTAACTCAATGGTATATCGCGACGGGCGAGGTGGTGCAGTTCCGCTACGGAGCCGACTCGCTCGACCCCTCCTTCATGGAGGGACGCGACAAGCCCGTCGACCTCGCCAGGGTACTAGCGCTCGTCAGGGCTAGCTGTCCCGCCAAGTGAGTACCTATACCTATATCCTCTAACTCAATGGTATATCGCGACGGGCGAGGTGGTGCAGTTCCGCTACGGAGCCGACTCGCTCGACCCCTCCTTCATGGAGGGACGCGACAAGCCCGTCGACCTCGCCAGGGTACTAGCGCTCGTCAGGGCTAGCTGTCCCGCCAAGTGAGTACCTATACCTATATCCTCTAACTCAATGGTATATCGCGACGGGCGAGGTGGTGCAGTTCCGCTACGGAGCCGACTCGCTCGACCCCTCCTTCATGGAGGGACGCGACAAGCCCGTCGACCTCGCCAGGGTACTAGCGCTCGTCAGGGCTAGCTGTCCCGCCAAGTGAGTACCTATACCTATATCCTCTAACTCAATGGTATATCGCGACGGGCGAGGTGGTGCAGTTCCGCTACGGAGCCGACTCGCTCGACCCCTCCTTCATGGAGGGACGCGACAAGCCCGTCGACCTCGCCAGGGTACTAGCGCTCGTCAGGGCTAGCTGTCCCGCCAAGTGAGTACCTATACCTATATCCTCTAACTCAATGGTATATCGCGACGGGCGAGGTGGTGCAGTTCCGCTACGGAGCCGACTCGCTCGACCCCTCCTTCATGGAGGGACGCGACAAGCCCGTCGACCTCGCCAGGGTACTAGCGCTCGTCAGGGCTAGCTGTCCCGCCAAGTGAGTACCTATACCTATATCCTCTAACTCAATGGTATATCGCGACGGGCGAGGTGGTGCAGTTCCGCTACGGAGCCGACTCGCTCGACCCCTCCTTCATGGAGGGACGCGACAAGCCCGTCGACCTCGCCAGGGTACTAGCGCTCGTCAGGGCTAGCTGTCCCGCCAAGTGAGTACCTATACCTATATCCTCTAACTCAATGGTATATCGCGACGGGCGAGGTGGTGCAGTTCCGCTACGGAGCCGACTCGCTCGACCCCTCCTTCATGGAGGGACGCGACAAGCCCGTCGACCTCGCCAGGGTACTAGCGCTCGTCAGGGCTAGCTGTCCCGCCAAGTGAGTACCTATACCTATATCCTCTAACTCAATGTATATCGCGACGGGCGAGGTGGTGCAGTTCCGCTACGGAGCCGACTCGCTCGACCCCTCCTTCATGGAGGGACGCGACAAGCCCGTCGACCTCGCCAGGGTACTAGCGCTCGTCAGGGCTAGCTGTCCCGCCAAGTGAGTACCTATACCTATATCCTCTAACTCAATGGTATATCGCGACGGGCGAGGTGGTGCAGTTCCGCTACGGAGCCGACTCGCTCGACCCCTCCTTCATGGAGGGACGCGACAAGCCCGTCGACCTCGCCAGGGTACTAGCGCTCGTCAGGGCTAGCTGTCCCGCCAAGTGAGTACCTATACCTATATCCTCTAACTCAATGGTATATCGCGACGGGCGAGGTGGTGCAGTTCCGCTACGGAGCCGACTCGCTCGACCCCTCCTTCATGGAGGGACGCGACAAGCCCGTCGACCTCGCCAGGGTACTAGCGCTCGTCAGGGCTAGCTGTCCCGCCAAGTGAGTACCTATACCTATATCCTCTAACTCAATGGTATATCGCGACGGGCGAGGTGGTGCAGTTCCGCTACGGAGCCGACTCGCTCGACCCCTCCTTCATGGAGGGACGCGACAAGCCCGTCGACCTCGCCAGGGTACTAGCGCTCGTCAGGGCTAGCTGTCCCGCCAAGTGAGTACCTATACCTATATCCTCTAACTCAATGGTATATCGCGACGGGCGAGGTGGTGCAGTTCCGCTACGGAGCCGACTCGCTCGACCCCTCCTTCATGGAGGGACGCGACAAGCCCGTCGACCTCGCCAGGGTACTAGCGCTCGTCAGGGCTAGCTGTCCCGCCAAGTGAGTACCTATACCTATATCCTCTAACTCAATGGTATATCGCGACGGGCGAGGTGGTGCAGTTCCGCTACGGAGCCGACTCGCTCGACCCCTCCTTCATGGAGGGACGCGACAAGCCCGTCGACCTCGCCAGGGTACTAGCGCTCGTCAGGGCTAGCTGTCCCGCCAAGTGAGTACCTATACCTATATCCTCTAACTCAATGGTATATCGCGACGGGCGAGGTGGTGCAGTTCCGCTACGGAGCCGACTCGCTCGACCCCTCCTTCATGGAGGGACGCGACAAGCCCGTCGACCTCGCCAGGGTACTAGCGCTCGTCAGGGCTAGCTGTCCCGCCAAGTGAGTACCTATACCTATATCCTCTAACTCAATGGTATATCGCGACGGGCGAGGTGGTGCAGTTCCGCTACGGAGCCGACTCGCTCGACCCCTCCTTCATGGAGGGACGCGACAAGCCCGTCGACCTCGCCAGGGTACTAGCGCTCGTCAGGGCTAGCTGTCCCGCCAAGTGAGTACCTATACCTATATCCTCTAACTCAATGGTATATCGCGACGGGCGAGGTGGTGCAGTTCCGCTACGGAGCCGACTCGCTCGACCCCTCCTTCATGGAGGGACGCGACAAGCCCGTCGACCTCGCCAGGGTACTAGCGCTCGTCAGGGCTAGCTGTCCCGCCAAGTGAGTACCTATACCTATATCCTCTAACTCAATGGTATATCGCGACGGGCGAGGTGGTGCAGTTCCGCTACGGAGCCGACTCGCTCGACCCCTCCTTCATGGAGGGACGCGACAAGCCCGTCGACCTCGCCAGGGTACTAGCGCTCGTCAGGGCTAGCTGTCCCGCCAAGTGAGTACCTATACCTATATCCTCTAACTCAATGGTATATCGCGACGGGCGAGGTGGTGCAGTTCCGCTACGGAGCCGACTCGCTCGACCCCTCCTTCATGGAGGGACGCGACAAGCCCGTCGACCTCGCCAGGGTACTAGCGCTCGTCAGGGCTAGCTGTCCCGCCAAGTGAGTACCTATACCTATATCCTCTAACTCAATGGTATATCGCGACGGGCGAGGTGGTGCAGTTCCGCTACGGAGCCGACTCGCTCGACCCCTCCTTCATGGAGGGACGCGACAAGCCCGTCGACCTCGCCAGGGTACTAGCGCTCGTCAGGGCTAGCTGTCCCGCCAAGTGAGTACCTATACCTATATCCTCTAACTCAATGGTATATCGCGACGGGCGAGGTGGTGCAGTTCCGCTACGGAGCCGACTCGCTCGACCCCTCCTTCATGGAGGGACGCGACAAGCCCGTCGACCTCGCCAGGGTACTAGCGCTCGTCAGGGCTAGCTGTCCCGCCAAGTGAGTACCTATACCTATATCCTCTAACTCAATGGTATATCGCGACGGGCGAGGTGGTGCAGTTCCGCTACGGAGCCGACTCGCTCGACCCCTCCTTCATGGAGGGACGCGACAAGCCCGTCGACCTCGCCAGGGTACTAGCGCTCGTCAGGGCTAGCTGTCCCGCCAAGTGAGTACCTATACCTATATCCTCTAACTCAATGGTATATCGCGACGGGCGAGGTGGTGCAGTTCCGCTACGGAGCCGACTCGCTCGACCCCTCCTTCATGGAGGGACGCGACAAGCCCGTCGACCTCGCCAGGGTACTAGCGCTCGTCAGGGCTAGCTGTCCCGCCAAGTGAGTACCTATACCTATATCCTCTAACTCAATGGTATATCGCGACGGGCGAGGTGGTGCAGTTCCGCTACGGAGCCGACTCGCTCGACCCCTCCTTCATGGAGGGACGCGACAAGCCCGTCGACCTCGCCAGGGTACTAGCGCTCGTCAGGGCTAGCTGTCCCGCCAAGTGAGTACCTATACCTATATCCTCTAACTCAATGGTATATCGCGACGGGCGAGGTGGTGCAGTTCCGCTACGGAGCCGACTCGCTCGACCCCCTCCTTCATGGAGGGACGCGACAAGCCCGTCGACCTCGCCAGGGTACTAGCGCTCGTCAGGGCTAGCTGTCCCGCCAAGTGAGTACCTATACCTATATCCTCTAACTCAATGGTATATCGCGACGGGCGAGGTGGTGCAGTTCCGCTACGGAGCCGACTCGCTCGACCCCTCCTTCATGGAGGGACGCGACAAGCCCGTCGACCCTCGCCAGGGTACTAGCGCTCGTCAGGGCTAGCTGTCCCGCCAAGTGAGTACCTATACCTATATCCTCTAACTCAATGGTATATCGCGACGGGGCGAGGTGGTGCAGTTCCGCTACGGAGCCGACTCGCTCGACCCCCTCCTTCATGGAGGGACGCGACAAGCCCGTCGACCTCGCCAGGGTACTAGC